>JARQOC010000009.1:147663517-148263517 GCA_033576535.1 Allobates femoralis
TCTGCTCCCCCGAGTGGTAGGTCTTCTCACTGTCACGCTGTGACTGTAGGAAAATAGGAAAAGTGTGCACCTTAACTGTCCCTCAAGCTATTGGTTCATAGGCTATTCCCTGTCCCCTAGATTACCCCTGAAGGTGAGGATGCCTGGGTCTCATAATTTGCTCTACTCCTAGCTGCAACTCACCTATATGTATCCTCTTCCTTAAGGGGGAGGAGTGAAAGGGAAATACACAGATAACAACAGGCAAGTAAATATGTAGCAAAGATTCCAAAGCTTCTCCAGTAAGAAAGACTTTGCAGCTGCAAAAGAAACGAACACCTCAGCACTACCGAGACAAGCTGCAGGAATGTGGTCAGTATGGAAGTTCTATATCCGACATGGAGTGAAGCCAGGAGTGGGTATAAATAGAGGAAATGAGTGATAATAAACAGCTACAGCTTGGAATAAGATTCAGAGTAATCTCAGCCAGAATTGAAAGGGCCTGTACCCCATTCAGTATAGGATGAAAGTAAATACACTCCAATATAAGATACAGTCAAGTGGGCTCCACAAAGAATCTGCAGTCAATAAAGCGTTTAACTCTATACCCCCACATCCCCCAGAAGTAATATCAGGATGAGACTCCATCATGATACTTGCAGAGCTGCTTTGTAGCACGCCCAGGTCTGCTGCACTCTCCAGTCTGAAGTCTCTCTATCTTGCCTATAGGAAGGCCGTATGGCAAGACTGCTTTAATTTATATTCACTGTGTCCAGCAGAGTTCTAGCCCCCTAGCCTATCCTCTGCCAGCAGGTGCCATATTAGATAGCTCCTCCCTATACACCTGGCCTGATTATAGGATTACTCTGACTTTGTCCTGTGCTCTGGCTGTGTTCGGCTCTACTTCTCCAGACTATGACCTGGCTTGCCTTCTGATTATTCTGACATCTCCTCTCTGTACCTCACATTCTTACCTTGACCTCAGCTGCTGGAGACCTGGGAACTGCTCTTGAGTAGTACCTGGCAACTTCCTGTGGTTCAAGCCTATCCTCACCATTGGAGGCCTTGGTGAAAACCAAGTAGTTGCTTAATTACGACCCTCTAGGGTACGCCTAGCCCGTTGCGCAGTGGGTCCACATCCACCAGCCATTACAGTAAAGTATACAAATCCTATTCATGTCTTTACTAATACAATATGGTATATGAGCCATATTTATTTTTGTTCTGATATACTAGGAAATAGATATCAGTCTTGTTTCATACATACATAAGTACATTACAACTATCACTAATCTCCAAGACATTTCTTTTACAACATTTTACAAAAGAGAGCCCTAATACAGCTGTGTGCAGAAACCTTAAGGCTGCTTTCACATAGCGTTTTTTTTCCTGTCTTGGGATCCTACTTTTTGCAGGACCCTACGGACAGGAACAGACAGCATCGGAGGTGACCTCCAGATGCTATTTCTGTGTCCGGGGCCGTGATTTTCACAGGTCCGGACACAGAAAGAGCTGTGCGAAGCACTTTCACTTCCACAATGTATACATATACACATTGCGAAAGTGAAATTAAGTAAAGCAAGGGTTAAAATTAATAAATATATATGCTCACCTGTCCAGGGAGTCCCCCGATGCCTCCATCTAGCTCCCGAGGGTTGAAGGACCTGGGGAGGCGGGGCTACCCAAACAGCTGATCGAGTCACATAACCGCAGTTACAGCGGTAACCCGTCATGTGATCCGATCAGCTGATGGCGTTGCGTGGCAAACCTATCAGCTGATCAGATCACATGACGGGTTACCGCTGTAACTGCGGTTATGTGACTCGATCAGCTGATTGGGTAGCCCCGCCTCCCCAGGTCCTTCAACCCTCGGGAGCTAGATGGAGGCATCGGGGACTCCCTGGACAGGTGAGCATACATATTTTTTATTTTTAACCCTTGCTTTACTTAATTTTACTTCTGCAATGTATATATATATATTCATTGTGTAAGTGAAATTAGATGGTTAGGAGCAGTTTTAGTGTACTGAGCATGCTCAGTACACTAAAATCGGGTCCGAGAAACGATCAGCTGCTTTCTTGGACCCGTGCTCCATACGCCCCCATGTTAATGGGCACTGATTGGGTCGGATCCGATTGTGTCCGATTTGGTCCGCTGTGTCCAAAATCGGAGCAGTCTCCGATTTTTGGTACAGCAAAAAATCGGACACAATCAGATCAGACACAAATCGGATGCCATCAAGGGCAAATCCGATCCGATCCGTGCCCATAGGGACACATGGGGGCCAAATCGGATCTGTGGCTGTCCGTTTTACAACAGAGAGCCAAGGATCCAAGAACACTGCAGTGTGAAAGCAGCATAAGACAAATGATTACACCAGGACACCGTGCACACAATTGATCAAGCTTTATACCCCAGATTTTAATTCACTTACCAATACTTTTTGCAATAAATCCTCCTCCATGAAAGTACATGACTCCTTTTCGGCCAATGATGGAAGGTGATCGGGGCTGGTAGACTCTCACCGGTACTCCTCCAAATTGTAAGTCTTTTGTGAAGATCTCTGGATCTTCCTTCTGTATAGGCATTAATATTTTTTGTAGAAAATGAAAAATCCTTTCAATGTTCCAAGATCCAAGTTTATCAAGAGCCTCCATCTATCGAATGAAGAAACAAAAATAAAGTCAAAATATCACCTCAAAGGAATTGTCCATATCGCAGGTCTCCCGACTCAATTAGCAGTTATCAACCAACAAATACTCGATCTCTGTGCTGCAATGACTCGATGAACATAAACCATCATGTCGTTGCACTTTTCAAAATCAGTGGGATGCCATTCAATGGATTCATGAGTTGTGAACATATTGTAGATTTGCTGTGGAAACTTTCCGCAACAAAACCGCAAGTATCTAGTGGGAAGTCCACAGTGGCAGATCCACACAAAATTGTGTAGATCATGTTCCTGCCAATTGCTCCATAACACAGGCAGTATTAGGGTTATCGGAAACTCACCTTAGCTGTGGACAACTTCAGTGGCTTACTGTCAATGACCACACAATTATTATGGAACCTTAAGTTGGGAGGGGCATGAGTTTGAGGGCCCCCCTCCTGCCTGGCATCCCATTCTCAATGGTATCTGCTTCCACAGGACACAGATAAAGTTGAATACACTGGTGGAGGAGGGAGCTATTGACTCTCTTCTCCACCATTTAACATATACGTCAGTGCGGCAGGCGTGATGTATGTGTGGGAGTAACGAAACAGCATAGACCAGAGCAGCTCATGAGGACAGGGCTAGGAGAGTATTTTTTGTTTGTTTTGTGAGATCACTCTTCTTCGGAGGCATCATGTTGTGTATGCCGTGATGTGAAACTCTATAGAGTATCATAATACGTGATGGGCACGGTGAGGGCATCCTATTGTGTTGCGGGAATGCTAGTTGCATCATAATGTGTATGGAGAGAACACTGAGGGCTTCATATTGTATTGGGGCACTGTAGGGGTATCATAACAAGTTGGGAGAACTTTGGGGACATCATGCTGTGTGTGGGGAAACAGTGAGGACATCTTATATGAGGAACACAATGGGGGCATCATGCTGTCTGGAAGAGCATTGTTTCTATTAGACCTTTCCTCTGATGGCAGGTTTACACGTTGCGATATCGTAGTACAATTTCAATGAAAAGTCACGTGGTTCGATCGTTGGACCCGAGATCGTTCCTGCGTTGTACGGTGTGAACGTCCAATACGATGCAGGAACGATGTCAATGCGATATCGGGGATTGAATGAGCGTGCTATTCAATGCCCCGATATTGAAGGGAGATTGGAGTCGGATCGTGCTGTGTGACAGCCCAACTACGATGCGATTTGAAACGTCCATGTTCACTCCCATGTTAAAGGATCGTTCCTGGGTTGGGGGGCGTAGACATCGCACGGACGTTGTATTCCGATATTGCAGCGTGTAAACATCCAATGCGATGCGGGAGAAACGTGCACTAATTGCGCACTCCCGCGCCATTGAGTTGCGATATTGAAGCGTGTAAACCCACCATGAGTGTGCCACTCCCGGTTTTGATTGGTCCACTCCTGGCTTTTTTTGAGCTTGTGCGTAAAAACACGCAGCAAAAAAAGCAGTGTGTGAATGGGGCCTGAAGAAAACTTATTGGATTTTGTCTTAAGGTACTGTCACACGCCGCAATCTCGCCTGGAAATCTGAAAGGCCATATGTCGCCCCAATGCAATCGCCGTGAAATTGCCTCATGGCTGTGGCGTGTGATTGGGCGATTTGGCGGCGATAAATCGGCCATCGGCCGTCACCTGATTCCTGAACAGTGCTCAGTAATCAGGCGCAATCGGCAAGGTGACATTTTCGAGTTTTGGCGTGTGACAGGGCGATAGTGATGGAAACAGCAATTTCTGTGATTTCCCGTAGGCGTGCCTCAGCGTGCTGTAGTCCGCGCCCCATCTGAGATGATTGGTGTGGGCTACTGTGTTCCGATTGGCTGTCAATTGACACCGCGCCATATTTGAAGAGCTGTCCGTTCAGCACCACACACATCTTCAGCTACACAACCATACGCAAACTCAGTGCAAACTCCAATAGACAATGGCGTCATGTACTAGCCAGCCTTCCAGAGCAGGCTGACCAATCGTAACACTGTTGCGTTGTCCAATGAGCGTGTATGGGGCGCGGTGTAAACCACTGTGGCACGCCTATCTCCTCACTGCGCTGAACATGTACGCCCACATTGCCTTTGAGATTGCGGCGTGTGAAGCGGCGATGGAATGAGGCGAGATTGCTTCCGCTGTAGCTAAGGCGATTTCCAGAGCGACACATCACCTTAGCTTCAGGGCGAAATCGCGGCGTGTGATGCCACCATCAGCGATCTGAGGCGACCATGAAAAACGTGAGTGCGCACGTTAGATCGCCTCATATCGCCAGCCGAGATTGCGGCGTGTGACGGTACCTTTAGTAGCAGCACAGTAATGATTCTATAGAAGTTTTATTTGCCTGCCACATTATGGCACTAGTGTTGCTGATGTATGTAAAGCGCTGTGGAATTAATAAGTGAATAAATATGATTATTATATTACACGACGTAGCATCTGCACGTGATTTCATAGATGGCGTCTTCTCTACTAAAGCTTATAGGTTAAAAAAAAACACAAAATGCTATAAAAACATAAAAGCCCAATCTCTTCAGTGTAATATCTGGTTGAAGCAACACAAACCAGGTACAGATCATGATCTCACCAGGAGGAGGATGCCTGTGAAAGCTGTCCAAAGTCTTCGAAGTAATTCAGGATTCGCGATCCCCGGGGGGTACTCCGCTTTTGAAGATTCATACCAAACTATTCCCAAAAATATCAGAAGACACAAGAGAAGAAGAACGCAGATTACACAGAGCGGAGCGGACAAAACTCCCAACATTCCGGCGCCTTTTGATACTTTGTCCTCCTCTGATTTCCTGTTTTTCTCCAGGTTCTGTAGCTGTGCAGGCTCTTAAAGGAGAAGTACCACTAGCTGTTTATAATAATTTGACTGATCAATCCAAGTTACCGAATGTTGAAGGGCAACTCCAACTCAACAGAAACCTATATAAAATATAACCCCTTAGACCCAGTGCTGCATGTTATTAAATAACGACCTGTCGTCTGTTCCGACCTGACTCTTCCCCATAAAATTACCCTCCTCAATTGTATTTTTCTAATTCTGCAATGTGACATGTCCATTGTGCTAATTTACACAATTGTCATTGTTTTTGGGTTATTTATTTATTATGCATTGCTTATATAGAGCCAACAAATTCCGAAGTGCTTTACCGACATCATCATTACCATTCCCATTGGGGCTCACAATCTAAACTCCCCGTTAGTGGGAGCAAACCAAAGAACCCCCTGGAAACCCATGCAATTGATACACATTTGTAACAGACAGATGTTCTGTCTCATTGAGACGAGTGATGATGTCAAAGTAAGAGTTTGCAGGATAGATAAGCCTCATGATCAAAAAAATCCTTGTGCTGTTGGGTAGTGTGGTCTCATAGGCAGATTATAATGAGGGCAATTTGGGCTACCACCCGGGCCCACAACTTCAGGGGAGCCCATGGCCAGATTGTCCTCATTATAATGTTTTGTGCAGCAAAAGATACTCACCTCAAACCTCAATCCCATTTCCCCTGTGTATCTTTAGCAGCAGGGAGCTTCCCTGGAACTATGGTGCCAGCGACAGTGCAGCTCAGGGGAGATCCCATCGCGGTGCAATTACATCATCAGCCAGTGCCATCATGTATGCACCGGCATCAAGAGAACGTGGAGACAGGCAGGTCAGAGCAGAGCCACAAGAGAACAGGAGTGAGGTATGTGTTTTTATTATATGTGCTAGTATATATAGGGGCTATATGGGTCAAACCTTTTATACTGGGGGCTATATGGGGCACAGCCCGCATACAGGTGGCAATGTGGGGCACAGCCCATATACAGGTGGCTATGTGGACCCCAACCTGTATACTGGGGGTTATGTGGGGCAAAGTCTGCATACTGATGGCTACATGGGGCACAGCTTGTATACAAAGGACTATGTGGGGACCAGTTTGTCTACTGGGGGCTATGTGGGGCAAAGGCTCTATACAGGGGGCTATCAAAGGGGCCCAGCCTGTATACAGGGGGCACTATGGGGCACAGCTTGTATACAGGGGGCTATGAGAGCACATTCTGCATACAGGGGATATGTGAGGCACAGCTTGTGCATCCTCCTGTTGTGTGCTGGGGGCTATGGTGTGGCCATCTGCTGGGAGCTATGTGCAATCCTCCTGCTGTGTGCTGGCGGCTATGTGCAGCCTCCTGCTGTGTGCTGGGGACAATGTGGGGCATCCTGCTGTAATACCTGTGGCTCTATGTACCAGGTGGGCCGTTTATAGGGTGGGCCATTTATATGGATAAGCCTAAATATAATGGGAACGGTTGATGATAACTTCTTGTTTGTGATACATTAGCATATGCGAGGGGGAAAACTTTTCCAGATGGGTGGTGACCATGGTGGCCATTTTGAAGTCAGCCATTTTGGATCCAACTTTATGTAGGTGTATCCATATAAATGGCCCACCTGTAATTCCCGCTGTAATACTGGACTGCAAGCAGCCTCTGCTGTATGCTGGGGACTGTGTAGGCCTCCTACTGTAATACTGGAGGATGCATGAGTCCTCCTACTGTAATACTGGGGACTGCGTGAGGCCTCCTACTGTAATACTGGTGGCCGCATGAGGCCTCCTACTGTAATACTGGTGGCTGCGTGAAGCCTCCTAATGTAATACTGGTGGCTGTGTGAGACCTCCTACTGTAATACTGGGGGATGTGGGCGGCCTCCTGCTCCTGCGGCGCGCGCTATGCCGCCATATTTCAAATACACTGAGTACAGTGTATTTGAAATATGGCGGCAAAGTGCGCGCTGCTATTCTGATTGGTCGCCACGCTAAACGCTCCATCCTGCTCCTCCGGCTCCATCCTGCTACAAAAGGTAGCAATCCTAAAAGTCATAATATGAAGTATGAACATTCTCACTCAAGTGGTCTAGCTCAAGTGGTTTACTTTGTATTCAGATTTACATGTAACCCTATTGGGTGCCCGTTAGTGTTTACCTGTCCATCCCATCCTACCCTCTTCCCTATCCCCCTTGTTCCCCCTCCTCCCTATATTCTTACTTTACTCACATATTGTTAAATTTACATTCCATATCCAGAATCCGAATATTATTGTCACGTCCTACTGACGGACTCCACACGTGGACCCACTGGGCCGCGTAATGCGGATGTGATACCGGGATGACAGAGAGACGGACCAGTATAGTAGAGTCAACAGGTTTATTTGAACAACACACACACCCACGCCCCAGGGGAGGGCCAGACGGCCACAGCACCAGAACACCACCGAAGGAGGTCCCGGAGCGCTTAACCCCTATACAGGGATTCCGCCGATACCAATCTCGGAGGGACCGATGAAGCGGACACGGGTGTTAAACCGACCCAAGGCAATGTGGGAAACAATACAGCAACCGGGTATAGGATCGGAAACGGGAAACCAGGAACACAGGGGAATCCGGAGCCAGGCTTGAGACAGCTATCCGCTTGGAAGAGATCCGGGAAATCGGCCAGGAACACGGAAGTCAGCGAGGAGCCGGCAGGGCAGGAATCTGTGGGAAGGAACACACAGAAATCAGGTAACAAGCCAAAAAAGGAAAGACCTGACAAGACCAGAAATGGCAGCTCCCCTAGGGAGAAGTTGCCCTGGCCCCGACTGACTGGAAACAGGAAGTTTATATCATAGCAGGGCAGTCCTGATTGGCAGGACACAGAAGCATGGTGATTGGCTGAGGGGAGGAGCATGCTCCCTGCAGTCTCTCCAGCAGAAACAGGTTTGGAGATGCAGTTTCATGTGCTCAAGCAGTAGCCCCGGAAAGGGAGGAGAAGAGCAGCGCTACTCCAGCAGAGGGCGCTGGAACCCTGCGGCAGACCCCCGAGGGGTAACAATTATTTTACAATTCTTCTACATTTATAACCTGAATATGTGTTGTACTCGGATTCTTTGCATATTGTTACTACTACTATACTTTGTATTTTACAGAACTGTCGTATTCAGAAAACCAAATGAAAACATTTGATAACTGAAATACAGTACAGATCAAATGTTTGGACACACCTTCTCATTCAAAGAGTTTTCTGTATTTTCATGACTATGAAAATTGTAGATTCACACTGAAGGCATCAAAACTATGAATTAACACATGTGGAATTATATACTTAACAAAAATGTGTGAAGCAACTGAAAATATGTCTTATATTCTAGGTTCTTCAAAGTAGCCACCTTTTGCTTTGATTACTGTTTTGCACACTCTTGGCATTCTCTTGATGAGCTTCAAGAGGTAGTCACCGGAAATGGTGTTCACTTCACAGGTGCCCTGTCAGGTTTAATAAGTGGGATTTCTTGCCTTATAAATGGGATTGGGACCATCAGTTGTGTTCTGCAGAAGTCTGGTAGATACACAGCTGATAGTCCTACTGAATAGACTGTTAGAATTTGTATTATGGCAAGAAAAAAGCAGCTAAGTAAAGAAAAACGAGTGGCCGTCATTACTTTAAGAAATGAAGGTCAGTCAGTCCGAAAAATTGGGAAAACTTTGAAAGTGTCCCCAAGTGCAGTTGCAAAAACCATCAAGTGCTATAAAGAAACTGGCTCACATGAGGACCGCCCCAGGAAAGGAAGACCAAGAGTCACCTCTGCTGCGGAGGATAAGTTCATCTGAGTCACCAGCCTCAGAAATCGCAGGTTAACAGCAGCTCAGATTAGAGACCAGGTCAATGCCACACAGAGTTCTAGCAGCAGACACATCTCTACAACAACTGTTAAGAGAAGACTTTGTGCAGCAGGCCTTCATAGTAAATTAGCTGCTAGGAAACCACTGCTAAGGACAGGCAACAAGCAGAAGAGACTTGTTTGGGCTAAAGAACACAAGTAATGGACATTAGACCAGTGGAAATCTGTGCTTTGGTCTGATGAGTCCAAATTTTAGATCTTTGGTTCCAACCACCGTGTCTTTGTGCGACGCAGAAAATGTGAACGGATGGACTCTACATGCCTGGTTTCCACCATGAAGCATGGAGGAGGAGGTGTGATGGTGATGGGGTGCTACGCCAGATGACCTGGCCTCCACAGTCACCAGACCTGAACCCAATCGAGATGGTTTGGGGTGAGCTGGACCGCAGAGTGAAGGCAAAAGGGCTAACAAGTGCTAAGCATCTCTGGGAACTCCTTCAATACTGTTGGAAGACCATTTCCAGTGACTACCTCTTGAAGCTCATCAAGAGAATGCCAAGAGTGTGTAAAGCAGTAATCAAAGCAAAAGGTGTCTACTTTGAAGAAACCTACAATATAAGACATATTTTTCAGTTGTTTCACACCTTTTTGTTAAGTATATAATTCCACATGTGTTAATTCATAGTTTTGATGCCTTCAGTGTGAATCTACAATTTTTATAGTCATGAAAATACAGAAAACTCTTTGAATGAGAAAGTGTATCCAAACATTTGGTCTGTACTGTATGTAGGTAGGAGTTTAGAGTACTACACTTTGTTTCCCTGTGGTAGTTTTTATTTAATATGGAAATAAAGTTTGTATATTTAACCTTCACGCTGGATGATCGTTGACTTTTTCTATGATGCCTGTACTGTTCCCTAAAGGGGGTGTCACACGCGTCAATATCGCCTGCACGATATCGGCTGCACGTGACGTTGCAGCGATATTGACGCGTGTGACATACTGCATCAACCAGCGATAAATCGCTGGTTGATGATCGCCAGGTTTCAGAACCAGCTCTGAAACCTGGCGATTGTCGCCCGGTGGCACGCAGCATCGCTGCGTGTGACACCGGGACTAGCGATATTCCAGCTACCCAGCGCATGTCACAAGCGCTGGGAGCTGGTCTCCAAGGTACACTGCGGGTAACTAGGCAGTGCGCGCTGCCTAGATACCCGACTGTGTACCTTAGTTACCAGCCTCCTCCGCTCACCGGGTGAGCAGAGGAGGCTGGTAACTAAGGTACACGTCGGGTATCTAGGCTGCGCGCGCTTCCTAGATACCCGCAGTTTACCTTGGAGACCAGCCTGCTCCCGCTTCCAGCAGGCTGGCAGCGGGAGCAGGACATCGTGGAAACGATATTTAAATCGTTTCCATGATGTCACTGGTCAATTGATCGCTGGTGAGTCTGTCTGTGTGACAGCTCACCAGCAATCAGCCGTCAATGTCGTCAGCGATCATCTCGCTGACGACATTGACGCGTGTGACACCCCCTTAACAGTGTGCAGGCAATGCAATAAGATGATTAGCGAGCCATGTAGAGAAAGGGATCGGTTCACCTTTTGTCTTTATCTAAGTTCAATAATGTAATCTTTTATTCATTTATCTTATGCTGTCCTATACTAGCTTATCTTGCATTAAAATCATACCATGGGGATATTCAATCACACGGAGGAAGTTGACAATTGCAATATATTGTATTTTATTATGACATTGACATCTCAATGTAACCTAAATGGGATTGTGCGAATTTGAAAGCTCCTTTCTAAATATTCTAATTCCGCTAGCAACAATAACGAGTATAGCTTGCACTAAAGTACTTAACATGGCATTACATAGGCAGGGCAGTGACTTCATTGGACACTAATTAATGCTTTATTTTCCCTGAGTCGGTCTTCCAGGATATTCACACTTTCTTCCATTTTTTGACATTGGATTACAATAAATAGCAAATACAATCTCAACAATTTCTGAATATTTTGAAAAAATAGAGAAGGAACACTATTATCCTCTCGGATGATTAGTGACATTATTTTTGGAGCATACTGGTTATAGAAGGATAGCATGGTAGTGTGAACATTACATACCATTTTTTTGTTCTCACCAGCAAATGTTTTCTTGACATACATGTCTCCAACAGAGTTCTCCATGTTGCTGTTGACATAACTAACGCACTCCCTCCATCGAGCCTCTTCTAATGTGGTACCATACAGAGCCTAGACAGAAAAAAACGATCACTTCACTCCTCTATAACCATGAGAATTCAGATTTTTTGCATCGTCAAGACGTTGAACACTAAGCACTGCTTGGCGTTTTACCATGGGCAACATCTACCTGATGTGTCACACCCCTCAATTCTCACATGGGTTCCTGGATGTTTTGGTTTTCTATCACCCGCTAAGAGTGCATTTAGAGTGCCGTATAACTCAGAATTAAATTCTCAGACTGCCTGGAGGCTCCCCTTACCTGAGCGTGACAGCGACAGCGACATGAAGTGGTCATGCTCTGGCTCAGAGAGCTGCCGGCCAGTCCGTGCACTGCAATGTAATCCTCATCTAAGTTATACAGTCGACTGACTATGCCCTAAAAACATACTAAGGTTCAAATGGAATTGAGCTTACTATCCACATGAAGTCTTCATGGGTTTCTCTGTGTACAATGGTTTTTCTGACCTATTTATTTGCATCAGAAGGAAAAGATCATGGTTAAACCTAACTGAAAGCATAATAGATTGAACTAAACTATGTGTTTAATCCCTGTGTTCTCAATAATGACTCAATGCCACATGAACTGACCCATGAGGAAGATCATAGAAAAGTTTACTAAAAAAAATACTACACATTACATTATTGGTCACACTGAATCTTATAGGCTGGTTCACACTCTTTTTCTTCCTGATCGGGTTTGTGTGCCAAAAACCAGGAGTGTCTCCAAACTCAGACAGGTGTCAGTCTTGATTAAACCAGAATATAGTTTTTCTCTGCAATTCCTCTCCTAGTTTTGGCACACAAACCGTATGGAACCTGATCAGGAAAAAAACTGCAGTGTGAAACCAGTCATAGATGATATTATAAAGAGTTCAGTGAGTTTGAAATCCATGCCTGTTCGGGTGCTTTGTCATCTGCGTTTTTGCAAACCCAACAGAAGGCTGCCATATTTGCAAAAATGCAATGCGGCACACTTGTGACAAGGTTGTGACTCACCCGCATGGAAACCATGAGGTACATGGAACCGGGCCCTCTGGAAGTCGTCGGGGCTGTGGGATGCTGTCACGGTGGCGTGACCCGGTCCGTGGTCCCTTATTGGGCGGTCAGTAAAAAGGGGGATTTGGAAAGGGGCTAAAAATAAAAATAAAATAAAAAGAGTTTGTCATGACACCAACGGTGGAAGGCGGCCAGCGGGGGCCGCTGCTGCAGTGCAGGTCCTCTGGGGATAATGCAGTTGCTGCAATGGTGGTTTATCTCCCCATAGGAAAAGCGGAATTAATGTGAATTGGGCTGATGGGCAGCCAGCAGGGCTGAGCTGGCTGCGGAGCTGAATCAGGAACACTCTAAGGCAGGCTCCTGCTGCCTGCGCGACACTTCAGTCTACCTCTCTTCAAGCGCGAAATGAACAGTTTGACACAATGCTGAGTTTCAACCCGGTTTACTTGGCTTCTCTCGTCAGGCACTTCAGGTTACAAACAAGTACAGTGGCGGCTCTGGTAGTCTTTGGCAAACAGGATGGCTTGTCCAGTACACCCCCTTTTGTGTTCCTCTCTGCTTGGGCTTTTCTCTTTCAGCTCTGCCTGTCCTCCTACCTCCTGCACGCGCCTCTTACACAGACCCCCAATCTAGCAGCCACGGGCCTTCGTTGGGCGACCGGCATAGTCCCCTGGCCCTAGTACGGCTGCCTTTTCTGAGCTGTGTCGGGAGTTGGCCACGACTCATAGAGAACTCGTGGCCCCCAGTTCTGTGATTGGAGTTTGAAGCCTTCCTGCCACCTTCAGGGCCCGGAGCTGGGCTCGGCGCCCGGCCAGCGCCTTCACGGGGGGCGCACTTGACCCGGAGCTGGGCTCGGCGCCCGGCCAGCGCCTTCACGGGGGGCGCACTTGACCCGGAGCTGGGCTCGGCGCCCGGCCAACGCCTTCACGGGGGGCGCACTTGACCCGAAACTGGGCTCGGCGCGCGGCCAGCTCCTTCACAGGGGGGCGCACATGACCCGGAGCTAGGCTCGGCGCCTTCACGGGGGGTGCACTTGACCCGGAGCTGAGCTCGGCGCCCGACCAGCGCCTTCACGGGGGGCGCACTTGACCCGGAGCTGGGCTCGGCGCGCGGCCAGCACCTTCACGGGGGGCGCACTTGACCCGGAGCTGGGCTCGGCGCCTTCACGGGGGCGCACTTGACCCGGAGCTGGGCTTGGCGCACGGCCAGCTCCTTCACGGGGGGCGCACTTGACCCGGAGCTGGGCTCGGCGCCCGGCCAGCGCCTTCACGGGGGCCGCACTTGACCCGGAGCTGGGCTCGGCGCCGCGCCTTCACGGGGGGCGCACTTGACCCGGAGCTGGGTCGGCGCCCGGCCAGCGCCTTCACTGGGGGGCGCACTTTGACCGGAGCTGGGCTCGGCGCCGCCTTCACGGGGGGCGCACTTGACCCGGAGCTGGGCTCGGCGCCCGCCTTCACGGGGGTCGCACTTGACCCGGAGCGGGCTCGGCGCCCGGCCAGCGCCTTCACGGGGGGGCAACTTGACCCGGAGCTGGGCTCGGCGCCGGCCAGCCGCCTTCACGGGGGGCCCACTTGACCCGGAGCTGGGCTCGGCGCCGCCAGCGCCTTCACGGGGGCGCAACTTGACCCGGAGCTGGGCTCGGCGCCGCCAGCGCCTTCACGGGGGGCGCACTTGACCCGGAGCTGGGCTCGGCGCCCGCGCTTCACGGGGGGCGCACTTGACCCGGAGCTGGGCTCGGCGCCCGCCACGCCTTCACGGGGGGCGCACTTGACCCGGAGCTGGGCTCGCGCCCGCCAGCGCCTTCACGGGGGGCGCCACTTGACCCGGAGCTGGCTCGGCGCCGCCAGCGCCTTCACGAGGGCGCGCACTTGACCCGGAGCTGGGCTCGCGCCCGGCCAGCGCCTTCACGGGGGCGCACTTGACCCGAGCTGGGCTCGGCGCCCGCCTTCACGGGGGCCGCACTTGACCCGGAGCTGGGCTCGGCGCCGCCACGCCTTCACGGGGGGCGCACTTGACCCGGAGCTGGGCTCGGCGCCCGGCCAGCGCCTTCACGGGGGGCGCACTTTTGTTGACCCGGAGGGGCTCGGCGCCCGCCTTCACGGGGGCCACTACTTGTTGACCCGGAGCAGGGCTCGGCGCCCGCCTTCACGGGGGGCCCACTACTTGTGACCCGGAGCAGGGCTCGGCGCCCGCCTTCACGGGGGGCCCCACTTGTGACCCGGAGCAGGGCTCGGCGCCCGCCTTCACGGGGGCCACACTTGTTGACCCGGAGCAGGGCTCGGCCCGCCTTCACGGGGGGCCCCTACTTGTGACCCGGAGCAGGGCTCGGCGCCCGCCTTCACGGGGGCGCACATTGACCCGAGCTGGGCTCGGCGCCGCCTTCACGGGGGCCACTACACCGGAGCAGGGCTCGGCGCCCGCCTTCACGGGGGCCACACTTTGACCCGGAGCAGGGCTCGGCGCCCGCGCCTTCACGGGGGGCCCTACTTTGACCCGGAGCAGGGCTCGCGCCCGCCTTCACGGGGGGCCCCTACTTGTTACCCGGAGCAGGGCTCGGCGCCCGCCTTCACGGGGGCCATACTTGTTGACCCGGAGCAGGGCTCGGCGCCGCCGCCTTCACGGGGGCCCACTACTTGTTGACCCGGAGCAGGGCTCGGCGCCCGCCTTCACGGGGGCCCACTACTTGTTGACCCGGAGCAGGCTCGGCGCCCGCCTTCACGGGGCCCACTACTTGTTGACCCGAGCAGGGCTCGGCGCCCGCCTTCACGGGGCCCACTACTTGTTGACCCGGAGCAGGGCTCGGCGCCCGCCTTCACGGGGGGCCCACTACTTGTTGACCCGGAGCAGGGCTCGGCGCCCGCCTTCACGGGGGCCCACTACTTGTTGACCCGGAGCAGGGCTCGGCGCCCGCCTTCACGGGGGCCACTACTTGTTGACCCGGAGCAGGGCTCGGCGCCCGCCTTCACGGGGGGCCCACTACTTGTTGACCCGGAGCAGGGCTCGGCGCCCGCCTTCACGGGGGGGCCCACTACTTGTTGACCCGGAGCAGGGCTCGGCGCCCGCCCTTCACGGGGGCCCACTACTTGTTGACCCGGAGCAGGGCTCGGGCCCGGCCGCCTTCACGGGGGGCCCCTACTTGTTGACCCGGAGCAGGGCCGGCGCCCGGCCAGCGCCTTCACGGGGGGCGCACTTGTACCCGGAGCTGGGCTCGGCGCCGGCCAGCGCCTTCACGGGGGCGCACATTGACCCGGAGCTGGGCTCGGCGCCCGGCCAGCGCCTTCACGGGGGGCGCACTTGACCCGGAGCTGGGCTCGGCGCCCGCCAGCGCCTTCACGGGGCGCACACTTGACCCGGAGCTGGGCTCGGCGCCCGCCAGCGCCTTCACGGGGGGCGCAACTTGACCCGGAGCTGGGCTCGGCGCCGGCCAGCGCCTTCACGGGGGGCGCACTGTGACCCGGAGTGGGCTCGGCGCCGGCCAGCGCCTTCACGGGGGCGCACTTGACCCGGAGCGGGCTCGTGCGCCCGGCCAGCGCCTTCACGGGGGGCGCCCCTTGACCCGGAGCTGGGCTCGCGCCCGCCAGCGCCTTCACGGGGGGCCACTACTTGACCCGGAGCTGGGCTCGGCGCCGCCACGCCTTCACGGGGGGCACTCTTGACCCGGAGCTGGGCTCGGCGCCGCAGCGCCTTCACGGGGGGCGACTACTTGACCCGGAGCTGGGCTCGGCGCCCGGCCAGCGCCTTCACGGGGGCGCCACTACTGTGGACGCCGGAGCGGCTCCGGCCCACGCCTTCACGGGGGGCGCCAACTTGACCCGGAGCTGGGCTCGGCGCCCGCCACGCCTTCACGGGGGCGCCACTTGACCCGGAGCAGGGCTCGGCGCCCGCAGCGCCTTCACGGGGGGCACTATTGTTGACCCGGAGCAGGGCTCGGCGCCCGCCGCCCTTCACGGGGGGCCACTACCGACTGTGTTGACCCGGCGGGCTCGGCCCGCCTTCACGGGGGCCACTACTTGTTGACCCGGAGCTGGGCTCGGCGCCGCGCGCCTTCACGGGGGGCCACTACTTGTACCCGGAGCTCGGGCTCGGGCCCGCCACGCCTTCACGGGGGGCCCAACTTGACCCGGAGCTGGGCTCGGCGCCGGCCAGCGCTTCACGGGGGGCCCACATTGACCCGGAGCTGGGCTCGCGCGCCCGCCTTCACGGGGGCGCACTATTGGACCCGGAGCGGGCTCGCGCCGCCAGCGCCTTCACGGGGGGCACACTTTTGACCGGAGCTGGGCTCGGCGCCCGCCACCTTCACGGGGGGCGCACATCTTGACCCGGAGCTGGGCTCGGCGCCGCCAGCGCCTTCACGGGGGGCCACATTGGACCCGGAGCTGGGCTCGGCGCCCGCGGCCTTCACGGGGGCGCCACTTGGACCCGGAGCTGGGCTCGCGCCCGCCAGCGCTTCACGGGGGCCACACTTGGACCCGGAGCTGGGCTCGGCGCCCAGGCCAGCGCCTTCACTCGGGGGGCGCACACTTGGACCCGGAGCTGGGCTCGGCGCCCGGCCAGCGCCTTCACGGGGGCCATCTTGGACCCGGAGCTGGGCTCGGCGCCCGCCAGCGCTTCACGGGGGGCCAGCACTTGACCCGGAGCAGGGCTCGGCGCCCGGCCGCGCTTCACGGGGGGCGCACATTTGACCCGGAGCTGGGCTCGGCCGGCCACGCCTCTCAGGGGGCGCAACTTGACCCGGAGCGGGCTCGGCGCCCGGCCACGCCTTCACGGGGGGCCACTACTTGACCCGGAGCGGGCTCGGCGCCGCCAGCGCTTCACGGGGGCAAGTTGACCCGAGCTGGGCTGGGGCCCGGCCAGCGCCTTCACGGGGGGGCCACTTGACCCGGACTGGCTCGGGCCAGGGCCGCCGCCTTCACGGGGGGCGCACATTGACCCGGAGCTGGGCTCGCGCCGGCCAGCGCCTTCACGGGGGCCACTTGGACCCGGAGCTGGGCTCGGCGCCGCCAGCGCCTTCACGGGGGGCCCTACTTGACCCGGAGCTGGGCTCGGCGCCCGGCCAGCGCCTTCACGGGGGGCGCATACTTGGACCCGGAGCGGGCTCGGCGCCCGCCTCAGGGCCCTCTACTTGTTGACCCGGAGCAGGGCTCGGCGCCCGGCCACGGCCTTCACGGGGGGGCGCACTTGTGACCCGGAGCTGGGCTCGGCGCCCGGCCCAGCGCCTTCACGGGGGGCGCCACTATTGACCCGGAGCTGGGCTCGGCGCCCGGCCACGCCTTCACGGGGGGCGCAACTTGTTGACCCGGAGCTGGGCTCGGCGCCCCCAGCGCTTCACGGGGGGCGCACTTTGACCCGGAGCAGGGCTCGGCGCCCCGGCCTTCACGGGGGGCGACACTTTGACCCGGAGCATGGGCTCGGCGCCGGCGCCCTTCACGGGGGGGACCACTTGACCCGGAGCAGGGCTCGGCGCCGCCAGCCTTCACGGGGGGCGCACACTTGACCCGGAGCAGGGCTCGGCGCCCGCCAGCCTTCACGGGGGGCGCACTTGACCCGGAGCTGGGCTCGGCGCCCGGCAGCGCCTTCACGGGGGGGCGCAACTTTGACCCGGAGCTGGGCTCGGCCCGGCCAGCGCCTTCACGGGGGGGCCACACTTGAGACCCGGAGCTGGGCTCGGCGCCCGGCACGCCTTCACGGGGGGCCACTTGACCCGGAGCGGGCTCGGCGCCCGGCCAGGCCTTCACGGGGGGCGCGAACTTGTACCCGGAGCTAGGGCTCGCGCCGCCCGCCTTCACGGGGGGCCACACTTTGACCCGGAGCTGGGCTCGGCGCCCGGCCAGCGCCTTCACGGGGGCGCACTTTGACCCGGAGCGGGCTCGGCGCCCGGCAGCGCCTTCACGGGGGGCGCACTTGGACCCGGAGCTGGGCTCGGCGCCCGGCCAGCGCCTTCACGGGGGGCGCAACTTGACCCGGAGCTGGGCTCGGCGCCGGCCAGCGCCTTCACAGGGGGCCACATTGACCCGGAAGCTGGGCTCGGGCGCACCGGCACCGCGCCTTCACGGGGGGGCACATTGACCCGGAGCTGGGCTCGGCGCCCGGCCAGCGCCTTCACGGGGGGCGCACTTGTTGACCCGGAGCTGGGCTCGGCGCCCGGCCAGCGCCTTCACGGGGGGCGCATCTTGACCCGGAGCTGGGCTCGGCGCCCGGCCAGCGCCTTCACGGGGGGCCACTTGACCCGGAGCTGGGCTCGGCGCCCGCCAGCCTTCACGGGGGGCGCACTTGACCCGGAGCGGGCTCGCGCGCCCAACGGCCAAGCGCCTTCACGGGGGGCGCACTTGACCCGGAGCTGGGCTCGGCGCCCGGCCAGCGCCTTCACGGGGGCGCACTTGACCCGGAGCTGGGCTCGGCGCCCGGCCAGCGCCTTCACGGGGGCGCACTTGACCCGGAGCTGGGCTCGGCGCCCGGCCAGCGCCTTCACGGGGGCGCACTGACCCGGAGCTGGCTCGGCGCCCGGCCAGCGCCTTCACGGGGGCGCACTTGACCCGGAGCTGGGCTCGGCGCCCGGCCAGCGCCTTCACGGGGGGCGCACTTGACCCGGAGCTGGGCTCGGCGCCCGGCCAGCGCCTTCACGGGGGGCGCACTTGACCCGGAGCTGGGCTCGGCGCCCGGCCAGCGCCTTTCACGGGGGCGGGCACTATGACCCGGAGCTGGGCTCGGCGCCCGGCCAGCGCCTTCACGGGGGGGGAATTGACCCGGAGCTGGGCTCGGCGCCCGGCCAGCGCCTTCACGGGGGGGGGACATTGACCCGGAGCTGGGCTCGGCGCCCGGCCAGCGCCTTCACGGGGGGCGCACTTGACCCGGAGCTGGGCTCGGCGCCCGGCCAGCGCCTTCACGGGGGGCGCACTTGACCCGGAGCTGGGCTCGGCGCCCGGCCAGCGCCTTCACGGGGGGCGCACTTGACCCGGAGCTGGGCCGGTGCCCGGCCAGCGCCTTCACGGGGGGGAATTGACCCGGAGCTGGGCTCGGCGCCCGGCCAGGCCTTCACGGGGGGGGGGAATTGACCCGGAGCTGGGCTCGGCGCCCGGCCAGCCCTTCACGGGGGGCGCACTTGACCCGGAGCTGGGCTCGGCGCCCGGACCAGCGCCTTCACGGGGGGCGCACTTGACCCGGAGCTGGGCTCGGCGCCCGGCCAGCGCCTTCACGGGGGGGGGGGAATTGACCCGGAGCTGGGCTCGGCGCCCGGCCACGCCTTCACGGGGGGGCGGAGCGGTTGACCCGGAGCTGGGCTCGGCGCCCGGCCAGCGCCTTCACGGGGGGGGAATTGACCCGGAGCTGGGCTCGGGCCCGCCAGCGCCTTCACGGGGGGGCACTTGACCCGGAGCTGGGCTCGGCGCCCGGCCAGCGCCTTCACGGGGGGGCACTTGACCCGGAGCTGGGCTCGGCGCCCGGCCAGCGCCTTCACGGGGGGCGCACTTGACCCGGAGCTGGGCTCGGCGCCCGGCCAGCGCCTTCCACGGGGGCGCACTTGACCCGGAGCTGGGCTCGGCGCCCGGCCAGCGCCTTCACAGGGGGGGGAATTGACCCGAGCTGGGCTCGCGCTCGGCCCTCGGCCAGCGCCTTCACGGGGGGGGAATTGACCCGGAGCTGGGCTCGGCGCCCGGCCAGCGCCTTCACGGGGGGCACTTGACCCGGAGCTGGGCTCGGCGCCCGGCCAGCGCCTTCACGGGGGGCACTTGACCCGGAGCTGGGCTCGGCGCCCGGCCAGCGCCTTCACGGGGGGTGCACTTGACCCGGAGCTGGGCTCGGCGCCCGGCCAGCGCCTTCACGGGGGGGGGCAATTGACCCGGAGCTGGGCTCGGCGCCCGGCCAGCGCCTTCACGGGGGGCACACTTGACCCGGAGCTGGGCTCGGCGCCCGGCCAGCGCCTTCACGGGGGGGGGAATTGACCCGGAGCTGGGCTCGGCGCCGGCCAGCGCCTTCACGGGGGGGAATTGACCCGGAGCTGGGCTCGGCGCCCGGCCAGCGCCTTCACGGGGGGGGGGAGGGAATTGACCCGGAGCTGGGCTCGGCGCCCGGCCAGCGCCTTCACGGGGGGGCAACTTGACCGGAGCTGGGCTCGGCGCCCGGCCAGCAGCCTTCACGGGGGGGGGGGGAATTGACCCGGAGCTGGGCTCGGCGCCCGCCAGCGCTTCACGGGGGGCGCACTTGACCCGGAGCTGGGCTCGCGCCCGGCCAGCGCCTTCACGGGGGCGCAATTGACCCGGAGCTGGGCTCGGCGCCGGCCAGCGCTCCACAGGGGGGGCACTTGACCCGGAGCTGGGCTCGGCGCCCGGCCAGCGCCTTCACGGGGGGCGCACTTGACCCGAGCTGGGCTCGGCGCCCGGCCAGCGCCTTCACGGGGGGGCACTTGACCCGGAGCTGGGCTCGGCGCCCGGCCAGCGCCTTCACGGGGGGATTGACCCGGAGCTGGGCTCGGCGCCCGGCCAGCGCCTTCACAGGGGGGCGCACTTGACCCGAGCTGGGCTCGGCGCCCGGCCAGCGCCTTCCGGGGGAAGCCGAGCGGTGGCGCGCCAGCCTTACCCGGGGGGGATTGACCACTGGCTCGGCGCCCGGCCAGCGCCTTCACGGGGGGCGCACTTGACCCGGAGCTGGGCTCGGCGCCCGGCCAGCGCCTTCACGGGGGGCGCACTTGACCCGAGCTGGCCGAGCCTGGGCTCACGGGGCGCACTTGACCGAGCTGGTCGGCGCCCAGCCAGCCTTCACGGGGGGCGCACTTGACCCGGAGCTGGGCTCGGGCCACTACTCCGGCGACTGACCGCGGCTCGGGCGCAGCGCCTTCACGGGGGGGGGGGGGGGAATTGACCCAGAGCTGGGCTCGGCACCCGGCCAGCGCCTTCACGGGGGGTGCACTTGACCCGGAGCTTGGCTCGGCACGGCTAGCGCCGTCACGGGGGCCCACTACTTGACCCGGAGCTGGGCTCGGCACAGTCAGCGCCGTCACGGGAGCGCACTTCAGGGCCGGCTCCAGGTTTTTGTGAGCCCCAGGGCGAAACAGTATCAGTGGGCCCCTTTAGCACAACCCATGATACATTAATATAATAAAGAAGCTGCAGGCTGTGTATATATAATATAGAGGCTCGTGGGTGGGCTCTATATATAATATAGAGGCTGTTCAGGGCTGTATATATAATATGGAGACTGCCGGGCTGTATATATATATAGAGACTGCGGGTTGTATATATTATTTGGAGGCTGTGCTGGCCTATATATAGTATTTGGAGGCTGTGCCAGGCTGTATATATTATTTGGAAGATGTGGCAGCCCAGCAGCAGCCTCCAAATAATATATACAGCCCAGCACAGAATCCATATTATTATATACAGCACAGCCTCCATAAATAATATATAAGCCCATCGCAGCCTCCATATTATATATACAGCAGCAACAGCCTCCATATACCCCAGCAGTCTTATATACATCAGCAAAGCCTCCATGTACATCACAGCACCCAGCCTCCATGTACCCCAGCCGCAGCCTCCATATGCCGCAATGTACCCAGCGCAGCCTCCATATGCGCATATACAGTCAGCACAGCCTCCGTATGCCCGCAGCACCAGCCTCTATATGCCCCAGCAGCCACAGCCTCTATATACCCCAGCAGCACACAGCCTCTATATACCCCAGCAGCACACAGCCTCTATATACCCCAGCAGCACACAGCCTCTATATACCCCAGCAGCACACAGCCTCTATATACCCCAGCAGCACACAGCCTCTATATACCCCAGCAGCACACAGCCTCTATATACCCCAGCAGCACACAGCCTCTATATACCCCAGCAGCACACAGCCTCTATATACCCCAGCAGCACACAGCCTCTATATACCCCAGCAGCACACAGCCTCTATATACCCCAGCAGCACACAGCCTCTATATATACCCCAGCAGCACACAGCCTCTATATACCCCAGCAGCACACAGCCTCTATATACCCCAGCAGCACACAGCCTCTATATACCCCAGCAGCACACAGCCTCTCATATACCCCAGCAGCACACAAGCCACTCTATATACCCCAGCAGCACACAGCCTCTATATACCCCAGCAGCACACAGCCTCCATATACCCCAGCAGCACACAGCCTCCATATATATACCCTGGCGCACTTGACCCGGAGCGCAGACAGCGCCATCACGGGGGAATTGACACGGAGCTGGGCTCGGCGTCATTGACCCGGAACTCTGTGGACCCCAGTAATGGGCCTTGGTCTCCATTCATCACACGCTGCAGCTGAAGCAGACACCGCCCCGTTCACACCGTCTGCTCCGGGCCACAGTCACTCACCGGAGTCAGCTGTCACATAGGGAGTCGCCATCTTGGTCCTCTCACCACTTTTCCTTCCGACAGCGGCTTCAATGACGTCTCCATGGGACTCAGGAGGGAGGAGGAGCCTTCTGCAGTGTGAGTCTGCGCAGAGAAATGGCGGTGACGACACAGAACGAGTAAGAATCCGTTAAAGGTCTCGTGATCTGGGCAGCCGGGAGAGAGGCAGAGCGTTGTCCAATAGAAGCCGGCTGTTCACATCACGTGATCACAGCCTGGAGAGGCAGAGCGTTGTCCAATAGAAGCCGGCTGTTCACATCACGTGATCACAGCCTGGAGAGGCGGAGCGTTGTCCAATAGAAGCCGGCTGTTCACATCACGTGATCACAGCCTGGAGAGGCAGAGCGTTGTCCAATAGAAGCCGGCTGTTCACATCACGTGATCACAGCCTGGAGAGGCGGAGCGTTGTCCAATAGAAGCCGGCTGTTCACATCACGTGACTGTACAGTAATGAGAAGTGATAGGCAGTCATGATACACTATCACTCTATATAGGAGGAATCACACACGATCTCTCGCTGGAGCAGCGGTTCCAATCCGTTATGTGGTCACGTGTGATCTCTAACTGCCTGTTATGAAAGTACATTGTAGCGACTTATACAACTAGGCCCCGCCCACATAACCATATATAGCTCTACAGCTCCTCCTTTCACTTCTAGACCGACAATTTCCTGCCCTGTGATTGGTTGATGGGTTACTGCTGCCGGAACTGCAGTAATAATTCGGATTGATCCGTCAGTGCCTTGTCACAGTGCGAGCCGGGATGGGAAGCGTGGACCTGGGGAAGGTGGGAGCTCTGCTGGTGAAGAATGTCCGGACCGGGGAGGTGAGGCTGAGGCCGGGGGGCTGAGGGGTGCGCTGTGCGGGGAGCAGAGGCCGGGGGGCTGAGGGATGTGCTGTGCGGGGAGCAGAGGCCGGGGGGCTGAGGGGTGCGCTGTGCGGGGAGCAGAGGCCGGGGGGGCTGAGGGCTGTGCTGTGCGGGGAGCAGAGGCCGGGGGCTGAGGGCTGTGCTGTGCGGGGAGCAGAGGCTGGGGGCTGAGGGCTGTGCGGGGAGCAGAGGCCGGGGGGCTGAGGGCTGTGCGGGGAGCAGAGGCCGGGGGGCTGAGGGTGTGCTGTGCGGGGAGCAGAGGCCGGGGGCGCTGAGGTGAGGGTGGCTGTGCGGGGGAGCAGAGGCCGGGGGACTGAGGGGTGCGCTGTGCGGGGAGCAGAGGCCGGGGGGCTGAGGGATGTGCTGTGCGGGGAGCAGAGGCCGGGGGGCTGAGGGTGTGCGCTGTGCGGGGAGCAGAGGCCGGGGGGGCTGAGGGCTGTGCTGTGCGGGGAGCAGAGGCCGGGGGGCTGAGGGTGCGCTGTGCGGGGAGCAGAGGCCGGGGGGCTGAGGGTGTGCTGTGCGGGGAGCAGAGGCCGGGGGGCTGAGGGGTGCGCTGTGCGGGAGCAGAGGCCGGGGGACTGAGGGGTGCGCTGTGCGGGGAGCAGAGGCCGGGGGGCTGAGGGATGTGCTGTGCGGGGAGCAGAGGCCGGGGGGCTGAGGGTGCGCTGTGCGGGGAGCAGAGGCCGGGGGGGCTGAGGGCTGTGCTGTGCGGGGAGCAGAGGCCGGGGGGCTGAGGGCTGTGGCTGTGCGGGGAGCAGAGGCGGGGGCTGAGGGGCTGTGCGGGAGCAGAGGCCGGGGGGCTGAGTGGCTGTGCGGGGAGCAGAGGCCGGGGGGCTGAGGGGTGCTGTGCGGGGAGCAGAGGCCGGGGGTGTGCTGAGGGGTGTGCTGTGCGGGGAGCAGAGGCCGGGGGGCTGAGGGGTGCGCTGTGCGGGGAGCAGAGGCCGGGGGCTGAGGGGTGCGCTGTGCGGGGAGCAGAGGCCGGGGGGCTGAGGGGCGTGTGCGGGGAGCAGAGGCCGGGGGCTGAGGGGTGCGTGTGCGGGGAGCAGAGGCCGGGGGGCTGAGGGGTGCGCTGTGCGGGGAGCAGAGGCCGGGGGGCTGAGGGTGTGGCTGTGCGGGGAGCAGAGGCCGGGGGGCTGAGGGTGTGCGCTGTGCGGGGAGCAGAGGCGGGGGGCTGAGGGGTGCGCTGTGCGGGGAGCAGAGGCCGGGGGGCTGAGGGGTGCGCTGTGCGGGGAGCAGAGGCCGGGGGGCTGAGGGTGCGCTGTGCGGGGAGCAGAGGCCGGGGGGCTGAGGGTGCGCTGTGCGGGGAGCAGAGGCCGGGGGGCTGAGGGGTGCGCTGTGCGGGGAGCAGAGGCCGGGGGGCTGAGGGGTGCGCTGTGCGGGGAGCAGAGGCCGGGGGGTGGGGCTGGCTGTGCGAGCAGAGGCGGGTGGGGGGGCTGTGCGGAGCAGAGCCGGGGGGCTGAGGGTGTGCGCTGTGCGGGGAGCAGAGGCCGGGGGGCTGAGGGGTGCGCTGTGCGGGGAGCAGAGGCCGGGGGGCTGAGGGTGTGCGCTGTGCGGGGAGCAGAGGCCGGGGGGCTGAGGGGTGCGCTGTGCGGGGAGCAGAGGCCGGGGGGCTGAGGGGTGCGCTGTGCGGGGAGCAGAGGCCGGGCTGAGGGGTGCTGTGGAGAGGGGCGAGTGCGCTGTGCGGGGAGCAGAGGCCGGGGGGCTGAGGGGTGCGCTGTGCGGGGAGCAGAGGCCGGGGGGCTGAGGGGTGCGCTGTGCGGGGAGCAGAGGCCGGGGGGCTGAGGGGTGCGCTGTGCGGGGCAGCAGAGGGCTCGGGGGGCGAGGGGTGCGCTGTGGGGGGTCGAGCAGGCCGGGGGGCTGAGGGGTGCGCTGTGCGGGGAGCAGAGGCCGGGGGGCTGAGGGGTGCGCTGTGCGGGGAGCAGAGGCCGGGGGGCTGAGGGGTGCGCTGTGCGGGGAGCAGAGGCCGGGGGGCTGAGGGGTGCGCTGTGCGGGGAGCAGAGGCCGGGGGGCTGAGGGGTTGCGCTGTGCGGGGGAGCAGAGGCGCGGG
Organism: Allobates femoralis; assembly: GCA_033576535.1. NCBI lineage: Eukaryota > Metazoa > Chordata > Amphibia > Anura > Aromobatidae > Allobates > Allobates femoralis. The sequence continues at coordinate 147,689,338 of JARQOC010000009.1, forward strand.
GGGCTGAGGGGTGCGCTGTGCGGGGAGCAGAGGCCGGGGGGCTGAGGGGTGCGCTGTGCGGGGAGCAGAGGCCGGGGGGCTGAGGGGTGCGCTGTGCGGGGAGCAGAGGCCGGGGGGCTGAGGGGTGCGCTGTGCGGGGAGCAGAGGCCGGGGGGCTGAGGGGTGCGCTGTGCGGGGAGCAGAGGCCGGGGGGCTGAGGGGTGCGCTGTGCGGGGAGCAGAGGCCGGGGGGCTGAGGGGTGCGCTGTGCGGGGAGCAGAGGCCGGGGGGCTGAGGGGTGCGCTGTGCGGGGAGCAGAGGCCGGGGGGCTGAGGGGTGCGCTGTGCGGGGAGCAGAGGCCGGGGGGCTGAGGGGTGCGCTGTGCGGGGAGCAGAGGCCGGGGGGCTGAGGGGTGCGCTGTGCGGGGAGCAGAGGCCGGGGGGCTGAGGGGTGCGCTGTGCGGCAGGGAGCAGAGGCCGGGGGGGCGAGGGGTGCGCTGTGGGGGGAGCAGAGGCCGGGGGGCCTGAGGGGGGCGCTGGTGCGTGGGAGCAGAGGCCGGGGGGCTGGTGGCTGGGGGGAGCAGAGCGGGGCTGAGGGGTGCGCTGTGCGGGGAGCAGAGGCCGGGGGCTGAGGGTGCGCTGTGCGGGGAGCAGAGGCCGGGGGGCTGAGGGGTGCGCTGTGCGGGGAGCAGAGGCCGGGGCGGGCTGTGGCTGAGGGGTGCGCTGTGCGGGGAGGAGCAGAGGTCCGTGCGGGAGCGAGCGGGGTGCGCTGTGCGGGGAGCAGAGGCCGGGGGGCTGAGGGTGTGCGCTGTGCGGGGAGCAGAGGCTGGGGGGCTGAGGGGTGCGCTGTGCGGGGAGCAGAGGCCGGGGGGCTGGGGGGTGCGCTGTGCGGGGAGCAGAGGCCGGGGCGCTGTGCTGAGGGTGCGCTGTGCGGGGAGCAGAGGCCGGGGGGCTGAGGGGTGCGCTGTGCGGGGAGCAGAGGCGGGGGGCTGAGGGGTGCGCTGTGCGGGAGCAGAGGAGGGGGGGCTGAGGGGTGGCGCTGTGCGGGGAGCAGAGGCGGGGGGGGGTCGTGTGCGGGGTGCGGCTGGGGGTAGGAGATGGTGCGGGGGAGGGGGGCTGAGGGGTGCGCTGTGCGGGAGGAGCATGAGGCCGGGGTGCGCTGCGAGCAGGGGGGCTGAGGGTGCGCTGTGCGGGGAGCAGAGGCCGGGGGGGCTGAGGGGTGCGCTGTGCGGGGAGCAGAGGCCGGGGGGCTGAGGGTGCGTGTGCGACATGAGTGCGGGGGAGTGCAGAGGGGCGGGCGGGCTGAGGGGTGCGCTGTGCGGGGAGCAGAGGCCGGGGGGCTGAGGGGTGCGCTGTGCGGGGAGCAGAGGCCGGGGGGCTGAGGGGTGCGCTGTGCGGGGAGCAGAGGCCGGGGCGCTGTGGCTGAGGAGTGTGCTGTGCTGTGCGGGGAGCAGAGGCTGGGGGGCTGAGGGGTGTGCTGTGCGGGGAGCAGAGGCTGGGGGGCTGGGGCTGAGGGGTGTGCTGTGCGGGGGGCTGAGGGGTGTGCTGTGCGGGGAGCAGAGGCCGGGGGGCTGAGGGTGTGCGCTGTGCGGGGAGCTGGGGCTGAGGGGTGCGCTGTGCGGGGAGCTGGGGCAGGGATCTTTCCCTCCCTGTTCTCTGGATCACACCCAGCTCTGCAGCCACAGCTTTATAATGACATCGGGGGGTGTCATCATCCTGCAGCTCCAGGTTATATATAGCAGTGAGGGCTGGAGCTCCAATATGGCTGCACATTTATATACATAATAATCTGTGTATGGGGCACACGCACAGTAACTGAAAGTGGGCACTATGTAATGCTGCCAGGGGTGACTGTCACCCAGAAGTTTGTGTTTGTGTTTTTTTTTTTTTTTTTTTTTGTTAATTTATCTATTTTTCCCCTTTGGTAGCTGGACACTGGGCTGTAGACATGGATCACTTCTTATCTTTATGATTTGTGTCTGTTATTAATGAGTTATTAGTTTTTGAGGCGCTGTCCTGAAAGAATAAAGCCGCGACCCTGAATGTGGATGAGGGAATCTGGCTGTGTGGGTTTTATTGATCACTTCTGCATCTTTCAGCCTCCCGAGTCCTGTGACGTTCGGGCTCCTCACCCACATCCAGCTGAGGCCTCATTCACACATCTGTCTTTCCCATACATGTTGTATCCATGTTTGTTTTATGGAAGTCACTTTTCATATTTTCTCCTCATAAGACTGGGATCACTAGACTGTGTGTTTAAAAATAGATTAATCTTCATCCAGAACAGTGGTATTTTTCTCTGAATTGTCATCCATGTGCAATGTGTTCTGGATTAAAAAAAAAAAAAAAAAAAGATTTTGCACTGCCCCATGAAATAATGAGTTACTGACTGACGCTGCTCTGCATTATTAGAGGAAGCTGTCAGTGTGGGGGCGGTTACAGCTGCCACACTCTATACATAGTGGTGACTGACTCTACCCCCATGACTAGTCCTCCCAATAGGGTTCTGGATTCAAAGTGTATTTCCTCCTAGCAGCGGGGTGGAGTGTGCAGGCGTCAGACAGGTTCAGAATGCTATTAACCTGCAGACTGACCCCCCATATCTGGAAGTAATAGCTTTTTTCCATGTGACAGGTTTACTTTAGCTGCAAATTTCTGTTTGTGTGGAATACTCAGTAAAGAGTCACAAACTGACAAGGTCTATAGCAGAATAGGGCAAAGAGCTGGAAAGTGTTTTTCTGGTTTCCCTTCATTCAAAGCTTTGCCATATTCAAAGGGTGGGCCTAAGTACCGCACAAACTGAGGTCTTGATCTGCCTGTCACCCTACCTGATGGCAGATTTACAGGTTTTCTATATTATTAAAACATTTAGCTATATTAAGCTCTAAGGGGGGTCCACCAACATATGTCATTAAATGTGAGAGCATCGGATGTTGTATGCTAATGACCCTCTGCTGCAAACGTGACCGAGTGCCATTATACTGTGATCCAATCCTGCTATCACAAGTGCAGAGAGATTAATCTCCCCATCTCCTCCATTGTTGGCCTCGGTGTACAGCACACTGCACTCTGATGTCTGCCGAGTGCAGCGCAATGTTTCACTGGCTCCCATAGACTTGTATGGGTGCAAGTGACGAGTGACCTGAGACTTGGGGTGCTTTCACACGCCGTGTATTTGCTGCATTTTCTTTTTATTTTTTTTAATTTTTTTTTTTACGCTCGAGCTCCTCAAAAACCAGGAGTGTAACCATCAGAGGAAAAGTGTAAAGGCCACGTCACACCCTTCAATCTTGTGAACAATATTGCTTAAGTGATCCTGAACTTTGATCTCTTGAGTGATATCGTTTGTGCGTTGTTGCGTATAACAGAGCAATCTTTCAGTGAAAAATTGCTTGATTGGTTGAAGATTTGTGAGCAGGACCTCAAATCAAGCGATAATCGTTTGATCGATCTGCAGCATCGCGCTGTGACACCGCGCAATCGATCTCATTGACGACTTCACCTATTCCTGACACTGGCTGCTCTCGATCGCTGAGTAGTGCGCACGATCGATGGCGCGTTGCAAAATTTGAAATTGTTAACGCGATGTGTGCATGTGACACCGCACAAACGATATCACTGAATTGTTCTAGCGATCTCGAACATGTGACTTTCCAGGTGATATCGTTGGCAATATTGAAATGTGAGACATAGCCTTAATTAGAAACAAGTGCTCCACTACTGGATTTAATCACCCACTGCTGGTTTCATGAGCTCACGTGTAAAAAAATGTAGCAAATACATTGTGTGAAAGCACCCTTAAGGCCCCGCCCATTACACTTTACGAGATCGTCAACGATATTGCTGAAACATCACAGGTTTCGAGTCGTTCAAGCGACATCTTTACTACATCGTTGTGTGTGACACTGAGATTCAATTACAAGAAATCTTTGGATCGTTGATGGCAGATTTGAGAACATGTTCTCAAATCGGACAATCCACGATCAGCCAACCTGCTGCATTGTTGTGTGTGACACCTCGATAACTGTCGTTCACGATTTTCCCCTATTGACAACCGTGAACAAGTATGGTTCGCTGGGTTGGGTGAACGATAGCTGCTCGCTGGATCGTTGGTGTGTCGTGCACGATATCTATACGTGTGACATCTCACCAACTATGTCAAAACGATGTCGGAAACGACCGTGCGCCCCCGAGAGTTCGTTGGTGAGATCCTTTCAACATTGAAGCGTGTAACGGTACCTTTACTTAATTGCAGCATGCTGCCATTTTAAATTCACATATATAGAGCTGAGGAACAATCTGCTTGTATGAACTGCAGCATTGTCTAAAGTCCAGTGCAAGATTGTCTGTTAAGCCTGTCTCTTGTGTAAATGGGTAATGTGTGCTGGCACTATAATCAGACTGGATGGCACAACAGACAAGTGCCAGCAGCCACTGGGGGTTTGTGCAAGATGGCCTTATTTTTCTTTTTAATTTATTTTTCAAACTCCTTTTCCCATAGGAATCTCCAAGGTTAGGTTCACACAAGCATGTAAAAGAACACCACAAAGAAGGGCTGATTTCTCATCCAGATATATATAATATTTTTATTTATTTTTTAATCACTTGTCATCCATGTGACATTCTATTTTCTCTTGTCCTTTTTTGTAAATTATCAATAACATGTTTTTTTTCAGTTTCTTGTGTTACAGAATTGTAATGTGTCTGTGAAAATTGAATGCTATAGTGTGGCAACTGTATAGCATTTGTAGTTATATATTTTCCTTGCACCCGTGAACTTGAATGGGCGAGTCTTCTGATTTTTGGAGTCAAATTGCAGCATGCTATGCCTTTTCTTATCATACAGATTTTGTTAGTGAAGAACAAGCTTTCATTTGCACTGCCCCATTGAAAAACATTGGTCCAAGCAACGTTTGTTCTATGGACAGCACTCAAACCACGAGTAGTCATGTGACTCTGTCTTGAGTACAGGCTCCGTTATACAGCAAGACATTGTTAACGATATTACTTAAACATCACGGATTTGGAGTCGTTAAAGCGCCATCGTTACGACCTCGATGCATGCTACTCTGCAAAGTTGTAACGATAAATCTTTGGATCGCTGATCGCAGGTTTGAGAACATGTTCTCAAATCAGACAATCAACAATCCGCCAACCTCCTAGATTATGTGACACCGCGATAACTGTCGTTTACAACTTCGCCCATTAACAGCAATGAGCAGGGATCGTTTGCTGGTTTGTGCGAACGATACCTGCTCACAACATGGTTAATGAGTTGTCCATGACATCTAGACGTGTGACATCTCACCAACAGTATCAAAACGGTCACGTGCCCACGAGATCGTTGACCATCATTGTTCCAACGTCGTGCAGTGTAACGGGACCTTTAGAAAGACTGGAAGGCCATCTAGCGTCCAAATCCCCAGCAGCTTGGAGGTCTGTATATAGTGATGCTGCCCGGGTATATACCTGCCTGAAGATTTCTGTGCAGCAATATTATTCCATGTTGCCAAATGATGTCAGTATTTGGTGTGGAGCAAAACTTGCTGGTTCCAATCACCGATGACCTCCATATTACTTACTACTGCAGGCTGCTCAGTATCAGTATGCAGGCTTTCAGATCATTTTTTTTTTGTCTCGATCCGGACAAAAAACAAATCTGCCGCCTAACTCCTTGCCGACACAGGACGTTGTACAACGTCCTGGGCCGGTAAGGGCCGCTTTACACACACCAACTTCTGTGACCAACATCTGAACAGATCTCTGGTTGCAGTGAAATCATGGACACATTGTTCCATTTTGTGGCTGTGTACAAATGTAACAATGTGTCCATGATTTCACTGCAACCAGAGATCTGTTCAGAAGTTGGACACAGAAGTGGTGGTGTGTGTGTGTAAAGCGGCCCTTAAGCGGCCGTCACACGCTACGATATCTTGAAAGATATCGCTTGAACGCGCCTGATTAAACATCGCTTGAACGATATCTGTGCGTGTGACGGCAAGATACGACGAACGAGAAATGATAAAATCGCAAAATTGAGATCTGAGCTCCGGAGCTCAGATCTTGTGATGAACGATTAAACAATCTGCTTCATCGTGGTGTTATAACACCACGATGAACGATCTCCCAGCGGCAGAGCCTATGCTGGGAGATGGTAACTATAATACACGTCGGGTTACTAAGCGCCGCGCGGCGCCTAGCAACCCCATGTGTACCATAGTTACCAGCGATCTCGCTGCTCCACATCGCTGGTGAGTCTGTCTGTGTGACATCTCGCCAGCGATGTGAGTGATATTGTAAGCGATCGCGCGTGCACGTGATCGCTTACAATATCGCTCACGATGTCGACATGTGTGACGGCCGCTTTAGATGTGAGCTCCGATGCGGTGCTCGCATCAAAGCTCCGACATCTCAGCTGATCTCATCAGCTGTGATGTCGGGGTAACAGCGTCGATCGGATTAAGGATCCGATCGGCGCTGTTAACCCCTTGGATCACGCCGTCAATCGCTGAAAGCGGGATCCAAGGCGGCTGCGGCGGGGAACGCGCTGTTCCCCGCCTGCTACAGAGATCCCGCAATAGTATCACGGGATCTACGGCACTCACGTGACAGCCTGGGGTCCTGGCTAGACCCCAGATGCTGTCAGAACGCAGTTACATGTAGTGGTTGGCAGGCACTGCCAACCACAACACGGCCGCAATTCTGGGAGCTACAGATGAGCTGCAGCTCATCTGTATCTCCCAGAAGTGATCGGACTGTGCAGCAAGGTGCCTCTCAGAGGCAGTGTAAAAATAAGAATGAATTGATTAATAAAGTTTTTTAAAAACCAGTGTGTTTAAAAAAAAAAATACCCTCTTTTCCCCCAATCACAATAAAAGTATTAAAAAAAATAAAAAAAACACACGTTTGGTATTGCCGCGTTCAGAATCGCCCGATCTATCATTCATATTAAATCCGTTAATCAGAGTTGTAAACTCCGTAATGGGAAAAAATGGTCCAAACGCTAAAATTCCGTTTTTTGTTTTGTTTTTTTTTTTGGTCACCGCAACATTGCTATAAGATGCAATAACGGGCGATCAAAACTGCGGATCTCCCCAAAAATGGTATCATTAGAAATGTTGGCTCAAGTCGCACAAAATAAGCCATCGTACAGCCCCAGATCCCGAAAAATGAGGGCGCTACGGGTCACAGAACATGGCGCAAAAAGTCAGTTTTTGTTTTTTTGCAAACTTCTGAACTTTTTTTCACCACCTAGATACCAATAAAGGTATACATATTGGGTGGCTATGAACTCATACCGACCCAAGGCATCAACACGTCACGTCGGTTTTACCATATAGGGAACATGGCAACTTAAAATACCCAAAAAACAAACGTGGTGTTGCACTTTTTTTGCAATTTCCCTGTACACTATATGGTAAAATAAATGATTGCATATGAAAGTACATTTTCGTCCGGCAAAAAACAAAACCGTCATATGTCTATATGGACAGAAAAATAAAAGTTGTGGCTCTTGGAAGCAGGGGAGCAAAAAAAATGAAACCCCTTCATGACTGGGGAATTAACAGCCACACTTGTGGCAAGCCCCATGCATTGTCCATGGGGCTTGCAGCAAGTGCGGTATTGCTGCCATCCGGCAGTTGCAGCTGCGAAAAAAAAAAGCTGTCGGCTGCAGTTATTTTGTGCGGCTGCAAGTGCCAGATCGTGACAATACCTCACTTGCTGCAAGCCCCATGGACAATGCATGGGGCTGGACGGAAGTGCGGCTGTTAGGTGGCACATGTGGCAGATGCATTTTTTTTTTTTTTTTTTTTTTTTTTTTTTGGCCGCATCCAGACAAACTCTGATGTAAAGGGGGGGCCTTACTGAGCAGCCTGTAGTAGCCAATACATCTTATTCTCTTATGGACATGAGTGCTGCTGGATCTCATCTCTAGATCTTATGTTTAATGTATATCTTAGGGCCGCTTTACACACACATATCTGTGACCAACTTCTGAACAGATCTCTGGTTGCAGTGAAATCATGGACACACTGCTCCATTTTGTGGCTGTGTACAAATGTGACAATGTGTCCATGATTTCACTGCAACCAGAGATCTGTTCAGAAGTTGGTCACAGATGTGTGTAAAGTGGCCCTAAGGCGGCCGTCACACGCTGAGATATCGATAGCGATATTGTAAGCGATCACGTGCACGCGCAATCGCTTACAATATCGCTCACATCGCTGGTCAGATGTCACACAGACAGACTCACCAGCGATGTGGAGCCGCGATCTCGCTGGTAACTATGGTACACATCGGGTAACTAGGCGCCGCGCGTCGCTTAGTTACCCGACGTGTACCATAGTTACCATCTCCCAGCATAGACTCTGCGCTGGGAAATCGCTCATCGTGGTGTTATACACCACGATGAGACAGATCGTCAAATCGCTCATCGCTAGATCTGAGAACCGAACCTCAGATCAGCGATGTCACGATCAAGCGACTTAACATCGTAAATCGCTTGATTACATGCAACGATTTCTTGCCCGATATCGCTTAAGCGATCAAAAAGGAGATCGCTTAAACGATATCGGGCAAGAAATCGTTCCGTGTGACGGCCGCCTTAGATGTAGTGTGTATATGGAGGAATCTATCAATGCAGGATACACTCGTCTGGACGCTTCTGATCTCCACTAGTGCATTCTGCAGTGACTCTACATCTGGCTTCTATTTTCTGCTTTCAGGCGGTTGAGTTGCAGTCGCTGTGGAGGGACACCACCACGGTCCTGTTCTTCCTGAGGAGGTTTGGCTGCCAGGTTTGCCGCTGGTTGGCAAAAAAGGTTTCCAAGCTGCAAGAATCGTTCAGTGCCAACGATATCCGTCTGGTAGGAATAGGACCAGAAAGTGTGGGGCTGGAAGAATTCGTTGATGGGAAATTTTTCACAGGGGGTAAGTGAACATATAGGCAAGTTTACAATGTCTGGACAACAATGTAATCAGGCCTGGTGCTATACATAACCAGGGGAGGCTATGTAATAAGGGACACTACTATACATGACCAGAAAAGACAATACAGCGCCTTGAAAAAGTATTCCCACCCTGTGCTCTCGTCCACATTGTTTTCTTTTGCACCCACAATCTTAAATGTATCTTGTGGTTTGCCAACACTAAGTTACAAGTGTAAAGGAGATGCTACTTTGTTTTCTTAATATTTTAAAAATATAAATCTGAGAATTGTGACATGCATTTATATTTCACACCTTACTCTGAATCACCTAAATGAAATCCCTTGTGACTAGGGATGGGTAAACCCGAACTGTAACGTTTGGGACCCATACCAAACAGTGTTGGGTTACAAGGTCCCGAACTCGAGTTACCTGTTACAGTTCAGGACCAATTCGGGGCCAGGGGCTGTGTTTAAAAAAAAAAAAAAAAAAAAAAAGGTGATCTTTGCCCTATTTTTTGAGTCCAGCCAGGTATAACTAGCTGGGGGCTGGAATCCTCAGCCCAGGGTGGCCCAAGCTTTCTTGCCTCTACCCCTCCCTCTTCGAATTGCAGACCGCAGCCGCCCCAGAAAATGTGTTCTTAGAAGCGCCATCTTCTGGGGATGTATATAATGGGGTTAGGGCCAGCTTTGCATTATCAGCTGGCCCTAAGCCTGAAATTCATGGGGTCACACCAATATTAGACATGACTACCATGAATATTTAGTAAAGGTTAAAAATAAAACACACAAAAACGTGGACTCCATCTTTATTAAAAACAGTCTTCAGTCTGACGTTGTCCACATGGATACAGCAATGTCAGCACTGCTACATTGCTCTGCATAGACAAGCACCTATGCAGAGTGAGAAGCAGGCCAATACTTAGTGACAGTCAGCTCAATAGAGTTCATGGCCCGTAACTGCCCGACTACTGCCGACGCCGGCCGAAAATTGCTGAGCAGTTGGTGAATAACCCTAAAGTTAATGAGTGGCCCCAGAAGTGAATGCGACCAGGAGACAGCAAGACACGTTGTGGGACTGGTAAGTATAATTATTAATTGTATGCTTTATTTTACAGCTCAACACCCGCCCAAGTTCAGAGGTTGGACGGCAACCCCGCCCCCGATCCGAACATCGTAGGGGTTCGCCCATCCCTATTTTTGACCAATTGCTTCCAGAAGGCACCTACTTAGTAAATTGCGTCCACCTCTGTAATTTATTCTCAGTATAAATACTCCTGTTCTGTAGAGGCCTGAGAGGTTTGTTTACGAACATTAGGGATTAAACCTCAATATGCAAAACCAAAGAACACACCAGACAGGCCAGGGATAAAGCTTTGGAGAAAAGTAGAGCAGGTTTAAATTAGAAATATTACAAGTTCTAACCATCTCACAGAGCACGGTTCAATCCTTCATCCAAAATGGAAGGATGTGTCACTGTACCAATATAAAAAGTGAACAAGAGGCGCAATAATGCCCTATCACTCAGACACTAAAAGATGAGAGGTGTAAAGTCAAAACCACTCACCTATTCCAGTTGTGATGACCCACAACTGGCTTGAAGGCATACAATCAATACCGGCTGCTGCAGGACCTCCACCAACCACTCGCACGTGGGAAGACTCTCAGGAAGCTGGGAAAAGGTGTATGACAGTCCGCGCCACCGGATACCAAGGAATCACCTGGGATGCAGGAAGTTATTTCAAGCTTAATCTTTATTCTCCAACATGTTTCAGTGCTCCACCTGGCGCCAGGGAATATCCCTGAGGAAGGCGCCAGGTGGAGCGCTGAAACATGTTGGAGAATAAAGATTAAGCTTGAAATAACTTCCTGCATCCCAGGTGATTCCTTGGTACCCGGTGGCGCGGACTGTCATACACCTTTTCCCAGCTTCCTGAAAATGGAAGGAGTATGACACAACTGTAAACCTTCCAAGGCATGGCTGTTCACCTGAACTGACATCCCAATCAGGGAGAGCACTAATTAGAGAAGCGGTCAAGAGGCCCATGGTCACTCTGGAGAAGCTACAGAGATCACAGCTCAGGAGAGAACCAGTATGTAGGACAACTATTGGGCCTTGCTCACACTGGCATATAAAAACACTGGTCCCATTGAATCTAGAAAAGTGGGACAACAAAAATCTCTTCTGTTTGTAATATAAACAAATTTATATACATATATACATCTCTACTTGCATAATTGCCTTGTGGCTTCCGCTTTTGTCCGGTTGTAACACTGTCATTACCACGGAAGCAACAAGGCAATTATACACCCAAGTGTTGGGTGTAGCAATATGTCGTCCACTGGCGGTAGTGCTGACTGCCACACACTACTGCCAGCGGAACCCCCGGCATCCCCCTAACCAACCACGTCCTCCCATGCCCCCCTCCGTTCTCACCCCTGCTTGGCGTTGGCGATGCTGCCTGAAGGCTTCAGGACGATTGTCTGTGAGGAGCGGGTCATGTAAAGGGATGGGCTGATGAGACTTGTCACCTGCTCCACACAGACTATGGAGCCTTCAGCTAGCATAATTAACGCCAGGCACAGGGGAGGACTGAGCACAGGGGGAGATGCACAAGTGCAGTGGGAGAGGCAGACACAGGGGCGCACACGGGGAGACGGCGCTCACTGGATAGATGGACACAGGTCATACAGGGGAGAAAGCGCACAGAGGAGACTGTGCGCACACACACCACCCTCCTGATACACTAGGTGTGAGCCTGATGCTACTGTATGTATAATATTATAATTTTCCAACATTGCCATAGCAGCACCACCTGAGAGATGGGTTCTGCCCATCCAGGACAGGGAACTCCTGAAATAAAAAGGGCAGCACCTCCTCTCTTCCTCAGTTTGGTTTTATGTCCTGGAGAGGGAAACAACTGAACACAGATCCTGGTTCCCTGGTACTGACCCATGGGCTGGAAGAGCGGCTTACCTGAGCTTTGGTCTCGGATCTCGGGTCCAGATGCACCTCCCCAGGGAAACAGGAAGTGACATCACTGCATGCTCAGTAGAGTCAAAGATGGCAGCGCCCATGAAATCCCTGTTCCCGCTTCCAGGAGGCTATATGAAGGTTAGTGGAGCGGCTGGTCGGTGTCCTGTACTCCCAAGGTATGGCAGACAAACAGGACTCGTTGCAGACTATGCATGACCAAGACTGATGCAGCTGTAGGTCCCCACTTTGGGAGGGGGGTGCTCTCCAGCCCAGCCAGGGTTCTGGGACTCCAGATGGTGACCCCAGACAGCCTCCTAAATAGGTACTGCAGCTTTCCATAGGGTGAGTACTGTGTGTTAAAGCTGCCTCTGATGGGTCCTTATCTTGCTATATTTTCAGGATGCAAAAAATCTTTCTAAAAAAGCATAAGAAATGTGGTGTTTGTAAAGTACCTCTTCCAGCTGAATACACTACAAATCTCTGCTCCTTCTGTATTGATAGAACACCATCTTTCATGGTCCTAAGTTTAGCCGCTAGTCTCAAGGACTTGGTCAGGGAAGAATTCAAGTCCATCAAGAAAGAGATAAAATGGATATGGCCGTGGCAAAATCTACCAAGTGGTCAACCCTACCCTTCGAAGATTCAGGCACCCTAAATGACCAATTAGACCGGAAGACTGATAGCTTTGAGTGGTGCCTCCCTGTACCGCAAATTACTGGCGTGGTCGATGTTGTCTTAGGAGCATGATTCAACCGCCCTAATCCAAGCATGGTCTCCACCAGAAGCACTAAAGGGTTGGTCCCCTTTGGAGAGAGAAAGGGTTCCCATATCACCCAACGGCCTGGTTTAAGAAGTGGGATTGTGCAGGGCACCACAGAGAAGGACAGAGAAAGTGATAGAGAAGGAACATCAGCGGAGCTTCAGAGGGGCATTACTCACTGCCAGGACCACCCAGTGGACTACCCTACCTGAAATTGCATACCCTGTAAGACTGCAGATTACTGGAGAAAAGTACCTGTTCAGAGTGAGCAACATGTCTGTGTTCCTTACGGATGAACTGTGATTTACCTGCCTTGCACCACACCGCAGAAGCTGCGCAGCCCCATTACAACCGTGCTGCCCCATTCCACCATTGCTACCCTACAGCCCCAGGGAACCTGCTCTTCCTGTAGAGAGCTAAAACACCTTGCTGCCGCCCATCACCCTGGAGGTCCCAACAGTGCCGGTGCAATCACCGAACCTACAGGTGGCGTCACGACTGACAACTTTTATTATTTTCTTTCCTCTTTTTATTGTCTCTCCAAGGTCACGGACTCAGGCACAGACCACCCGTGACATCCACTTACCAGTACGCCCGAGATCTGAGCACCCGACCCTTGTGGGCCGGACATTTTATTGAATTGTTCTTTCTTTGGTGGTGGCATGTATTAATAATTTTTTGGTAGTCCTCTCCATACTCTGTAACCAACTGAAGCCGAGAGGAGATGCTGCCTTTTTATTTCAAGGGTTTCCTATTCTGGATGGGCGAAACCTCACTCATATGGTGCTGCCATGGCTCTGGAATAAAACAATTATTTGCGAAGCATTGGTAACCATTTCAGCCTCGCTTTTTAGATGTACAAAGCTGTTAGGGCCCTTTCACACGTGCGTTTTTTTCCTGATTTGGAAGATCTGTAAAACACCGGATTCTTACAGGATTAATTTTTTTTGCCCATTCTCTTTAATGATTTCAGGAGAAAACATGAAGCAACAACATTCTACCTGACAAAATTAAAGTGAATGGGCAAAATACTGTAAGAATCGGGTTTTGCCTGATCTTCCAATCAGGAAAAACCGCAAGTGTGAAAGACCCCCTAAGAGACAGTCAGTTGCGTAACGAGTCAGATGGGCCCCAGTGTGAATTTTAGACTTGACCACACACTTTGGTCAGATGTATGGGCTCTTGTAAAATCCTATAGACTTGTGCCCTTCTACCCTTTCATTATGTATTAATGTTCCCCATGCTTATATACATGATCCCATCCAGGTATATATGGTCGTCCTCCTGGTATACATAGTCTCCATCCTAGTATTTGGGTCCCAGTTCTGTCCCTAACACATAATTTAAAACAAACATTCTACTCTCGTTTCCTCCCCTCCCACGTCACCAGTTATCCGCTGTAGCCAGCATACAGCCCGGCCACTGATACTGGACTGTGCGCCAAGCTGCATGATGTCATTGTCAATCTGACGGGTTTCTGCACTGCAATGTATTTTAGCTGGATCGGAGTTCACAGCGAGGACCTATGCAGCAGAAGTAGGTGCTGGAGTCTGCGGGTCCCTGTACCATCAGGCCCAGCCATGATCCCTGCCAACTGCGGTCATTACACTCCTGGGCATAGCATCAATAATTGCTGCGAAAAGTGGGACTACAAGGTATTGACTCAAGGGGATGTGGGAGGGTTCAGACTGAATATAAATGCATGTCGCCTGGTTTTCTGAATATACTTTGAAAACAATTTTCTGATATACAGTATATCATTTTCTTTACACTTTACATATACTTGCTACTTTGTGTTAATGTATCACATATAATCCCAATAAAATGCATTTAAATTTGTAATGTGAGAAAATGTGTTCACTGAGCATAACTTTTTTTTTTTTTTTTTTTTCACCCCTCCTCCAAGTCACGGTATATATGAAGATGGCACAATAAATTATAAGGGTATTACTCCCATCTCTATGCAAGTGAAGCTGCATTTATGCCAAAAGATAATCATGAAACATGTTAATGTTCAGAATTATCTTGCCAGTTTTCAGATCACCCAAAGGCCCACGTTACACACACAGATAATTGTGCAGATATTGTTCACAGATCTCTGGTTTCAGTGAAATCATGGACACATTAATCCATTTATATACAGCCACAAAATGGAACCATGTGTCCATGATTTCACTGCAACCAGAGATCTGTGAACAATATCTGCCCAGATATCTGTGTGTGTGTGATGTGGGCCAAAGAATGAGCACAACTCTTGTTCATGGGGTGAAATGATTTTTCGTGAGGCATGGGACAGCTTAGTTCTCAGCAGTGTTAGGACTCGCGCTGCTGAGTACAATGGCAGCATATGTGCGCTGAGTGGAGTATTACAGATCACTCAGTGCGCATCATAGACTGGTGGATCAGGATGGTCCTATCTTTCACCTTCTGTCTCTGGGCAGGATCCTACTCTGGATGGTAGAACCCATTTTAGAGCACATAGCTACTTATTGGACAGAGTTAATGCTTCCATTAATCTGAATTGTAGCACAGCATTGTAATCCTTCCCCTCTACCTTCTGTAAACACTACAGGTTGGGTCTGGAACCCTTGGATGACATGTTCTTTCAGTGGTGGTCCTCCCCTCAGAATTATTTCTATTTCAATCTCTGTATATGGAAGTGTCATAGTGAAGCCTTCCAGTAACTTGATTTTAACTAATCATGATGGCATCATACTTATTCCTTACATTATGACTTGGTATTTCCTTTCTTCACTTGGTGGATGTCAGTGAATGACATTTTCTGGTCATCATAATGGGAGACCCAGACAATGGGGTTTAGGGCACTGCCCTCCGGAGGTCACACTAGGTACTACAAGTTTGTAGACACCGCCCCCTCCGCTTATAAACCCCTACCGCAGGGAACATCCTCAGTTTTAAACTTAGTGTGCTCGGAGGATCACGCTTTGCTTGCACTTCACTGCATTCTCACTACTTACGTGATGGCGTCTGAAGACAAGGTAATAAGGTCCCAGTCGGGACCGGTGACAGCCTCCCCGCTCACCCTTAGTGGCACACGCTGGTGGAGGTACCGGAGGGCCTAGGGCCTGGACACCTGGTGTTCTCCGGTACGCTGTTACACTCCTCTCTATCCCTCTCTGGGGGGCTCTGGTGAGTGGGAGATGGGAGCCTTGCACAGCTCCGCTCCGTCCGAGGCCTCCCTAAATGGTGCTTACAGACCGGACTGGAGCCAGCCCAGTCCGAGGCCTCCCTAAATGGTGCTTACACTCCGGACTGGGCTGAGCGGCCCAGTCTGAGGCCTCCCTAAATGGTGCTTACACTCCAGACTGGTGCTGCACCCCCGTCCGAGGCCTCCCTAAATGGTGCTTACAGACCGGACCGGCACTGAGGCACTCGGTGTCTCCTGTGTGCCTGGGGGTAGTGTCTGGCACTTTATGTGCTTCATGACACTCAGACCGCGCGTTACCCTCGGGTCCGCGGTTCTGCGGGTGTACCCTGTGCTGGGGTCACCCTGGCTGACCGCCCTGTGTGTCACAGGGGCTGAGGCCGTAGGCTGCGGATGTGTGACATGTAATTGCAGTCTGTGTACATTGTTTTTTACACTGTTTCCCGCCCTGCGGGCTCCAGCTCCCTCATGAGAAGGATGCTTGGAGGATGGGATGCAGCCCGTGCGGTGACGTCACCGCGGGGCGTGTGTGTGTGTTTCCCGCGTGTCTTCGGCGCCGCCCACAGTTTCTCTGTCGGCGGCCATCTTTACCCTCACTTCCCGGCTGGGAACTGTATGCAGCGTGCGTCTGCACTCCAAGAGGGGAGACCGGAAGACAGCGCGGAGGTCACACACACACACCGCTCCCTCATACCGCTTTACAGCGGTCGGTAAGCCACCGGGATCCCCGGTTTTATTGTCTGCAATTGGGCTTATCTACCCCTACTGTGGCCATGTCCTCAGCTGGGAAGCGTGCTGCTAAGGCGGCCGAGACCACCGTTACATGTGCTACGTGCAATGGAACACTGGTGGAGGGGTCCTGCAATAACTGTGGACGCCCAGAGGCCCGGGCTGCAACTACTGGGTCAGCAACCCCGGTGCTATACCCCGAGGTTCAGGTGATCTCAGGGCCTTGGGAGACTCAGAACAGGATCAATGAATCTCTGTTGTCTCAGCTGTCCTCCATGTCGCAATCCCTGGAGGCACTTAATAGGAGACTGGATAGCCCAGCTACTCCTTCCAGTTACCCCCGGGTGTCTCCCTCTTCTGCTGTGAGACCCCTTAAGCGGGCTCGTCGTGAGGCTTCACCCGAGCTCCAGACTCTCTCTGAGGAGGAGCGTTCCTCTGATGGTGAGGAAGATGATGGGGGTTCGACTTTCGGGTCTGTATCTGTGTCTGAACCACCAGATGGGGTGGAGGATCTGGTGTCCTCTATCAACGAGACCTTACGTCTCGTGACACCCCCTGAGGAGGTGACGGTGCACCCGAAGGAGGTCTATCAATGGCTGCGGCCGGAGGCTAGACCAAGTGGCTCCTTTATGGACCATACTAATTTTGGAAGGGTGATTAGAGCCCCCAGGTTACATCCTGGGCGGCGTTATGTCCGCAAACCCAAGGACAATCGCTTCCCCTTTCCCCAGGAGGTGCTTCAGGAGTGGTCGCAGTCCCCGAAGGTGGATGCTTCCATGACCAGGATTGCTGCACGCTCCCTTTTCTCTGCCTCTGATAGCTCCTCACTGAAGGATGCTACTGATAGACAGGTCGAGCAACTCGCCAAGTCTTCCTATGAGGCGGTGGGGTCGTCATTTGCCCCTAACTTTGCCACGGTCTGGACCTTACAAGCGATTACTACCTGCTTGGATGGTATCACTGACCTGGCAAGGTCCAGTCCAGAGGTCCTGGCACTTACCGAAAGGGCAAGGGCCTATGCGGACTACGCCAGAACGGCGACTCTGGAAACTGCTACTCGCTCGGCTGTGGCTTCGGCCAATGCTATAGCGATCCGCAGGTTGTTGTGGCTGCGTCTTTGGGACTCAGATGCCACATCTAAGAAGATTCTGCAGAATCTTCCTTTCGCTGGTGACAGGCTTTTTGGCACAGAGCTGGATAAGCTAATTAAGGATTCTGCTGAGTCTAAAATACCGCAGAATAAACCTAAGCCACGGTATACCGTTAAAAGGAACCCAAAACAGTGGTCCTTTCGGTCCAGCTCACAGTCATCAGCACCGTCCGCTCGCACGGACCGAGGGGGCAAGCCCGCTTCTCAGTGGCGCTCTAAGAGTCGTCCAAAGAAGCCGGCGGGGGCAGCAGCTGCCACCCCCAAACCCGCCTCTACATGACTCGCTCTCTCTTCCTGCCTCCCCACAGGTGGGGGGCCGCTTGTCTCGCTTTCAGAACGAGTGGCTACTTCACGTTTCAGATCAGTGGGTTCGAGACGTGGTCTCGCGAGGTTACAGGATAGAGCTGACGTCAAAACCGATATCCCGATTCCATCGGTCGGTCCCCTCCCCAGAAAAAGCTCAGGCCTTTTCTTTGGTGTTGGAGGGACTCCGCAGAGACGGAGTGGTGGTCCCGGTGCCTTCCGGGGAGAGGTTCAGGGGTTTTTACTCCAACCTCTTTATAGTCCCAAAGAAGGACGGATCCTTCCGCCCGGTTCTGGACCTGAAGTTGTTCAACCGCCACGTGCTGGTTCGGAAGTTCCGTATGGAATCACTGCGCTCAGTGATCGCGGCTGTGTCACAGGGGGACTTCTTGGCGTCCATAGATATCAGAGACGCTTACCTTCACGTGCCCATTGCACCGGCTCACCAGCGATGGTTGAGATTTGCAGTGGGGGAGGAACACTTCCAATTTGTGGCGCTGCCGTTCGGCTTGGCCTCGGCACCGCGGGTGTTCACAAAAGTGATGGCCTCCATGATGGCTCTCCTGCACGTGCAGGGCCATGCCGTCATTCCCTATTTGGACGACCTGCTGGTCAGGGCGCCATCGGAACACCTCTGTCAAGCGAGCCTGGATGTGACCATGCGGTCTCTGGAACAATTCGGTTGGCTCCTCAATGTTCAGAAGTCAACCCTGGTTCCGACCCAGTCCTTGACTTATTTGGGCATGGACTTCAACACGTCCTCAGCCCTGGTGTCTCTGCCACAATCCAAACAGGTGGCGATCCGATCGGGAGTACAAGCGGTGCTCCTGTCACCACAATCATCCCTTCGTGGGTTGATGAAGCTGGTGGGTCGCATGGTGGCAGCGATAGAGGCGGTGCCGTTTGCACAATTTCGCCTCCGTCCTCTCCAGCTGGAGATCCTACGCAGGTGGGACAAGAGGACGATCTCGCTGAATCGGCTGGTGACACTGTCACAACCGACCCGAGATTCCCTGCAGTGGTGGCTTCAACCACATCACTTGTCGCGGGGCCGGTCCTTCATAAAACCGTCTTGGTTAGTGGTGACCACCGACGCCAGTCTGAAGGGCTGGGGTGCGGTGTTCTTACACCACAGGGCCCAAGGCCTCTGGACTCTGTCGGAGTCGGCATTGCAGATCAACGTGCTGGAGATCAAGGCGATCTATCTAGCACTCCTGGCTTTTCAGAGATTCCTCTCAGGACAACCCATCCGGGTTCAGTCCGACAATGCGACGGCCGTCGCTTATATAAATCATCAAGGAGGAACCAGGAGTGCAGAGGCTCTGGCCGAAGTCCACCGCATCCTATCCTGGGCGGAGGACAACAACTGCCTGATCTCCGCAGTTCACATCCCAGGGGTCGAAAACTGGGAGGCCGACTATCTGAGCAGGCAGGGGATGGACGCCGGAGAGTGGGCCCTTCATCCAGACGTCTTTCGGGACATCTGCAGCAGATGGGGCACTCCGGACGTGGATCTGATGGCCTCACGGCTGAATCATCAGGTTCCGCAATACATGGCGAGGTCATGGGACCCCCAGTCGTTGGGAGCGGACGCCCTGATCTTGACTTGGTCCAGATTCAATCTACCATATGTGTTCCCTCCTCTGGCTCTGATTCCCAGGGTGCTGTGGAAAATCAGGTCGGAATGCAGGGTAGCCATTCTAGTGGCTCCAGACTGGCCCAGGAGGTCCTGGTATCCGGACCTGTGGCAACTGTCAGGCGGACACAGGTGGGCTCTTCCAGAACGCGCAGATCTTCTCGCGCAAGGCCCATTCTTCCACCTCAATTCCAAGGCCCTCAGATTGACTGCATGGCTCTTGAGGCCTGGCTGCTGACATCCAGGGGGTTCTCCCCTACAGTGGTTGCCACTATGAATCGGGCTAGAAAACCAGTTTCCAGGAAAATGTACCACAGGACGTGGAAAATCTTTTTTACCTGGTGTGCCTCTGGGGGCCGGTCCCCGTGGCCCTTGTCCATCCCGACACTGTTGGCATTCCTACAGTCGGGTTTGGAGTTGGGATTATCCCTTGGCTCCTTAAAGGGTCAGGTCTCAGCACTTTCTGTGCTGTTTGACAGACGATTGGCGCTTCTCCCGAAGGTCCGTCAATTTCTGCAGGGGGTGTCGCGGATGGTTCCACCCTACAAAAGACCTCTGGATCCGTGGGACCTTAACATGGTCCTGGCGGCATTGCAAAAACCGCCATTTGAGCCTCTGAGGGAGGTTTCCCTTTCTCGTCTGTCCCAGAAGGTGGCTTTTCTGGTGGCGATTACATCTCTGAGGAGGGTCTCAGAATTGGCTGCACTTTCGTGCAAGTCTCCCTTTCTGGTGGTTCACCAAGACAAGGTGGTGTTGCGTCCACGGCCGGAATTCTTGCCAAAGGTGGTTTCAACGTTTCACCTGAACCAGGAGATTGTTCTCCCGTCATTTTGCCCCGCTCCCGTTCATCAGGTTGAGCGCGACCTCCATACTCTGGATCTCGTGAGAGCTATACGCATTTATGTGTCCAGAACCGCCTCCTTTAGGAGTTCGGATTCTTTGTTTGTTCTTACGACAGGTCGCTGTAAGGGGTCCGCGGCTTCAAAGTCAACCTTAGCCAGGTGGATTAAGGCTTCCATTCAAGAGGCTTACCGGTCTTCTGGTTTGCCTCTCCCGGTGGGATTGAAGGCTCACTCTACCAGAGCCGTAGGTGCCTCATGGGCCTTGCGACATAGAGCATCTGCTCTACAGGTGTGTCAGGCGGCCACTTGGTCCAGCCTACACACTTTCTCTAAGCACTATATGGTGCATGCCCATGCCTCTGCGGATGCAAATTTGGGCAGGCGGGTTCTACAGGCGGCGGTTGCCCACCTTTAAAAGGGAACCATGTTATCCGTCTTGTTGAGGAACTCTTCCCGCCCTGGGGTATTGCTTTAGGACATCCCCATTGTCTGGGTCTCCCATTATGATGACCAGAAAAAAGAGAATTTTGTTTACGTACCGTAAATTCTTTTTTCTTTAATCATCAATGGGAGACCCAGTACCCACCCAGTTGTTCCTTTGCATGTTTTGCATTGGCCCTGTTCTCTGTTGAGACAGTGTTTGCCGGGTTGTTGAACCGTTTGTGCACGGCATTCTTCCCGATGTTTCGGGTGTGGTTTATTTTCCTCCTCGCAGCTTGTAGACCAAACTGAGGATGTTCCCTGCGGTAGGGGTTTATAAGCGGAGGGGGCGGTGTCTACAAACTTGTAGTACCTAGTGTGACCTCCGGAGGGCAGTGCCCTAAACCCCATTGTCTGGGTCTCCCATTGATGATTAAAGAAAAAAGAATTTACGGTACGTAAACAAAATTCTCTTTTTTTGAGTTGCAATTCTTTGTTCATTACATAGTGGAATGTGTTGAATCAAATCATAAAAATGATCAATGCAATGTAAATCAATATGAATATCCCATGGAAGTCTGGATTTGGAATGACTCAAAATCAAAGTGGAAAATCAAATTGCAGGATAATCCAACCTCAGTGGAAATGCCTCAAGACAAGGGAATGAGGCTCAGTAGTGTGTGGTCTCCACATGCCTGTATGACCTCTCTACAACGCCTGGGCAAGCTGCTGTTCTCCTGAGGGATCTCCTTCCAGACCTGGATTAAAGCATCAATGATCTACTGGACAGTCTGTGGTGCAATGTGGCGTTGGTGGATGGAACAAGACATGATGTCCCAGATGTGCTCGCTTAGATTCGGGCCTGGGGAACTAGAGGGCCAGTCCATAGCATCAATGCCTTCATGCTGTAGGATCTGATGACACTTCAGCCACATGAGGCCTAGCATTGTTATGCATCAGAAGGAACCAGGGTTCACTGTACCTTCATATAGTCTCATCCCAGTACCTAATGGCAGTCAGGGTACCTCCCTGACTAGCACATGGAGGGCCTTCATTCCACCCTCTTGGAGTGTTTGACAGTATAACCAGACACATGGATATTATTGGTCTGATGGAGCACTGCTCCTCCTGTTTTCAGAGGAGGAGGTAGCGATCCTGCTTGAAGGGTTGTCCTTCTACAGCCCCTCCACGTCTCCTGGTATCTGCTCCATGCTCTGGACGCTGTGCTGAAAGACCCAACTCGCATTGATGTGCCATACTGGTTGCTCAGTTAGTGCAGCTCCTCTTTTGTGAGTTGTAGACACCGCCTCATGCTACCTCTAGGGGTGAGGGCAATGACAAAAAACCAAAAAGGATGAGAACAGAGAAATTGTCTGTGGTCACCACCTGCAGAACCGCACCTTTTTATAGAGGGTGTCTTGCTTCAATCATTGCTGATTGGCATTGTTCACACACCATGTGCGGTTTTTTTTTTAGCACTTCTAAAACCACGTGCGTTTTTTTAGGAGTGCTAAAAAATGTCTGAAAGGAAATACAGCCTTTTTGGACTTTGTCATTTTTCCTCAAAAACGCAAGCGTTAACGCAGGGTGCATAAATGTGCCATTTAAAAACGCATGCGTTTCCCACAGGGCCCCATGTTATAGAAACGCATGCGTTTTTGGGAAACCACCCCTGCGTTTTTTACCAGCACCCAAAAAACGCTGCATGCAGCGTATTTTGGACTGGGGGAAAAAAACGCAAGTGCAGGTGAAAAACGCATGTAAACTCAAATGTACCCTGCGTTAACGCACCTGCTTTTTTTTTTAACAGCCCAAAAAACGCAGAGATGGGCAAAAAAACGCATGTGTGTGAACATTGCCATTGTCTGTTTGCACATTTACACAGCAGCAGGAGAAATTGATCCACAGTCAGTGTGGCTTTATAACTGGACAGGATGATTTCATAGAAGTGTGATTGACTTGGAGTTACATTGTGTTTAAGTGTTCCCTTTTAATTCGCTTTGAGGTTTGTGTATATATAATACATCTTCTAGTGGATAATAATCTATGTATTTTGTAGTGCAGCTACTACTTAGGCTGCTTTCACATTACGACTTAGTGCCTGTCCGTGGGATCCAACTTTGAAGGAGGATCGCACGGACAGGCACAGATCCACACGGATCCCTGCAATCAGATTGCAAATAGCCATCCGATCCGATTCTATGCAGGATCCGTGTGGATCCTGCGGTCCCCTGTCTTTCCCTGGTGCTGCCTCCTCCATATTATTCCCTCTGTTATTCTATGCTGTACCCCTGCTATTCTATTGTCCCTCCGCTCCTCTATCCTGATCTAATCCCTATCCTGTCCCCTCTTGTCTTCCCTGTGTTACAAAAAAAACTCTTGGCGTATACATCACCTGTCACCGGCTCCCACGATGCAACACCATCGGGGCTGAAGGACCTGTGATGTCACAGAGCCTGTCACATGACCCATCAGCTGACCGGCTCTGACATAATCACAGGTCCTTCAGCCCGATGGTGTTGCATCGTGGGAGCCGGTGACAGGTGATGTATACGCCGGAGGAGTGTGTGTGTTTTTTTTTTTTTTTTAAACACAGGGAAGACCGGATAGAGATTAGATCAGGATAGAATAGCGGGGACAGATAGAAAGCTGGGAAGCAATAGAATAGGAGAGGGAAGAAGATGGAGGAGGCAGCAGCAGGGAGATGCAGGGAATACAGAGCCGGCATCGGATCTGATGTGAACTCAGATCCTGATGTCCATAGGCTCCCATGTTGTGGGTACTCGGATCAGCATTGATCCGATGCTTTCCGATTTGAGTCACGGACATAATCGTAGCAGGCTACATTTTGTGCCCGTAATTGGATCGGATGGTGCCAAAATGGATGCCAATAGTGGCACATCCGATCCGATTCCCATAGGGGAACAGGGGATCCGATTTCGTATCCGATTGTATCTGTTTTGAAGAGATACAATCGGCTGCCTGAAAATCGTAACGTGAAAGCAGCCTTAAGCTCAACTCTTTTGTGCTTCATCACAGCATTACTTTAAGGGGATTCAGACCCCCTATAAACAGCACCTCTGTCTTGTAGGGGGAAAAGTACCAGTACTTGTAGGAGGATTTTTTTTTTTTTTTTTTTTTTTCTCTCTCACAATCCTGTGATGTCATATAACTTCTCTTCCCCAACCCCTTCCCCCTGTGTTTATGGCTTTTTGCATAACCCTGAGTGCCATGCCCTTCTGTTAATGAGTTGTGCACTCCACTGCTGTGAAGTTGTGTAACACTGTCATTAGTTGTGTAACTGCAAGTCTCCTTTATTTCAGAATTATATCTGGATGAATCAAAGCAGAGCTACAAGGAGCTGGGATTCAAGAGGTCGGTGCCTGAACGTCCATAATATTTAGCTGGGATCAGTGCTTCACTGCAAGCTGTAGAAGTCCATACTAGTGGAGACATAGAAGGCTGGAACAAAATGGGTTAATGCTGCCTGATGAGGATAAAGATTCTGTAAAGTTAATGGCTGATTTTATCGTCAATGTTTTGATGTCAGCACTCTTTTTTTTTTTTTTTTTTTTTTATAGCCCGTTTTATTGTCATGTGTTTTTAAAGTGGGCTCTCTCCATGGGGGCTCTCAACTTTACTGAATCTTTCTTTTCCTTATCTTCAGGCAGCACTGCATTAACCCATTTAGTTCCTGCTGTCTGTCTACACGCTGTGTGTCTGCAGCAGCCTCCTCAAAGCCTGTAATGTGGTGGTGGTCACACAGTCCCACCAGGGAGCACATCTCATTCATTTTCTTTCAGGCTGGTTTCACATTAGCATTTCCTGCCGCAGCATATTGCAGGTGAGCAGACCGCATGCATCGTCCATCCCCTTGTTTAACATGGAGACGCACCAGTGTATGAGGCACCTGCAGATGGCTGCGTTCATGTCAGCGATGTGCTGATTCTCGGCGCACAAACATGACATTTACATTCTCTGACGCACAGAAAATGCATGATTTGTACGCACGGCTCTGCAAGCATACAAATCCTACATGGAGGCCAATGAGGACTCATGGCCATCTGCAGACAAATGCTGCAGATCACATAGGAATCCATTCTCTCTGAACCTGGCTGTTGGGAGGGAAGAGAGAGGACTTTAATCAGCTAACTAGCTGATTAGTTTAAATTGCCCACAAACACAAATTGTCGGGCTGGCAATTTAAACGAACAGCTGTTGCTGATGGGACACATCAGCTGATTGGTTTAAAATCACCTTTTACGTTTTTCTACAGAGTAGTAGTATTAGGAGGTAATACTTATAGTTTTATCAAATCCTCTAGAACTGCCAACTTATTTTTGTTTAAAAGTTTACTTTTATTGGTACAAAAGTTAAAAGTTCATGGATCCAACATATAACCAGACATTAACAAAACATATATACCTTTTATATGCATTCATGTATGCACTCCATACGCTGCAGTGCTGCACGCTAATATGAAACCGGCCTCACTTGTCTTCTTGGGTAGGACACTATTCTGCTTTTTGTCCTTCCAGATTAGTCTGAGTTCTCATGTCCAGTAATCATCCATTAGATCAAATCCAGCAGACATCCATTTTCTAAAGTTCTGCAAACACAATATTATTTTTTTTTTTTAAATCCCCCCCTGGCCCCATAACCATGTCTGTTATCAGATCTCCTGTATAGGGAGAGTCTCCTTCTATTTCACTTACTGAGGGTTTACTTATGTCTCTCCTTACTGTAGGTATAACGCTCTTTCTATAGTTCCTGCAGCTCTCGGGAAGAAAGTTCGAGATGTTGTTTCCAAGGTGAGAAGTATTTCCACTGAGTATAATCTAGTTTGTTAAAATAAAATAAGTCTAAACATTATTACATTTTATAGGCAAATGCAGATGGGTGCAAGGAAATTTTAGTGGTGATCTCCTGCAGAGCGGGGGAATGCTGGTAGTCAGTAAAGGTAAAAGGATTTTATATTAACTGCACAAATATTACTTCATGACTTTATTTAAAACCACCATAAGGTGGCAGAAGGGAGCTGGAGAAGCTAGAGGTGAGGAGGAAGGAAAAGCATGTCCTAACACTATAGAGTGGGAGCCCTCACCTGGGGGGGCTACAGCTCACTATATTCCAATAGGAAGGATCCGTCACTCTTATTTTGTAGCTGGCATAAACTGATTAACTGATAACATTTATTTATATTTTTTTATTTTACAAGGAGGAGAAAAAGTTTTACTTCATTTTGTACAAGATTCCCCTGGTGACCACGTGCCTCTAGACACCTTAGTGAAAGCATTAGGCATTTCTGCAAATGTGACTGAAGGAGAGCGCCCCCAGGTAAATCGTTTGTAGCAGGACCTGTTGGCAAACTGCTTTATTCTTGCTCTTTTTGCTGTCTTGTCTGTCTCACTCATCCTAAAGTGATTTTTTTCCACCATATCTAGGTCTAGGTTAACTTCAAATACAGTAATTTCCTAAATAATGGTGCTTTGTTTTTCTAAAAGATTGGATTGGAGAAGCATTTCTGGCTTAAGACATCAATTTTGGTGAATTGGGTGGACATGGCCACGTATTGTCCAACCCCAGCAATGCTCATTTAAGCTGATTAAATTGATTTAAATCATTCAACCACTAGAGGGTGCTAATTGCACATGTAATGCCCTGTGGTT
The DNA here is from genome assembly GCA_033576535.1 of Allobates femoralis. Lineage (NCBI taxonomy): Eukaryota > Metazoa > Chordata > Amphibia > Anura > Aromobatidae > Allobates > Allobates femoralis. The sequence continues at coordinate 147,715,893 of JARQOC010000009.1, forward strand.
GTGTCTCAAAAACCTATCAGTGGATCAGCTCAGATCCTCACAGTTCCAGAGAATGGAAGACTTGGTCCCTCCCACTGAATGGGGTAGGTGTTGTAAATGCCACTCTATTTAAAATCTAAGACACCGACAGAGAAAGTTCCATATGAACTTTGATCAGTGGCATATACAAATGAGTAACATGTGACCCCCCCCCCCCCCCCTCCCACCTCTTTCTTTTGATTGTGTGAAAACGCATACCATACATACATTACCTTCACTACCGTTCAAAAGTTTGGGGTCAATTTTGTGTTTTCCAGGAAAACTCATGCTTTTATTTATCAAGTGAGTTGCAAAATTAATAGAAAATATAGTCCGGACATTGACGAGGGTAGAAATAATGATTTGTATTTCAAATAATTTCTCCTTCAAACTTTGCTTTCATCAAAGAATGCTCCCTTTGCAGCAATTATAGAATTGCAGACCTTTAGCGGGTACTATTTAATGAAGCTCCCAATAGAGATGCTGTGAGGCGTCGATTTCTCAAACTAGAGACTCTAATGTACTTGTCTTGTTGCTCAGTTGTGCAGCGGGGCCTCCCACTTCTCTTTCTACTCTGGTTAGAGCCGGTTTGCGATCTCCTCTAAAAGGAGTAGTACATACCGCTGTAGGAAATCTTCAGTTTCTTGGCAGTTTCTCGATGGAATAACTTTAATTTCTAAGAACAAGAATAGAACTCTGTTCAAAGGTGGAAATACGTTGTACTTAGAGAACATGTTATGTTATAAATGGTGTCTGATCTGCAGGTAGGCGGTTGTAGAGCAGGAAAAGCTGCTCAGAATGTTGATGTTAAAATATATGCTCGTACCATTAATATAATAAATGTCAAACTTTTTACCGCTTATTTTATTAATTGAAATACCTATTCTTTGTAGCATATAAGTATACTAAGCAGGCAGAGAGCTGTCAATCATTAGTAAGACCGCCCACTGGATTAATGTATACAAACACCAAGAAAGTCAATAAATAAAATACAAGTTATACCGAATATTTTCCTCAAACCACAGCTTCTCCTTCTCTATACAGAGTTGGGCACCGATCGTAGTGCAGGTTCCTTTAATCATGAAGATAAGACTCTGCACCTCCTTTCCTGTCCAATGTTTCCCTCTGGATGTCGGTGTAATGTGCCAGCTAAGGCTGCATTCACATTACGTTTTTCTTGGATCCATGGCTGTCCATTGTAAAATTGAACAACCATGGATCTGATTTGGCCCCCCATGTTATCCTATGGGCCACGGATCACATCAGATTTGGCCTGATTGTGTCAGAGATATATATATATATAATTTTTTTTTTTAATATAGCTGTGCCCAAAATCGGAGACTGCTCCAATTTTGGGCATAGCGGATCAAATTGGACAGAATTGGATCCAACATGATCCACGCCAAAGTAACATGGGGCCTATGGAGCACGGGTCCGAGGAAACAGCTGATCGCTCCGGACCTGATTTTTGTGTACTAAGCATGCTCAGTACACTAAAATTGCTCCTAACCATCTTATTTCACTTCTGCAATGTATATTCATACATTGCAGAAGTTAAATTAAGTATAAACAAGGGTTAAAAATAAAAATCTCTATGCTCACCTGTCTGGGATCCACCGACTCCTGCAGTAGCTCTGGATACCTGTAGGACCTGCCGTGATGTCACAACCCGATCAGCTGATCGGATCACATGACCGGTTACTGAGGTAACTGCAGTCATGTGACCTGATGACACTGCCGGGTTGTGACATCTCAGCAGGTCCTAAAGGCATCAGGAGGTGCTGGAGACATCGGATCACCGGACAGGTGAGCGTAGTGTGTGGTTACAAAAAAAAAACAAACAAAAAAACACACTACGCTCACCTGTCCGGTGATCTGACGTCTCCAGCACCTCCTGATGCCTTTAGGACCTGCTGAGATGTCACAACCTGGCAGTGTCATCGGGTCACATGACTGCAGTTACCGCGGTAACTGGTCATGTGATCCGATCAGCTACAATGTATGTATATACATTGCGAAAGTGAAAGAGCTCCTCACAGCTTTGTTTCTGGACCTATGATAATCGCGGACCCGGACACAGAAAAGGTCACCTCCTGTAGTGTCCTTTCCTGTCCGTGGGATCCTACAAAAAGTAGGATCCCACGGACAGGAAAATGCATTATGTGAAAGCAGCCTGAGTACTTCTGGGTGGACCTCATTGCTCTTGTTCTGCCCTCACACACATTGACACACTGTAATGAGAGGCAGATAAACCTTCCTGTCTTCTAATGAAGCATAAGGCTGTTTGACTAGAACCTTCTTTGTTGATGGTAGATGTAACAAGATGAGGTAAGTCTAGTATGACACGTGTGTAATGATACATGAGAAAATGGTGCACACATTCAACCATACACAGTATGACACAATACAGATTCCATCTGACCATTTATACTTAAGCAATCTTAACTTGGAGCAAGATACAGGTGAGAGATTCAACATATTCTCTTATCTGAGGCAAGGATGAAAATGGTCGCTGTCTGAGGTAACCACAATGCATTCTGGGAAACTTCCCATATTACATTGCAACTGAACTAATCTGATACGTGAAATCGCCAGCAGGTGGTGCTGTCACTAAACAATGAAATGCTGCAAGCATAAATTACAGATAATCCTTCAATTACCGGTATTATATTAATTGTTCTTTGCGCTCAAAATATTGAGCTTGCAAACAGTGTAGTACCAACTATTAAAGACTAATTCTAAGCAGTTGAATTATCAGCTGGGACAGAACAAGTGTGCTCTTGGATGTTGTGTATGTATATAATCTTTTAACTGCATAATCTGGTACAGGGATCACCATCCTGTGGCTCGTTAGTCACTTGTTGCTTTTCGGACCATGATGTGTAGCGTTTTGCATTTGCACCAGGTTTGGCAAATGGCTATGAAGATCAGGTCCCCAGATGGTGACTTCTCTGAGTAGCTCCACATAGAGGAGGAGATATGGATACACACATACTCGCTATGGGGGTGCAGAGAGGATGGTAGCACCTCTTTGGATGCTTGAAGCTAAATGTAATAATGTGATGGGAACTAGCAGTCACTACTCTTAAGTGCTTTGGATGTGGCTCCCAACCATCTGTCAGTTAAATGGGGCTCTTGGGGTGGGTTCGGGTCCACTTCTCTAGAGGAAGTGAATTGTGCCATTCTGTAGTAATAATTTGCTCTAGTATCTGGCCCTTGCTGACACCTTCTTGTTTTACTCCACAGTGTAATGATGATGTGTGTACATTATGAACAAAGAATCCTGGCTGTCTGGGTGAGGGCTTCATGGCAAGAAATGTGTGAAATCTCAGTAATAATGGACCTTAACATGAAAGGAGGGTTCCCATTTTTATGTAAATAAAACCTATTCAACATACTATATGAGCCAGTCTGTTACTTTATAATTGGCTTTATTTTAACACCTTGCTATTTTCTTTAACAATCTCAGCTTGCTGTCTGCAAATGGAAGTCTTTCTCAAAATGGTAATCTCAAGTTGTCTCTAGAGCAATTTAGAGCTCTGTAGTATCCTCACTGAGTAACTGTCCTGGTCAGGTGCTTTGTCATGCTTGGAAACATGCTATACACTATGTAAGCTAAAGGCTATAGCAGGAGTATAACACGCATAGAAGAAGCAAGACAGTTAAACTTGTTTAAAGGGGAACTCTGGGCAGAGAACTTTTTTAGTACAGTCCCTGCCCTGCTACATGACGAATTAGAGCTGTACAACTGCAGTTCTAGGATCTATAGATCGCTTATAATTAAATAAAATCATATCTGCTCCTCAGCTCTGTCCCTCCCCCTCAGGGGACATAACATTTCAGCATGTCGGCTTCATGCAGAGAGCAGGAGGTGTGAAGGGGGTGTGGATGCTGGGAGCTGCATGATCGCCCTACATTCCAGCCCCCTCACACTTCTGTATAGGGAGTGGCAGTGGCTGTGGCTGCCAGACCCATGCTTATACTACATTCCTGCCCTGATATACCATCCTATGTGACAGGGGGTCCAGGCTTAAAATATTAATCATGCCACCAAGCAGATTCAAATACATGCTGTAATCCACTTCTGCATAATCTGTACTGTTATTGTGAGGCTAGAAGCAGAGGCAAATCATTACATTGATCGTTTCAGCTCTGCATGGTCTCCCCTCACCCATAGTAACATGGTAGATTCCTGTCCTTATAACTTTCCAAGATCATCACCACTCCTCAGTGACAGGCATAGCAAGACATCCAGAGACTACAACAGGGGGTCCCCAACTCCAGGCCTCGAGGGCCGCCAACAGTGCATGTTTTCAGGATCTCCTTAGTATTGCACAGGGATTGGAATCATTACCTGTGCTATTGATCACATTAACACCTGTGCAAAACTAAGGAAATCCTGCACTGTTGGCGGCCTTTGAGGCCTGGAGTTGGGGACCTCTGGTCTACAGCATCTGTTAGACATGGTATAAACCCCAAAGTTCAGAGCTGAGCAGGTATAATTTTATAAGAGATCTATAGATCCTACAACTGCAGTGTACAGCTCTGCCTCATCATGTAGGAGGCATAAGATATCAGTGATTAAGTTACTGTAATTGATTACAGTCTAATTTTTCATTTATCTCTAATATCAAATTCAAGTAGAATAAGATAAGTCCGCATTTTGGAAAATATTTGCAATTTGCTTCCATTCAGATTCAATAAAATGGTGGTCATTGGTCGCAATTTTCCTGAACTATGAAGGGCCATCAAAGGGTAAAAAAAAAATTCTTATACTAACCTTACCACACTGCTCCCTAGCCCCACTGCTCCTCATTCTCACTCATCCCAGCCCCCATTGCCTCTTCACTGCAAACCAGGGGGATGAGAAATCCCTGGGACTTCTCATGATGAGCCCCAGCACAGTTCTGCGCATGCACATGCCATGTTACAATCTTTTGCATGCTTGCGCAGGACCCTCATGAAAGCTGGAAGACAAAGGGGGTGGGAGCGCATGTGAAGGAAGTTTAAACAAGGGAAATTTGTTGGAAGGGTCCATGTGGCCACTCACCATAGGTGGTTGTGCATGCCTTGCACAACTGCGGTGTATCGCCTCAGTGTTATGCCTCCGCCTTGGAGGTGTTTGCAGGGACAGCTGACAGTATCCACAGAGCCTGGAGATCTATGCTGTGGTCATGTGACCAAACCAGAAATGCATCATCACAGGTCCTTCAGTGGTGAATGCAAGCTTCTTCCAGCAGGTCCTGTAGTTTAGGAATGATGGTTGAAGATTCTCCTGCCCAGAGCTGCTCCTGCCGGTATTACGTGAGGGTATGGGTAATGGAGACAGCAATTTAACAGTCTGTGGAGCGCTAGGATCAGGAAGAGTCAAGGAGATGGAAATATTTGTAAAAAAGGTTCATCACCTTCATCAGGTGATGCAAGAGGTCACCTGATGCACACCTGATGAAGGCAGCGCTGTGCAGCGGAAACGCTTTGTGGCTTATAAGAGGTTAATAAAACCTTTTTACAAATATTTCCATCTCCCTGACTCTTCCTGATCCTAGTGCTCCACAGACCATTAAATTGCTGTCTTCATGAGAGCTGGAGGTCCCGGCTCAGAGACACAGGTAATTCAGAGCAAGCAACTGGGAGCATAGTATGCAATGAGGTGTGGATGGGCGATGAGGAGCAGACAAGCCAGAGATGCGAGATGTGAGTGGTGAGGTAAGCAGAAGTATCTTGTATTTTATATATTACCTTCTTATTATACTCTTTTTTTAGTTTGAAGGGATCTTAGCACATAAGGGAAATTGTATTCGGAGAATAATTTCTTTATGAATCAAATTTATTGGGAGGAAAATTCTGGAAGAGGTGACTTTGAATTTGCCTGATCATCTCATCACTCTAAGCCATTAGTTTGACTTGATCAGTATGAGTCTTCAGCCTCCTTTATTTGGATTAGTGTGTACTTTCAAGCCAGCAGTGTGAGCAATAAGAAAATTACAATTTGAGTTCCATCTCACCACAACGCCTTGATCCTGTCTTCATGAAGCACGGAGAACTGGTCTGAGAAGCCCAATAATAAAAGGGATCAAATCCGCATCTTAGAAAAGCATTTTTCAAGTTTATCTTATTTAAATAAAGTACAAACAGAAGATAATGTTCATGGTCAGCCTGACCTAAATTCATGGGTTTCGGCTAATGCATGTAGCATCCAAAACGCTTCGCCTTAGGCTGGCTTCACATTACGGCTGGGATTCGATATGTGGCTGTCCGCTTGAGCCAGGTAGCCCCGGACCAGATCAGCACACAGAACTGGAGGGCTAATTTGCCCTCCGGTCCGGTGTGCAGCCGCATGCTGCTGCCGCCGCTGAGTTCAGCAGTGACGTTGGCTGCACACCGGACCGGAGGGCAAATTAGCCCTCCAGTTCTGTGTGCTGATCCGGTCCGGGGCTATCTGGCTCAAGCGGACAGCCACAAATCGGATCCCAGCCGTAATGTGAAGCCGGCCTTAGGTGTGAATTTCATATTAACAATAATCAAATCCGGCCTAACATCCAATAAAGGGGAGACATTGACTCAATCTTTACATTGTGTCTGTGTGTGTCAGACAAAGCATGGAGAACAGAAAGAACTGAGCTGTCTGTCGCATAATCTTCATAGTGGCACAAAAATGTGATTTGTTAAGTTGCATACATATAATCACTGTAGGGGAACTGGAGTAAAGTTGCACCAAATTTTGCCACTTTGTAATCTAAAACCTCAGGATAAGCCACACTGACACACAGATCAGAAAAATAACTAAACCACAAAAGACCATTTGAAAAAGAGTGCAGATTGTTGCACATTACAAAGTTACTAATTGAGAGGTATTCACTAGAGATTGGAGAACCTGTAGATATTCAGTGGATCCGGACAGACTTTAGGAAAAAGTTCAGGTTCGAGTCTGGGCATTAGCCCAAACGCCATGTAAGTCCTGACCTTTTACAGTTATAAAATGGTGGCAGTAAGGGCTGGAGAGTGCCAAACTGGGGATTAAAACAGAAGAATTCTACGTGCCAGTCTCCTGTACTGTGGTCACATTTGCTTCCTCGTCCGCTCAGTAACTTCCTCTTTATTTACTACACTGACTCAAACAGCCAATCACAGGAACCCACTCTCTGTGACAGCCTCTGTGATTTCGCTGTCATGCCCACGCCAATTTTGCCTGTATCTCTGGTTGCCGTATGCATTAGTGTATTGGCAACAAACTTGCTAACATAGGTTTGTTAAAGTAAATTAATAAAAAAAAAAAAAATGCAATGGGAATCGGGGGTAATAGAAGCTATTACTGAGAGCTGCATGTTGATAGTGTTCATTAAGCCCTAGATGGGTAATGTTCAGGCTTCTATGAGATATAGAAAGGGAGACTGTTCTTTTGTGTGTACCACTGGTCATAATTGGCTACTCTTTCAGTTAATTTCTTATGTTGAGTTCCCAGCTCCTAATACACCAGGTAAATCACAGTCCTGCTTTGGTGCTCTACTGTGTGTAAAAGTCAGGATATAATATGCTTCTAGAACAATAAATAGCGGCACTCACAAGACTTCCAAATAACTTCTTTATTTCATGCAAAAGTTTAAAAAGGACAGGCAGATGATGTAGGTAACGGCCTATGACTGTTTTGTGCTAGTCCAGAGCTTCTATGGGTCCATGCTTGTATTGGTATGAACCCATACATGTGCTGGACTGGCAGAAAACGGCCGTTAGTCCATCTAACTACCTCATCATACCTGCTTGCCCTTTTTTCAACTTTTGTATGGAACAAAGGTTATTTGCATGTCCGGTGAGTGATACTTTTCTTCTATGACACTCTCTCACATTACCAATCGTGTAAGGAAACCGTTAAAAAAAACACAGAAAAAGCCTTTTTTAAATATGCGTTTCAGAGCTACAACCCAGCCCCTTCCTCAGGGAAGCTCCGAAACACGTTGGAAGATTAAAGACCTTTGCACCCAGATGATTCATTGTTCTGGTGTTTCTTGATGGCAGCACGGGCATTGCGGCATTTTGTCCAAATGAAGTGATCTTCTCTTCACGGTTAACCATGAAAGTGCAGCCCTGCAGCAGCTGTCATACCCACAACCGGTTTTGATCGCCTGTAACACAACCGCACCAGGTGAGCAGATCACACTTATTATCCACCTCATCTCTTTATTTTTAAGATAAGACCCTATTGCACATTATCTCATATCTACAGGTTTATTTTAAATAGAACACAGTCAACACTTTCACCTGTTTATTAACCCCAAACATGCCCTCTGATAGTAATCCATAGTGATGTTCTTCGGAACTTCTCAGCTTTCCTACATTGCGGAGACATTAGTGAGTAACGCTTTCGATCTGACAGTCGCCTGTGTGAGCGGTGACTTCAGCGTTCATCGTGGGTCCAGCCCTACAAGCAGATTCTGGCTAATGCTTTCTGAGAACAGCCGCACCACCTCCTCACGTTCTCTTCTACGTACTTTGCAAGTGAAGAATAGCTGCAGGTCCCATCACTGGTCCTCATTCAGCCATTGCTGTAATAAGGGCCCAGTACCCCTTTTGCTCTACATTTTGTCTATCTCTTTCTGCTGCCACAAGAAAGCCATTTCTTTGTGTGTATCCTACACTAACAACTCTGAAAAAAGCCATGAGCCAGGAAACCCTCTACAATATATCTCTACACCCCCCTCTTCTAGTGGACCAACTTTACTTTAACTCCTTTTAGCCCCATGCCCTAAGCCCTAGGATCCCTCCACACTGAAAAGTGACTCCTAGAGGTGGCTAGCGATACTGTGCTCCTTTACCAGAAATCTCTCATATCAACCACATACATAAATGTACATCATGTAAAAACACATAAAAACCCTAAGTCTTCAAGGGCGGGAATCACTCTTTGGCACAGTGACTTCCTTACACATGCAGTGGGTCAGATGGCAAGAAAAATGGTCGGGAGTCCTGACTGACCAATTGCTGGATCTAACCTATTCTGGTGTGTCAAAGTATTGAAAATTTGCACCAAAGGTAAAGATTGTCTTATGGCAAAATAAGATTCTCTCATTGTGCCCCCTGTATCTTCTCAGGACCGCCCTGCATTTTAGCACCACTGGTGGTCTGCTCTGCTGTAAATTATAAGGGCTGTCCACTATTGGATAACCTCCTTTTCGATGTTCCTTATGTGTCTAGTGGGAAAAAAAAAATTCATATTTACTGCCTGAGGGCGCTCCATTCCCAGTGCTGTGTACACCGCAATTTTAATAGTAATCCCAGTGCTGTGTACACCACAATTTTAATACTAGATACACTAGGGACACTTAAAGGGGTTGTCCAGTAATGGAGAAGTTTTTTGACTGTGTGGAATGATGTCCTGATGGCGTTAGTCCTCCTTTGGCCTTGGTGGTTTCTTGTGTATAATCGAAAAATTGGAGCCTAGCTCAACAGGACTGGATTTTTATTTTATTTTTCAAAAGAAAGTAAAGTGTATGCAAAAGAAAAGTTTACATGGTCGACATGACCCAGTCGACGCGTTTCGACTGCATTAAGCAGTCTTACTCATTGAAAAAGAAAAGAAAAATCCAGTCCTGTTGAGCTGGGCTCCAATTTTTCTATTGTTCTTGATGTGAGGCCAAGGCGAGGTCGGTGTCTGAGCCCCAGGTGGAGGAGCATAGAGCAACTGAGTGAGCTGGAATCAAGTTTATACTATTGTTATTGTGTATACATGGCCTGCGGCTGCTGATTGGGTGCAGCAGGCAGTTAAGGTCACAGGTGGACCGAAGGTCGTCCTTTCCAATTTGAGCAGGTTTCATTAAGCACCAATATTCAAAGATTGTAGATAAAAATACTTTAATACAATATGCCAATCTAAGAAATGACTGACAGTGACTGGTAGAAGAGGCAATGAGGCTATAGGAAGGGGAAAGCCATGTTGGGAAACCTGGCAACTCCGCTCAAGCAACTTACTGCCGTTGAAATCACCCTGTTACACGTAGCAACGCACTAGCGATGTTACTTCAACTTCGCCACGCCCCTGAGTTGCTTGCGATGTTGCCCCGTGTGACGGTACCTTTACACTTGTCAGTGAGTTTTTATAAACATGCATCCCTAGGGACTACCCTACAGACAACCTACCCTACAGGAGCAGCTTTTCTTAGATTACCATGCCCACCCATATTTAGATATAGAACACCAAGAAATTGCCAGCTCTTACTCTTGCAGGATGGCAGCATGTCTCCATTCAATTTCCCCGATAATTGATTCAAACACATTAAACTGTCAGTCAAACCTGTCAATATCGGCAAGTGCAGACAAGTTTAGTCTAATAACTAAAAGCTTTAGTGTCCTACTCCTACATATTACACAACTTCTCACAACCTGGAATCAATGTCTTCCATTTAGCATACTATATAGTAAATATTTTATAATACCTCTCATGTTGGGAACCCCACAATACCTCTATTTGGACAACTGCTGCCAGATTCCAATTCAATTAGGAAGGAAAAAAATAATCATGTGCATGACATTTCTGAAATCTCGTAGCTTTTGCTGGTACTTGCAAAAAAAAGTCTTTGCGTTTGCTGTTTTTTTTGTATTTTTATTTATGCACATAATATAGATCACAGGAATATTAAGCCAGACAAGACAGAAAAATTGACATTGAAACAAATAATTGTAATAGTCAATATACACAATGAATGTAACTCCAAAATGGACAGATTGCTCACCTCAAGAAGCACAAAGACACCAAAAGTACGGTATATAGTGGATATAAATATCGGAAAAATACTCAAAAGAAACCATATGTAGAAATAACTGAACTGCAAATGCAGAAAATCAAATCCTATTCTCACAATACTAAGAAATCTGCAGTCCTCAGATATGGGCACTAGACGTCCTCAGAAGAGAGAACATCAAGCTGATGGAAAGTCATGGATGGACAACCTCACAATATCCATCAATAGAAATGTAAATGAATGGACATGGAAGCTAGATTACACACTGCCCTTAAATAAAGATAAAAAGGAGATGCAAATAATTAAGTATTAGATTCCCAATAGGCACAATGTACCGTAGGTACAGGTCATAAATGAGTGGAACAAAAAGATGTGCATATATAACATAGCACGCTGCTTATAATGAAGAGGACTAACTCTAAATATACCCATAGCAGCAATAATGATAAAGCTATTGCACATGACCCCATATAGAAGATGTGCCACAGAGAGAACAAAAGAATGCTTTACCATATCAAAGATATTGAGTGCATTATGGTATAAAGGGCTGAGAGTGGTATATAGGGACTACAGCAAAGGGCATCATGGTGGTGTCAGTCAGCCAAGTAGTTCACAGGGCCAAAAAGGCAGGCCGCCACAAAAGTGCTGGAGTATTCAGTCCAGTGGGATTCAAAAGTCACCCTGACGCGCGTTTCTCTAAAGAATGGTAAAGGATGTTGCTGTGATGAATAGAGGTTTTTTTCTATATGCGACCACCTACAGACTGGTGTAATGGCACATGTGACCGGCAGTACTTAACTCCCACCAGAAGTGTCACCAGAGGGAGACAAAGTGTATGGAAGTGTCAGCACAGCAACCATTCCAGGAGTAGACAGACAGTGCACACAGCCAGAGAAGGAGGCGGGCAATAAAAGACACGTGGTACACTAGATGACAGCGTGTGAACATAGTCTAAACCTGAGCTCTAAGCTCCCTATTGATATACAATAATGTGAACTGCAGGTTTGGCCCGAGGAAAAAATTGCAGCATGCCTCATATGGTTGCATAAAACGGCCGAGACTCGCCAATCCAAGTCAATGGGTGCAAGAAAAATAACATGTCACATGAACCATCCTAGTAAAATCCATTTTTTATGGATACATTACCATGCTGTAGCACAGAAATTGTAAATGCTCCTGTAAATGATTGTAGAATAATAGTTGCTGAAAAAAAAATGCTTAGTATATAGTTGCCATACGGATTCTAGGCGCACAGTCGCATGACATACATAACACCAAACAAATTTCACTTGTCCAATTTAACTGGATGAGAATAGGACCAATTTTGTTTCTGCAAGTGCGGGCAAATCCTCATGGTGTATCCTGTGGGTATTTTATAAAAGCTTGAAATAAGAATACTCCAAAAAGCCGCCCCTACGTACTGTATGTAATACTTTTGCAGACAGCCTTCCTCGTCACCCCCATACACCTCAATGAGTATTCATGGTGAGAAGAGAATAAACCGCTGCCAAACATCAACTAGTTGTCAGGTTTGTCAGAAGCGAGTAGCCATGTGTGTAGCCATGTTAGGGTACGGAAACACTGGTATGAAAAATGGAGGAGTGCAATGGGAGAAAATCTCACACTGCACTCAGATCAATGTTATTCAATGACTCAGAACAAATTGGCGTGTGTCGGACACTTTTTTCTCATCCAGAATCTGGATGGGGAAAAAGTTGCAACATGCTGTGACAGTCTGCGATTGTCGTGCGAGACTCGCCAATGCAAGTCGATGGGTCCAACAAAATCACGGACCGCACACTGACAGCACACGGACCGTCCGAGGGGAATCTGTTTTTTTCACTGATCTATTATGATTCTGTAGCTCAGACAACTGTAAAATGTTCCTGTAAATGATTATACTGTAAATAGCTGCTGAGAAAAAAATGGTTTGCACACGGACATCACTCGGATCAAACACCGGCTGTCACTCGTCCAGCTCTCCTGGATGAGAATCTGACCATTTTTTTTCACACCAGTGTGTTTCCACTCTTAAAGGGTCTCCTGGTCAATGACTGTGTATGGGCAGACTGGTTTTACATCCTACATGTACTAGTGATGTTTAGTACAATTGTATATGATCCCATAAATTACTCTAAAGATGTGTTCTCCTAAAAAAAGCACCAGGGATTTAGTAAGGAAAGCAGATGAGCACGCTGCTCCAAATACCAATAAAGTTCATTACGGGGAATCAGACCAGGACTCTCAAACACACAGCCCGTGAGGCTGTCTCATGCGGCCCGCAAGCACAGCAGAGCCCTGGCCTGGTTCAGGAGTTTGCTGACGTCAATGCTTTTTTAAGTTGAATTTGCATCCATAGATGCACGTTCAATTGAAAGGTATTGCTGGCGCCACACAGACACAAGCTCTCTGCACACCATTGCCAGCCGCCGGCCAATCAGAGGCCAGCTGCTGAAGTCGTATGCGTACCTTGCTTTACTACATATTTGAAAATGCATATCTTGTTTAAAAAATAGTGATATGTAAGTATCATAAGTGTGGGAACTGAGACATTTACTCAGGATACAGCGGTTCACAAATGTGAAACAGAGCCAGACAATTACTAGTCAAAAAGATTATTTTCTTATGAACAAAGGGGATACAGGATGAATCCAATATCAGTTCTTCTCAAAATTCACCACCAGAAACATTTACATAACCTTGAGACTAAGGTCTAATGGTGCCATCACACAGCCCGATCTGGTCAGCGATGTCGGAAGCGATGCGCGGGTGCCCACTCGGTTCCGATATCACTGGCCAGCTGTCACACAGCATCGCTGCGGCCGGCGACACCGCAGCGATGCGGGCGGTGACGTCACTCGCTGGGCTGGGCTCAGCCCAGCGAGCGATCCGCAGCAACGCTGCGGTATAGGCTGGATCGCCGCCGACATCGCTCTGGCGATGTCACCCGGCGCGATCCAGCCTTATCGCCGGTTGCCAGGTTTACGGTTCTTCCCGTAAACCTGACAACCTGCGACCAGCGATAAAACGCGGTCGCGACGCTCGTTTACACAGCGCGACGTCGCTAGCGACATCGCTGATACGTCACTTTTTCGGCGCTGTCGCTAGCTTCTGTCGCCAGGTGTGACGGCACCTTAAGTGCTGTCCCCGAGACACCCTCCAATACATCCGGAAACACAGGAACAACTTGCCTACCAAAGCTGGGATAAGGTACCAGGAAGTCTCTTCTAAACCAGTGTAAATCTGTGCCTGCACAATAGTGTGTCTTTGGACCAGCATGATGAATACAAACTTAACACAAAAGCTATATCCACCCTTCGCTGTTCCCAAACACAGCAGGACAGATAGCCTGGTATCAAACTCACTGTACAATACAAGTCTCATTTAGTCCAGTACAGGCCTGTAGAATCAGTTGCAGCCTACTACCTCAAATTAGCGCGATAAAGAAAGTTCTCACAATTCCCATTACATTAGGTCCACAAGAGTTCCGGCAAATACCGGGAGAAAACAGCAGTTTCTTCGGACACCAAAACTCCTCAAGCAGCCTCTTCAAACTCGAGGTGAACAATCTGGCCGCATGTTGGCAGAACACGGAGACATCCCTCATGATGTGATTCTCCTTGTGGCTGTAAGCCCCTGCTTCTTTTCAAGGGAGGAATTGTCACAGTCCAATGCACTAGCACCCAGTATTTATCAGTCCCGACAGAGCTGACCAGCGGAAAGAGAGCAGGCCCTCACAGGTTCACACTCGTTTCGCTTGCTGTTCACACTCCTCCTGACATACCTAAGCAGAGACGTTTATCCAGACTGAGTAGAGTTAGGCTGGTTTCACACTACGGATTTTTTATTTCCGATGCTGTCCGATAAAAATCAGACAGCATTGGACCGATTTTGGCCCCCATGCAGCCCTATGGGCATCGGACCGAATAGGATGTGCACTAAATGGCATCCGATTTGGTCCGATCCGATTCTGTCCGATTTTTTTGATCGGAGCAAAAATCGGAGCATGCTCCGATTTTTGCACCGAAAATAAAATCGGACAAAATCGGATCGGACCAAATCGGATGGCATTTAGTGCACATCCGATTTGGTCCGATGATTTTAATATGGGGCCCTATGGAGCAGGGTCCGAGGATACATCTGATGTGTCCTCGGACCCGATTTTACTGTACTGAGCATGCTCAGTACAGTAAAACTGCTCCAGCAGGGGTTAAAAAAAAAAAAGTATGCTCACCTGTACCCGAGGCCCCCGCCGTCTCCCGCAGGCTCGCGGTGTCTCCAGAGGTCTTCTTCTTCTCACCAGGACCTGCCGTGATATCACAATCACATGACCGCTGGTTACACCATGTTATCCTGCGGTCACGTGATTGTGACATCACGGCAGGTCCTTTTCAGAAGAAGAAGACCTCTGGAGACACCGGGAGCCTGCGGCAGACGGCGGGGGCCTCGGGGACAGGTGAGCATACATTTTTTTTTTTTTTGTTTCAGCCCGGAGGCAGCGATTTTCTGCCGGAATCGGATGCCTACTTGGCATCCGATTCCAGGCATCAGAAGGGAGCCAATGCTGTCCGATTTTATCGGACAGCATCAGCTCCCTTCAAAATCGTAATGTGAGGTTAGCCTTACCCGTTGTGGAAAGTAGAAAACAAATCGGGCATCATCCGGTATCATCATCTTCACACTCTCACAATATATAGTACATCTGGTCTGAGCACTACAAACACTTATCTGAACTTGGCCGTGTTCTGTCAGTTTTTTCCACATGCAGCACTCAGACAATTTGATAGTATCAATATAGCCTATGAAGCAGCCAGAGGTAAAATGTTAAAGGGGATGTCTTGCTTTATGTACAAGTCTGCAATTATTTAGTAACAATGTATAATTATTATAATTTACAGTGATTATGGAAAGTATTCAGCCCCCTTTAAATTTTTCACTCGGTTTCATTGTAGCCATTGGGTAAATTTAAAACAGTTCATTTTTTTCTTATTATTGTACACTCTGCACCTCATCTTGACTGAAAACCCCCCCAGAAATGTACCATATTTTTCAGACTATAAGACACACATTTGTTCCCCCAAATTTTTGGGGAAAGTGGGGGGTGCGTTTTTTAATCTGAATCTACTATGTGCTGTGCTGTAGTAAAGGCTCTGGAGCGGTGTCTGGGTGCTGGTGCAGGCTGCAGGAGGCAGCGGAAGGTCACGTGGGGCAGCTCTTAAGCCTCATTTAATATGCACTGTCCAGGGGCGTATCTAGGGGGGTGCAGCCGGACCTTTTGCTCCGGGCGCCACTCAGTGGGGGGCGCTGGTTGCCCCCCGATTTGGGGGCGTGGTCCCGCACTGTAGTGAGTATCTGCAGGCCACGCCCCCTCCCAGTGCTGTGTGTTACCATGGCTGCTGGACGCTCCATCCCCTGTCGTCTGGGGCGTCACAGGCATCAAACATCCGGGGCTGCAGCCCTGAATATCTCCCTGGATGTCTCCTGCAAGCACTGAGGACGGAGCTCCAATCACAGTGCAGAGAGTGAGTCATGTGACCTCTCTCCTACACAGTGTGGAGGGGAGGAGCTCACTCCCCCAATCCAGGCTGAGCGCGGCCTCTTTGAACTTCTCTCCAGCAGTGATGGATGGATGCCGGGACACAGGGGCTCTGCTTTACCCTGGAGCCAGATCTGTCTGCCTCTGACTGGGGGAATTGACAGGACCCAGGAGCACAGCATCCAGGAGAACAGGTATCACAAGCAGAGGGACACACCACATGGAAGGCTGATAACACATAGCAGACACAAGGGGGTGATAAGGAAGGAACACAAGCTGATAACACACACAAGTGTGGTGACAGGCTGACATCACAGACACATGGAGTGAATGACTGAAAACAATAGCACACACAATGAGGATCAGATGTCAGGATACTGAGCAGAGAATGAGAAGCAGATGAGACCCAGCTTTCCCAGGCTCCTCTATCCCTATTTCTTCAGCACTCAGCTTTCCCAGGCTCCTCTATCCCTCTTTCCTCAGCTCCCAGCTTTCCCAGGCTCCTCTACCCCTCTTTTCTCAGAACCCAGCTTTCCCAGGCTCCTCTATCCCTCTTTCCTCAGCACTCAGCTTTCCTAGGCTCCTCTATCCCTCTTTCCTCAGCACCCAGCTTTCCCAGGCTCTTCTATCTCTCTTTCCTCAGCACCCAGCTTTCTCATGATCTTCTACCCTCTTTCCCTCAGCACTCAGCTTTCCCAGGCTTTTCTATCCTCTTTTCCTCAGCACCCACCTTTCCCAGACTCTTCTATCCTCTTTCCTCAGAACCCAGCTTTCTCATGTTCTGATTTCCCTAAGCACCCATCTTTCCCATCTTCTGATATCATGGCAAAGCTGGGTGCTGAGGAAAGAGGATAGAAGAGCATGAGAAAGCTGGGTGCTGAGGAAAAGAGTTATAGAAGAGCATGAGAAAGCTGGGTGCTGAGGGAAAAAGGATAGAAGAGTCTGGGAAAGTTGGGTGTTGAGGAAAAGGTGTATAGCAGAGCAGGGGATGGGGTGCTGAGGGAAACAAGCTCTTTCCCATCCCCTGCTGTGCTATACACATTTTCCTCTGCACTTAGCTTTCCCATGTTCTGATTTCCCTCAGCACCCAGCTGACCCATGATATCAGAACAAGTGTCAACATAATTATCCCTTATCACAAAGTGTCAGTGTCATTATCCTGTACCCCCAGTGTCAGTGTCATTATCCTGTACCCCCAGTGTCAGTGTCATTATCCTGTACCCCCAGTGTCAGTGTCATTATCCTGTACCCCCAGTGTCAGTGTCATTGTCCTGTACCCCCAGTGTCAGTGTCATTGTCCTGTGCCCCGAGTGTCATTGTCCTGTGCCCCGAGTGTCATTGTCCTGTGCCCCGAGTGTCATTATCCTGTACCCATGCCTCCCAACCGTCCCGATTTTGAGCCTCTGCCCCGCTGTCTCGGCCGGGATGTTACATTTCCTGCACTCAGTGGCGTAGCGTGGGGGGGGGGGGGGCGGTCCGCCCTGGGCGGCAGGTGTGTGGGGGCAGCAATAGGGCTGTATTTACACGGCAGGGGAGAGCAAGCGTTTTTTTTGTTTTTTTTCTTTGCCTCCCTCCCCCAGACTCCATATGAAAACTAGAGTCTTTGTGGGGGAGGGTGCCGCCGCTGGCAGTGCATTGCCGCCCGGCGCCCGCATGTACTGCCCAGCTCCCAGCCCCTCAGCACTGAGAGCGATCACGCTGACAGGAAGCCGCTGGGAGCTCTGCTGCTTCCTGTCCCGTGATGGCTCCAAGTGCTGGTGCGGTGGAGGCGGCTCCTCCACCCTGCCGGCCCCCCATGCACCTGGAGAGGTGAGGGAAACTGTGCAGGGGAGAGGGGACAGGCAGGCACACACACTATGAGGTGTATATATGTATAGATCAGGCAGGCACACTATGAGGTGTATATATCATATATACTCCTCATAGTGTGTGTGTGCCTGCCTGATGTATACATATATACACCTCATAGTGTGTGTGCCTGCCTGATGTATACATATATACACCTCATAGTGTGCCTGCCTGATGATGTATACATATATATACCTGAGGTGTATATATATGTATACATCAGGCAGGCACACTATGAGGTATATATATGTATACATCAGGCAGGCACACACACTATGAGGGGTGTATATAAATATGTATACATCAGGCAGGCACACACTATGAGAAGTATATATGTATACATCAGGCAGGCACACACTATGAGGTATTATACCTCATAGTGTGTGCCTGCCTGATGTATACATATATACACCTCATAGTGTGCCTGCCTGATGTATACATATATATAGAGCTACACATCAAATAAAAATTTGCGGTGGCGGGTGTGATTGGAAGGGGGGGGGGGCGCCAAAATAAATCTTTGCCCCGGGTGCCAGAAAACCTAGTTACACCTCTGGCACTGTCCATCACCTCAGTGCTGAAGTAGCGCTAGGAGAGGGACGGGGGGAGCTGCGCATATTACATGTGCCTACACTCACCCTCCTGTGCTGGATATGCCCCCTCCCTCCTCCATCACACTATATGCCCCCCTGTACTGGATGTAGCCCCCTGTCACGTTATATGTTCCCCTGTGCTGGATGTGGCCCCCACAATTACGCTATATGCTCCCCTGCTGGCGTGCACACATTAAAATAACAACTGCTCTTACCCTTCGACGCTCGCTCTGTGCTCCCAGCTTTTCTGTCTCTTCCTGAATTGGTCCCAGCCATCGGATCTTATTTCTCATAGTCTGGGAGTCCTTTAAGGGTATGTGCACACTTGGAGGTTTACTGCAGGTTTAGCAGCGGAAACCGCCGGTCGGTTTCCATGAGGTTTATGTAAATTTATGTTAATCCAAAAGCGGCTTTTGGGTTAACATATAAACCTATGGAAACCGACACCCGGTGTGCACACACCGGCAGTTTCCACATGCTCATCTGTTGCTAAACCGCTGGGTTCCCAGCGGGTTAGCAAAGAATGAGCATGTTCTATAAACCGGCCGGTTCTGCAGCGGCTGCAAGCAGAATCATGTGCTGCTTCCAGCCGCTGAATAACCGCCGCCGCTAACCCGCTGTGCACCCGCCGCACACCCGCCCGTCACCCGCCGCACATACCCGACAGGAAGCCGGTGGACGGCTCCAGAGCTTCCTGTCGGGTCCGCCCAGCCGCCGCCGACACTAAGCCGACGTAAGTGTGCACATACCCTTAGTGTTTTTCTGCAAACTATGCGGCTTTCATATGTCTTGCACTGAGGAGAGGCTTCCGTTGGACACTCTGCTATAAAGGCCCGACTGGTGTAGGGCTGCAGTGATAGGAGAAAGTTCCACAAAGTCAACTATCTCCCTACTGCATTTTTGGAGTGCAGCCACAGTGTTCTTGGGGTTTTTCTTTTCCTCTCTCACAAAGGCTCTTCTCCCATGATTGCTCAGTTTGGCTTGACAGCCAGGTCTAGGAAGACTTCTGGTGGTCCCAAACTTCTATTAAAGCATTATGGAGGTCACTATCCTCTTAGGAACCTTGAGTACTGCAGAAATTCTTTTGTAACCATGGCCAGATCTGTGCCTTGCCACAATTCTGTCTCTGAGCTCCTTGGGCAGTTCCTTTGACCTCTTGATTCTCATTTGGTTTGACATGCACTGTGAGTTGTGAGGTCTTATATAGACAGGTGTGTGCCTTTCCAAATCAAGTCCTATCAGTTTAATGAAACACAGCTAGACTGCAATGAAGGAGTTTAACCATCTCAAGGAGGAAAACAAGGAAATGGACAGCATGTGACTTAAATATGAGTGACTGAGCAAAGGGTCTGAATAATTATAACCATGTGATATTTCATTTATTTTCTTTTAATAGATTTGCACAAATATCTATCTTTCTTTTTGTCAAGATGGGGTGCATAGTGTACTGTGAGGTAGCGACCCGGGGAACTCACTTGCATAACGACACTAACACGTGCTTATAATTTTTTCCAATGACTCCCCGTTTATTGCTCACATATATATCGTAACCCGGGCAGTAACATCCAACATTGATCATAAGCACATCACATAATACATTACATTACACAGTACATTACATATATTATGAACACATATTGCACATATACGACTACAGTAACCCGGGACCTGTAACCACCTCTCCTTCCAACCCTTGGAGCACTAACAACAGCTCCCATGGTGGTCACGGCCACCGGCCTGTCTAAATGTTACACATACATTTATAACACATATTTAACCATACATATCAACGGGCCCTGTGGGTCCCAATGGCAGTACCAGCCGCCTGGCTTTCTTTACCCAGCATCACACTATCCTGGAGTACAGGCTCTAGGCTGACTGGGCACTTACACACCGCATGGAATCCATCATAACTCATCCATGGATCACATATGTCCTTACACACGCTCACAGCCCATCATAATTTATCCATGGACTGTGGCCCCTCTGGGTTCATAACAGGGATTGGCAAACTTTAGTACCCAGGTAAACCATGCGTTAACCACTATAGGAGCCCTTCTAACCCCTGCTTCTGACCACCGGTACATACACTTCAACGGGTCCCTCACTGACTGTTTAGTCGGACCCAATGGCAGCTATGCCCGCCTGGCACAGTTCACACATCTGCCTCCCGTAGGGCTACATACACTTCAACGGGTCCCTTCACTGACTATTTAGTCGGACCCAGTTGCGGCTATGCCCACCTGGCACAATTCAGACATCTGCCTCCCGTAGGGCTACATACACTTCAACGGGTCCCTCGCTGACTATTTAGTCGGACCCAATGGCGGCTATGCCCGCCTGGCACAATTCACACATCTGCCTCCTGTAGGGCTACATACACTCGCTTGGTCTCTCCCACCAGCCTCATACATGGCTCTTTACCTAAGCCATAAAATACACATACACTTCAACGGATCCCTCACTGACTGTTTAGTCGGACCCAATGGCGGCTATGCCCGCCTGGCACAATTCACACATCTGCCTTCCATAGGGCTACATACACTTCATCAGGTCCCTTCACTGACTATTTAGTCGGACCCAATGGCGGCAATGCCCACCTGGCACAATTCACACATCTGCCTCCCGTAGGGCTACATACACTTCAACGGGTCCCTCGCTGACTATTTAGTCGGACCCAATGGCGGCTATGCACAATTCACACATCTGCCTCCCATAGGGCTACATACACTTGCTGGGTCTCTCCCACCGGCCTCATACATTGCTCTTTACCTAAGCCATAAAATACACATACACTTCAACGGATCCCTCACTGACTGTTTAGTCGGACACAATTTACGCACAGGGTACACAGTTCACTCTAGCATACGAGAACGGCTTTTTTACCGGGCATGGATCCGGGTCTCGCTACCTGAGTCACGGGTACCCCAAGCATCCCTAAGGGCTCCTTACCGGACGTGTTTTGCCCCACATCCAGACCAGCGTCCACCTGGTTCAGCCACGGCTTCCCCACTCCAGGAACTGTAACGCCCCGTTCCCGACCACCGGTATGGAGCTAGCAAGCTCCCCTCATGTCCGCACACCACAGAGCTCTGGCCTGCTCTGCTCTCATCATCCCTCAGTCTGAGACTCAATCAATCTGTCTCTCACTCAGACTGCATCTCAATCTCTGGCTGAATCTCTCACTCAATCAGCTGGCAGGCTCTTTATCGTGCCTGCCACACCCACACTGACACATCCACCTGGGCGGCTATTACTCAGGACACACCCACCTGGGCTGGTATTAATTAGGACACACAATTCCCATACAGCCGCTCATCTAGCTCATCTATGTGTCGGATCTACAGCACTCACTCTCAGATTTAACTCATTGTGTTCCGGGTAGGTTCACACAGCATCATCACAGTAAAACCGGCTAGTGTGGACAGGATCATACGCTGATCCTCCAAGTGATTCACCCACGGCCATGGGAGCATGCTGGCTGTGCCTCACAGTACATTAATTTGAAAAAATGAACTTTTTTTGAATTTAAGAAATGGCTGCAATGAACAGAGTGAAAATTTAAAGCGGTCTGAATACTTTCCGTATCCACTGTATATTATGCACTATTCTGTTTATCATTGTTCATAGATTCTGTCTTATTTGTGCTTAGCCCTGTTGCCCGTTTCCTTGTCAGTTGTCTTAGTGAAGAAGCGTGTGAATGTTAGGCACAATTACACACTATGCAGATTGTGTTAGTCACTAATTGCCTTCACTAGGACCTTTACTGTGCTCCACTGCACTTGTAACTCATGGCATAAAAATTGTTCAAGGAATTTCTAAAAAACAGGAAATTGTTTTTCTACAATCAAGGTATGATTTTAACTTGTGACTTTAGAGTGACTTTGCTTAGATACCATTCATTTGGGGTAAAACCTACTGAGGGTGGTTTCAAACAAGCGTTTTTCTGCCCTTGGGAGAATCTGTCAGAAACAAGAAGCTACAGGATCCGGTTGTTCCACATTGACTTACAAAGGGGACTCTGGCACATGCGGTGGCATGCCGTTGTATCCGGTTTGTGCCAAATGTGACAGAAACCATATTTTTTTTGCAATCCTCCAAGAGCACAATATGTAGCCTTTTTTTGGGGTAGACCAAAAACCGCCACCAACTGCATCCAGAAGCATCCAGCATAAATTAACATGAAAATGAAAAGGCGCTGGATTCGATTTTGCCAAATCAGACACGGGTCTGGTAAAACAGATCTGGTTTTGCCTACTGAGCATGCGGGTCTCACTAGAAGGTAGATAGACAAACAGATATAAATAGAGCTCACCAGTCTCCCACTCTCCCGCTGCTGCTTTCGGGGCCACCCGTTAAGCTTCATGATTATTCACTTCACTGACTGGCAACAGCCAATCACAGAGGCTCCCTCTCTGTGAGAGCTCCTGTGATTGGCTGTTGCACTCAGACTGCACTCCCACAATCTGTATCAGTGTCTGTGCTCGGTTACTATACACATTAGTGTATGGCAAGCAACTGCCTTGATAGTGTAAAGAATAAATAATAGAAAAAAAAAGCATAGGTCTTCACTGTATTTTTCATCCTCAGCACATATAAAGTGGACTTCTGATACCTGCCCATCTATTTATCTGTCTTTCTGTCTGTGTTCAACTGACGCAATTACCATGGTGACACGGTCAGCTGTGACTGTCACCAGGATAATTGTGTCACTGGATCTGGCATAATGCTGTAGTGCCGGTGCAGTTGCATCTAGTTGCATAAATTGTCATAAAAAAAAAAAAAGACTGCAGTTAGATGTGTTTTTCACTGCATCATGCCGGAATGCAAGTGTGAAACTAGCCTCACAGGTCCCAATAATTTATGCACATAGTGGGATTTCTAGATTAGTATAGAGCAGCAAACTAAGCCTGTCATAGGACATTAGATTAGGTGACTATTTTCAGCTCTAGTAGACAATGGGTAGAGATGAGCCACCACCCTAATGTTCGAATTCGATTCAATTCATCGAATTTGAGATTGTTCGTCGAACATTCGACGAACAACGCGAACCCCATTGAAATCAATGGCAGGCTACAGCAAACACATAGAAAACACCTTCAAAGGGCTCCAAAAGCTGCCAAACTACTCAGAATGGACAACAAACACCACAGAAAGTGACAACAATTCAAACATAGTACAAGTAGTCACAGGCTAAGTGGCTTAAGTTTTCTACCTTAAGTAAAAAGAGGTGGAAGAGTAAAAGGAAAATGAGACACAGGTATGGGCATGTCACACCCTTCTTAAATCTTGTAAAACATAGCAAGGGGACTCCAATAAGAATCCTTACTCCTTTCAAAGGGTCACACCTACAGCAAAATGGCATCAATTCTCCCAGACCCAAAATTGCTGAATGGCCCAGCTGCATGCATGGCACAGGGTCTGGAACAGGACCTGGCCTAGCATTTCAAGGTTAAACTTTGCTCAGCAACTAAATGTTTTGTGGAGTATTACAGTAAAAACTACAGAGGTAGGTCAGTGACCTGAATAGGCCTAGTGGTCCAGATCCCCTCGAAGCTCATGCAAGCGTTCCCATAAGTCATGCCCCGCCACACACAGGTGGGACCACCATTAGTTTTGTGGAGTACTACATGAATTCACAGAGAGGTAGGTCAGAGACCAGTTTAGGCCTAGAAGGCCACATGAAGTCAAAGCTGTGCAAACATTCCCATAAAAGTCATGCCCCGCCACACACAGGTGGGACCAAAATTAGTTTTGTGGAATACTGTAGAAAAAACAGAGAGATACGTCAGAGACCTGTTAGGCCTAGAAGGCCACATGAAGTCAAAGCTCGTGCAAGCGTTCCCATAAAGTCATGCCCCGCCACACACAGGTGGGACCACCATTAGTTTTGTGGAGTACTACATGAATTCACAGAGAGGTAGGTCGGAGACCAGTTTAGGCCTAGAAGGCCCATGAAGTCAAAGCTTGTGCAAACATTCCCATAAAAGTCATGCCCCGCCACACACAGGTGGGACCAAAATAGTTTTGTGGAATACTGTAGAAAAAACAGAGAGATACGTCAGAGACCTGTTTAGTGCCTAGAAGGCACTGAGTCAAAATCATCAAGCTCCATAAGTCTGCCGACACCACAGGTGGCCACCATTAGTTGGAGTACTACTGAATTAAGATAGTCAGAGACCTTTTAGCCAAGCACATGATCAAGCTCATCAAGCATTCAAAAGTCAGCCCCACACATTGACCACATTATTTTGGGAGTACTCTGAATTCAAGAGAGTAGTCGAGACCTGTGTTGTGTAGTAGCGTTTAAGGCAAGCTCGTGCAAGGTTCCATAAGTTGCCCCACACCAGTGGATCAAATATTTGGGTGTATTGTCGAATGTAGTCAAATTGTCAAACACGTCGAATATCATGAAACAATGGCAGGAAAAGACAAGCACATACAAACACATAGAAAACACATGAAACAACTTCTAAGATGTCCAAAAGGTGACAAACTTCTCAGAAGATACAACAAACGGAAAAGTGACAAGTACATATAAAAACGTGAAAAGAAAAGAGATGGACGAGTAAAACGAGGAGGAGACACAGATATAGGCATGTCATGCCCTTCGAAAATCCGTTTTTACTCCAGTATTTGTAAGGCATCATGCAGACGATGAGTATTGCTTGATTTTTACTTTGGCTTCTGTAAGGCCACGTTCAGACGATGAGTATTTTTGATTTTTACTTCAGTATGTGTAATGTCCACGTTCAGACGACGAGTATTTTGTGATGTTTTTCCTCACTATCTGTAAGGTCTCGTGCAGACAATGAGCATTGTGTCACATTTAGGGGACTAAAAGAAGAGTCTCCCTTTTTTCTAAAAATTTGGGCACAGACACCACTTAAGTGGCATCAATGCACCACAGTAGCAAACTTTAAATGGTTACTTTTAGGCAAAAATCCACAAGGCTTTAGTCTCCCCGGATGACACAGGGGTAGAAAAGTCCTTGCGGATCCATGCCTTGTTCATCTTTATGAATGTTAGTCTGTCCACATTCTGTTTGGACAGACGCGTGCGCCTTTCTGTCAGCACACCAGCAGCGCTGAAGACACGTTCTGAGAGAAGCTGGCTGCGGGACACGACAAGATCTCCAAGGCGTGAGTGGCGAGCTCAGGCCATTTTTCCAGCTTGGAAGTCCAAAATGAGCAAGGCTCCAGTTCCCCAGTCATTGCATCGAATGTTAAGTTGGAGATACTCGTGTACCATCTGCTCCAGGCATTGACTATGTGTCAGACTTCTCGTGTCTTCAGGCCTTGAAACATGATGGTCTGAAAAAATCTTGAAACGAGGCCACCACCAGATACGGTGTTACTGGTACAGTGTGAGTGATGGTGACCGACAGTGCCACGTTTGACAAGTTGGAACTGTGAGATTCACTCTGTCTACTACTACCACTGGTGGTTTGTGGAAAAGCCGATCTGAGATTATGTATCAGCTTCTGCTGATAGCCCTACATGCATGAATCCCTTTCGTATGGCAGGAATTATTTCAGCAAATTTTGTCTTGTACCAGGGATCTAATAGTGTGGCAACCCAGTAGTCTGCATTACTCCTAATTCGCACAATCCGAGGGTCATGTTGCAGGTAGTACAGCAAGAAGACACTCATGTGTCTTGCGCACCCAGGAGGACCAAGTCCTTGTTGTGTTGGTGGTGGAGGTGAGAATGATGCTTCCTTCCTCTGCCCTCTCCCCCCAACTCGCACAACAGACAGGGTGGGAGCAACCCGGCCCCACAAGTACAAGACTCAATTGGGACAGTACTGTGACTAAACAACCTTCATCTGCGTATAAAAGACTTGGAAAACTTCAAAACCGTGGGTTTGTGTGATCCTTGTGCTCAAATCCTGCGTTCCCTCACAAGCAGCTATCATCTCTACTACTACCCCTATCCTGCAATATCCATAGCACCATCTATAGACTGTTGCTATCTCTGCCCCAGGGAACCAAGCTCTACCTGCGGAGAGCCATTACATCCCCAGCTGCCAAACATCATCCCTGGAGGTTTTGCAGCAGCGGTGGTCACCCTGACCACAACCCGTGGGTGGCGTCACAACAAACTCCCCTGTAAATATTCCCCCATCTACTTGCGGAACCTGGGACACGGTCCGGACCAAGACCGCTGTGATATCCCCAGCAGTACCCTGGTCCGGTACCGAGTACCCCGTCCCAGTGGGCTCCACAACTTGACGTCACGAACAGGATCAATCGTGCCTGGTAAATAGGGCATTGTGTGCCGTGATTTGTGACTGTTTTGAACTTGCTGCCACTGCAGCGCGTGGCAAACTGAATTTGAACTGCGCCACAAGAACTGTAATTTTGAAATTACGCCATTACAGAGCGCACAACACGCGGGAAGAAAAGGGGCGTGTTATTGTGGGCGCACTCTGCAAAGCGCTCTGCCCTCATCCGGAAGGGAAGAGAATCCCTGGTGCACCGTGGAATCTTGTGAGACATCCGGACGGAAGCGAAAGACTGGAGGGTCACCTTAACTAAAGGGGCACAGGTTGTCACAACCGGAAGAACCAGCGACGCCGAGCAGCGGCGGAGCAGCCGGCAAAATTTCAGCTCCGGATAACAGAGGAGCCCCGGTGGTGCTGCGGCACAAGGAGCAGTGCCTATCATGCCGTTCCTGATGCCATATACTCCGGTGACAATGTGGCTGCCCCAATACTTCCGGTGAGCCTAACACCCTTAATGACTTTATACAAAAATACAAGCTTACTATGTGATGTACCCCCTAACTGAAGCCCAGCGTGTAGGAATGATTATTGAACAATTAACTGGCAATGCACGGTGGGAAGTAGCTTCCTGGCTGGACACAGATGAGGACACTGTAGAGCATCTTGTAGCTGGATTAAAGCAGCATTTGAATCAAGTGCTGACACCCGGGCTAAAATGAGGTTCTTTGAATGTCAGCAAAAGCCTATGGAGAGTGCCAGAGACTATGCTTTAAATTTGCAGGAAGCACTCAAAGCACTTAAACTAGCAGAACCTGCCTTAGCCCCTGGAGCTGACAAAATGCTAATTTACCAGTTTATAGAGGGCCTCCTATCCCCTTCTCACAGAGGACTGCTGAGTATGATGGTTATTCAGAACCCTGAAATGACATTTGCCGAGTTAAAAGATAGAGCCATCCATCTTCAGCAGGTCGAGGCGCCCCAGGATCTGGATCGGATTGGATTCACCCAAGGTCCCATAGCAGCACCCCAGCAGCCAGGAGTATCATCAACATCGACCATGTCAGAGACTGCTGCTGAACACAGAGAGCCTATCTCTAATGAGGCCCTCAAGCAAAAGCTAGAGGCCCTGACAATACTGTTATTTCTATGGCTAAAGTCATCAAGGAGCTGTGAGGATCCAATGTGCACCCAAGATCGAGTTGGCGACCAGCAAGGAGGATGTCCCGTGGATGAGGCCCAGGAAGTACCAAGGATGAGAGGAGACCCAGCGACTGCTATCAACTGGATGGACAGCCCATTTGCCGCCATTGTCAGAAACCAGGCCACTTTGCCCGGGAATGTGCTTTAAACGAGGAATCCCTGGGCAGG
This sequence comes from Allobates femoralis, assembly GCA_033576535.1. Taxonomy (NCBI): domain Eukaryota; kingdom Metazoa; phylum Chordata; class Amphibia; order Anura; family Aromobatidae; genus Allobates; species Allobates femoralis. The sequence continues at coordinate 147,744,214 of JARQOC010000009.1, forward strand.
TGGGCCTCTTTTCAGGAGTAAACTCTCAAGGTCCTTCAGCTTGGTATGACAGATTCGTGGGAGGATGTCCGGTCATCCCTATCGTGTTGGACGGCATTCCCTTTAATGACTTGTGGGATACCGGGGCCCAGATAACATCGATTCCACATGTTCTATACAAAAGGTACTGGGCTGATTCAGTCATTAATAGTGGTCCAACTGACATTGTAGTGAACTTATGGGCTAGTAATGGTCAACTAATACCGCAAGTTGGGTTCAGAGAAATGACCATTCAGATTGGGAAGGTAGAATTGCAGAACCAGGGTATTATAATTGTAGATGTTGACCGGCAAGATCGTGAACCAGTAATGTTACTAGGAATGAATGTAATTGAAAATTGTTTTTCCGAGGTAATTACTGTCTTTCAGCAGATCGCCGAGACTGCCAGAACCGGACAGCAGAGGCTTCTGCACAAAGAAATAAAAGCCCTGATGATGAAGCAACAGTAGACATATCAGGAGGTGAAATCGGCAGAGTACGAGTAAGTGATCTAATACCCATTGTGATACCTCCCAAAACTGAAATGTTGGTCTGGTGTAGAGCCGCAATAGGCATTAAAGGGCAAGACTATCAATCCCTGGTAGAACCCGTGTACTCAGACAGTAGGCCCACTATACTAACAGCCAGAGAGGTAGTTGAAGTACACCGGGAAGAGTGCCGTTACGCCTTCTAAATTGCGGAGAATATGAGGTCACATTACCAAAGTATTCTACCATGGCTAAATTGTTCACGGTTGATAACAATGCCATCACAGCCGTCAAGACCTTGAACCCGCCAAGTCAGGCGGATGACAATGGCTCAGGGGAAAAGCTGGAGGATATGTGCCAAAAGCTACATGTGGGTACCAGTTCTACACCTCCCCATCAAAAGCATGGAGTATACCGGGTAGTAAAAGAATATGAGCAGATATTCAGCAAACACCGTTAGACTTTGGGCAAATTAAAGACGTAGAGCACACTATACCCCCAGGTAACCATCAACCTATAAAAGAGAGGTATAGACCATTACCACCCGCTCATTACCAAACCACCAAAGACATGCTCAAAGAAATGAAAACTGCAGGGATAATAAGAGACAGTTGTAGCCATGGCAGCACCTTTAGTGTTAGTAAAAAGAAGGACGGGACGATGAGAATGTGCGTAGATTACCGGCAGATCAACCGCATCACACATAAGGATGCATACCGTTACCTAGGATTGAGGAGCCATTTGCTGCATTAAAATTTGCTAACTACTTTTCTGCCCTTGATCTGACTAGTGGGTACTGCAGGTTCCAGTGGCGAGGCCGACAAGTGAGAAGACAGCGTTTACTATGCAGATGGGCCTCTCTGAGTTTAATTGTATGCCATTTGGACTCTGCAACGCACCCGGTACTTCCAATGCCTGATGGAGAGCTGCCTAGGACATAAGAACTTTGAAACTGTCCTTCTGTACCTAGATGACGTCATAGTCTACCCAAGACGTATGAGCAACATCTACAAGACCTGGCAGAAGTGTTTGAGGCCTTATCCGGATACGGCATGAAAATCAAGCCATCCAAGTGCCACCTTCTCAAGCCAAAGGTACAGTACCTGGGACACATCGTGAGTTCGGAGGGAATAGCACCGGATCCTGATAAAGTCAAAGTGATAAAGGATTGGCCAAGACCCACCAACGTGAAAGAAGTGAGGCATTTCCTAGGCCTGGTAGGCTGTAGGCTATTACAGAAGATTTATCAGAGGGTTCATGAAGTTAGCAGCTCCCTACAAGACATCCTGGTAGGACAGTCAAAAAGATCTTCAACCCGTAATCCTCCTTTGCAGTGGAGTGAAGAGAGGGAAGACTCCTTAAACAAGTTGAAGTGTGCGCTGACAGAAGAAGAGATCCTGGCATACCCGGATTACCATCAACCCTTCATTCTGTACAGGATGCCAGCAACGTGGGACTAGGAGCAGTACTGTCACAGAAGCAAGGAGGCAAAGAGAGAGTTATTGCCTTTGCAAGCAGGAAACTCCGGCCTATGGAAAGAAACCCGAGAATTACAGTTCCTTCAAGTTAGATCTACTGGCAGTATTTTGGGCTGTAACTGAACGTTTCAAGCATTACCTAGCAGCTGCAGAATTCACCTTCTACACCAGGGGTCTCAAACTCGCGGCCCCTGGGCCGCATGCGGCCCGCCACGCTCCCCAGTGCGGCCCGGGGCACCATGAAACAAAAAAGCATGCCCCGGGCCATTATACATGGAGCCGCCGCGGTACCACTTTACTGTGACTTCCGGGTACCGCGGCTTAAACAAGCGCCTTCGCGCCTGTACATTCACACAAGCAGGCGGCCGGGACCAATCAGAAGCCTCCTGTGACGTCACAGGAGGCTTCTGATTGGTCCGCCGGCCGCCTGCTTTCTGAATGTACAGGCGCGAAAGCGCTTGTTTGAGCCGGAAGTCACAGTAAAGGCTCCATGTATAATGAGCCCGGGGCATTAATGAAGTGGGCTGGCCGGGCTCTCAGTGTGCGACCTCCTCTCACAGAGCGGGAGCACAGCGGTGAGTGAGCACCGGAGCTGACAGCCGTCCCCCCGCCCCTCACCCGGCCAGAGCTGTCAGCACATCGCCCCAGTCCCCCCCCCCCTCCTCACCTGGCCAGCAAAAAGACCCCCCCCCCCCGGACCCCTCACCTGCCACCTCAGGGCTGACAGGGTCATGCCACCTCCCGGATTAAGTTCAGCCAGCCAGCCCCTAATCAGGTGTGTATGAGTGAGTGTTAGAGAGAGAGTGTGTGTATAGTTTTGATGTGGAGTGTGATTATATGTGTTAGTATTTGTGTGTATATGTGAGTGAGTGTGTATATGTGTGAGTATTTGTTGTGTATATGTGAGTGTGTATGTGTATATGTGTGTGTATATGTGAGTGTATATGTGTGTATTTGTGTGTATATGTGAGTGAGTGTGTATATGTGTGAGTATTTGTGTGTATATGTGAGTGAGTGTGTATATGTGTGAGTATTTGTGTGTATATGTGAGTGTGTATGTGTATATGTGTGAGTATTTGTGTGTATATGTGAGTGAGTGTGTATTTGTGTGTATATGTGAGTGAGTGTGTATATGTGTGTATTTGTGTGTATATGTGAGTGAGTGTGTGTGTGTATTTGTGTGTTTATGTGAGTGTGTGTGTATTTGTGTGTATATGTGAGTGAGTGTCTATGTGTATATGTGTGAGTGAGTTGTGTGTGTATATGTGTGAGTGAGTGTGTGTATATTGAGTGAGTGTGTATGTGTATATGTGTGAGTATTTGTGTATATATGCGAGTGTGTGTGTATATTTGGTGTGTAAATATTTGAGTGAGTGTGTATATGTGTGTGTATGTGTGTGTATATGTGTGAGTGTATATGTTGTGCGTGTATATTTGTATGTGAGTGTGTATATCTGTGTGAGTGTATGTATATGTGTGAGTGTATACCTGCGCCGCCTGAGCGGAACATTGCCGGCGGCTGGTGCCGGCTGCTGGGTGCAGGCTGGTGCCGGCCGCTGGGTTCTAGCTGGTGCCGGCTGCTGCCGGCAAGCGGAAGACTGCGAGCCACAGAGGAAGAAGCTGCCGGAATGAGAAGAGTGGAGTCAGGTAAGGCGCTGTTACAGCCGAAGATAGAAGCCTGGGGGGGAATGTGACCGCTGAAAGTGCCTAGGGCAGCAGGAACTCCAAATATGGCCCTATGTAAGTGTGTCAATGTGTGAGTGTGTATGTTGTGTATGTATGTGAGTGTGTGTGAATGTGCGGGTGTGAATATATGGGCTTGTCCACACACCTGCGCTCTCAGTATTTAGCGCTTCTGTGCTAAATACTTAGGCTTTGACAGAGAAGCGCAGGTGCGTGTATGCGGCCGCTTTTAGCAGACGCTGTCCCTGGTTACCCGATGTGTATCGTGGTAACCAGTTCATACAGCAGCCTGCATAGTGTGCGCTTATCCAGAGCGCACAGGGAAACGCTGCAAGCAGCGTTTCCCTGTGCGCTCGGGATAAGCGGACAGTGGGCAGCCTGCAAGCAATGCGGCCCCCGATATCAATTTTTTTCTACGTGCGGCCCACCAACCAACCGAGTTTGAGACCCTGATCTACACGCATAACAACCCATTGACCCACCTGACTTAGCAAAATTAGGTGCGTTGGAGCAACATGGATAGCCCAGCTGTCTAACTACAATTTTGTCATCGAATATAGGGCAGGCCGCAAGAATGGGAACGCAGATGCCTTATCCCGGATGCCACACCTGAAAGTTGTGGAAGAGGAACCGGAGGAGCTAGAAGAAATTGAGCTACCGGCCTTTCACCGTTCTAAGGTAGTAACGTATCAACCCGCATCTACAAAGACAACAGGAGGCAAATCTCAACCCGTTAGCACACCATGGATGGGCTAACACCCAGGAGAGTGATCCAGCTGTGAAACTAGTGAAAGAACTGCTTATACAACAAGGTGTGTACCCTAACCAGAATGCCCCAGCTGAGACCCAATACCTCTGGAAGGAAAGAGGCAAGTTGTTCCTGTATCAAGGGAAGCTCTGCAGAAGGCACACCAACCCTAAAACACATTAGTTGGTCTGGCTGATAATCGTACCCAAGCGAGACGTCAAAATGGTCTTAGAAGCCTACCACGACTGTGCAGGTCATTTTGGATGAAAGAAGTTGGAAGTGCTCTTAAGAGAGAGATTCTACTGGGTTGGCATGAGGAAATCAATTGAAGATTGGTTTAGAAAATGTCGCCCGAGCAATATCAGAAGGAAAGATCAACAGAGAGCCCCACTCCAGTCCATAGTAACCAAGCAACCACTTGAGTTAGTTGCATTAGACCACGTCAAGTTGTCACCAAGCCGGTCAGGCTATGTCTGTGCCTTAACCATCGTGGACCATTACTCCCGTTTCTTAGTGGTGGTACCCGTCAAGGACCTGACAGCGAAGACGGCTGCAAAAGCATTTCAGACACATTTCTGTAGACCTCATGGCTACCCGGAACAAGTCCTTGCAGATCAAGGTCCAGCCTTTGAATTAGAGATTTTCCAGGAGTTCTGCAATATGTACGGCTGTAAGAAGATCCGCACGACAGCTTATCATCCCCAAACAAATGGCTTATTCGAAATGATGAACCATATTGTAATTGACCTGTTGAAAACATTACCAGAGTCAGAGAGAAATCAATGGCCAGAGAAATTACCTGACGTGGTAGACCTGTATAACCATGTTCCGGTGAGTTCTACAAACTGCACCCCAGCCTACCTTATGCGTGCAAGACCCGGTAAGCTGCCAATTGATTCAGATATGGGAATTCTAAAACCAGACGTAGAAGTTGAAGAATCCAATTGGGATACCCTACGTCTACAGGAGTGCGTAGAGAAAAATCTTCAGCAAGCTAGAGCAAGGCAAGAGAGAACCTTTAACCAACATGCTCAAGCAACTGTATTACAACCCGGTGAGCAAGTTCTCAAGAGAGAGAGACGCACCAACAAATTGGATAATCAGTGGGAAACCACCCATATACAGTCTTACCATCCAATATAGACAATGGTAAAATGTGTCTAATAAGCCAAAACGAAGGAAGAACGTCAGCAGTTGTGTCAAGAGACCATCTTAAACCGTGTCCTGAAACTCTGAAGACACCAGAAGTAACAGTACCCGTACAGGTCCAACCTGTCAAAGAAGAAGATGAAGTATTCCATACCGTCTTAGGAGATTTCCCCAAAACATGGCCAAATTACTACGGAGCAGTTGTAGTCCCCATGATTGCTTTCCCTCCAATGGTTGAACCAACACCAGAACCCGTACAAACAGAAGTCCCAAGACCTGACGAACTGGAAGTCGAGCCTGAAGAGGAAAAACGCATTCCTGGTCCCAATGGGCTTGCCAGTCCTACTGTCAGATCTCCATTCGCGATAGTACCAGACACTCCAAGTAAATACAAAAAGGGGTTTGGGGGAACAAGAGGCGCAATAGTGCCCTTATCACTTAGACACTAGATCTGCAAGCTGGTGAGTAACGGGAGTCCACTCACCTGGTCCAGTTGTGACACCCACAACTGGTTAGAAGGCGTGTTAGGAATAATATCCTGATGGCTGCTGCTGGATCTTCACCGAAGCACTCAGGCGTGGACGAGCATCAAGTTACTTGGGATAAGGTGTGTAGCGATCCGCACTGCCAGGCTGACTCACATCAAAGAAGACACTTGGAGATGAAGTGTTGATCAAATCCTTCCTTTATTCACCGACGCATTTCGGTGCCCACCTGGCACCTTCATCAGGGATCATCCCTGATGAAGGTGCCAGGTGGGCACCGAAACGCGTCGGTGAATAAAGGAAGGATTTGATCAACACTTCATCTCCAAGTGTCTTCTTTGATGTGAGTCAGCCTGGCAGCGCGGATCGCTACACACCTTATCCCAAGTAACTAGACACTCCAAGTAGGTACACGTCCTCTCACACCATCAGGCTAAGTACACCCAGTATACCAGCATTACGCAGATCAGAGCGTAGTACCAAGGGTCAGTTACCGGCTAGGTACAAAGATTGAAATGTAAATTAAATGTGAAATGTAAATATGTTTGTATAAAAGTAAATTGAACCCCTTACTGTGTAAAGCAGGGGTCTCAAACTCGGTTGGGTTGGTGGGCCGCACGTAGAAAAAAATTAATATCGGGGGGCCGCATTGCTTGTAGGACTAAGGGTACTGTTACACGTCGCAACATTGCATGCAATTTCACAGGCAATTTGCTGGTTGCAGTGAAATCATGGACACATTGTTACATTTGTACAAAGCAAGAAAATAGAACAATGTACCCATGATTTCACCGCAACCAGCAAATTGCCAGTGAAATTGCATGCAATGTTGCAACGTGTAACAGTACCCTAAGTGACATTTTAGCAATACCAGAATTTTTTGCTCAATCTAGTAAAGTACAAATTCTGATCTTCTCGTAGGAATATCCCCACCCTAATCCCCTTTATGTAGTAATGTCCCCATACTGGTCCCCATTGTATATTAATGTCCCCCAAACTGGTCCCCGTCTTGTAGTAATGTCCCCATCCTGCTCCCCTTCTTGAAGTAATGTTCCTCCCTGGTCCCTACGTGTAGTAATGTTCCCATCCTATATTATTGACCCTCATCCTGGTCCTCATCATGCAGTAATGTCCCATCCTGATCGCCTTCTTGTAGTAATGTTCCCATCCTAATCCCCTTCTTGTTGTAATGTCCCCATCCTGATCCCCTTCTTCTAGTAATGTCCATATACTGGTCCCCATTGTATATTAATGTCCCCCATACTGCTCCCCGTCTGGTACTATTATCCCCTTCCTGATCCCCTTCATCTAGTAATGTCCCCATACTGGTCCCCATTGTATATCAATGTCCCCCATACTGCTCCCCGTCTGGTACTATTATCCCCTTCCTGATCCCCTTCTTCTAGTAATGTCCCCATACTGGTCCCCATTGTATATTAATGTCCCACATACTGCTCCCCGTCTGGCACTAATGTCCCCTTCCTGGTCCCCTTCTTGAGGTAATGTTCCTCCCTGATCCGTATGTGTATCAATGCTCCATCCTGGTCCCCATCCTATAATAATGACTCCCATCCTGGTCCTCATCATGTTGTAATGTCCCCATCCTGATCCCCGTCTTGTAGTAATATCCCCATCTTGAAGTAATGTCCCCATTCTGGTCCTCCTCTTGTAGTAATGTCCCCACCCTGGTCTCCATCTTGTAGTAATGTCCCCATCCTGGTCCCCATCCTATATTAATGTCTCCCATCCTGGTCCTCATTTTGTAGGAATGTCCCAATCTTTTAGTAATGTTCCCTCCCTTGTCATCTTGTAGTAATGTCCTGGTCTCTGTTCTTTTTGTTCTCTCGCTCACACACACACTCACACACTCACATAGGGCTTGTCCACACACCTGCGCTCTCAGTATTTAGCGCTTCTGCGCTAAATGCTTAGGCTTTGACAGAAAAGTGCTGGTGCGTGTATGCAGCCGCTTTCAGCAGACGCTGTCCATGGATACCCGATGTGTATCGTGGTAACCAGTTCATACAGCAGGCTGCCCACTGTCCGCTGATCCCGAGCGCACAGGGAAACGCTGCTTGCAGCGTTTCCCTGTGCGCTCTGGATAAGTGCACACTATGCAGGCTGCTATATGAACTGGTTACCACGATACACATCGGGTAACCAGGGACAGCGTCTGCTGAAAGCTTGCAGCGTTTTCCTGTGCGCTCTGGATAAGCGCACACTATGCAGGCTGCTGTATGAACTAGTTACCACGATACACACCGGGTAACCAGGGACAGCGTCTGCTGAAAGCGGCCGCATACACGCACCTGCGCTTCTCTGTCAAAGCCTAAGCATTTAGCGCAGAAGCGATAAATACTGAGAGCGCAGGTATGTGGACAAGCCCATATATACACAAAACCGCACATTCACACACACTCACATACATAAACACATACATCCTCAGACATATTCACACAAACACATACACACTCACACATTGACACACTTACATAGGGCCATATTTGGAGTTCCTGCCGCCCTAGGCACTTTCAGCGGTCACGTTCCCCTCCCCCCCAGGCTGCTATCTTCGGCTGTAACAGCGCCTTACCTGACTCCACTCTTCTCATTCCGGCAACTTCTTCCTCTGTGGCTCCCAGTCTCCCGCTTGCCGGCAGCAGCCGACGCCAGCTGGCAGCCGGCACTAGCCAGCACGTGGCACCAGCCTGCACCCGGCAGCCGGCACCAGCCAGCACGCGGCACCAAACTGCACCCAGCAGCCGGCACCAGCCGCTGGCGATGTGCCGCTCAGGCGGCGAGGGAATGCACTCACACATATACATACACTCACACACATATACACACTTACATACAAATATACACGCACACACATATACACACTCACACATATACACACACATATACACACACTCAGAAATATTCACACACACATACACTTACACATATACACATACACACTCACTCACATATACACACAAATACACACACACACACACACACACACACTCACATATACACACACTCACACTCACATATACACACAAATACTCACACTTATACGCACAAATACACTCACACATATACACATACACACTCACTCATATATACACATAAATACACACACACACACACTCACATATACACACAAATACTCACACATAAACACACAAATACACTCACACATATACACATACACACTCACATATACACACAAATACGCTCACTATTATACACATACACCACACTCACATATACACACAAATACACTCACACATATACACATACACACTCACATATACACACAAATACACTCACACATATACACATACACACTCACTCACATATACACACAAATACAGTCACACACTTACTCACATATACACATAAATACTCACACATATACACATAAATACTCACACATATACACACAAATACACTCATACACATATACACACAAATACACTCACTATTATACACATACACACTCACTCACAAATACACTCACACATACACACACTCTCTCTCTCACTCATACATACCTGATGGGCCATTATTTGGAGCCGCTGCGGTACTGCTTCACTGTGACTTACGGGTACCGCCATCTCAGCTCAAACAAGTGCCTTTGCGCCCGTACATTCACACAAGCAGGCGGCCGGCAGACCAATCAGAAGTCTCCTGTGACGTCACAGGAGGCTTCTGATTGGTCCACCGGCCACCTGCTTGTGTGAATGTACGGGCGTAAAGGCACTTGTTTGAGCTGAGCCGGCGGTACCCGTAAATCAAAGTGAAGCGGTACCGCGGCGGCTCCATGTATAATGGCCCGGGGCATGCTTTTTTCTTTCATGGTGCCCCGAGCCGCACTGGGGAGCGAGTTTGAGACCCCTGGTGTAAAGTGTATAGAAAACGTGAGAGTAGCTTGGTGTTAGGTGGCAGCCACAGAGAGTAAGAACTTGGCCTCTTATGCGGTGACCCGAGGGCTTAGGAGCCTACTGCACTTAATCTAGAGACACCCGTATGTGTTATTACTTGTTTTGCAACGTTAAAAAAAGCCTAGTACCTACAGAGACTATCCTGTACGAACTTGCATATTCTTGAACTTTTCTTATTTATTTATGGACCATATATACCACTGGACTGGTTGTGGTAAAGACTACTTTGTATATATTTACCAGCCCTGGAGGCAATAGACTAAACCCCCCGGAAGGACTGCTATTTTGAACTTTGAACTCATTTAGATTTTTTATTGGTTTTTGTACTTTTTACTTATTAAGACTCTGTAAATATTAATTGTATTGATATGTTAACTGTTTCTTTTTCCACAGTCCCGGAGTACTGTCTTTCACTAAGGGGGAATGTGGCACCCCCAGGGGTTAATGTGCCACAGTAACACCACAAAGGGTTAACTCCCCACACAACCCACAACACTACACTAGCACCTCCAGGCCAGAAGGGGGAGCTAAAGCTGCTTCCCTATATATTCTGGTGTGGAGAGGAAGTGGGGAAGGGCAGAGTGGTGGGAGGAGCTAATATTTACCTCAGAGTGGCAGCGAGAGTTAGTCAGTTGGAGTTAGTTCAGTTCCTGGGAGGACTGAGGAAGAAAGACTGGTGGTGTAAAGGGGCTGCCTTAGGCCTCTCCACAGCCTGCTACCCACTTCCAGGCCTAGCCAGGGTCTGAGGAAAGGAGTAAGAGAAACTGGAGAACACATCTGGGAGACTGAGTTACCTCATAACTCGCCCCAGAGGAGCGCACAGACTGGATACCGGATCCGAAACTGTGACTGACACACGTAGCACAGTAAACACTGGACTAGTGGAGGTTATATATCTACACTGTACCTCAGCAAAGCAACATGGCGGGGTCAGAAATACAGAGGAAAGACTCAAGTCACCTAGCAAAGGGGTTACCTGGGAGTAGAGACAGGCCAGCAGCCTGACTGAAGCGGCAGCAGGGCCACACACACAGCGCAGGAGAGGGAAGCTGAGGACCTGGACAGGGTGGGAGCAACCCGGCCCTGGTACAGACTCTGTGGACAGTACTCTGCTAACAACATCATCTGCAGTAAAGACTTGGAAAACTTCAAAACCGTGAATTTGTTTGATCCTTGTACTCAAATCCTGCATTCCCTCACAAGCAGCTATCATCTCTACTACTACCCCTATCCTGCAATATCCATAGCACCATCTATAGAATTTTACTTTCTCTGCCTCAGGGAACCAAGCTCTACCTGCGGAGAGCCATTACATCCCCAGCTGCTAAACATCATCCCAGGAGGTTCTGCAGCAGCAGTGGTCACCCTGACCACAACCCGTGGGTGGCGTCACGACAAACTCCACTGTAAATATTCCCCCATTTACTTGCGGAACCCAGGACACGGTCCGGACCAAGACCGCCGTGATATCCCCAGCAATACCCCGGTCCGGTACTGAGTACCCCGTCCCAGTGGGCTCCACACAAGAGGCTTAATAACGGACCCAGAAGTAGTGTGACTGCAGAGACTGGTAAGCATGATTCTCCTGCTTTAATCCCCATTTTGTTCAATTTTGCAGCCCCCTAGCCCCTACTATCACCATCTTATAGCATTAAAGTTCAGGTCCTCATAGACTTATTTTAGTTTGGGCTTAAGTTCAGGTCGTCTTGTCCCGAACCTAGACTTTTTTTAAAGTCGGTCCATAGCCACCAAACCCGAACATCTGCAGGTTCGGCCATCTCTAATGACTACCGATGACATGATAATTGATAACCGGTTCCTCCCAGGGTAACTTTGAGAAGCTGGCTGTCAGTCAGCATGATGTCAACAGTCACGCTCAATCGACCAAAAAGCCTGGAGAAGAAAAGCTGCTCTGTTCACATGGAACAGCTGAATCACCAGCAGAAGTAGTGACTGATCCAGTGTCGGGTAAAACAGACAGGTAGTTTCCTATGTTAGAAAGTTAGTTTTTAAGCACATAGTAAAAAAAAAATCCTTGATAGCTTCTTTAAATATATAATGGCATAATGTATTTTGTCATATGTTGTTTTTCTGAGGTTGTTGTATTTACTTAATGTTAAGACCCTTCAGGGGTCAGATTTTTTTGTTTTACTACTATCTCTTGATCTGTAAAACAATATAATTTTTTTTCAAAGAGGGTGTACTTAGTTTTTCTCATGACTGTGTAAATATAGTAAGTAAATAATTAATGTGGATAGTTGCAGTACAAGATATGTCAAATCCCACCACGGACAACATCTGCAAGGAGTTTGTATGTCCTCCCAATGTTTTGTGGGTTTCCTCCAGGTTCTCTGGTTTCCTCCCACACTCTAAAGACATAGTGATAGGGAATGTAGATTGTAAGTCCCAATGTGGATAGAGATGATGTCTGTAAAGTGCTGTGGAATTAATGGCACCATATAAGTGAGGAAAAGAAGTTACAATCATGTACTTGACTCATAATAAATTTCTTTTCTTTTGCTTGTCTATTAAAATGCATTTTTCTAGCCATTAATATTAGCTTTTAAGCAATTCCGCATGCAAATTCCTGATTTTTTATTTTTTGTCGGACATCAGAATAATGTTATAAATCTGATATCTTTGGCATAGGAGTTGATGCTCTTCCAGAATCTTGGATAATTCTGTTTATTTTTTTATAATCAAGAACATAGGAAAAAAGATTTGCAAATCTGTCTGATAACGTGGACAACCCACTATATTTTTGCACTATGTAGTGACCTACAGGATGAAAAAGACAGTAGGGAGATGGAAACAATGCAAAACCAACTACAGTTATTACTTTTAAAGGGACTCTGCCGGGTTTATTTTTCAGTATGATACTAATAGTACCCTTGAATAGTGCTCAGGCAGATCTTTCAAAATATGTCAAAATCAATAGTGTACTCTGTGTAGTTCTGTTGCTATAAGCACCTGCAAACCCAGCAGGCAGCTTGCTTCTGTAGTAAAAGTAATTGACCGGACTAGTGAATAGTCCAGATGTAAATTTTCATTTATTAATCACTCCTTCCCAAGCAGCTATCCCCTCCCTGCCCCCCGTGTTCTGTGAATCACTACTGGTTTCAGTTTCACTTTCCATACAAGGAGAGCAGACAGTAGGATACAGATCCCTTTGGTTTGTGCTTGCAGATAAGAGCAGGCAGTGACTTCACTACATGAATATTCATTAGGTAAGTGATCACTCACAGTGATTGACAGATGGAATTAATGTCTTTATTTGCAGTTTACAGAGAATAGGTGTTGAGCATAAATAAACAAAATACATGAATAGAAAGAGCTTCACCAGAGTAATTACATAATTCTATCAGTTACATATGGATTTTTGACATGACAGATTCCCTTTAACTGCCTTCCAGCACGTTATTGAGGCTTAGGTCTGGAAGTCAATATCTCAACTGGTCACTATGTCGAAAAATTATCCTGATAAGACCTTTAGCACAAGTCCAAAGGGTGAGAACTTCATATATTTCTAAAATGAAGTTTTGGTGCTCTCTGTAAAGTGCCTTATTTGAGTCCACAGTGTTGGTAATTCCAAGGGATTGAAATCTGTAAGCATGGCCAAAAAGTCCCATAAGCTCTGTAGATCCCTATATCCCCTTTGTTTTTATGGGGTTTCAGCTCAAGGTCTAACATATACATAGTATTTGGATAAATATCGAGAATGTGTCTTAGAGTAGCTAGACGTAAGGCTACGTTAACATAAAACCACTTAAGTAATCCTTAGTAGATATAGTAATCACAAATAAAAATGCTATATAAGTGGTTTATGCAATTACTAAATATTGAAAGTATAAATCCTAAAAGCCACTAGATTCATATATTTTAAATGCAAAGAAAAGCAACTTCATCAATAAAGAAAATAACAAAAATCCTAAAGAAAACCCAATGATTACATATTTATATATTGCCTAGATAATGCATCTCTGAACCCCAATAGGCATTTTGTCCTGCTTTGTCAGGGGGTGTACTTTGGGGAGAAATGAGGTGCTGGTATTCATAGCAGGAACATCTACGACGCTCACCACGGCCGTGGGGTACTCAGGACCGGGCCGGTCAGTTCTTTTGTAGAATCATGGTGGCGGTGACCCGGCTCCGTTACTTTGGGCATGCAGTTAAGGGGGAATATTTTCAAGGGAAAGTTTGCAACGCCACCTGTGGTGTTTGGCCTGGGGAGGCTAACGCTGCAGTTTCAGACCACTGAAGCAGATGGTAGGGCAGCCTGGATGATATCGCTCCCCACAGGCGCAGCGGAGCCCCAGGGCAGATGGCAAAGTCTATAGCAGGGACAGGGCTGAGATGATGAAGAGGGCAGCAGGGCATGAAAGGAGGATACACAGACAGTTTATGTAGTTATTTTCCTTTACTTGCTGATTGGGCAAGGTTACCCAGCCGGGTGCTGTGCTCCTCTAAAGTGCAGCCAGGTTAGTCCCCAGGAGATTAGGATAGCTCTGCCGAGACACCTTTCATTAGCCTTCCCAGGTTGCTCTTTCCTGCGCTGGATTCTCACCTCGCCTGCCCTGTGTCTTCATGAAGAGGGTTCCCAGACTGATTCATTCATTCAAATGGAAAGGAGGAAGGGGAAGGCCGCTCCACCGCCCATTAACCTCCTGGATTCCCGCACCTGGTGTGGCAGCTTTGGAAACTGCCCAGGAAGCAATGTGAAGTAGAACACACCGGTGCTTGTCTTCTGAAAATTCTCTTTATTATCTGAAAATTATAAAATCATTCAGTGTGCTAGCTGGGCACTAGACGTGTTTCGGAAGAACAACTTCCTTAATCATTAGCCTAATTGGCTAATGATTAAGGAAGTTGTTCTCCCGAAACACGTCTAGCGCCCAGCTAGCACGCTGAATGATTTTATAATTTTCAAATAATAAAGAGAATTTTAAGAAGACAAGCACCGGTGTTTTCTACTTCACATTGTTCCCAGGCTGATGGCTGCGAGCCTTGTCGGATGACTGCAGCGGCACATCCCCCGGCCCTAGTTCTAGCTACCATCCTGTGGATAATCCACGGTTTGTGGCCACTGCTCCTGCAAAGCCAGTGGCCTCCGGTTCTCCTGGTCAGGGCCTGGAGCACCCAAACCAGATCGGGGTTGGTCCCCTCCGGCAACTAGTCCCTTTGCCTGACTTGAGTCTGACCGGATTTGGGGCACATAGGTGGATCCGACACTCTCGTTTTCCATAGGACTCTCTCACTCCTGCATCCGCTTCGGACACCTTCCTCGATGTTCTTTCTCTAACTCTCTCCCTAACTAACTGCTAACCCCTCCTCCTGACTGGAAGATGGGGTCCTCCCTCTCAATAGGGTCTGCCCAAATCCCCTAGCCTGATATTGGGATGATGTGTGCAATTCTGTGTTTCTCAGGTTTGTGACTCCTCTCACCTGGGAACAGTGACACCACACCTATAGAGTAGCTGCAACATCACTGTGGCGACCAGTCCAAAGGGGCGCCAAATCCTCCTTGGCAAAGCACAGCACGTCCGTGGACTGGAAAACAGGTACAAAGTGTTATGCAAAGAACTAGTTGAGAAGTACAACTATATACATTGAGAGTCCTGATTATATCACTGTCCATAATCAAATTGTCCATTGTTATCTTAATAAACTATTATTTACAACAGGCCTAGCCGGCTAACTAAAACGTTACCTACCTACATATTTACACAAGTTTCTACATCTTTACCACAGAGTATGTACATTATCAACAACAACATTATTCTAATTACCTTGCCAGTTTACACCATCTACAACTCAGTAGCTATTCACACTTTTAAACTTTACTAAACCTGTCCAGGTAACACTATTTATATTTGCACATTATTCTCTGTGTCCTACTTATGCTGTTGCTTCCACGGCATCACATTTGCACCTCCTCTACGGGGAGTACTTGCAGTCCTCCTCCATAGTCGCTAGACCAAAAAAGACCCCTACCAATGCCTTGATGACAGGGTAACAGTCTGTCCTGTGAAGACTTGGGCGGTTGGCTGGATGGAGCAGCAGGTGGTGGTGTTGCTGGTGCTGGTACTGAAGACGCAGCATGTACTACAGGTTCGGGGACTCCTGGTTATGGAGGAGGCACCTCTGCCAACACCTTTCTCACACTCAGGGCGTACCACCTGCGGTGACCTTTGTGCCGGGCAGGGGCGGACCTACCGTGGTGCAGCTGGTTCAGCTGCACCAGGGCCCCGACTGGCTAGGGGGCCCCTCAAGCACCTCTAGGGGGCCCCGCACCTCTCTGTATGTCAAAGGAGAGGAGGTGAAGTGAGGGAAGGTTCCTGCTTCCCGCGGATGATCCCGCCCCTTCTCTCCTTTCATCTGCTGCCCCCGCTCCCAAGCCTGTAATGTATGGCTCAACACAGGTAGCAGCAACTCGCACCCCCCCCACTCCTCACCTAGGACAGCAGCTCGCACTTTCCACCACCCCCTTCCTCACCTAGGACAGCAGCTTTCACCCCCAATACCCCCCCAATTCCTCCCTAGGACTTGAGGGATGAATATACTCTCAAGTGGGGCCCTGGTCTAAATGCCGCATCGGGACCTGCCAGGCTCAAGTTCCGCCACTGGTGCTGGTTGTGTGCTATCCATTCTCCTGGGTACAGGCCTCATCTGGGCGACCCCTTGGGCAGATGTGACTCCACATCCCTCCAGTTTCCGAAAATTTTATCATGTGAGGCTCCCGGATAAAGCCCCACCCCTTATGGAGATTAAAATTCACTACGGAACCTCGTCTCCTTTCCAACTGGTCGGTGTCTCGAGTCTTGTGGGCCTGGCTCTTGGCCTTGAGGTTCCTGCCCTCATGGGCTCCGCAACCAGCCAGGTATCGCTGTTCCTCTGCCTTCTGTCGCTGCCTGCGATATTCTGCCTCGGAAATTATCTTCTGCACATCCCTTGCATGAGCCTCTCCTGACTGGGCCTCACCGGGGAACCCTATGAGCTCATTCCCCCAGCACACCATCGAAAGAGGACCACCTCCGCTCTGGCTGCCCCCCTGTTGGGTGATGGTTCGGGCTGCAGTGGGGCTGTAAATCGGTCTCCCAGGATCTCTCTCTTGATCCACCCAACATCTCTGGGCGCCTGCTTGGTCTTAGGCTGGAGGTGGTTTCAAGGGCCCTAGCAGGGTATTCTCAGTCACTGAGGCAGCGGTACCTGTTATAGCCGTCGCTGCTCCAGGACCAGTGTTGCTCCTGAGCGTGGGCGGCGACATGACCAGCAGCTGTATCGCTTTCTCTAACAGGTCTTTTCACCACTTGTTGAAGGCGGTGGTCTGGACTTTCAAAAGCTACCTGCTCAGCTCCTCCATCTCGGTCTTTAGGAGCTCTGGGTCAACAGATGTCTGCAGGCATTCCCAGGCAACCGGGGAGCCCATCCATTCGACTCCTGGCGCCAACGCTCTCTCTTGTCTCTCCGCCATCGCACTCCTCAAGCTCTCCTCCACACCCTCCTTGGTGTGTTCTCCTTTTCCCTTTCGTGAATGTCTCTTGATATCTCTGCTGTCGGCCAGACCATGCGGCAGAGCGGCCAGGTCTTTTGGCAGGCCCCCTTAGCTCTCCGTGGCCACAGGTCGTGGACTCCATTTTTCCCGCTCTGTGCTGGCCCATGCCATGACGGGAGGCTGTGGCACGCCTCCTGGTCAGAACATGGTATCACCTCATGGCGGTCGTCATTACACAGTTCTTTAAGCAGTCTCTAGGCGCACAGGACCCGGTGTTAGTGGGGTTCCGAATCCTGTTCAAGATTCCAAATGCGATGCCCAGAAGGGCTATGGGGTACTCGGGACTGGGACGGTCAGTTCTTAAGGGAATCACGGTGGCGGTGACCCGGCTCCGTGACCCTGGGCGTGCAGTTAAAGGGGAATATATACAAGGGAAAGTTTGTGACACCACCTGTGGTGTTCGACCAGGGATGGCCGACGCTGCAGTTTCAGACCGCTGGAGCAGATGGCAGCACAGGTGGAGTGGAGCCCCTGGGCAGATGGCAAAGTCTATAGCAGGGACGGGCTGAGATGATGAAGAGGGCCGCAGGGCATGAAAGGAGGATACACAGACAGTTTGTGCAGTTCTTTACCTTTACTTGCTGATCAGTCAAGGTTACCCAGCCGGGTGCTGTGCTCCTCCAAAGTGCAGCCAGGTTAGTCCCCAGGACATTAGGATAGCTCTGTCGAGACACCTTTCATTGGCCTTTCCAGGTTGCTCTTCCCTGCACTGGATTCTTGCCTCGCCTGCCCTGCGCTTTCATGAACAGGGTCCCAGACTGATGGCTGCAGGCCTTGTCTGGCGACTGCAGCGGCAAGTCCCCTGGCCCACTGCTCTTGCAAAGCCAGTGGCCTCCGGTTCTCCTGGTTGGGGCCTGGAGCACCCAAACCAGATCAGGGACGGTCCCCTCCAGCAACTAGTCCCTCTGCCTGACTCCAGTTGGGACCGGATTCGGGGCACATGGGTGGATCCTCCACTCCCGTGTCCCCTAGGACTCTCTCAGTTTTGAATTCACTCAGGACGCCTTCCTCGATGTTCACTCTCTAACTCTCTCCCTAATAAACTAACTGCTAACCCCTCCTCTTGGCTAGAAGATGGGGCCCTCCCTCTCAGTAATGTCCATCCGAATCCCCTAGCCTGCAATTAGGATGATGTTGTGTGCAATTCTGTGGGTCTTTGCGACCCATCTCACCTTGGAACGGTCAGACCACACCTATGGAGTAGCTGCAACATCACTGTGGTGACCATTCCTCAGGGGCGCCACACATCCAATGGACATAGCATACACATAAGGAGTGTAATGATCTATCCCATCTTGCCAATAGAAATCATACAATTTCACGCTGTAGTGTAAGCTAACATTACTGTAAAAAGATGGTCTTCTGATTTCTGATCTGTGGAACGCACACGAGGCTACTACTCTCTGGCATGACAATTTTTTTATACTGTCAATATTTATTAACTACATATACACTTGTATAGTATAAATATTCAGAATCCCCACAGGCCAGGCGTGCTGCAGGCCAGGGCTCCTTGGGGAATTGCCAGGACTTATCACATGAGTGTGCAATGGGTGAGTGATTATTGCTATCCCCTATGTGGGCTGTGATGCCCTTTATATATGTGTGCATTCTGTAATTATTGTGAATTTGTACCTTACAAGTGCATTATAATACCCAGGGAGTGACTACCCGCCTGCAGCTTGTTGTGGGTTTCCCTTTGTACTTCGTTCATAACGTTTATGTACCTGCTTTTATATATATTTAATAAAAGTTACATTTTATGTAACAAAAACTCCATAGTGGTTTCAACTTAATTAAATATACACTTGTATAGTATGGTTTTTATTTTTGCCAATACAGCACTATGGTTATTTCTATTACTTATTGGCAGAAATTTTTTCAAATGAAAAGGAAAAAAAAGTCTAATATTCAACGTGTCGCCTGTGTTCTGTTGGGAATAAAATTTGTGAACATATTTCCACAGCTTTTCATTTATGTTTTCTTTACCTTTTACACATCGTTAAGCCTCTCGGATCCGGGGTGATCCGGCACTCCCTAACACGGGAGTCTATGGCGCCAGATCGCCCTGGTCCGACAAAAACATCAGATCAGGGAACCGGACGCCGGCTGCTGAAGTTTAGCAGTGAGTGCTGCTAAACTTCAGCACCATCAGCTGCCCCCTGCTGTGATTTCAGGACCATGCTTAGCTCCACTAGCCGCGATCTTGAAATTTCAGCAGCTGCGGCTGTGATCAGAGTCATCCGGCTGCAAATCGGGTCCAGGGCTGTCCAATTCACATCGGACAGCCCCGGACCTGATCACACTGTGGTGTGAAGCCGGCCTTAGTGCCAATAAATCAAATTGTGTGAAAGCAGCAAGACTCCTTTTCTTAATGGGCAATGAACAGTAGGAACTTCTTCAATTTGTCCGTACCTACATTTATCTTATTATTTAGGGGATTTTTTTTAGCTACAAGGAACAACATTGGGGATGGCTTGTTCATTCTTTTCCACCTATTAAAAGTGGCAATGTGCATGCTATCCCCCTTATTTCCACATACCTATTATGGTTAATATTTGATTATCATTTGAGCAATTAATTTTAAAATATCTACAATATGGATGGCAAAACAAAAAAAACTAATCTATTTTGGAACATATCAAGCCAGGTATGTCACTTGAAGCAAGGACATATCATACAAAGAGAAAAATCATTAGAGAATGACATCATGGTAGGAAAAATAAAAGGAATAAGGCGAAGAGAGAGGCCAGCAACACAATGGTTTCATATAATCAAGATAACGGTGGAGAAGACCCTGATGAACCTATCAAGGCTTAGAGAAGACCCTGTAGGATCTATCTAGGCTGCACAAGATCGATCTTTCTATAGAGCGTTTATCCATCAAGTTGCCATGGCTCGAGATCGAGCTGAAAGCCATTAAATAATAATAAGGCTAGGGTCACACTTGGAGGGACGTTTTTTGGAAGCCTGTGTTAATGCTGGGCGTTTTTTTCTGTTGTAATTTTTTTGCTATTTTAACGCTAGCGTTAATGCATACGTTAACGCTTGGTACATATATGTGCCATGTGTTAATAAATGCATTTCCCATATAACCCCATGTTACAAAAACGTATTTTTAGCAGTGCGCTTTCACACTGCGTTTTTTTTGCATTGAGCCTATGGATCCGTTAATGGATCCGTTTTACAACATGTTCAACTTTGAAAAACGGTAGCTTTTAGCAGATCCAAGCCTCAAGTGTGACCCCAGCCTAACTGTGTTTTTGTAGGTTCAGTCCAGTTCTGCTTTTAGCAATAAGATGTGATGTTGCTTAAAATCATTGAATAACCAGTTTAAAATAGATTTGAAGGTATAGATACTGGAACATGTGCCTTGTTGCTGATATGCTTAAATTTTTCATAATTTACAAGTGCATCTTTAATAAATGAGAACATCATCAAAAATTTCACTAATTTCACTTATTCAATACATAAAGTGAAACACATCTATTATATAATTGCCGTAACTGACTTCCGTCGGAGCGGTGCAACTTCCGGTGACTTGGTTAGCGAGTCCAGGGTGTTTCTCAAAGCGGGCATTGCGAGTCGTTGCAGTCTCGCGAAGCAATGCCCGCAAAGCGGGCATTGCGAGTCGCTGGCACCGCTAACAAAGCCACAGAAGCGCATACGACTGTAGTGTACAACGCTATGGTATACTACAGTCCCATGCCCATACGCCTGTCCGCCCCTAAACCTAAGCGCTGGCGCTTAAGGGCCGACACGCGTATGCCCATGGGACTGTAGTATACCATCGCGCTGTACACTACAGCGCCATGCTCTCAACCACCCCCTAATGCTCTAAACCACCCCCTAAGTGCGCCGCACATAAGCCCCTACCCTCTAAGCCCCGCCGCACCTAAGCCCCTACCCCCTAAGCCCCGCTGCACCTAAGCCCCTACCCTCTAACCCTAAGCCCCTACCCTCTAAGCCCCGCTGCACCTAAGCCCCTACCTACCCCCTAAGCCCCGCTGCACCTAAGCCCCTACCCTCTAACCCCCGCCGCACCTAAGCCCCTACCCCCTAAGCCCCGCCGCACCTAAGCCCCGCCGCACCTAAGCCCCTACCCCCTGCCGCCCTAAGCCACTACCCCGCCGCAGCCACTACCCCGCCGCATCAAACCCACTACCCCGCCGCAGCCACTACCCTCTGCCGCACCTAACCCCCTACCCCCTCTGCCGCACCTAAGCCACTACCCCGCCGCAGCCACTACCCTCTGCCGCAAGCCCCTACCCCCTAAGTCCCGCCGCACCTACCCCCTAAGCCGCACCTAAGCCCCTACCCCCTGCCGCCCTAAGCCACTACCCCGCCGCAGCCACTACCCTCTGCCGCAAGCCCCTACCCCCTAAGTCCCGCCGCACCTACCCCCTAAGCCGCACCTAAGCCCCTACCCCCTGCCGCCCTAAGCCACTACCCTGCCGCAGCCACTACCCTCTGCCGCAAGCCCCTACCCCCTAAGTCCCGCCGCACCTACCCCCTAAGCCGCACCTAAGCCCCTAACCCCTGCCGCCCTAAGCCACTACCCCGCCGCAGCCACTACCCTCTGCCGCAAGCCCCTACCCCCTAAGTCCCGCCGCACCTACCCCCTAAGCCGCACCTAAGCCCCTACCCCCTGCTGCCTACCCCCTGCCGCCCTAAGCCACTACCCCGCCGCAGCCACTACCCTCTGCCGCAAGCCCCTACCCCCTAAGTCCCGCCGCACCTACCCCCTAAGCCGCACCTAAGCCCCTACCCCCTGCCGCCCTAAGCCACTACCCCCGCCGCAGCCACTACCCTCTGCCGCAAGCCCCTACCCCCTAAGTCCCGCCGCACCTACCCCCTAAGCCGCACCTAAGCCCCTACCCCCTGCCGCCTACCCCCTGCCGCCCTAAGCCACTACCCTGCTGCAGCCACTACCCTCTGCCGCAAGCCCCTACCCCCTAAGTCCCGCCGCACCTACCCCCTAAGCCGCACCTAAGCCCCTACCCCCTGCCGCCCTAAGCCACTACCCCGCCGCAGCCACTACCCCGCCGCATCAAACCCACTACCCCGCCGCAGCCACTACCCTCTGCCGCACCTAACCCCCTACCCCCGAAGCCGCACCTAAGCCACTACCCCGCCGCAGCCACTACCTTCTGCCGCAAGCCCCTACCCCCTAAGTCCCGCCGCACCTACCCCATAAGCCGCACCTAAGCCCCTACCCCCTGCCGCCCTAAGCCACTACCCCGCCGCAGCCACTACCTTCTGCCGCAAGCCCCTACCCCCTAAGTCCCGCCGCACCTACCCCATAAGCCGCACCTAAGCCCCTACCCCCTGCCGCCCTAAGCCACTACCCCGCCGCAGCCACTACCCTCTGCCGCAAGCCCCTACCCCCTAAGTCCCACCGCACCTACCCCCTAAGCTGCACCTAAGCCCCTACCCCCTGCCGCCTACCCCCTGCCGCCCTAAGCCACTACCCCGCCGCAGCCACTACCCTCTGCCGCAAGCCCCTACCCCCTAAGTCCCGCCGCACCTACCCCCTAAGCCGCACCTAAGCCCCTACCCCCTGCCGCCTACCCCCTGCCGCCCTAAGCCACTACCCCCCGCCGCAGCCACTACCCTCTGCCGCAAGCCCCTACCCCCTAAGTCCCGCCGCACCTACCCCCTAAGCCGCACCTAAGCCCCTACCCCCTGCCGCCTACCCCCTGCCGCCCTAAGCCACTACCCCGCCGCAGCCACTACCCTCTGCCGCAAACCCCTACCCCCTAAGTCCCGCCGCACCTACCCCCTAAGCCGCACCTAAGCCCCTACCCCCTGCCGCCCTAAGCCACTACCCCCGCCGCAGCCACTACCCCGCAGCATCAAGCCCACTACCCCGCCGCAGCCACTACCCTCTGCCGCACCTAACCCCCTACCCCCGAAGCCGCACCTAAGCCACTACCCCGCCGCAGCCACTACCCTCTGCCGCAAGCCCCTACCCCCTAAGTCCCGCCGCACCTAAGCCCCTATCCCCTAAGCCCCGCCGCCTCCTAAGCTCCCGCCGCTAACACCTAAGGCCCTACACTCGAAGCCCCCGCCGTCCCCTAACCTAACGCCCCCGTCGATCACTTACATGCCTTCTTAGTCATCTGATCGTCCGTCCGATCCACAAGTCCTCCGTCCGGCCAGGCGTCCTCTTCCTCCGGCCCCGCCGGTCTTCTCTCTTCTTTCCGCCATCTCCGGCTCTTCGTCCGGCCCCCGGGGTCTTCTGTCTTCTTTCCGCCAACTTCCAGCTACGACGTCCTCTTCACTTCTCATTAAGATAGAATGGACGAAAAATCCGCCATTCTATCTGTATGAGATGTGACGCGCTCTTCTGATTGGTCGTTGTCTACTGCCCTCAGCCAATCAGAAGAGCACCTCATTTCCCATTGACATACATTAGCGGTGTGTCGCTGATTTTATGGCCGCCCACCTGGTTCTATTTGTCGGCCCTAAAATCCCGCACACACCGCTAATGCATGGGCAGCCTGAGAACTGAGTTAATAGCTACAGCCCAGTATAAAATCACAAGGATCCACCAATTGCAAGTGCAAGCATTTATTGTATTGTCAGTGAATCATAAAATACTTGGGATAGTACATAAAACCAAGGAGGTTACAGAGAGGGTGAACCGGTCACAGACCCCCACAGCAAGATGAATTTACAGGCAGTCATAATGTCACAGGGCATACAAGCATGGTACATTACAGTCTATTAAAGTTACATGATACACCAAGTTGATAGCCTAACAGAGCCCTCAACTCACCCATACTGTGGGGTTTATGACACGTGTTCCAGGGCTAACCCCGACACGTGTTTCAAGCCAGTCTTCTTCAGGGGGTGGGGGGGAGAGTGTAGGGATACCGACTAAATACCTGGTGGCCACCTGATGTCTATCAATGTGCCAGGTGCGCCGTGTTATTGCGTCCCCGCGCCGCCGGGCACACTGATCCGCACACTCCGGGGTCGGAGGTATACTTCCGGTGACGTCACCCACCGGAAGTGCGCGGAACGGTGCTCGCCTCCTCCCATGTGCAGTGCTGGCATCGTTACATTGACGATGTCCTGGTTGTCTGGGGGGGAACCGGGCTCGAACTGGAGGAGTTTGTGGCGCGGCTCAACTCCAACAGCTTCAACATCCATCTTACATTTAAATATCATGCAGATGAAATTGATTTCTTGGATATTAGGATTATCGTACTCCCAAGTGGGTCGGTGGAAACGGACCTTTTTCGTAAAAAAACTTCGGTAAATGCTCTCCTGCACGCCACATCCTCACACCCTGTGACTACCATTAGGGCCATTCCGGTGGGTCAGTTCTTGCGGTTACGCAGGATCTGCTCAAGGGATATGGACTTTGAGAGGGGGGCGTTAGATATGCAGGACAGATTCAGAACCAGGGGATATAGCCATCGGGCGTCCGTTATGGCTATAAAAGGGCTAAAAATACACCTCGCATTGATCTCCTGAGTGGGGCTAATAGGCAGAGTGACAGGGAGGAGAATCCACAGCCGCAGGTTAGGTTCATATCAACCTTCAATGAACAGTGGAAGGATATTAGATCCATTCTGACGAAACACTGGGATGTACTGAGGACGGATTTGTCCTTACGTGAGTTCCTTCCGGAGCGACCACTAATGACGGCTAGGCGGGGCAGGAACCTAAGAGATATGCTGGTTCACAGCCATTTTGTCCCAAAAAGGGAACCCATCTTTGGTCTGGGAACCCCTAGGACTGGGTGCTATCCCTGCGGCTCCTGCCTTGCATGCCAGAATATTGTCAGGGCCAAGGTCTTTAAAACGGCCGATGGACTCCGTGAGTTCACAATCCGCAAGTACATCTCATGTTCTTCTAAGGGGGTTGTGTATTATGCCACCTGTGGCTGTGGCCTCATATATGTAGGTCTAACTACGAGGGAACTCAGAGTTCGTGTACGAGAACATGTGCTGAAAATTCAAAGTGCAGACTCAGTAACGGATGACACCACCCTGAGGACCCTCCCTCGTCACTACAAACGCTTTCATGGCTGCAACCCTGGCTGCCTAAAGGTACATGGCATTGACATGGTAAACCTGGGGAGTAGGGGAGGCGATCTGTCTAACCGCCTTGCCAGACTTGAATGCCAGTGGATTGTGCGGTTGGGAACTATGAGCCCCGCAGGTCTGAATGAGAAGCTGAGCTTCTCACCATTTTTATAGGATGGGGTCCCTTCAGGCCCTCTGGATATTTGGTTGACTAGGGAGTGGAGCTTTGTCTGACTTTTCTGCGCCTCTGATATCGACCTCATTGAATATTAAATATATATACCCTTGTTTTCTATATTGCCGGTTGATTCCATACATGCCACCTGTATATGACTGTAATTTGCTTTGTGCCATCTCTAATGGGAGATTTTTTATCTTATTTTAATTTCACTAGCATTTCCTTCCGGCTGTATACTTGGTCCCATAGTTACCTGATGAGCAAGATGGACTAATTTATCCTCTGAGTCCTTCTGTACCATGGAAATCTGGAAGCCACCACAAGGGGGCGATCGTCATCAGAAGATCTACATTACACAAATATATAGTGATATGTATCTATATTTAATTGATTGTACAGGTCTGCCCTGGTGGGGTATAACTCCAGGTTATAAGGTGCCTCAGTAAATAGGGGTTGTAGGTCCTTTGCATATATTAACATCTATCTGTGTGCTGTGCCGGCCCTGTAGGTCTCCTGCCCATTACCAAGATGGCGCGGGTGCCCTCGGCGCATGCGCAATGTGTTCGACGTTACCGCGCATGCGCGAGCACCGTTCCGCGCACTTCCGGTGGGTGACGTCACCGGAAGTATACCTCCGACCCCGGAGTGTGCGGATCAGTGTGCCCGGCGGCGCGGGGACGCAATAACACGGCGCACCTGGCACATTGATAGACATCAGGTGGCCACCAGGTATTTAGTCGGTATCCCTACACTCTCCCCCCCACCCCCTGAAGAAGACTGGCTTGAAACACGTGTCGGGGTTAGCCCTGGAACACGTGTCATAAACCCCACAGTATGGGTGAGTTGAGGGCTCTGTTAGGCTATCAACTTGGTGTATCATGTAACTTTAATAGACTGTAATGTACCATGCTTGTATGCCCTGTGACATTATGACTGCCTGTAAATTCATCTTGCTGTGGGGGTCTGTGACCGGTTCACCCTCTCTGTAACCTCCTTGGTTTTATGTACTATCCCAAGTATTTTATGATTCACTGACAATACAATAAATGCTTGCACTTGCAATTGGTGGATCCTTGTGATTTTATACTGGCTGTAGCTATTAACTCAGTTCTCAGGCTGCCCATTAATATTGAGTTGCTAATAATATGAGTCCAAGATGTTCCTTTCTTCAATTGTCTTACACCGCTAATGCATGTCTATCGGCAGTCAGCCCAATTTCTGATTGGTCGCTCTCTGCTCACGCCGACCAATCAGAATTCGACCTCACTGCCCATAGACATACATTAGCGGTGTGTCCGCGATTTTGGGGCCGACAAATAGAACCAGGAGCCCGGCCGTTAATTCGCCGACACACCGCTAATGTATGCCAACAAATAAATTTAATAATAAAAAAAATAATAAAAAAAATTATTAAATAATATTTAAAAAATAATAAAAAAATAATTAAAAAATAATAAAAAAATAAATAAAAAATAATAATAATAAAAAAAAAATAAAAATGCTAATAATATCACCCCTTTCAGCGGACCTGAAGGAGAACTGTGTCTCAGCCTCAGGCTCACTTAAAATAACTAATAAATTTAATAATAAAAAAAATAATTAAATAATATTTAAAAAATAATTAAAAAATAATTAAAAAATAATAAAAAAATAAATAAAAAATAATAATAATAAAAAAAAAAACCTAATAATATCACCCCTTTCAGCGGACCTGAAGGAGAACTGTGTCTCAGCTTCAGGCTCACTTAAAATAACTAATAAATTTAATAATAAAAAAAATAATTCAATAATATTTAAAAAATAATAAAAAAATAATTAAAAAATAATAAAAAATTAATAAAAAATAATAATAAAAAAAAAAAAAGCTAATAATATGAGCCCTTTTAGCGGACCTGAAGGAGAACTGTGTCTCAGCCTCAGGCTCACTTAAAATAACTAATAAATTTAATAATAAAAAAAATAATTAAATAATATTTAAAAAATAATAAAAAAATAATTAAAAAATAATAAAAAAAAAACAAAAAAAAATTATACATAATAACATAAAAAATAATAAAAAAAATGCTAATAATAATGCTATTAATGCTAATAATTATGCTATTAATGCTAATAATAATGCTATTAATGCTAATAATTATGCTAATATTTATGTTATTAATGCTAATAATTATGCTATTAATGCTAATAATTATGGTATTAATGGTAATAATAATGCTATTAATGCAAATAATATTGCTATTAATTCTATTATTAATGCTATTAATGCTAATAATTATGTTATTAATGCTAATAATTATGCTATTAATGGTAATAATAATGCTAATAATGCAAATAATGTTGCTATTAATGCTATTATCAATGCTATTAATGCTAATAATTATGCTATTAATGCTAATAATTATGCTATTAATGGTAATAATAATGCTATTAATGCAAATAATATTGCTATTAATGCTATTATTAATGCTATTAATGCTAATAATTATGCTATTAATGCTAATATTTATGCTATTAATGCTAATAATTATGGTATTAATGGTAATAATAATGCTATTAATGCAAATAATATTGCTATTAAGTCTATTATTAATGCTATTAATGCTAATAATAATGCTATTAATGCTAATAATTATGCTATTAATGGTAATATTAATGCTATTAATGCAAATAATATTGCTATTAATGCTATTATTAATGCTATTAATGCTAATAATTATGCTATTAATGGTAATAATAATGCTATTAATGCAAATAATATTGCTAATAATGCTATTATTAATGCTATTAATGCTAATAATTATGCTATTAATGCTAATATTTATGCTATTAATGCTAATAATTATGCTATTAATGGTAATAATAATGCTATTAATGCAAATAATATTGCTATTAATGCTATTATTAATGCTATTAATTCTAATAATTATGCTATTAATGCTAATAATTATGCTATTAATGGTAATAATAATGCTATTAATGCAAATAATGTTGCTATTAATGCTATTATTAATGCTATTAATGCTAATAATTATGCTATTAATGGTAATAATAATGCTATTAATGCAAATAATATTGCTATTAATGCTATTATTAATGCTATTAATGCTAATAATTATGCTATTAATGCTAATATTAATGCAAATTATGCTAATAATAATCATATTAACGCTATTAATAATGCTATTAAGGCTAATAATCATGCTATTTATGCTATTCAAAATGCTATTAATGCTAATAATATTGCTATTAATGCTCTTTATGCTAATAGTAATGCTATTAATGTAATTATTTATGCTATTAATTCTATTATTTATGCTATTAATGCTATTAATAATGCTATTAATGCTATTAATAATGCTATTAATGCTATTAATAATGTTATTCATGCTATTAATAATACTATTAATGCTATTAATGCTAATATTAATGCTATTAATTGTATTATTAATGCTATTAATAATGCTATTACTGCTAATAATAATGCTATTAATGCTAATAATAATGCTATTAATGCTACTATTAATGCTAATAATGCTAATAATAATCATATTAACGCTATTAATAATGCTATTAAGGCTAATAATCATGCTATTTATGCTATTCAAAATGCTATTAATGCTAATAATATTGCTATTAATGCTCTTTATGCTAATAGTAATGCTATTAATGCGATTAGTTATGCTATTAATTCTATTGCTTATGCTATTAATGCTAATAATAATGCTATTAATGCTATTAATGCTATTAATAATGTTATTCATGCTATTAATAATACTATTAATGCTATTAATGCTAATATTAATGCTATTAATTGTATTATTAATGCTATTAATGCTAATAATAATGCTATTAATGCTAATAATTATGCTATTAATGCTAATATTAATGCTAATAATGCTAATAATAATCATATTAACGCTATTAATAAT
Source organism: Allobates femoralis (assembly GCA_033576535.1). Taxonomy (NCBI): domain Eukaryota; kingdom Metazoa; phylum Chordata; class Amphibia; order Anura; family Aromobatidae; genus Allobates; species Allobates femoralis. The sequence goes on from JARQOC010000009.1 coordinate 147,773,890, forward strand.
GCTATTAAGGCTAATACTCATGCTATTTATGCTATTCAAAATTCTATTAATGCTAATAATATTGCTATTAATGCTCTTTATGCTAATACTCATGCTATTAATGCGATTATTTATGCTATTAATTCTATTATTTAGGCTATTAATGCTATTAATAATGGTATTAATGTTATTAATAATGCTATTAATGCTATTCATGCTAATATTAATGCTATTAATTCTAATAATCATGCTATTAATCCTATTAATAATGCTATTAATGCTATTTTTAATTCTATTAATGCTATTAATAATTTTATTAATGCTAATAATGCTATTACTCCTCATAATAATGCTATTAACGCTATTATTAATGCTATTTATGGTAATAATGCTATTAATACTAATAACAATACTATTAATAGTACTATTATTGCTGTTAATAATGCTATTAATGCTAATAATAATGCTGTTAATGCTAATAATTATGCTATTAATGGTAATAATAATGCTATTAATGCAAATAATATTGCCACGTTCTAGAATCCCTATGCATTTGCATCGGGCTCACAGCTAGTATATTATATAGAGTCATTACATACAGAGGAATCCATTTCTAGTGTTTTTTTCTGTTAATGTTGATGATTATGGCAATGAAAACCCAAAGGTCATTATCTCAGAAAATTAGAATAATTAAAACAATACACATGTAAAGGGTTACTAAGCGTTTAAAATGGTCCCTAAGGGTACCTTTACACGCCGCAATTGCGGCGAGGAATCCTGGCGGCGATATGTCGCACTGCTCTGAAATCAGGGGATCGGCACAAGGCGATTTATCACCGCCAAATTCCCCAATTACACACCGCAACTGGGAGGGATTTTGACGGCGATAGTTCCAGGGTGACATATCGCCGTCAGGATTCCTTAGTCTGGTTCAGTAGCCTACACAATCATGGGGAAAACTGCTGACTTGACAGATGTCCTGAAATCAGTCATTGACATATTTCACAAGGAGGGTAAGCAACAAAAGGTCATTGCTAAAGAAGCTGACTGTTCAGAGTGCTGTATCCAAGCATATTAATAGAAAGTTGAGTGGAAGGAAAATGTGGTAGAAAAAGGTACACAAGCACCTGCCCTACCTGCCCTATGTAACCTATTAGCTATTTGGATTGGTCTCTATTGTTTTCCGTCACTTCATTTATTAAATTAGATTTGTGATTTGCATAAGAAAACACAGTGTCTGTCTATATTTATTTTGGGTACTGTAAATACATTTCTTCTGTTGTTTATTTTTAGCCTTGAAAGTATTGTTAAGAAAAGGCCATTCAAAAATTTGGGGTAGATGGACAAGGAGTGGACAGCTGCTGGAGTCAGTGCTTCAAGAGCCACCACACACAGACTTATGCAGGACAAGGGCTACAAAGATGAAATGACCACAGTTGTCTGGGAATGATGGCTTTGTTCCAATGCGTTTGCGAGCTATATTCCAGCTCCTTCTTCAAGGAACCTTCCTGAGGAAAGAGCTGGGATATAGCTCTGAAAGGTGTTGGAATAAAGCCATCATTCCCAGACAACTGTGATCATTTCATCGTATGTGCAGTGCAGATCCAGAAAACACTGTCTTTTATTTGATCTCGTCTTCGGCACCACTGCTACCAAGAGGTAATAATATGAGCCCTTTTAGCGGACCTGAAGGAGAACTGTGTCTCAGTCTCAGGCTCACTTAAAATAACTAATAAATTTAATAATAAAAAAAATAATTAAATAATATTTAAAAAATAATAAAAAAATAATTAAAAATTAATAAAAAAATAAATAAAAAATAATAATAAAAAAAAAAAAATTGCTAATAATATCACCCCTTTCAGCAGACCTGAAGGAGAACTGTGTCTCAGCCTCAGGCTCACTTAAAATAACTAATAAATTTAATAATAAAAAAAATAATTAAATAATATTTAAAAAATAATAAAAAATAATTAAAAAATAATAAAAAATTAATAAAAAATAATAAAAAAAAAAAAAAAGCTAATAATATGAGCCCTTTTAGCGGACCTGAAGGAGAACTGGATCCTGCGACAGCCATATCATATCTTCATAACAGTTGTGGGTCACACAACCACCCCAGGTGACCAGCGAAAAACGTTGCACAACATAAATTATATAAGGATAAGAGCCTATTGTGCTTTCTCTTCTTTTATATAGTGCATATGGGCTACAACTGTCACATTCCTTGCGTCAAGCCAGTGACCAATAGAAAGCGCAAGAAGTGTCTTACCTGGGCCAAGGAGAAAAAGAACTGGACTGTTGTCAGTGGTCTAAGGTGTCATTTTCAGATAAAAGTAAATTTGGTATTTCAGTTGAAATCAAGGTCCCAGAGTCTGGAGGAAGAGTGGAGAGGTCACAATCCAAGCTGCTTGAGGTCTAGTGTGCAGTTTCCACAATCAGTGATGGTTTCGGGAGCCATGTCATCTGCTGGTGTAGGTCTACTGTGTTTTATTAAGACGAAAGTCAGTGCTGCCGTCTACCAGGAAATTTTAGAGCACTTCATGCTTCCCTCTGCCGGCAAGCTTTTTGGAGATGGAGATTTCATTTTCCAGCAGGACTTGGCACCTGTCCACACTGCAAAAACTACCAATACCAGGTTTACTAACCACAGTATCACTGTGCTTGATTGGCCAGCAAATCCGCCTGACCTAAACTCCATAGAGAATCTATGGGGTATTGTCAAGAGAAAGATGAGAGACACTAGATGCAACAATGCAGATGAGCTGAAGGCTGCTATCAAAGCAATCTGGGCTTTCGTAACACCTCAGCTGTGTCACAGGCTGATCGCCTCTATGCCATGCAACATTGATGTAGCAATTCATGCAAAAGGAACCCCGACCAAGTATGGAGTGCATTTACTGTACATACTTTTCAGTAGGCCAACATTTAAGACTTAAAAATCAGACTCTGGAGACCCTCGTGTCTTTCCCCCTCCCACCAGTCTCGTAATGAAAACACGGACAGGTCTAGATGGGTTGAAACAGGTTGGTGACAGTTTATTAAATTTGCGTGCAGAGGCGTGGTGGAGGGAGAGATCCAGAGAGGCAGGAGTGGATGGGGCCCCAGGGGTGGACAATGACCTCTGAGGCACAGCCACAGGTATGGGCAGAGGGTCTGGAAAGGGCACAGGGAGGTGAGCGCTGAGGCCAGAAATAAGGGCTTGAAGCCAGTGCTCACCTTCTTGTGCTGCTCTCTGCCACAGGGGGTCAGACATCGCTTCAGGGGGTTCCACGGTCCTCAGGAGAATAAAATCTTCCAGGGTCAGCCGGGGAAAGAGAAAGTAACTGACCCTGGGCACCTGAATTTAAAGTGAGGCTGGACACCCCTTCCCCTTTGATCTCATTGGTCAGTTGGGCATCCCAATTAGTGCTTCACCTGGGAAGTGGTGGAAGGAGGAAATTGGGCACTGACCATTATTTTTCTCTAAATTTAGTCAAATGGGTTCAACAGTCAGATGCACAATCCTTAATCAGTACCATGCCTGCCATTATTTCAGTTGGTCTTATTTAATATTCTAATTTTCTGAGAAAATGAATATTGGGTTTTCATTGGCTGCAAGCCATAATCATCAACAGTAACAGGAATAAACACTGGAAAGAGATCACTCTGTTTGTTATGACTCTATATATGTGTTTTACTTTATGTATTGAATTATTGAAATAAATGAACTTTTTGATGATATTCTAATTTATTGAGATGCACCTGTACCATTATTTCCTTCCTGTTAATCATTTGTAATTAAATTGCACACTAGTCCCTGTTCAGATTCATGGGCTTTGTACGCAAACAGACATGTGTATTATTGTTCTAAATAACCGATTGACGCATTCATTTGGTCAAAACTGGCAAACATGTTGAGACCCCTATGCATCTCCCCAAAGCTCTCCCTTAAGAGGAGTTTCCACAACATAACTATTATTGCATATGTGGTGTCCTGCTCACGCAGGTAACCACAGATCTTCCTAATGCACAGCTGGGTTTCCACAGCAGGTACCTACTTCATACAACACCTTCCACCCCGGCACAGTAGGGGGAGTTTCACTTGCTGACTTTAGGCAAGATCCCCTATAAATACTGTTGCTGGGGAAGGAGTTAGTTAGAGTGTGCAGATACTAGGAGAGCTGCAAGGATGTCCTGGTGGTCGGTGCTGCAATTAGGCCCGAGCCAGTGACCCGGAGTGGCCCTTCAGCATCCTGCAGGCCTAAGTGGGACTGAAGGCTAAGAGCAGAGAATAGCAAAGGAGCGAGGAACCCTAGCAGTTCGTCCCAGGAGAAACACCGGATATTGGGGATCTGCACCTGTGGGACAGTATAGAACCACAGAAAACCCTGTTGCACCGTGGAGGCCTCGGCTACCCGTATCCTCTGTGGGTCATTAGAGGGAATCATTTTAATTAGTATAGACTGGGCACACCAGACGAGAGAAATGCGAACTCCACAAGTGGGTTTTGGGTGCAAAAGACGTGTTGTTTTATTTTTTGCCACACAGTACATAGACCAACGTTTCGGCTCACAGGCCTTCCTCAGGGTCTGGTACAGATTACAATACAGGAAAAAAATAAAATAAAATTAGTAATATATAAAGAACGGTTTATGTGATTGTGTTCATGGTGTGTCCATGTGAAATCGCCGTGTAGTGACAAAAAGAAGAGATAACACTCGATGTCAGAGTGGAACATTAATGTGTCGTGGCTACATGTGAGTGGGGTCATCTAATGATAACTAAAAGTGCAAGTGAAAAGGAACAACAATCTATGCTTCAAAGAAAACAAGATCGATTACTTGGGAGAAATTATGGCTACTTCGCCCAGAAAAAAAAGGGGTAAAAGAGAAAGGAGGGTAATTATAGAATCAAGGCACAGGGAATAATTACCAGAATTAGTACTGGTGGTTTAGGATATGTATTGAACTTGTAAATTCAGTGGGATAACACTCCGGAAATAATCCTATGGGTAAGGAAAAAAATTAGGGACGTCTAAACTATCACGGAAAGCAAGAGGATAAAAGGAAAATCCACCAGGGTATTCGTCAGTGTTACCAAATCATAGTCATAGGACTGGAGAGCCAAGAAAAAGGTGAAACAAAGCGGTCTTATCAGAAATAAAGAAAAAAGAATATAAAGGGAAATGTAGGTATCATTCCCTATAAGTATAATGAATTTGAAAAGGAATAAAAAGAGGGGAAAAAAAGGGGGAAAGAAGTCGCTCAAATGGCTGTCATGAGATAATACTAAATAGGAGAGTATAGTGTGAAGACCACCAGAGCCTAGAAGAGGCAAAATATAGCGAAAGAATACCTTAAGGAGAAAAATGAACAGTCATCAAGTGGAGTGAATGGTTAGAAATCCAGACCAGTAAACTATCAAAAACCGGTACTGAATACCAGATGCTGGTAATATCTGTATAAGGTATAAAACTGCATATGTTAATACAGACAGGGTAGATGATAGAAAAATGTTTTTGGCAGAGATTGTATATTACCTTTAGGAGCCTATAAGGGGCTTGGACACATCTACAAAGGAATGTATTCTATCAAAAGCAAAAGATAGATTTAATGAGGGGAGCGAAAAAAAACAGTATAGGATGATAGGTCATGTAAGGATACAGACCTTAATGAACAGAGGCAAGGCTCAGAGGCATGAGAGACCTAAAAGAAAAACAATGAAATTTAGAGAAACATAGGTATTGGCCAGAGAGTCATGGCCCAGGGTGCAGTGTTACCTGTAATGTGTCCCTGCTGGGTAAAAGGAGATGTGCGGCGTGCGTGTGAGCGGTCCCGCTCTATAAAGGGAAGTGGGGAGGGACGTAGTGACGTCCCATCCGGTCTGTGAACCGCAAGGAAGTGCGCGTGCGCAGTGTGTAAAGTGTATCTGCGCATGCGCAAACAAAAAATAAGAAAATATCCGCTTATAAGTGCTGGAAGTGCCGTTTCTGCATAGCAATAGTGCGGTTCTCAATTACGGGTGCTGTTTGTGCCATTCACTAGAAGGATATTCAATAATGCATCTATAATATAAGAAAGACAGTAGTGAGAATGGTATAGCATTAAATGGAATACCCAAAAGGATTAATAAGGGAAAATAACAATAGGCTTATTTATATATGTAAGCACAGATGTATAATTGCAGGAATGTCCTTATCTTTCAATGAGTTAATTGCTAAAGGACATTAGTCGTATCAGTACATGGTTACTAATAGTCATAGAGTCTCACAGGGTAGTTATATACATAAGGAAACATAGAGATAAGATTATCATCAGGAAAAAATTGAACGACAGTTTGACAATCTTTTGGTTAATACGATATGTCTATGATCATTGACTATGTAGTGTGAGGAACATCTATTCACTACTAGACCTGAGGAATATATGGTGAATGGGAATTGCCAAAATGTCAATCAAAATTGTTCGTACTTGCGATTAAGTCCCAGGGGTTCTAACGTTTGAAGAGTGTGGATCCAAAAGGCTTCCCGCATTTTGAGCCTTCGAATCCGATCTCCCCCCCTCCTCTGGGGAGGGACCCCCTCGATGATTTGAAAGCGTATCTGTGATACGCTGTGATTATGATGTATAAAATGATATGGGATGGGCAAAAGCGTATTTTCTCCATTCGCCTTCCACGACAGCATTGGAGGATGTCGTCCACACCCTATTGGGGGACAGGAACACAGAGAGGTTAAAAGCCCCTCCCCTTCCTCAGTACTCCAGTGTCTTCCTGTCCCCCTTGGGGCATGGAGAGGTTCCAGTGCTGTCAGGCCGGCAGTGGCAGCATTGTGGTGTACTTACAGCCGAGCCAGGGATGGACGTCGGGGGCGGCCTCCTCCTCCTTCTCGGGGCTCCCGTGGTGGGACCATCCGGCCTTCCTGCGTCCTACGGGGCAAAGCAGGCCGTGTATTGCAACACCGGAGGCCTGTTCAGCTCTCCGGCGTCTCCCTCCTCCAGCTGCGGTCCCTGGGGCATGCATCAGAGGTGCCGCGGAGGCACTTCCGGTTTCGGGCGGCGGCTCCTGTAAGGGCTGTGGCAGGCTGGGCGCGGCTCCAGGGAACTCAGCAGGACTTTCGCTCGCTACTGCCCGCGGCCGGTGACCAGGAGGAGGGAGGGAACAGGTGTTCCTCGTTGGGGGCACGGTACTTCTGGATAAGTACCCACCGGAAGCTACACCCAGGTATGGCTGATCCCTTAAACATGGAGGGTGATAGGCTTCCACCTCTGCTTCTGCAGAGCCCAGCGTTCCCCCAGCTCATGTAAGTTTCTGGGGGTGGTCACAAGGGGTAGAGTTATTTAAGCCCTGCTCTCACACATGGGACCCCCTTCTCTTCCCTTTTTGTCTATAGGGAGACGAGGGCCGTCTGTGAAAGGGAGCAATAATGTGGTTGCGGCACAAAATTTCCCTCTTCCTACAACAAGGTGTCGGCCATGACTGACAGGGTTGTCAGGATGGACTCCCCATCCTTGCTTGATGAGCTCCAATCCATTAGGGAAGAGGTGCAGGCTTCTATCTCGGCACTGCGGGGTTTTGCTGCAGCTTCCGGGCCTTCCCCTCCGTAAGAGAGGAAGCTCCAGGATTGTGACTGTGGATCTCATGGAGGCTGGCCAGAGCTCAGCGTTAGAGGACGGCGAGGATATTGCCGCTGTTGCCTCTGTCCAGACACGAGAATCTGGACACTACTATTTTTCCACGGAGTCTATGGGTGCATTGGTGGACACTGTCCATTGTACCATGGGAGTAGAGGTGGTGGAATCCCCTTCTTCTGTGCAGGCCTAAATGTTCAGAGGCCTGAAGGGTAAGCGGCTCACCCCATCCGAGTGAATTGGAGGGTGATGACTTTGTCTGGGAGGTCCCGAAGGTGGACATCCAGGTGGCCAGGGTAGCAATCAGCTGCTGTTGTAAACCCATTGTGCATGCCCTTGACACATTGTTGAAGCTAAGCAGCAGGAGCCTCAGTCACGGGTTGGATGGGAGACCTCATGAGAGACCCAGTGGGAATCTCTATGGAAGTCTCTATAAAGTCAATGGGACTTCTAACATGAAGGTCTATGGCAGTATTCCATTTGGGAAGCTTAGCATATAAGACCGCGTTCCCTTTTGAAGATTCCTCCCGGTTGAAGGATCCCCTCGTTCGTAAAATGGAGAGTGTCCACAAAAAATCCTGGGAGGCGGCAGCTATGTCTTTAACGGTGTACATTTCCTCTACATGTGAGCAGGTCTCTCTTTAAGTGGCTCACCCAGCTGGGAGAATTCATCCTGCAGGGTACTTCCAGGGAGGAGCTTTGGACTCCATTCCACTTCTGAGACGTGCTACGGGCTTCCTGGCCGATGCCTCTGCTGAGTCGTTCCGCGTTGGCGCCAGGTGCGCAGTGTTGGCTTACACAGCTCGCAGGGCAGTGTGGCTTACAAGGTGGAATGGGGAGGTCACGTCTAAGCTCCAGCTGTGTGGCCTCCCCTTGCAAAGGGCATTGGATGACATCCTGGAAAAGGTGTCAGACCGGAAAAGGTGTCTCCCGGAACAGGAGAACTTTCGGAGGCAGTCCTTTTGGCCTGAGCGCAGCCAACCCTCCCAGTCTGAAGGGAAGGGTAAGTCTGGTCGCTGGGCATTCCAGTACGGGAACAAGACCCGTAATATCTTGCTCCCCCAGCAGCGGCATCACCAGCCGCCCCTAAACAAGGTCGCCTTCCCCATTGCGGGGCGGCTCCTGCGGTTTCTGCCACAGTGGCAAGCAATCTCCTTGTGCCCTTGGATCCTCTCGACCATTTGGGAGGGTCTACGCTTGGAATTCGAGAGCCAGCCCCTCCGTGTCTTCGAGTCCTCTCCCTTCCTCAGGGGGACTCTCGCACGGTTTTTCTTGTTGGGTCTGCGACACCAGTTGGATTCGGGTGTGGGGTCCCGGTTCCTCCTGGAGAGGAGGGCCAGGGGCGCTACTCCAGGTTGTTGTGGACCTCCAGAACGCGTATTCTCATGTCCCCATTCACCCGTCCCACAAGCGCTTTCTGCGATTCACGATCCCCGGGGCAGGCGGGACGGTCCATTCACGGCTTAATGTGCTGCCCTTTGGGATTTCGTCGGCCCCAGAGGTTACCAAACTCATAGGGGAAGAGATCACATTTATCCAGACCCAGGGGATATGTATGCTTCCCTATTTAGACGACATGTTGGTGGTGGCTCCTTCGGCAGTGCTTCTGCGCACAAAGGTCTCCAACACATTGGAGATTCTTCAGTCCCTGGGATGGGTACCCAATCTTCGGGAATCGGAACGGGTGCCTGCAACCCGACGTCAATTTTTGGGAGTCTTGCTGGCCTCCTCCAGACAGACCTCGTTCCTTCCTGCGGCATATCAGCTTTTGCGCCGCGTGAATCTGACCCGCTTCCGGGCAAGGGGGTCGCCCTCCTTGCGGAAGCAATGTCCCTGTTAGGGGCCATGATGGCCTGCATTCAGTCAGTACCATGGGCTCAGGCTCCTTCCCGACTGCTCCAGGAACACATACTGAGTTCCTGGGACAGATGTCAGGATTCCTTAAACTCGCGGGTCCGGACCCCGGGGCGGGTGGTAACCTCGCTTTCCTGGGGATGAATCCCAGACACCTTCCTGTGACCTCCGTTCCCACTGATGCTAGCGGTTCCGGTTGGGGCACGATGGTAGTTCGCACACCGTTCCAGGGGATTTGGAGTCGCTTGGTCAGTCGCCAGTCTTCAAACTTCTGGCAGTGGAAGAAGCGCTTCTTGCTGCAGCTCACGTTCTCCGGGGTCTTCATGTCAAGGTCCTGTCAGACAATGTGACTATGGTTGCTTTCTTGCGGTACCAAGGCGGTACTCGTGGCTTACACTTGCAGGGGCTGGCAAGACTGTTCTTTTTGTGGGCAGAAAGCCATCTTCTCTCCTCCTCGGCAGTACATCTGAAAGGAATGGCCAATGTACAGGCAGATTCTTGAGCCGCACGGAGGTCCACCCAGGAGAATGGTGCTTCCATCCGGAAGTATTTCGCTCTCTTACAGACAGGTGGGGTGTCCTTTCGATCAACCTGTTCGCTTCGGGCTCGAATACAAAGGTGCCAACCTTTTTCTCCCTGACGCGGTTGGACCATCCTCGGGGGCTGGACGCTTTTGCCCATTCCTGGGACTTCCGGTTGGTGTATGCATTTCCTCCAATCCCGCCACTTCCCAAGACGTTGCAACGGATTCGGGCGGAGGGGTTGACACTATCCTGGTGGCTCCCCTGGGGCCCAAACTGGCGTGGTATGACGCCATCCGAGACCTGGACCTGGAGGGACCGATTATGTTAGCCCAGTCTCAACCTACTGTCCCAGGGTCCTCTGTTTCACCCGGGCCCTCAGTGGCTCATTCGGGCGGCCTGGCTGTTGCGGCCGGGATCCTGAGGACCAAGGGTCTCTCCCAGGCAGTGATCCGCACGCTTCAGCAGAGCAGGAAGCCTGTGACAAACGCTATTTACGGGAGGGCTGGCATCGGTTCCTGTCCTGGTGTGCTCCTTCCATCCCGACCATGCATCATCCTAATGTGGCCCAACTCTTGGATTTTTGCAGCGTAGCTTGGATTTGGGGCTTCGGCCGAGCACTCTTTAAGTCCAGAGGTCGGCACTTGGGGCGGTTTTTGCCCAGGATCTTGCTTCCCATCCAGGGCTCAAGCAGTTTTTTACTTCTGCTTGGGGGTGGCGTCCCCGGATTCGGCCTTCTGTCCCTCCCTGGGATTTGATGCTTGTTCTCCAAGGGCTTGCTCGAAGTCCCTTTGCACCCTTGTCTGCTGCATCCCTTACGTCTCTCTCTCACAAGGTGGCGTTTTTGGTGGCCATCACTTCTGCTCCCAGAGTTGGAGAACTGCAGGCACTCTCTGTCTGGGCTCCGTGCCTCGTGGTGTCCGTTGTTCGCATTACGCTTCGGTTGCATTCATCTTTTCTTCTGAAAGTTGTCGGCTTTCCATCGGTCCCAGGATGTGGTTCTGCCTTCAATTTGTCATTCTCCTGCTAATGTGGCTGAGGCCGTGTTTCACTCCTTGGATGTTCTTCGGACTGTCCTCCTCTATCTCCGAGAGTCTGCTTCCTGGAGGTTAGATCAGAACCTGTTTGTTCGGCTTTTGGGAATAATGCAGGGAAAAAGACTTCCCAGGCTACCATCACTTCCTGGATCAAGAAGGCAATCTGTGAGGTCTACGTCGCTCCGGTCCTTGCTCCTCTGGTGGGGTTGAAGGCTCCTTCAACTCGGGCTGCTGCTACTCCCTGGACGGAGCAGGCTGGAGCTTCATCGGAGCTGATTTGCAGAGCGGCTACGTGGTAGCCTCTCCTCACTTTTTCTCGCTTCTATAGGTTAGATCTGTCCTTCAGTCGGGATCTGTCCTTTAGTAGGAGAGTCCTACAGGCAATAGTCCCACCCTGAGGAGCATCGGTGGTATTCCTCCAATGCTGTCGTGGAAGGCGAATGGAGAAAACTGAATTAGTCCTTACCGGTAATTCCTTTTCTTGGAGCCTTCCACGACAGCATCAGTTTCCCCCTTGTTGGTGTTTGGTTCCGGTTTGTATCAGATAATCCATGGCTAAGGGTGATCTTGGTAAACACTGAAGTACTGAGGAAGGGGAGGGGCTTTTAACCTCTCTGTGTTCCTGTCCCCCAATAGGGCGTGGACGACATCCTCCAATGCTGTCGTGGAAGGCTCCAAGAAAAGGAATTACCGGTAAGGACTAATTCAGTTTTTACATTGAATGGTGGACTTGTGTTTGCTAATGCGGTCACGTATATGCTGAGTGGTCTCACCAACATATACTTGACCGCAAGGGCACTTAACCAGGTACACAACGTATGTGGATGCGCAAGCATAGAAACCTTTGATTGGGAAGCATTTTCCAGTGCGGGGGTGTGAAAAAAAATCACCCTTAATTATGTTGTGGCATTGATTACAGCCAAGACAAGGAAAAGTTCCTTTGTGTTGAGTTTGTAGGGTTGTTTGTTGTAATGTTTTCCTGTTCGAGCCTATGTCTGCTCGTACTACCGTGTGCTTGATGTTTGGAGCCTTTTTATCTATTATATAATTGCCGTAGCGACTTCCGTCGGAGCGGCGCAACTTCCGGTGGCTTTGTTAGCGCGAGCGAGCTGCTTCTCCCGGACTCTCCCCGTGGCCGCGTAGCGGCCACGGCGACTCCCGAAGCAATGCCCGCAAAGCGGGCATTGCGAGTCGTTGCAGTCTTGCGAAGCAATGCCCGCGAAGCGGGCATTGCGAGTCGCTTCGCTAACAAAGCCAGCGCTGGCTAAGAGCATGGCGCTGTAGTGTACACCGCTATGGTATACTACAGTCCCATGGCCATACGCTTTACACCTGACAGGCGTATGGCCATGGGACTGTAGTATACCATAGCGGTGTACACTACAGCCCCATGCTCTTAGCCACCCCCTCAGTGCGCCGCCCCTACCCCTAAGTCGCCACCCGCTAAGCCCCGACCACCTAACCCCCGACCCGCAGCATCCTAACCCCCGCCGATACCCCCTAAGCCCCGCCGCCCGGCGCTGTAGTGTACACCGCTATGGTATACTACAGTCCCATGGCCATACGCTTTACACCTGACAGGCATATGGCCATGGCACTGTAGTATACCATAGCGGTGTACACTACAGCCCCATGCTCTTAGCCACCCCCTCAGTGCGCCGCCCCTACCCCTAAGTCGCCACCCACTAAGCCCCGACCACCTAACCCCCGACCCGCAGCATCCTAACCCCCCGCCGATACCCCTTAAGCCCCGCCGTCTACCCCCTAAGCCACCGCCGCCCTCAGTGCACCGCCCCTACCCCTAAGTCGCCACCCGCTAAGCCCCGACCACCTAACCCCCGACCCGCAGCATCCTAACCCCCCGCCGATACCCCCTAAGCCCCGCCGTCTACCCCCTAAGCCACCGCCGCCCTGAGTGCACCGCCCCTACCCCTAAGTCGCCACCCGCTAAGCCACGACCACCTGCGCCAACCCTACCCCTAAGTCGCCACCCGCTAAGCCCCGACCACCTAACCCCCGACCCGCAGCATCCTAACCCCCCGCCGATACTCCCTAAGCCCCGCCGTCTACCCCCTAAGCCACCGCCGCCCTCAGTGCGCCGCCCCTACCCCTAAGTCGCCACCCGCTAAGCCCCGAACACCTGCGCCGCCCCTACCCCTAAGTCGCCACCCGCTAAGCCCCGACCACCTAACCCCCGACCCGAAGCATCCTAACCCCCCGCCGATACCCCCTAAGCCCCGCCGTCTACCCCCTAAGCCACCGCCGCCCCTAAGCCACCGCCGCCCCTAAGCCCCTACCCCCTAAGCCCCGCAGCAGCCCCGACCACCTAACCCCCGACCCGCAGCATCCTAAGCCCCCGCCGATACCCCCTAAGCCCCTATCCCCTAAGCCGCGACCACCTAACCCCCGACCCGCAGCATCCTAAGCCCCCGCCGTTTACCCCCTAAGCCACCGCCGCCCCTAAGCCACCGCCGCCCCTAAGCCCCTACCCCCTAAGCCCCGCAGCAGCCCCGACCACCTAACCCCCGACCCGCAGCATCCTATGCCCCCGCCGATACCCCCTAAGCCCCTATCCCCTAAGCCGCGACCACCTAACCCCCGACCCGCAGCATCCTAAGCCCCCGCCGTTTACCCCCTAAGCCACCGCCGCCCCTAAGGCTCTACCCCTAAGCCCCGCAGCAGCCCCTAAGCCCCTACCCCCTAAGCCCCGTAGCATCCTAGGCCCCCGCCGATACCCCCTAAGCCCCGCCGCCTATCCCCTAAGCCCCCGCCGTCCCCTAACCTAACGCCGCTGTCACCTAAGGCCCTACACTCGAAGCCCCCGCTGTCCCCTAACCTAACGCCCCCGTCGATCACTTACATCCCTTCAAGTCATCTGATCGTCCGTCCGATCCTCAACTCCTCCGTCCGGCCAGGCGTCCTCTTCCTCCGGCCCCGGGGGTCTTCTCTCTTCTTTCCGCCTCTTCGTCCGGCCCCGGCGATCTTCCACCTCCGACGTCCTCTTCCTTCTCATTCAGATAGAATGGAAGAAAAATCCCCCATTCTACCTCAATCAGATCTGAGGCCCTCTTCTGATTGGTCGCTGTATACTGCCATCAGCCAATCAGAAGAGCCCCTCAAAACTGAGACGCAGTTCTCATTCAGGTCCGCCTTTTTTTTTCCCCATTGACATACATTACCGGTGTGTCGGCGATTTTATGGCCGCCCACCTGGTTCTATTTGTCGGCCCTAAAATCGCGGACACACCGCTAATGCATGTCTATGGGCCGTCAACTCGAATTCTGATTGGTCGGCGTTCAATACGAAATCGGGCTGACTGCCTATAGAGATGCATTAGCGGTGTGTCCGCGATTTTAGGGCCGACAAATAGAACCAGGTGGGCGGCCATAAATTCGCCGACACACTGGTAATGTATGTCAATGGGGAAAAAAAAAGGCGGACCTGAATGAGAACTGTGTCTCACTCCAACTTAAAAAAATAAATAAATTAAATAATAAAAAAAATAATTTAAAAATAATTTAAAAATAATAAAAAAATAATTAAAAAATATTAAATAATTAAAACAAAATAATAATAAAAAAAAAAAAAATGCGGACCTGAATGAGAACTCTGTCTCACTCTCACTTAAAAAAATAAATATATTAAATAATATAAAAAATAATTTAAAAATAATTTAAAAATAATAAAAAAATAATTAAAAAATATTAAATAATTAAATAAAAATAATAATAAAAAAAAAAAAAAATGCGGACCTGAATGAGAACTGTGTCTCACTCTCACTTAAAAAAATAAATAAATTAAATAATAAAAAAAATAATTTAAAAATAATTTAAAAATAATAAAAAAATAATTAAAAAATATTAAATAATTAAATAAAAATAATAATAAAAAAAAAAACAAAAATGCGGACCTGAATGAGAACTCTGTCTCACTCTCACTTAAAAAAATAAATAAATTAAATAATATAAAAAATAATTTAAAAATAATTTAAAAATAATTAAAAAATAATTAAAAAATATTAAATAATTTAATAAAAATAATAATAATAAAAAATAAAAAAAATGCGGACCTAAATGAGAACTGTGTCTCACTCTCACTTAAAAAAATAAATTAATTAAAAAATAAACAAAATAATTTAAAAATAATTTAAAAATAATAAAAAAATAAATTAAAAATAATAAATAATTCAATAAAAATAATAATAAAAAAATTAAATATATGCTAATTATATCAGCCATTTTAGCAGACCTGAAAGAGAATTGGGTCTCAGCCTAAATAATAAATTTAATAATAAAAAAAATAATTAAAATATAATAAAAAATAAATAAAAAATAATAAATAATTAAATATAAATTAATAATTAAAAAAATAATGCTAATAATAATAATATTACTGCTAAAAATAATGCTATTAATGATAATAATTATGCTATTAATGCTAATAATAATGTTATTAATGCTATTATTAATGCTAATAATGCTGCTATTAATGCTAATAATAATGCTATAATGCTATTAATAATGTTATTAATGCTATTATTAATGCTAATAATGCTATTATTAATGCTATTAATGCTATTAATAATGTTATTAATGCTATTATTAATGCTAATAATGCTATTAATAATGCTATTAATGCTAATAATAATGCTATTAATGCTATTAATAATGCTATTAATGCTATTAATTCTGCTATTAATGCTAATATTTATCCTATTAATGCTATTATACTATTAAATTAATGCTATTAATGCTAATATTTATCTATTAATGCTATTAATGCTAATAATAATGCTATTAATGCTATTAATAATGCTATTAATGCTATTAATTATGCTATTAATGCTATTAATGCTAATATTTATCCTATTCATGGTATTAATTAAATGCTATTAATGCTAATAATAATGCTATTAATTCTATTAATGCTAATAATAATGCTATTAATGCTATTAATAATGTTATTAATGCTATTATTAATGCTATTAATATGCTAATAATAATGCTATTAATGCTATTAATAATGTTATTAATGCTATTATTAATGCTATTAATGCTAATAATAATGCTATTAATGCTATTAATAATGTTTTTAATGCTATTATTTAATGCTAATAATGCTATTAATAATGCTATTAATGCTATTAATAATGCTATTAATGCTATTAATAATGCTATTAATGCTATTAATTCTGCTATTAATGCTAATATTTATCCTATTAATGCTATTAATACTATTAATAATGCTATTAATGCTAATATTTATCCTATTAATGCTATTAATGCTAATAATATGCTATTAATGCTATTAATAATGCTATTAATGCTATTAATTATGCTATTAATGCTAATAATGCTAATATTTATCCTATTCATGGTATTATTAATGCTTTTAATGCTAATAATAATGCTATTAATGCTATTAATAATGTTATTAATGCATATTATTAAGCTAATAATTTGCTATTATTAATGCTATTAATGCTAATAATAATGTTATTAATGCTATTAATAATGCTATTAATGCTATTAATTATGCTATTAATGCTAATATTTATCCTATTAATGCTTTAATGCTAATAATAATGCTATTTATGCTATTAATAATGCTATTAATAATGCTATTAATGCTATTAATTATGCTATTAATGCTATTAATGCTAATATTTATCCTATTCATGGTATTATTAATGCTATTAATGCTAATAATAATGCTATTAATGCTATTCATGCTAATAATAATGCTATTAATAATGTTATGAATGCTATTATTAATGCTAATAATGCTATTATTAATGCTATTAATGCTAATAATAATGTTATTAATGCTATTAATAATGCTATTAATGCTATTAATTATGCTATTAATGCTAATATTTATCCTACTAATGCTATTCATGCTAATAATAATGCTATTAATGCTATTAATAATGTTATGAATGCTATTATTAATGCTAATAATGCTATTATTAATGCTATTAATGCTAATAATAATGTTATTAATGCTATTAATAATGCTATTAATGCTATTAATTATGCTATTAATGCTAATATTTATCCTACTAATGCTATTAATGCTAATAATAATGCTATTAATGCTATTAGTAATGCTATTAATGCTATTAATTATGCTATTAATGCTATTAATGCTAATATTTATCCTATTAATGGCATTATTAATGCTATTAATGCTAATAATAATGCTATTAATGCTATTAATAATGTTATTAATGCTATTATTAATGCTAATAATGCCATTATTAATGCTATTAATGCTAATAATAATGCTATTAATGCTATTAATAATGCTATTAATGCTATTAATTAGGCTATTAATGCTATTAATGCTAATATTTATCCTATTAATGCTATTAATAATGCTATTAATGCTAATAATAATGCTATTAATGCTATTAATAATGTTATTAATGCTATTATTAATGCTAATAATGCTATTATTAATGCTATTAATGCTAATAATAATGCTATTAATGCTATTAATAATGTTATTAATGCTATTATTAATGCTAATAATGCTATTAATAATGCTATTAATGCTAATAATAATGCTATTAATGCTATTAATACTGTTATTAATGCTCATAATACTGCTAATAATGCTATTAATACTGCTATTACTGCTAATAATAATGCTATGGCTTATATATTATGCTATTGATGATGCGATTATTATTTAAAAATCTTTAAAAAAACAATAAACATATTTTAGATACCCGATGCATTTGCATCAGGCTAACAGCTATAACTACTATAATCAAATTAATGCACGTTCTAGAATCCCGATGCATTTGCATCGGGCTCACAGCTAGTGACAAAATAATGGTCTATTAGCAAATTCAGGGATCTCAGGATAACTTGTATGAAGTAAGTGCCAATGCTCAAGAATCACACCTTGTAAAAGTTTTTTGAACGGGTGGTATGTGGATACGAACGGTATCCTTGGACCCAAAGGAATGTAACGGTATAAGGGAACCTGATTGGCCTCGAGCAATGTGTTCTGGATATCCTCGATCCCTGAACTTGGTGGTCATTTCATTATGTTTGGTTGTTCTTGTTTCTGATTCAGAGACAATGCGATCAATTCTTACATGCTGAGATCTCGGTAGAGAGATCTTAACATGGCGTGGATGGCTACTGTTGTAATGTAGTAGGCTGTTCCTATCAGTAGGTTTCATGTAAAAATCTGTGGTCAGAGTTCCAGTGGAGTCAATCATGACCATTGTGTCCAGAAAGTTAATTTGTTGTCTGTCATGGTGAATTGTAAACGTGAGATTGGGAATCAGAGTGTTGATCTCATGAAAAAAAGAGTCAAGTATTGATTTCGGTTCTTGCCAGATGAAAAAAACATCATCAATGTAACGGAGTAGCCAGAATTTGTCCCAAGTAATTGATCTTGTTTCTTTGAAGCATAGATTGTTGTTCCTTTTCACTTGCACTTTTAGTTATCATTAGATGACCCACTCACATGTAGCCACGACACATTAATGTTCCACTCTGACATCGAGTGTTATCTCTTCTTTTGTCACTCACGGCAATTTCACATGGACACACCATGAACACAATCACTTAAACCGTTCTTTATATATTAATCATTTTAATTTTTTTTTTCCTGTATTGTAATCTGTACCAGACCCTGAGGAAGGCCTGTGAGCCGAATCGTTGGTCTATGTACTGTGTGGCAAAAATAAAATAACACATCTTTTGCACCAAAACCCACTTGTGGAGTTCGCATTTCTTTCGTCTTGTGTGCCCAGTCTATACTAATTAAATTGGACTGTTTTTTTCTGGAGCACCATCACAATACGTCTGAACCCTCTATATTCTTATTCATTAGAGGGAATCAGACACAGCAAGGCAAAAGCCGCAATGATCAGGAGAGGGTATCCCAGAGACCACACAGGAGGAGAGGAGAACACTACAGTCAGGAAAAGAGAGGAGGCAAGTCAGGCTGCAAGCAGGCTGTGCCTCAGAATTCACTACAGAACAGAGGAGGCCTGATACCCACTTGCTGTGGGGACCCATTATGCAACCTGTCCACCCGTCAGTGCCTTGGATCGTTTTACCTGCAAAACATCAGTAAAAGGTAAAAGAGACTTTCCTGCGTGTGTGTATCCTTCCTTTTCACTCCCTGTATCCTCCACAGACTATTCCAACTCTCCCTATACAATCTCAGCTCCACTCCAATCTATCCCCTCCTCACTACGCTGCCCTGGAGGTCCAGTCCTACCGGCGGAGGACTTCACCATCTCAGCCGCAATACCACCAACCTCCAGAGGACTGTGGTGGCGCTGTTGCATCTCACCAGAAACTGCAGGTGGCGTCACGACAAACTATAGACCTTTAAATATTCCCTTGTACATACTCCCCTTTTTCAAGAGAATCGTCCCCACGGGATACGGGATCAGCGTGGCCGCCATTTCCCCATGACACAGTTAACCCCTTCTGCCGCCTGATACCCGAGTACCCATACCCTGGGGCAACACACATATAATAAGTTTTGATTTATTTGTGCTTTATTGATATGACAACACTTCAGGTCTGGTGTATAAAGGTGATGTCACTTCCAATCAATTGTTCTCTGGTGATGCCACTTCTGTTCCCGTTTACTCCAATCATATCAGTTCTGGTCCAGCATGTTCCAGAGTGCAATACACACATCTGTCATTCTCCTTGGTCTATGGGCAATGCATGGCACTTTCAGAATACCCAAGTATTGCATGATGTTCAAGTAGTCAGATAGTAAGAACATTTGTGATAGTTGTGTTTACTGATATGCGTACATATTATAGAAATAAAGATAGCAAACATTCCCCGAACATGTTCACCAATTTCAAATCAGCACGAACATTGCAGATTTGTTTAGAGATCGGAAACACTAGAAATAGACAAAAAAAATGTGGCTTTGCTCGGTAACTGATCGGATAAAAAAAAAAAAAGTAATAACGTGTTTAAGTTATGCTTTTCCTATACTTTCTGACTGTGTAGGATAGCGGATGGGACATGTTTGATGAGGAGAGGGGGTGGGGAGAGGTCAGAGAAGCACTGGACTCCATTTCTTTCTTTTGGCATTTTCGGTTTGGATTTTCTGGGCCGGCAGCCAATTAGAGTGCATAAAAATTCACAAGTTGATTATAATCTGCAAGGACTTGTGTCATTGGCTGCCTAAGTCACATGTCCTTTAGGATATAAGAAGAGGCATTTGCCTTTGTCGACCATTTTAAGAGCGTTACTGCTAGGGACAGCGCTACTGCTGCTTCGTGCTACTCTGTCCTGCTCCATCCATGCTACACTAAAAGATAGCTAGCTACTAGATCACATTTTAGATAAAATAGAAGGGTGAGAGGGTCCATCTGGGCATAGGCATTTTTTACTGAGAACAAGAGTGATTACCAAATCGGTTTGCGTTACCAAAGTTTTTTTTCTTTGCATACAAGTGATTGCCATATAGTTTTTGTCCCCTAATAAGGCTGTGCTTGGCCTCAAACAACCAAAGGGTTAACAAAGTGCTGGGTTTCATAGATCCACCGCGCTGACCTCCAGTGAAGACAAACAGAGTGATGTATAAACTCTATTTAATGGGTAATTTGCCTACCGGTTTCGTGATTTCAGTTATCACTTCATCAGGCCCTGATGAAGTGATAACTG
This sequence comes from Allobates femoralis, assembly GCA_033576535.1. Lineage (NCBI taxonomy): Eukaryota > Metazoa > Chordata > Amphibia > Anura > Aromobatidae > Allobates > Allobates femoralis. Next base: position 147,794,556 of record JARQOC010000009.1, read on the forward strand.
AAATCACGAAACCCGGGAGGCAAATTACCATTAAACAGAGTTTTATACATCACTCTGTTTGTCTTCACTGGAGGTCAGCGCGGTGGATCTATTAAACCCAGCACTTTCTGTTAACCCTTTGGATCCTTACTTTTGCTGGGCACCTGCTGCGACCATAAGAGAGAGCGGAGTTAGTTGGTTGTGACTTGCACAACCAAATCAGGTGAGTCCTTCCACTAAAGGGGGGCACTGAGGATATTTGTACAAAAGGAAATTACTCTATGTGCGCTCCATTTCCCTTTTTATTGTGGCCTCAAACAAGTGATTGCCAAATATTTTGACCTAAAAGCAGTGATAGCCAAATCCTACAGTTTCCCCTAAAAAGGCTGTGTTTGGCCTCAAACAAGTGATTGCCAAATATTTTGACCTAAAAGCAGTGATAGCCAAATCCTACAGTTTCCCCTAAAAAGGCTGTGTTTGGCCTCAGACAAGTGATTGCCAAATATTTTGACCTAAAAGCAGTGATATCCAAATCGTACAGTTTCTCCTAAAAAGGCTGTGTTCGGCCTCAAAACAGTGATTGCCAAATCCTTCAATTTCCCAATTGAAGACTAACTTCTGTTAGCTCAGATATGCAGCAATGAATTTCATGGATAATTTTAAGTTCAGTTACCTTCTGAAGGCCAGAAACCCTTTGGAAACCTTATGACTTCATCCACCATCTGCAATTAGTTCAAATTTAGTGTGAAAATATATTTTTGTGATGTTCATTGTGGTAGAATATAAAATGTTGAAGATAACTTTTTACATAAAAGCTGCTCTAACCTACATACAGTTTTGAATACAGAAGAATTTCATTGACGGCCAAATGAGTAGCACATGGTCTGCTTTCTAAGTACATTAAAACAAACCTGTCACCCCCCCAGACATCAAAAGCTAACCTATCCTCCTTCTGCAGCACTAAGGCTGCATTCAGAATAGGTGTATATAGTATTTAGCTGCCCTATATACACTGAAATATGCACTTAGATAAAATTTGTCAGTTGCCAAGACCAATGACCGGGAGGCAGGGTTTCCTGCGTCTCTGTGCTGCCCCTGTCTTGCCAATCACCCCTCTGTCTCGGCGTTTGCTTGTGGCCTCCACCCCCTCAGCGCTCCATAGCCTGCGCTGTGCTATAAGTTGCCATGCATGCGCCGTGCGCACTGCACGACAACTTCCTGGAGTGTCGGCGCGTGCGCAGTGTGCCTGCCCCGCAGTGAATTATTCATCATCCTCATTGCAGTTCGGCACATTGGGCGCATGCGCATTTGCAGCGCTCCTAAGGTCCCACCTCTGACTGCCTCTCTCTTCCCCACCTCAAATAGCCGGGTACTCAGTTTTGTTTTCTATTTTGGGACCCGGCTATTTGAGGTGGGGAGAGACCGCATGCCTGGCAACTTATAGCACAGCGCAGGCTCTGGCTACGGAGGGCTGAAGGGGTGGAGGCCACAAGCAAACGCCGAGGCAGAGGGGTGATTGACAAGACAGGGGTGGCACAGAGACGTAGGAAACCCTGCCTCCCGGTCATCGGTTTTGGTAACTGATAAATTTTATCTAAGTGCATATTTCAGTGTATATAGGGCAGCTAAATACTATATACACCTTCTCTGAATGCAGCCTTAGTGCTGCAGAAGGTGGATAGGTTAGCTTTTGATGTCCGGGGGGGTTACAGGCTCCCTTTAATAAGAATTCATAGCTTGCTCCTCCTTCGGTTTTACTCAATGTTTACTATAGAGCACAGTGTAAGAACTTCCAGAAGTTTTTTTCATTTTGTTAAAAAACTATGAAGGACATTTATTTCTATGGGAGTATACTTGATGTTCCTCGGCTTGTGACCACCTTAGAGAACTTTCTGTCTCTGTGCCCAAGGAGTTTAGTGATATCATAAAGACTCATCTAATTTGAATCAATTGGAATTTAGGTCATTCTCGTTGTAATAATCAATTTCCAATTTTTTTTAATTTGAATAATTTTAAAAGTTAAAACTAAATTAATTTCTCTATATGTGTTTATATGAATTGGAGTTATGTTTTTATAATACAGAGCTCCTAAGTCCATTAGACATTCCATTGTGAGCCTTGATCCACCAATCCACCGCACGGCCAATCACCCGGCCCCTCGGAGAATGTGAGCCCTCGTGGACAGTGCCCTCTCTCCTTCTCTACGGTACCTGTATGCCCTATGTTGTCTATGAACCTTGTACTTGTCTTTGTATACTCTTCCATATGTAATGCGCCATGGAATTAATGGCGCTATAATAATAAATAATACTCATATGGCTAAATAATAAACTCAATAATAGAATAGTTCAATCACATGGAAACGATTGTCACCGATATTGGTCACTTAAGGGTATTTTCAGCTTCAAATTTCAAAAAAAAAAAACTTCAGATACTATTTTAATACTTTTTGATGTACATTTTGTGACAACTATCTGTGTCAAAAAAGTCTTTGTGAACATACCGTACTTTAAAATTTTCCTGGGGTCGACTTAGACCCCTTTCACACTAGCTTTTTTGTCCAGATCCGGCAGATCCGGACAAAAAAACCGCATCTTCCGAGGGTCCCGCCTAACGGCCACACTTGTGGCACACTTTCATTGCATATGGGACTTGCGGTAAGGTGCATCAGGTGCGGAAAGTGCGGTTGCGGCAGATGCAGCAAGTGCAGCTGCGAAAAAAACGCAGTCAGCAACATTCTTTTTCGCGACGGCAACTGCCGGAACTGCACCTGCCGCACACTTACCGTAAGCCCCATAGACAATGCATGGGGCTTGCCATAAGTGTGCCGCAAGTACGGCCATTTGGTGGAAAATGCGGCAGATGCGGTGTTTTGTCCAGATGTGCCGCATTTTCATAAAAACGCCAGTATGAAAGCACCCTTACATGCAGTTGTAATACCAATGTTCATCAAAGTGTAATAGTGTGAGGAAACTTGTGTCACCTGTGACATTTAAAATCCTTTATTCAAAAAAGGCTACAACCATTTTGCTTATTCTCAAGCTTCATCCATTATTATCCTACAGTAATGGAATAGTATAAAGTCCGCGCCTAAGCTTCTTCCAGTGGTGACTGAAGTCAGTAAGAATTTTTTCAGTCTTCTCTATGTCTTCGCAGTGGATTTGGAGCTCTGTATCAGATCAATAGAGCCCCAACTTGCAAAAAATACATGATAGAATTGACTAAGAATGTTTAGATCTGAACATGACTGTTTAGTTTGAAGACTCTAGGTGTTTTGGAGAACGTAATATTGTTGTATCGTATGCCAGTAGAAATATTTGTTGGTGATTTATAAAGCATTGGCAAAAATGATCATTTAGATTGTTATTTGTTAGACATTGAGCGTGAAAAAACAAAGTGTTTGGAGATCAAATATATTGCCTGGCCAAAACTAATCTAAATTCCCTTAGAATAGTTGGGTGGATGCCATTCACCTTGGTACTTTTCTGGATACTAATTGCATCCAGTTTTCTTGTCCTTTCTTCTTTTTCCAAGTATTTGTTATATGTAAGATTGCAGTTATGTGTACTTGTCTTTGACAAGCCATTTTCTTATATTTAGGATTATCACTTAGCTATGTCCTGGGGAAATCAGCAGAATGGAGATTTTTTTTAAATAAAAAGGTTTGAATTATTGTGATATTTTCTCTGTCCTTTGTATCTTCACTGCATTCTTTAGCTTTTTAAATTCATACACCACAATATTCACTGTATAAACTTAAAGAGTAGAAATGAGCAAATCTTTCAAAGCATGGTTTTGCAATGCCCGGCAGGGCCGTGAGGTACTTGGTAATCGGGCTGGTGGTGGCTTGGGAGGTCACGGTGGTGGTGACCCAGCTCCGTGGCCCTGGGCGTGCAGAAAAAAAAGGAAATAATACAAGGGATAAGTTTGTGACACCACCTGTGTTTCTTCTGGTCAGGGTGACCAGCGCTGCTATGGGACCTCTGGGGCCGGTGGAGTGGCTGCCTGGATGGTATCACTCCCCACAAGTGGAGTGGGAGGCCCTAGGGCAGTTGATACAGTCTATGTAGGAAATAGGAAATGGTGGGATGCAGGACTGAGGGAGCTAGAAATTACTGGAAGACACAAGAGCTGAAGTTTCCGTTACCTTTACTTGATGGTCAATGGTGCAGACCGGGGTACCGGCAACAGATGGTAGTGGAGGGCCAGGCAAACATGAAGCAATTAGGGATCTACCTAGCCAGGTGGGTTTAGAGGCCTTCCTTCTGTATGGTGTTGTTTGGCCCATGCTGCCTGAAGCTAAGCTGTGACCCTTTTGTTACATGTTTAGTCTCTGCCCATATGGCAGGCAGCTCAAGTCGATTACAGGTGCCACTCCTTGGTGGCGGTTCTGGGCTCTGAACTGCTGCTGTGCCTTCGGGTGTTTGGTTTGGACAATGGACTTGCAGTCTCTGTCCTTCAGATTTAGCTGCTGGGACTCCAGTACCCGAACAACCATGGACTCCGGCGTCCGGTTCCTAGTGTTTTCCTCTGGGGCAAGCTTGGTTACAGCTCCACTCCCCAGGTTCTCCTTGACTCCTCTGTCTCATTAGCTTTCCTCTGTCCTGGGACAAGCTCCAACCGGCTTCAGTCCCCAAGACGTCTCTCCTGTTCCAACTCTGTTCTTAACTACCTAACCTCGCCTCCGGACCAGAATTTATAGGGAAGCCCCCTGAATCCGGGTGCACAGCTCCACCTTCTAGCCTGGAGTCAGGAAAGTGTTGGATGCTGGTGTTACCTAGCGTGGGGACCCCTTATTGCTTCCAGACATGACATCACCCCCTGTGAGGGAGGCAATGCCACTGTGGCAACTGGACTCCTGAGGTGCCACATTCCCCCTAGTTAAATACAGTACTCGCGGACTGTGGAAACATTACAAAAATATAACAAGGTTATAACATGAACGACAACAATTTAAAATCTTACAAACTCTGAAAAATGTTAAAAATGACAAAAAACAACAAAATAGGAAAGCAGTCTCAGTGGCTCTTAGTCCTTACTCCGCTATCCAGTAATTGTCTTTTTCTGGGTACCTGAAGTCTAGCTGGTGGGAACCACCCAAACCCAGTTCGTGTAGCTCGTCTCTGGGCATGGCTGCAGGTACTCTGTCGATGGGCCTGATTTTCGGCCACGTCGGTGGTTTATTTTCTAGGTCAAAAATTAAACTTGTACAATTTTTCCTGACCACACCTAGTCCAGTGGTCACTTTGTCCATAATTAACTATGTACATTTACGATTGCTTGAAAGTTCTTACAATAAGTCAAAGTAGATTCTCGTGTTTAGCGGTTGCGATTATGTTTCTTTCTAACTTATTTACATTTTAGTCTTGGTAAGGAACAGGGACTTGACCCTGGGTACTGCGCTGAGACCTTTGCAGCCCGGGTGTTTCTACTGATGACCCAGCCTGGTCTAATGTGTCTGTTGTTAACATTGTGGACCCACTAGTGTTTGTGCTACAAGTAGACCTATGTCTCACTGGTAAGCTTGACAGCTTTCTGCAAGTCCTTAGATTCACCATGGGCATGACAGATTTGCCGCTAGCAGGGGCTTGATTCTTCTGATCCACTGTGGGTGTGGCGTCTGTTTCCGGAGCCGACGGGTCTTTGGGTCGTTCTAGAGTTTCTGCTGCTTCAGGTACTACAATCTGGGAAAGGTCAGTACAGGTACGACAATTGCTTGATTAACCTACGTCCAGGGCTGAAGAAATTCTCCCAGAATGGTACGGATCTTCTCTTCTACCTTGGCTGTGGGTTGAGGGGCACCTTGGTCTTTTTCCTTGTTCCTTAGTTGGTCAGGGCACAACTTCAGGTGATCTCTTGAGATAGTCGCTGAGGTCTCTCCTCCATCTTTACTGATGAGACACACCTTTTGGTTGTCAAAGTTTGAAGGCAAGACAGTGCTTGGCTCTGCCTCCCACTGGTCATATAGTTTTTGTGTGTCCTCCTTTTTCTTTTAAGAAACTGTTCTCCAGGTGCTAAATGATAGCTTGAGCTTGTTGGTTGCAGTTCTTTTCCTGTCTCTGTCTTGCCTGGGAGATACTTCTTTCCATGCAGTCTTGCACTTCATGGTAAATGCTGCCGCTATGTATCCCAGTCTGCATCTGCTGATGTCGTCTCAGGTGTTAGTACTCCCATGTCTAAGTCAATGGGTAACTTGCCAGGTCTCGCTCTCATCAGGTAGGCAAGTGTACAGTTGGTAGAGTTCACCGTGATATCATTATATATGTCTACCAGATCCAGCAACTTCTCTGGCCACAGGCTACGCTCTTCAAGGGGCAGAGTCTTCAACAGGTCTATACCACCTGGTTCATCTTCTCGCATAACCCGTTGGTCTGGGGATGATATGGCGTCGTCCTGATTTTCTTGCAGCCATACAGGTTACAGAACTCCTGAAACACTTCTGCTTTAAAGGCCGGGCCTTCACCAGTGAGCATCTGTTCAGGGTAACCGTGCGGTTGACAAAAGTGTTCTTGAAACATTTTGGCTACTGTCTTAGCCGTTTGGTCTCTCACTGGTACAATTACAGGAATTGATGATAATGGTCAACAATGCTGAGGGCGTAGACATAGCCTGACCAGCTTGGGGCTAGCTTCATGTGGTCCAAGGCCACCAGTTTAAGTGGTTGTTTTGTGACTATGGGCTGTAGGGAAGCCCTCTGGCTATCACGATCTTTCTGCCTCAGGTTGCATGGACTACATTAACAACACCACCTCTCGATTGCTTCCTCATACTGACCCAGTAGAAATGTTCACATAGAGGACTTCCAGTTTCTTCCACCCAAGTGCCCTGCTCCACTGTGGTACACCTCTAAGACCATGGAAGCATCTTTCTTCGGGACCCCTATATGGTACCAAACAAGTTCATAGGTTTGTGAACTGACACTTCTCCAGCACACCTTCCCCTCATGGATACACAGCCTGCCCTTCTCCTTCACAACTGTTGGGCTTCCTATGGAGCACCTGGACCAAGGTGCGAGTCAGCTTGCGTCAGCAGCTCCTTTACCAGGTGGACTGCCGGGTCGCTATCCTACGTCTCTGACCATCCATGGCGGTGCAACGGCTTGAAAAGAAATTTTCTTGGATGGCTAAGCACTTGTTCCTCCTGCAGTCGAAGTACTGGGCCGCACCGTGGCGTGGAAGACTGGTAGCTCTATTTATTCTAACCTCTTCCGAGTCTTCTCCCACATCTGGCAGGTTGGGCATCCTGGACAGCGCATCGGCATTAGTGTTCTTATGCCCTGCTCGGTACTTGATGGTAAACTCGTAATTAGACAGCCGGGCCATCCATTGCTGCTCCAGCGAGCCTAGCTTTAAGTCTCCAGGTGAGTCAACGGATTATTATCTGTGAAGATGGTAAACTTCGCCAAAGAAAGGTAGTGCTTGAATCATTCTGTGACAGGCCAGACTATGGCAAGTAACTTCAGCTTAATTGAACTGTAGTTTTAAGATTTCTTTCCGTGGGACAAAGCTTCCTGCTTGCGTAGGCAATCACTCTCTGCCTTTTTGCACCTGGGATAGCATGGCTCCCAATCCCACATTGCGGGCATCTGTGTAAAGTATAAAGGGGTGGCCTATAGTCAGGGTAGGCCAGGACCTCGTCTCCGGTAAGAGCCATCTTCAACCGGATGAAGGATTCTTCTTCTCTCTTATTCCATTCAAATGGAGGACTCGAGTTCTTGGCCTTTTCAATTGGTCCACTTAAAGGACCTGCATGGGTGCCACTACCAGCCCGAGGAACTGCCGTACTTCTGTATAATGGAGAATCGAGCACATAGGGTCACAATCCATCACCAAGCCACAAGTCTCTTTGGTGAATCTCTGAACCAATTTCCAATAATCCTGTGTTGCCTGACAGCTCCATATGCCATGTATCATGTCAGTTTTATCTTCATTACATTTAGTGCATTTCAGGATCTATCTGGATAGGTTTTATTGGGTAGTATATTAAATCTGCAAATCACACCATTGATTAGGCGAAATTGTCTGTCTCTCCATTTTTCGTTTAATATAGACCTTCTAACATTTGCCCAGCGTTTTAGAATATTCTCTACCGTGTCCTCCTTTTGCAGATATTTCACCGACATCCAGCGACTGCAGCAGGGGATCAAGTGTCCTCTTGCTGTAGTCTGTGGAGTCACAGTGATGGAGCACTGTATGGCAATGATCTGCCATACACTGCACCATCACTATGACACCAGAGACTGCAACAAGAGGACACTTGATCCCCTGCTGCAGTTGCTGGATGTAGCAGAGGTGATCGAGTGTTGTGGGACCATCGTTTTGGACTACGTCGGATGATAATGAAGATGGAGTCCTGAATTTTGTTGGTTTTTTTTTTCTAATAAAACGTTTTTTCTATGTGTGGTGTTTTTTTTTTTACTATTTACTAGAGATTCCTAATGGACGGGTCTAACATTAGCCCAACATTATAAATCTCGGGTTTAGTGCCAGCTGCCAATAAAAAAGCTGGCATTAACCCCTTTGTTACTCAGTTTGCCACCGGCACCAGGGCAACTGGAACTGTCTGGGTACAGCGCGAGAAAATGGTGCTTCAATGAATGTGCCATTTTCTGGGGTGGCTGTGGGCTGCAATTCACAGCATGGGGGACCCAGAACACTTGGGCCTCTCCATGCTGAGAATTCCAGCCCCCAGCTGCCTAGTTGTACCTTGCTGGACAACAATATGGTGGAGCCCCACTTCGTTTTTTTTCTCAAATTAGTTCTATAAAAAAAAATGTTGGGCTTCGCTGTATTTTTGGTTGCCAGTCAGGTGCAATGAGGCACCAGGGGGTGGGTGGCAGTCCGTAGCTGCCAAGTTGTAGCTGGCTGGCAACCAAAAATATGGCAAAGCCCCTCATTGTTTTTTTTAAATTATTTCTACAATTAAAAAACAACATGGAGCTTCGCCATATTCTTAGTTGCCCGTCAGGTACAACTTGGCAGCTGGGGGTCTGGAATCCTCAGTGTAGAAATACCCAAAAATTCTGGGTCCCCCACCTGCGAAATGCAGCCCACAAATCCAGAAAATAGCACATTCATTAGAGGCGCCATTTTCTGGTGCTGTACCGACTCTTCCAGTTGCCCTGGTGCTGGTGGCAAACTAGGTGATAAAGGTGTTAATGCCAGCTTTGTATTGGCAGCTGGCACCAAGATTCATAATGTTGGGCCAGTGTTAGACCCGGCCATTAGGAATTTCTAGTAAATAGCAAATAATACACAACACTCAGAGAAAAATAATTTTATTAGAACAAAAAACAAACATATCCCAACTCCATCTTTATTACTCCCACATAGCACTTCACAATCCTTCATCCAGAGTCTACAGGGAGAGAACACACATCCTCTCCTGCAGAGTCTCCAATCACAATGACCGCAGGAACTCGGTGAGGGACATCACCCGCGGCAGTCAGAAACTGCCACAGGGGAGTGGTGACCTCAATCGCTGAGTAACCAGGGCTCCCTGTGGCAGTGAACTCAAAATGTTGTCAATTGTGGGGGGTTTCCTCTGTTTAGGCGCATTAGGGGCTATCCAAACAGAACTTGACACCCACAGACCATGCCATCAAAATCTGTGTTCCAAAATGTCACTCCCTCCCTCCTGAGCTCTGCCGTGCACCCAGTCGTTTATGGCCACATATGAGGTATCAGTGTACTCATGAAAAATTGCCAACAAATTTTAGAATCCATTTTATCCTGTTGACCTTGCGAAAATGAAAAAAATGAGCCTAAAAGAACATTTTTGTGAAAAAAAGTACTTTTTCATTTTTACAGATCAATGTGTGAAGCACCTGGGGGTTCAAAGTGCTCACTATGACATTTAGATAAGTTCCCTGGGGGGTCTAGTTTCCAAAATGGGGTCACTTGTGGGGGAGCTCCAATGTTTAGGCACACAGGGGCTCTCCATACGCGACATGGTGTCTGCTAACAATTGCAGCTAATTTTAGATTCAAAAATCAACTGGTGCTCCTTCCCTTCCGAGCCCTGCCGCGCACCCAAACTGTGGTTTATGACCACATATGAGGTATCAGTGTACCCAGGAGCAATTGCCCAACAAATTTTAGGATTCATTTTATCCTGTTGCCCATGTGAAAAGGAAATAAATGAGGTTAAAAGAACATTTTTGTGAAAAAAAAAAGTACTTTTTCATTTTTACGGATAAATGTGTGAGCACTTGGGGGTTCAAAGTGCTCACTATGCATCTAGATAAATTCCTCGGGGGGGTCTAGTTTCCAAACTGGGGTCACTTGTGGGGGAGCTGCAATGTTTAGGCACACAGGGGCTCTCCATACGTGACATGGTGTCTGCTAACAATTGCAGCTAATTGTAGATTCAAAAAGCCAAATGGCGCTCCTTCCCTTTCAAGCCCTGCCGTGCGCCAAAACAGTGATTTTACACTACATATGGGGTATTGCGTAACCAGGAGAAATTGCCCAACAAAATTTTATGGTCCTTTTTGTGATTTTACTTTTGTGAAAATGCAGTAATTGAAGCTAAAATAACATTTTTGTTGGAAAAATTTAAATGTTTATTTTTTCCTTTCACATTGCACTTGTTCCTGTGAAACACCTGAAGCGTAAATAATCTTCTTGAAAGTAGGTACGTGTAGCTTGAGGGGTGCAGTTTTTGGAATGGTGTCACTCTTGGATGTTTCTGACAAATCAGACTGACATCAGAGCGTGGGGCAGGGTTTCGCTACGTGCCCTTTCTCGGGTTCCGCCCATGATGGCACACCCCTTCTGCTTCCCGCATGCGCACATGGTAATGGCAATCACACAGTTTAACACAGTCTATGACATACAGGACCCGGTGATACGGGCTACGAAATCCTGTTCATGATGGATTGCAACGCCCGGCAGAGCCATTGGGTTCTCAGGCCTGTGGTAGCTTGGGAGGTCACAGTGGGGTGGTGTGCAGGAAAAAAAAAGGGAATATGTACAAGGGATAAGTTCATGATGCCACCTGTGGCTATTCTGGTTCAGGGTGACCAGCACTGCTATTGGACCTCTGGGGCCGGTGGAATGGCAGCCTGGATGGTTTTCGCTCCTCACAGGTGGAGCGGGAGGCCCCAGGGCAGTTGATACAGTCCATGTAGGAAATAGGGAACGGTGGGGTGCAGGACTGAGGGCGCGACAAATGACTGGAGGACACAAGAATTTACATTTCCGTTACCTTTACATGATGGTTGATGGTGCAGACCAGGTACTGGCAACAGATAGTAGTGGAGATCCGGGCAGCCGGGAAGCAATTGGGGATCCACCTAGCCAGGTGGGTTTAGAGGCCTTCTTTCTCCGTGGTGTTGTTTGGTCCTCGCTACCTAAAGCTAAGCTGTAACCCTTCTCCTACATGTCTAGTCTCTACCCATATGGCAGGCAGCTCGAGCCTATTACAGGTGCCGCTCCTCGGTGGCGGTTCTGGGCTCTGATCTGCTGCTGTGCCTTCGGGTGTTTGGTGTGGACAGGGGACTTTCAGTCACCTGTCCTCCGGATTTAGCTGCAGGGACTTGAGTACCCGAACAACCATGGACTCCAGCATCCAGTTATTAGCTCTTTCCTCTGGGGCGAGCTTAGTCACAGCTCATTTCCCTGGGTTCTCTTTGACTCCTCTGTTTAGCTAGCTTTCCTCTGTCTTGGGATGAGCTCCAACCGGCTCCAGTCCCCAGGATGTCTCTCCTGTTCTCAACTATGTTCTTAACTGCCTAATCCCGCCTCCGGACCCAAATTTATAGGGAAGCTCCCCTGAATCCAAGTGCAGACCTCCCCCTTCTGGCCTGAAGTCAGGAAAGTGTTGGATGCTGGTGTTACCTAGCGTGGGGCCCATTCTTACTTCCAGGCATGACATCACCCCCTGTGAGGGAGGCAATGCCACTGTGGCAACTGGACTCCTGGGGTGCAACAGCTTGGTTTGGGTTACTGAACTTCCTGATGTACAGCAAACCTGTTCGGGTTCAGAGTCCGGGTGCTGTACATTTGCAAAGCACTGTAGCGAGCATCTCTGTGGTCGTGTACAGTTGGTGCTTGGCCCAGTGCAAGCCATGCGCAATGTTTTATTGTCTTACACAGAGCAAAAAAAATCTAAGTTTTTTGGTTTAGTGTGTCCAAAATTAATTTGAAAAAAAAAAAACCTGTCCTCCCATCCCCGGAAGTATTTTACTTATTGCTGGCTGTATGTAGGCAGAGCGCTGAGCAGCCAACCAGTGACTTCCATTAAGGTTCAGGTCAAGTTTAAGGTCACAAGCAGTTCACCAAATCGTTTGACTGCACCGGCCGAACCCCAACTTCAAAAGGCTCGCTCATCACTATTAAAGAGAAGCCATTGTATTAATTCTTATTTCATAAATCAATAGTACATAAAAATAAGCAACTTTGTAAAATACTTTATCAGAAAAATATGCTTCTTTCTTCTCCTGGATCGATCTCTTACTCTCAAACTGTATAGTGAAGATGGATTTTCCTCCAAGTAAGATTTCCATTGTAGCTCTAGCGGTATGTTTAGGCAGGGGCGGACCCAGACTGTAGTGGGCCCTGGTGCAAGAAATTTTTCGGGGCCCCCCCCCCCCACAGCCTAATATATACAGTCCATTACAGCCTAATATATACAGTTCAGCACAGCCGCCAGGTAATATATACAGCCAAGCACAGGCTCCAGGTAATATATATAGACTAGCACAGCCTCCAGGTAATATATACAGCCCAGCATAGCCTCGTATAACATATATAGCCCAAGACAGCCTCAAGGAGGATATATACATACTAGATGTGTGCCCGATGCGATCACATTGGAGGGCGAGGATTGGTGCGGCGGCGGGATGCAGGGGGCGGCTAAGTGGACACACACACACCTACACGCACAGAAGGGGGACGGAGGAGAGAGAGGACAGAGAGGGACGGAGCAGAGAGAGAGGACAGAGAGGGCCGGAGGAGAGAGAGAGGACAGAGAGGGCAGGAGGAGAGAGAGAGGACAGAGAGGGCCGGAGGAGAGAGAGAGGACAGAGAGGGCCGGAGGAGAGAGAGAGGACAGAGAGGGCCGGAGGAGAGAGAGAGGACAGAGAGGGCCGGAGGACAGAGAGAGGACAGAGAGGGACGGAGGAGAGAGAGAGGACAGAGAGGGACGGAGCAGAGAGAGGACAGAGAGGGACGGAGCAGAGAGAGGACAGAGAGGGATGGAGCAGAGAGAGGACAGAGAGGGACGGAGCAGAGAGAGGACAGAGAGGGACGGAGCAGAGAGAGGACAGAGAGGGACGGAGGAGAGAGAGAGGACAGAGAGGGACGGAGGAGAGAGAGAGGACAGAGAGGGACGGAGGAGAGAGAGAGGACAGAGAGGGACGGAGGAGAGAGAGAGGACAGAGAGGGACGGAGGAGAGAGAGAGGACAGAGAGGGACGGAGGAGAGAGAGAGGACAGAGAGGGACGGAGGAGAGAGAGAGGACAGAGAGGGACGGAGGAGAGAGAGAGGACAGAGAGGGACGGAGGAGAGAGAGAGGACAGAGAGGGACGGAGGAGAGAGAGAGGACAGAGAGGGACGGAGGAGAGAGAGGACAGAGAGGGTAAGTTACATGAATGTGCATCCAAAGCTCCTGTTTCACTGACACTCAGGAGCTGGCCGGCTGCTTCTTTGCACAACGGGGCCCCCAAGCACTGCAGGCCCCCCGACTTCAGTAGTTATGCCCCTGGGTCTCCTATCCTGGTGTATAGGTTCCCCATTCTGGTATATACAGTATATCTCCCAGTATGGTAAATATGTCCTCCAACCTGGTATATATGGGCCCATACTGGTATATGTCCCCATCTGCACACTGGATATATAATGCACTGTATTGATCACACCTGGTGCTGCCTACAGGACATCACATATATATATGGAGCCATATAAAATAATATGTGATGTCCTGTAGGTTTAGATGTGATCAGTGCAGGGCTTTGTATACTGAGGTCTGTGGTGTCTGCTGGGGTCATAGTGATTTATTGCAGGGCTCTGCTCTTTCCTGTAGGTCGGGTGATGCTGGAGCCGATAATCCAGCACTGACAGCCCGACCTGATCTGCCACAGACTCCTGCAATCACTCTGATCCTCAGCAGAGCAGACCCTGACCGGACTGAGGAGCGTCCTGCTGCCCCACACCATGATTAATGGCCTCCTGCTTACCAGCATCTTCTGAGGTCAGTCCATCCACCAGCTGCTCTCCGGGAGGCTGAAGGAGCAGGTGAAGTGTCCCTCTGCTGACCCCGTCCACACAGTGTGCAGGGGGCCTGTCTGCAGCTGCTGATGTGATCTGCGAGCAGCCGGGCGGGAGAATAGATACATTCAAATCCACAGTGCGCTCCCCAGGCAGCCCGAGCAGCTCCAACAGCTGATATTGGTGCGCCCCCTGCACTCCCAGGCCCAGTCCCGACCGCTGCGACTGTGATTGTTGCACCCAGAGCAGTGGAGGCAGGGGCCCGTGCAAGGCGCGGGGGTGGGGGTGGAACCGCGGCAACGGACCCGCGGCTGGAGCCTTGGGGGCCCCCTAACCGGCTGGGGCCCTGGTGCAGCTGCACCAGCTGCACCACGGTAGGTCCGCCCCTGTGTTTAGGGTCATTGTCATGCTTAAAGGTGAATGTATGCACTCGTCTCATATCCTTAACAGCCTCTAATAGGTTTTCCTCCTGGATTGCACTGTAGTTAGCTCTATCTATGGCCAGGGTCACACATGCCCATGCGCTTTTCTAAGCCCTTAAAAAAACGCATCCGTTTTTCTAAGGGTGCCAATAGTGTCCCCTGAGGTCCTGGCCGTTTTTTGAAAATTTTTGGACTTAGTCATTTTGTCACCAAAAACGCATATGCGTTAACACAGGTGCCTATGTATACCATGGGTTAACGCATGCGTCTCCCATTGGGCCCCATGTTAAAAAAACGCATGCGTTTTTTTTAAAGCACCAGCAGCGTCTTTGGGATGCTGCACAAAAATGCATGCATTTTTGAAAAACTCACATACACATGCGTTAACGCATATGCATTTTGGACTTTGAAAAAAAATGTCCAAAATGTTCCCAAAAAGGGATGTAAGCCAAAAACGGATGGTATGTGTGACCCTGGCCTATCTTCCCATCAACTCTGAGCAGCCTCTTTGTCCCTGCTGAAGAAAGCCTCCCCATAACATGTTGATACCACCACCAGTTTCCCAGTGGGGTAGGGTTTGCAGGGTGAGGTGCAGTGTTAGTTTTTTGCCACGAAAAGTGTTTTGCATTTAGCCCAAAAAGTACGATTTCAGTCTCATCTGACCAAAGCACTTTCTTCCACATGCTAGCTGTGTCCCCTACATAGCCTGTAGGCCACACTATTCAGCACATTAATACTATTCAGATAACTGTAGCCCATAAGACCATGAATTAGCCAAAAAGTATATACAGAGTTTATTAAGTAAACACGATTAAAACCAAATAAAAACAGCAACAAAAACCTCGGTGATGAAGTGTGGGTACAGATCAAGTTTCCACCTCTGTGTAAGAAACTAATTACAGAATTGCAAGTACAAATGACAAATTAGGCCCCTTCACATCACAATTTTTTCCTGTCGGTGGGCATCCTGTGTTTTGCAGGACCCCACAGACAGGTCCGGATGAGTACCTCCAGATGCCATTTATGTGTCCGGATCCGTGATTTTGAGGTTTACAGACACAGAAAGAGCTAGGAGGAGCCCAGTGGTAGCAGAGCTGTGATGTCACATGGGGGGAGGAAGAATCCTGTGTTCCCCCTCCCAGTTGTGACATATCGGGGCTGCAGTTTTGCTTTTTCAGTGTATCTGCATGCACTATCTACATATGCTGGGAAAGCTAAATAAAACAGAAAGCGTATTAAAAAAACAAAAAACAAAAAAAAACTCTCTGTTGGCTGTCGGGGAACCGAGAAGACTTCCGGATGCTGCCAGGACCTTAAACATCTGTAATTGGCCAGTAGCGATCATGTGATATGTGACGTCACATACCACCTGATCGCTACCGGCCAATCACACTTTTTTTTATTTTGCTGTAATGTATTTCTGTATTTTCAAATGTATCATGTTTAAAGTCAACAAGGAAACAACAGAAGTAAGTTGAGTTGAAAGAATTTCAGCATAAACATAGATAATAAATATTATGAATGCATAACATACTAATTCATAGAAGATATAAATAAAATAGGAGAAAATAATAAAGATAAAAGTCATATGTAAAAGAAATAAAATAACCAAATATTTACTATTGACACGTCGATTATGAGTATCAAGAAGGCTAAATTAAGCACTGCTCTGAAACCAGGCGACTGCCCAGCACCGCCGACATCGCCCCTTTACATGAGGCAACATAGGGGTGATGACGCCAGCTATAGGCCACGCCCCCACGTCGCCTCTGTAATGGGCGGCGATGTCGCCCCGTGTGACGGGGGCTTTCCAATCAGCTAGATTGAGAGATGGGCACAACCAAGAAAAGACATTTATTGGAAGCCAGACAGGAAAAACTGGAGAGAAGATGGTTTTAGAAATCTGATTAAATGTCCTCCAAGCCTTGATAGTGGTTTTAAGTGGGGTCTCTAGGGGAATTCTCTTTTTTGGATTAAGGAGGTATAAAACAATAAACAATGCAGGATTCTTTTGCTTCATGATGGACCGTTCTATATTTACCCAGGATGGTGAGTATTCAGTACTCCACCACCGAGAACTAATTTGAGTAATGATAGCTAAGTAATAGGCCCTAAGATTGGAGATACCTAAACCTCTATTTAATTTATGTTTTTGAAGAGTGGTAACTGCAATCCTAGGGAATTTCCTTTGCCAAATAAATCGATTAAGTTGTGTCTGAAGACTTCTAAAATATTTCTGAGGGATGACCACAGGGAGGGAATGGAAGAGGTATAGAATCTTGGGGTGTATCAACATATTATAGGCTTCAATACTTCCCATCCAGGAGACCTCTAAATTAGACAGATTAGACACATCTTTCGAAAGGAACTTAACAATATCTGATAAATGTGTATCAACCATATTAGATAGAGGTTTGGTAATGGTGATTCCCAAGTAGGGAATTTCAGACAATGACTAGGAGAAACTAAATTCAGTTTTCAGAATATCCAATAGGTGATGTTCAATATGATAGGGCAAAACCTGTGTATTATTAGTATTTAATTTATAATGAGAGACTCCAGAGAATCTCTCAACAATGTCCATCAGATTCCTAAGAGATACCAGAGGATCTGATAAAATAATCAGCAAATCGTCTACAAATAGAGATGCAATGTGTTGACGCCCATGTAATGGATATACTCGGATCCCCTCATGGGACCCCACTGTCTCCACCAATGGTTCTAAAAAGAAATTAAATAAAGTAGGGGACAGACTGCATCCCTGTTGAGTTCCGTTGGTAATTTTAAAGGAGTCAGACACAAAATTATTTGTTCAAATTTTGATGGATGGGAATACAAAGCTTTAATAATATTAAATATGGGATAAGGGCCGATGTTAAGGGGGGGCATACTGGTCAGTCGCCCAGGGCCCCACTCTCTTGGGGGCCCCCAAAGGAGCTGAACTGAAAATAGCCATAAAACAGTAAAAAAAAAAGAAAAAATACACATATTTGGTATCACTACATTTGTAAGAATCTAAGCTATTAATATATGACGTAAATTAATACAATTGGTAAATGGCGTAACGGGAAAAAACTAAACATGCCAGAATTATGTTTTTTGGGCCACCACCTTGTTACAATAATATGCAATAAAAGACGATCAAAATGTTGTATCTGACTCAAAATGGTATCAGTAAAAATGTCAGCTCAGGGCGCAAAAAGTAAGCCCTCACATAGCCCTATATCTTCAAAAAATTAAAACATCATGGGTCTCAGAAAATGGCGAATAAAGCTAATTTTTATTTTTATTATTATTTATTTTATTTTTACAAATTTCTGGGGGGGTTTTATGATTGAAATAAAAAAAAAATGTTCAGTATCTTCTTATTCTGACCTAGATAATCAACTTATGAAGTCACTTTCACCATATAGTTAACATGATAAGTAAAAAATTCCCAAAAACATTGTGGAATTGCACTTTTTTTGCAATTTCAAAGCACTTGGAATTTCGTTCTCATTCTCCAATATGTTTTGTGGTAGAATGAATGATGTAATTCAATAGTACAACTCATCCTGCAAAAAACAAGCCCTCATACGGCTATGTGGAAGAAAATAAAAAAGTTATGGCTCTTGGAGGAAGCAGAAGGAAAAATAAAAGTGAAAAATCACTCGGTGGTGAAAATGATTAAATCCAAGAAATAGCCATGTAATAGCATCAGTAGCGCCCCCCACAGGTTTCAATCTTCACAAGTTCATGATGGGAGTAATTAGAGTTAGGGGACCTCCGTAATTCCTACATTTGTAGACCGTTATTAAGCAGAACTTACAAGGCATTAAAGGGGATGTCTAGGCATAATAAAACGTTACTATGGCATGTAGTATTACAGCATATGCCCATTCCCTTCATTTGAGCTGAGCTGCAATATCACACATTAACTGTAAACAGGGGTGGCGCTGATTTTGAAAGAAATCAGTCATGTTTATAGAATTCTGAACAACTCCGTTAAGGTCAATATTTCCACTAGTGACCCTAGAACAAGGCAAGACCACCAAAAGTATTTTTTTAATAATATGAAGAATATAGCAGATCTTTGTTAAAGATGACATTTAAGTGGATGATCCTATGAAAACATTCCTCTTACTGAATTTTCAGTTTGTAAATCCTATTTCATTAAACACATGTAGGTAATTTTTAATCAATATAAGGAGTCCTGTGTTCAGAATCCCCATCTCTTGGTGAGAGGATAAGTGGTTAGAAAGAGCGACTCTCCCTGGAGGAGCCGTCCTGTATGACACAGACAGACAATGATGGGAATGGATGTGTGTATCTGTGTGTGTGTGCTCTGTGTATATGTGTAATATACAGTATTTACGTAACATATCGTGTGTTGCGTGTATGTACATTTATAAATCCCAGCAGCACAGATTAGAGTTCCTTGGTGTAAACAGGTCAGCAATCGCCCAACAAGCAAGCAAATTGCTGTTCATCATCGGGTGATTGGATTGTTTATGGAGGAACAAAAATCCTTGCTCTTGGCTGCAGATCACCCGCTGAAAACTGCAGAAGTGCTGCTGATAACATGATACTGTAGAGGACACATTGCTCTACTGGTGATTGTTCTGCACCCATCATTCTTCATCATGATGGGTAAAAAGGCCGGGAACAAGCACTGAATGACTTGAATATTATAAATCGCACTCATTCACTAGTCTGAATTCGGCGCTTGTACATGTAACCCAAATGTCTGAGTGTGACGGTGCAATATGTGAGCATTTAGGGTCCACTTTAACCTTTTGCTCAGGGCCCCACTTTGCCTAAAACCGGCCCTGTATTGGACCAGAATAAAACAAATTTTTTAAGGGTCTCAATAAAAACATCCAATTTACTCGGTCAAAAGCCTTTTCGGCGTCCAGAGAAATCAGCAAAGTGGGAAGATTTGACCTTTCTACATATGATACAATATGGAATAATCTTCTCGTGGCATCCAGGGTACTTCTGCCACTGACAAAACTCGTTTGGTCTGTATGAATTAAGCGAGTTATATACCGTATATACCCGTGTATAAGCCGACCCCCCTACTTTTGCCCCAAAAATCTGGAAAAACCTATTGACTCGTGTATAAGCCGAGGGTGGACCCCAGCACAGGTATACAGCCCTCAACAGTGTGGTATACAGCAGCCCCAGAGGTATATACAGCCCCAGTGGTAGTATACAGCAGCCCCACAGGTATATACAGCCCCAGTGTAGTATACAGCAGCCCCAGAGGTATATACAGCCCCAGTGGTAGTATACAGCAGCCCCACAGGTATATACAGCCCCAGTGTAGTATACAGCAGCCCCAGAGGTATATACAGCCCCAGTGGTAGTATACAGCAGCCCCACAGGTATATACAGCCCCAGTGGTAGTATACAGCAGCCCACAGGTAAATACAGCCCCAGTGGTAGTATACAGCAGCCCCACAGGTAAATATAGCCCCAGTGGTAGTATACAGCAGCCCCACAGGTAAATACAGCCCCAGTGGTAGTATACAGCAGCCCCACAGGTAAATATAGCCCCAGTGGTAGTATACAGCAGCCCCACAGGTAAATATAGCCCCAGTGGTAGTATACAGCAGCCCCACAGGTAAATACAGCCCCAGTGGTAGTATACAGCAGCCCCACAGGTAAATATAGCCCCAGTGGTAGTATACAGCAGCCCCACAGGTAAATATAGCCCCAGTGGTAGTATACAGCAGCCCCACAGGTAAATATAGCCCCAGTGGTAGTATACAGCAGCCCCACAGGTAAATATAGCCCCAGTGGTAGTATACAGCAGCCCCACATATATATGCCCCAGAGGTATATACAGTGCCCCCTCATCTATATACAGCCCCCCGCCGCAATCCTGTAAAGGAATAGGTTAGTATACTTATCCATCCGCTGCAGCTGTCCCGCCGCCATCGCGATTCAGCATCTTCCGACTTCAGCGTCTCGCGTCTTCTTCCGGTTTCCTCCCCGGTCGCACAGGCAATGACGTCATTGCCTGCGACCATCGGAAGGAGACGCGAGACGCTGGAAGTCGGAAGATGCTGAATCGCGATGGCGGCGGGGCAGCTGCAGCGGATGGATAAGTATACTAACCTATTCCATTACAGGATTGCGGCGGGGGGCTGTATATAGATGGGGGCACTGTATACTGTATACATTGTATACAGTATACAGTGACTCGCGTATAAGCCGAGGGGGGGACTTTTCAGCCCAATTTTTGGGCTGAAAAACTCGGCTTATACGCGAGTATATACGGTACTTAGTCTATTGACAACAACTTTGGCTATAATTTTGGAATCAGTGTTTAAAAGCGAAATGGGCTTATAATCTCTGATATTTAGGGCATCCCCTTTATCCTTAGGAATGACCGTAATTAATGCTTCCTGCATTTCTGCAGGAAGAAGGGATGACATGGAGGCCGAATTAAGAACTCTAGTTAAATAAGGTGTCAGGATGTCAGCAACATTTTTGAAGTATTCATTAGATAATCCATCGGGCCCAGGCGATTTCCCAGTTTTGAGGGATTTCACTGCTTCTGTAATCTCAGAAATCTGAAAGGGGCACTTAAGGATATCCACCTCTTCAGTAGTCAGAGAGGGAATGCTTAAGGAATGCAGAAAAGAGTTAATATCCAACAGAGAGGTTCATACAGACCCTGGACTTAAATTTAAATTCTAAAAGTTTTTATAGAAGTGCAGAAATTCACTTGAAATATCCTCTGTGTGTCTGTAAGTCAACCCCTTTTTGTTTTTGATTAGTAGAATCTTCTTCTTTTGTCTCATCAGTTTTATGCGATGGGCGAAAAATGTATTAGGTTTACTGTGACAAATATAGTAATTTAGTTTAGAAGACTGAATCATCTTGTTATAGTCAGAAATTAAAAGGGACCTTAATTCTATTTTAAGCTTTAAGATGTTAAGCTGGGTAGACGGAGAAGGAGACGCTATTTGTGATTCTTTTAGGGTACGAATGTCAGCTACCAGAGATGCAAGTTTGGAATTAGATTGTTTTTTGAGACGTGAATTTAGTTAATTTAACTTGCCCCTAACTACTGTTTTATGGGCTAACCACAATGTCTCAATACTAACTGCATCACCATCGTTCTCTTTGAAGTAATAATTTAGAGTGTCTATCAATTCCTTTCTTGAGTTGGGATAAGAATTAAGAAAGGTATTGGCCCTCCAAATCCTAGTGATGAAGCACCCCCTCTAGGAACCAACTCAAAAACTATCGGGGAATGATCAGACCAAGTCTTTGGCAGGATATTGATCTTTTTAACTTCATATATAGAGATACTATCAGCTAGAACTAGATCTATTCTAGACAAGGAAAGACGGAAATCTGAATAGTATGTGTATTCTTTACAAGTGGAATGAATACATCAAAATACGTCATATAAACCCTCTCTATCAATCCAAGGATTCAAAGTTAAAGTAGAAACTCCATGAGTTCCAGAGGAATCCAAAAATGCATCAGGTATTGCATTAAAATCCCCAAAGAGAATCAAAGAACCCTTAAGATTCTCTGAAATTAAAGTCATTAACTCTTTCAAAAATCTAATCTGACCCTTATTAGGAGCATACAGAGTAACCAAGGTATAATAGACACCACTAAGCCTACAGATTAAAATGATATATCTCCCCTCTGTATCCTTAATAACAGTCTCCTGTTCTAATTGGATGTTATTTCTAATCAAAAAGGCGACACCCGCCTTCTTTTTTTCTGAGAGGTGAAGGTAATAGATGAAAATAGCTTATTTCCAAAATTTGGAGGATTATTATTAGAAAACGTAGTCTTCTGCAACCCCGCATTATCTATTTTAAATCTAAATATGTCTCTCCAGAGTAGATATCTCTTATAATGAGAATTTAGGCCATGTACATTCAGGGACATTAAATTAATGGCCATAAAAGCAAATAAACGAAGTAACGTCAGTAGAGAAAAGACTCACTAAGGCTGGGTTCACAATGGCATTCCCCTCCGCAGTGTTCTGCAGAGGGGAACCGCCATGTGAGCGCAGCCAGCGCAAGCCCCTATCTTTATAATGGGGACGCACGGTGCTGCGCTTGACTGCGCATGACCGTGCGCTCCCATTCTCTGCTATATGTGATTTGTTTGCAGGCGGACGCCTGCGCACAAATCACACAGTCTCGTCCGCACCAGGGACGCGACATGTTGCATTCCTGGTGTGGACGAGACTGTGTGATTTGTGCGCAGGCGTCCGCCTGCGTACAAATCACATATAGCAGTGAATGGGAGCACACGGTCATGCGCAGTCAAGCGCAGCACCGTGCGTCCCCATTATAAAGATAGGGGCTTGCGCTGGCTGCGCTCACATGGCGGTTCCCCTCCGCAGAACGCTGCGGAGGGGAACGCCAATGTGAAACCAGCCTAAACTATGAAGCCAAGAGATTTGTGGAATGAAATATAAAACATTGATCGTGTCAATAAGTACTAAAAAAAAAGTAAAAAAAAATAAAGGCATAATAACAAGAACTGTATACACTAATGGACTATATGGAGCAGTTACAAATAACTGATGGAAAAAAAGCTCCTTGGGGAGGAAAATGGCTTTCGCCCACAACAATTAATACTGTAATGGTACATTTACACGCGGCCACAGGAAGGTAGGAACAGGCAGGCATCGGACACAAATTGTGCAGGTTGCCTTGAAAAGACCACGGTGTGGCTGCGTATAATTCAGGACTTTCCTTCCTGTGTCTTCCCTGAAGGAAGGAAAGTCCTGATTTACACGCAGCCACATCGTGGTCTTTTCAAGGCAACAGGCACAATTTGTGTCCGATGCCTGCCTGTTCCTACCTTCCTGTGGCCGCGTGTAAATGTACCATAATAGATACATCTAAGGGTAATCACCTCAGTAGTTCAGAATGAAGTTCTGTTTAACCCAATACAAATATTCAGGTAACTGACGGGTCATCAATGCCAAGCTCTCTCAAAAGTTGAAGACCCTCCTCCAATCCCTCTATTATAAGAGAAATAGGACCCCGTTTAGCCCTCAATATTTTGGTGACAGGTGTCAGGATATTATGTTTAGACAACGTTTCTTTAGAGAGGTCAGTGAAAATTGTAATATGATGGAATGGCCTAGGTAGCATCTCATGCTTCTGCATGTAAGTAGTCAGGAGATTTTTTGTTTCTAAAACAAAAAGTGACTAGAGTGTCTCTAGGTAACTTCTCCGGGACAGATGCGGGTTTAGGAAGGCGAAATGCTTTATCCAGCAAACACTCTACATCCGATAGTGAGGGTAAGACTGTTTTAATCATGTTTTTGAGGTATGGCTGCAATTCAGACCTCGTGACTGTCTCAGGAATTCCCCTCAATTTTAAATTGGGTTGTCTATTTGTATTGTCAAAATAATCCAATTTACTGGATAGTGTTTTATAATCTTGTTTAGTTTTGTCCAATTCTTTCTTAAGAGAGCCATTAATTTTAGACAGTCTTTTTATCTCAGCCTCCATATCATCAACTCTGGTTGGGTTGTTAGGGTGGAGAGTGTTTCCTTAATACGAGAGAACTCCAGTTTCATCTGGTTAGCGAAGCTGTTGAAGAGGTCAAGCAGAAAGAAACTCCCTATCTGCTGGCCCAGCTTGACCCCTCACTTCAACAGACAAGGGAGGGGAAGTGACGCTGGGTCTTTGTTTAACAGGAGGGGAACGAGAGTTGTCACCCTCTCCCGAGTCCAATTCCTCCAAAGTAGATCCAACCAAAGCAGAACTCCCAGGGGGCTTATATCTTTACGTTTTGGAGTCTGCTTCAGGTTGCCACCACCCCGGTTATCCAAAATGTCCATATCTGAGCCCCGTATGTGAGAATCTAATCTATCCACCTTCTCTTTGTGTTTGCTATCCAAAATCAGCCCAGCTCCAGATGGGGTACATTTTAAATGGGGTTTAGTGGACTTACCCGTAGGATTCATGGTGACTTTATGTAGATCTGCCTGCCTACGACACATAGTTAATCAAAGGAGGGTGTCCAAATAGTATCAGGAATGTAAATCTTACTATGAAAAATATTAGTGTGGCTATATATTCAACCTCAATGTTAGAAAATGGTCACTGTCAAAGCCAATTGAAACTACACCTGAATCCCAGTAGCACCAATACACTGTAACATCTCCCACACATACAAGAAAACAGTTAATTCAAATAAACATATATACTCTTGAGATCTGCTCCATGCTCCAGAACCCCCAGGATCTGCGAAGCTCACGAATGCCGGAGGCCCTCCGACCTCACTTGCCCATGGAGAATCCTCTGAAACTATAGTTCTTGAACAATGCAGAAAATATCCATTAATATGCATAGATTAAATACACTGGAAGTGTGAAACCGCTGAGGAGCAAGTAGAAAATCCAAACTTGTCTAAAGTCATATAACCATCACCAGATGATGAAAATAGGCAAAAATTGTCTTTAAAGTAATAGTAGATTGTAAAGAAAAATGCAGTAGTGCAGTTGCATCCCCAACCTCAAAATCGTCATGAAAAATCCAGCTATTCCCGCAAGTTATATAGATGGCAGCAAGTCACCATGGGCAGATATACCATTTTTAATATAGTTATATATACATATAGATGACGTAGAATGGTGAGTTGTGAAATATATGGTGCAAAAGCAGGTTTTACATGCAGGAGATATCAAAAATAGCAAGTTGTAATGTTTATTAATCAGGGAGAACCAGCAGTGCTCATAAAATTGTGAAAGCAGTGTCAGAACGGCAGTTTCTGATTATTTTGCAAGCTGCACAGCTCCACAGCAATTCCGGCATAAGCGTCAATAGGATTAATGGACGCTACACAATCTGCGTACGCAAAGTACATAATTAGCGGTATTACTGCTAATACACTGAGATGGCAGGTCCTTGCTCCAGGAAAATTCTTAAAAGAGCAGTTGCAGACCAATACAGCTCAGGGGAGGACCAGACCAGCTCTGAACAACCTGCTGAAAGTAGTTTTGAGGTAATAAGAGTGAAGAAAATAAACTGTGCAACACTGAGGGAATTCCGGCGTAGGCGGCAATAGGTTTAAGCAGGGCCAAGCAATCTGCATATGCAAAGTACACAAGTAGTGGTATTACCGCTGATTCGCTAGGACTGCGGGTCTCTGCTTACAACAAGCCTCACAGGAGCAGTAGACTACCGAAAACAGCCCAGGGGGGACCCAGATCATCCCAGGAGAGCTTGCTGAAGGATCCAGAGGTAAAATTTAGTCAAAAAACAAATCGTGCAGCATAAAAGTAATTCCAGCGTAAGCGGCCATAGACTAAAGCGGAGGTATGCAATTAATTTACGCAAAGTGCGTAAGTCGCGGTTTTACCGCTAAAGATGCTGAATCTTGGATTTTTAGTCAGGAAAAGTCCAAAATCATAGGTGCCAATCTAAAAATCGGTTAGGAGGGTTCGGATTATCCTAGGGTAACCCCCTATAGAGGAACACTGTAGAAATTAGGAAGTACAATATTGCTGCCAATGGAGCCTGTCAGATGCCCGTCAGATGTCTGTCAGATGTCCCCAAATCATGGAAATCAATGGAAAAGTCACACAGGCTATCTCTCAAAGTTTCTTTCAGTATACTGAGAGATTTGAAGCCTAATTATATAAAATTTGGGAATTATTAGGCGATTCCATAGGTATTATCAGGTGTCTAGGCAGCCATTATTCATGAGGTGACAGCACAGTACTTTACCTCAGGCAAATTTTATGACTGGATTCTGAGAATTCTTCTCAAAAGTGACCACTGACCCAAACAAAATGTTCCCAAGGTGATCACAAGCTTGATAGTAGATCTTTTTTAAGTAGTTAAAGTCTTTTTGAGGGCATTTAGCCCAGTCGCTTATTGTTGTGGGGAGAGCACAGGTAAAACGCTATCTCTGCTAACTAATAACAGATCCGTGGAAAACACGGATCAGTGGGCATCAGTGGCATCTTTGCTAGAGATCCGTGCCTGTCCGTGTGTTCCTTGAAATTCATGAAAAAACATGATGTGGAGGGGGTCTAAATTTTCCATGCACGTTTTTTGCAACAAATGTCTCCTACATACCAGTATAACAAACATTCATATTAAGGTGCATATAACATGTGCAAAAGTTGAATGCCTCCTGCATGCAAGTATGAATGTCATACATATCAAAGTACACATCACAAATGTGACCCCAATGCAAAACTATACAGCATATATATTATAGCTATACATGTATCATAATACCCTTAGACCAGTACCCCTTGGTTCGGTTCTACGTTAATTTCCAGATCCTATCTATCACCTATAACTTGTAAGTATCTAGAGATCTATGGAATAAACCGGCATTGTAGCAACCTGTGTATTAAAGAGAGGGGAGATCTGAAGATGCAAGAGTTAGACCTCACGCGTTACGCCTTTACAGGCTTGCATGCAGGAGGCATTCACCTTTTGCACATGTATGCACCTTAATATGCATGTTTGTTATACTGGTATGTAGGAGTCATTTGTTGCAAAAAACCTGTATGCACAATTATTTTGTCATTTGTACTTGTAATTCTGTAATTTGTTGCTTTTTTTTTGTTTCACACTATTCAGCACATCATCTACTGTAGGTCACAATAGTCAGCACATCACCTACTGTAGGTCACACAACTCAGCACATCATCTACTGTAAGTCACACCACTCAGAACATCATTAACCATAGGCCACACTATTGAGCACATCATCTACTGTAGGTCACACTGCTCCACACATCATGTACTGTAGGCCACACTACTCAGCACATTATCTACTGTAGGTGACACTACTCAGCACATCATCTACTGTAGGTCATACAACTCAGCACATCATCTACAGTAAGTCACACCACTCAGCACATCATTAACCATAGGCCACACTATTCAGCACTTCATCTACTGTAGGTGACACTTTTCAGCACATCATCTACTATAGGCCACACTATTCAGCACATCATCTATTTATATAATCCGCAGTTTGAAATTCGGGCGTTGTAGCCGAATCCCACAATGCATTGCGCCACTGCGAGCGATGACGCGTAGCGTCATCGCGAGCAGTGTCCGCTGCCCACCCGCCGCCACAACTCTCCTATCAGCCCAGTGGCATAGCCCGCCACATCCTCCCGCTCCCCGCCGCTCCCCCGCTATGTAAGTAGCTAAATACACAATACACACATATGTACATATTTGGCGATTATGTATATTTGTCTCCTCAACTCTGCTGCATTTCCTGTCACCTGGAAACTACATCTCCCATCATGCACCGCGGCTCCTCCTAGTGTACAGCGGTGAAGTTTCCTACCGCAAGGGATGCTGGGACATGTAGTCTACAGGGGAGGAGCCGCGGTGCATGATGGGAGATGTAGTTTCCAGGGGACCGCAAATGCTGCAGATCTCAGGAGACAGCTGTGATCACACAGAGATAGAGGAGATCTGTGGCTTCTTCATACAAAGTCTCCTGCACTGAAGAGTGAGATTATATGTGTGTCTGTACTGTATATGTGTCTGTATACTGCATGTGTGTCTATACTGTATGTGTGTGTGTATACTGTGTATATGTGTGTGTATATACTGTATATGTCTGTGTATATTGTATGTGTGTGAATACTCTATATGTGTGTGTATACTATGTGTCTGTGTATACTGTATATATGTGTGTCTATACTGTATATGTGTGTATGTATACTGTATATAATGTGTCTGTATATAACAGTGTGTGTATATAACAGTGTGTATACTGTATATGTGTGTATATAGCAGTGTGTATACTGTGTATGTGTGTATATAACAGTGTGTATACTGTATGTGTGTATATAACAGTGTGTATACTGTGTATGTGTGTATATAACAGTGTGTATACTGTATATGTGTGTGTATATAACAGTGTGTATACTGTATGTGTGTGTATATAACAGTGTGTATACTGTAAGTGTGTGTATATAACAGTGTGTATACTGTGTATGTGTGTATATAACAGTGTGTATACTGTGTATGTGTGTATATAACAGTGTGTATACTGTATATGTGTGTGATATATAACAGTGTGTATACTGTGTATGTGTGTATATAACAGTGTGTATACTGTATATGTGTGTGTATATAACAGTGTGTATACTGTGTATGTGTGCATATAACAGTGTGTATACTATATGTGTGTATATAACAGTGTGTATACTGTGTATGTGTGTATATAACAGTGTGTATACTGTATATGTGTGTGTATATAACAGTGTGTATACTGTATGTGTGTGTATATAACAGTGTGTATACTGTGTATGTGTGTATATAACAGTGTGTATACTGTGTATGTGTGTATATAACAGTGTGTATACTGTGTATGTGTGTATATAACAGTGTGTATACTGTGTATGTGTGTATATAACAGTGTGTATACTGTATATGTGTGTGTATATAACAGTGTGTATACTGTGTATGTGTGCATATAACAGTGTGTATACTATATGTGTGTATATAACAGTGTGTATACTGTGTATGTGTGTATATAACAGTGTGTATACTGTATATGTGTGTGTATATAACAGTGTGTATACTGTATGTGTGTGTATATAACAGTGTGTATACTGTGTATGTGTGTATATAACAGTGTGTATACTGTGTATGTGTGTATATAACAGTGTGTATACTGTATGTGTGTGTATATAACAGTGTGTATACTGTGTATGTGTGTATATAACAGTGTGTATACTGTGTATGTGTGTATATAACAGTGTGTATACTGTATGTGTGTGTATATAACAGTGTGCATACTGTATGTGTGTGTATATAACAGTGTGTATACTGTGTATGTGTGTATATAAACAGTGTGTATACTGTATATGTGTGTATATAACAGTGTATATACTGTGTATGTGTGTATATAACAGTGTATACTGTATATGTGTCTATATAACAGTGTGTATACTGTATATGTGCGTGTATACTGTATATTGTGTATGCTGTATATGTGTGTCTATACTCTATATGTGCGTGTATGCTGTATATGTCTGTGTATACTGTATATGTCTGTATACTGTATATGTGTCTGTCTATACTGTATATGTGCATGTATACTGTATATGTGCGTGTATGCTGTATATGTGTGTGTATACTGTGTGTGTATACTGTATATGTCTGTGTGTATAAACTGTATGTGTTAGTACACTGTATATGTATGTGTGTGTATACTGTATATGTGTGTGTCTATATCTCTATACATAATCGCCAGTTTTGCACTTCCGCCCACTGTGCCGCTATCGCAAGCGATGGCGCACATGCGGCATCGCGAGCCACCGACACTGGCCGGAAGCGCAAACATCCTGGCGCCACACACCCACCCACCGCTCACCCGCTGACCCGCCACATCTTCCTGCTCCCCCGCCACATCCTCCCGCTCCCCGCCGCTCCCCCGCCACATCCTCCCGCTCCCCCGCAATTCCCGCCCAGCGCCGACCACCGCCTCGCGCACACGCGCCGCCACCCGCAATTACCGCCCACCTCCCACTACACACCACGCAGTGCGACCCCAGTCCAACCACACCCGCGCACTGCATTGATGACGTCACCGCCCGTCCCGCCCGCACCAATGTATGTATACAATCTGTGTCTAATGCCTGTCTACTCTCTGTTATGTCTCTGTATACTGTGTGTCTAATGTCTCTGTATACTGTGTGTCTAATGTCTCTGTATACTGTGTGTCTAATGTCTCTGCATACTGTGTGTCTAATGTCTCTGTATACTGTGTGTCTAATGTCTCTGTATACTGTGTGTCTAATGTCTCTGTATACTGTGTGTCTAATGTCTCTGTATACTGTGTGTCTAATGTCTCTGTATACTGTGTCTCTCATTTCTCTGTATACTGTGTGTCTAATGTCTCTGTATACTGTCTGTCTAATGT
This sequence comes from Allobates femoralis, assembly GCA_033576535.1. Lineage (NCBI taxonomy): Eukaryota > Metazoa > Chordata > Amphibia > Anura > Aromobatidae > Allobates > Allobates femoralis. Next base: position 147,825,064 of record JARQOC010000009.1, read on the forward strand.
CTCTGTATACTGTGTGTCTAATGTCTCTGTATACTGTGTGTCTAATGTCTCTGTATACTGTGTGTCTAATGTCTCTGCATACTGTGTGTCTAATGTCTCTGCATACTGTGTGTCTAATGTCTCTGTATACTGTGTGTCTAATGTCTCTGTATACTGTGTGTCTAGTGTCTCTGTATACTGTGTGTCTAATGTCTCTGTATACTGTGTGTCTAATGTCCCTGTATACTGTGTCTAATGTCTCTGTATACTGTGTCTAATGTCTCTGTATACTGTGTCTAATGTCTCTGTATACTGTGTCATGTCTCTGTATACTGTGTCATGTCTCTGTATACTGTCTAATGTCTCTGTATACTGTTTAATGTCTCTGTATACTGTCTAATGTCTCTACACTCTGTTTAATGTCTCTACACTCAGTCTAATGTCTCTACACTCTCTCTAATGTCTCTACACTCTCTCTAATGTCTCTACACTCTGTCTAATGTCTCTACACTCTGTCTAATGTCTCTACACTCTCTATAATGTCTCTACACTATCTAATGTCTCTATACTCTCTGTAATGTGCCTATACTGTGTCTAAAATGTCTATACTGTGTGTAATGTCTGCATACTGTCTGTAATGTGTGTACACTGTGTGTATAATGTGTGTAATCTCTGCATACTGTCTGTCTATACAATGTCTCATGTATGTATATACTGTGTGCTTCTCTCCTCACCCCTCCACCACTAAGCCGCTTCTCTCCTCACCCCTCCACCACTGACCCGCTTCTCTCCTCACCCCTCCACCACAGACCCCCATCTCTCCTCACCCCTCCACCACAGAGCCGCATCTCTCCTCACCCTCCACCACAGAGCCGCATCTCTCCTCACCCCTCCACCACAGAGCCGCATCTCTCCTCACCCCTCCACCACAGAGCCGCATCTCTCCTCACCCCTCCACCACAGAGCCGCATCTCTCCTCACCCCTCCAACATAGAGCCGCATCTCTCCTCACCTCTCCACCACAGAGCCGCATCTCTCCTCACCCCTCCACCACAGAGCCGCATCTCTCCTCACCCCTCCACCACAGAGCCGCATCTCTCCTCACCCCTCCACCACAGAGCCGCATCTCTCCTCATCCCTCCACCACAGAGCCGCATCTCTCATCACCCTCCACCACAGAGCCGCATCTCTCCTCACCCCTCCACCACAGAGCCGCATCTCTCCTCACCCCTCCACCACAGAGCCGCATCTCTCCTCACCCCTCCACCACAGAGCCGCATCTCTCCTCACCCCTCCAACACAGAGCCGCATCTCTCCTCACCCCTCCACCACAGAGCCGCATCTCTCCTCACCCCTCCACCACAGAGCCGCATCTATCCTCACCCCTCCACCACAGAGCCGCATCTCTCCTCACCCCTCCACCACAGAGCCGCATCTCTCCTCACCCCTCCACCACAGAGCCGCATCTCTCCTCACCCCTCCACCACAGCCGCTTCTCTCCTCACCCCTCCACCACAGCCGCTTCTCTCCTCAACCCTCCACCACAGAGCCGCATCTCTCCTCACCCCTCCACCACAGAGCCGCATCTCTCCTCACCCCTCCACCACAGAGCCGCCTCTATACTCTACTACCCACAGAGCCGCCTCTATACTCTGCTACCCACAAAGCCGCCTCGATACTCTGCTACCCACAGAGCCGCCTCGATACTCTGCTACCCACAGAGCTGCCTCTATACTCTGCTACCCACAGAGCCGCCTCTATACTCTGCTACCCACAGAGCCCCCTCTATACTCTGCTACCCACAGAGCCGCCTCGATACTCTACTACCCACTGACCCGCCTCTATACACACAGTTCATTTCACCGAACTCCCGATGCAATTGCATCGGGCCTTTTTACTAGTCTACTATATTTCACACTATTCAGCACATCATCTACAGTAAGTCACACCAGTCAGCACATCATTAACCATAGGCCACACTCTTCAGCACATCATTAACCATAGGCCACTCTATTCAGCACATCATCTACTTTAGGCCACACTATTCAGCACATCATCTACAGTAAGTCACACCACTCAGCAAATCATTAATCATAGGCCACACTATTCAGCACATCATTAACCATAGGCACACTATTCAGCACATCATCTACTCTAGGTCACACTATTCAGCACATCATCTACCATACATCTCACTATTCATCACATCATCAACCGTAGACCACACTATTCAGCACATCATCTTCTGTAGATCACACTACTCAACACATCATCTACTGTAGGTCATACTACTCAGCACATCATCTACAGTAAGTCACACCACTCAGCACATCATTAACCATTGGCCACACTATTCAGCACATCATCTACTGTAGGTCACACTATTCAGCACATCATCTACTGTAGGTCACACTATTCACATCATCTACAGTAAGTCTCACTACTCAGCACATCATCATCCATAGGCCACACTATTCAGCACATCATCTACTGTAGTTCACTCTACTCAACACATCATCTACTGTAGGTCACACTGTTCAGCACATCATTTACAGTAAATCTCACTATTCAGCACATCATCTACTATAGGCCACACTATTCAGCACATAATCTACAGTAAGTCTCACTATTCAGGACATTATCAACCATAGTTCACACTATTCAGTACATCATCTACTGTAAGTCTCACTATTCAGCACAGTATCAATCATAGTTCACACTATTGAGCACATCATCTACTGTAGGCCACACTATTCAGCACATCATCTACTGTAGGCCACACTATTCAGCACATCATCTACTGTAGGCCACACTATTCAGCACATCATCTACTGTAGATCACACTACTCAGCACATCATCTACTGTAGGCCATATTATTCAGCAAATCATCTACAGTAAATCTCACTTATTCAGCACATCATCAACTGTAGGCCACACTATTCTGCATATCATCTACTGTAGGCCTCACTACTCAGCACATCATTTACCACAAGTAACACTCCTCAACCCATTATCCACTGCAGATAATACAATGCAGAAAATGATATACTGCAGATCACAATACATATTGTATATTTTAGTTTACACTATGCATGTAGAGCCGATCATATCCGAATTATTCTCTCTGGGGTCTGATAATTGAGAAAGATGTTTGTTAAACATGTCACCAGGACCTGTCACCAGATCAAAAGTTATACATTTCAGCTCTTAATTCCTGATCCCCCCACATTTTATTTTAAATCACCAAATGGTTTCATGGATATGAGCATTTTATTTAGCACTACTTTTCATGGTCTTTACTAAGGAGGCATTGCTCTAATATCTTTAATGCAGAGCATCCTAAAGACACTCCCCAGAGGATCCTATGAGCCACATCCCTTGGTAAAGATCAAAAGAATTAACTATAAAGTACCATATATCAGGAACTGTATTATGAATTTAAAAACACAAACAAAGAGAATAATCAAAGATTCTCTTTAACTTTCCTTTAAAGAGGTTACCCACTACTAGGACAACCCCTTCTGATTCACTTGTTATTCCCAGTTAAAATAAAAGACCCTATACTCACCTCCCATACTGCCACCGTTCCAGTGCTGTCGGTAATTGCGGTTCGGAACTCACAGGACATTGTGACGTCACGTGAGTCCAGCATCCAATCACTGCAGCTTCGTCTCTCAGACACTAGGTGAACGTGTAATCAAAGCGTGTAATCAGAAAGCGTCTGGCCTTCAGACACTAGGTGAAACGTGTAATCAGAAAGCGTTGCCCTAGTATGTACAACACTTTTAACCTTTCACAGTGAAGGAGACAATTGAAGGGAAGGCATTTAAATGTTTACCCATCCTTTGATAGATTCTCCATAACACAATTCCTATGTACGCAGCTGTAGCCACAAGCAAAATGACAATGGGAGGTCGTAAATGCCATTAATATGTCATTTTAATCAAAAATAATTATCGACACACAATAATGACACCATATACCATCGAAACATGACATCACAGCAATCTGAAAAGAACATACATTACAGTATAATTATTTCTCTCCTACAGAAAGCCTGAGACGACACGTAGCACAATTAAGTAGATTTAAATTTATATATATATTTATATATATACTTTATTTTTTCTTTAACAAAATTACATAGCCTCTGTATATAGTTCTCTAAAACGAATCACTTTCAAGCAACCATCTGATGTGTGAAAATGACAAGTTCTGAATTTTTAATAGTTTCTGTAAAAAAATAATGAGCTTTGCGTAGATTTTTAGATAACACATTGCTGGCTGACACCCTTATTTATTCTATATATATATATATATTTTATATCATGTCATCTATGTGCTCATTGACTTCATTAAACACGATGTGCATTAAACATGACACCCTTAAAATCATGTAATAAATGGAGTTAAATAGTAATTTACATTAAAAATTGGCATTTCTGTTTTATCTGGGAGCACTTGGTTAATAGTTTCGGGGCTTAAAATGCCCAGTGAATTGGGACTCGCGTAACATTACTGTGCTCCAGTTACCTAAAGAGACAAAATCTGACAACGCTGAAGGAAATATTCCTAATTCAACATTGGTGTCTTTCTTAGCATTAGAGCAAAAGCAACTCCATTTTTCAGCTTCCATCAGGGTTTATTGGACTGCAGAAACGCTTTAGGCAAAGCTGATGCGCTTTGGGCAAACATTTACAAAAAACTTTACAATTGGGTTCTGCTTGATTTAACTTCAATACAAAATTATATTGAAAAATTGCTACGCACAGAAGGGTTTGATGACAGCGTCAGGAAGTAACTTAAATTAAGTGTGTCTGGTTCTGCGGGCCAACCGTACACATGTGGAGTTGATAAAACAGTTGATTTTGCCTTTGTAATTTTCCCATGAAAATTTTGTTTTGAATGTTCTTGAAAAGTGAAATGAGAGCAGCACAGACATACAACAGAATATCAAAAGCCAAGTTAACTTGAGAAAAAAATACATCTTCTTGGAACTAGTCTTTGAAACCTGACAGCAGAATTTATTTTTTTATAACAGTCAAGCCAATAAAACAGTCTTTTCTATCATAACTTTCTCCATGCGACATACGGCATTAAACTCTACACTTGCATTTGTCTTATAGAAACCCTAAACCAGTATGCCTGCCGCCTTGCTTGTCCCTGACTTGCTACACACACCATGGCTCTGACCTAATCAGAGGGAAATACCAGGCACATCATTGGCAAAATGTATAAGCCAGCCCAGTAGATATTTTTAGGTTGATTTTTAAAGATCAAGACTTGAGACTACCAAACTCGGCATCGTTCTACAGGGTGCATAGTGGTGCCTTTCTTGCAGTTAAATTCTTCAGAGAAAGCTTCAAAGTTTTGTAAGGATCCCATCACCCTGAAATGAGAACATAAATTACAAATGAGAATGGTTAAAGGCGTTAGCCAACTCAAAGTTTAAGGCTAGGGTCAATATAGTCTAAAAAAGCCACCAAACAAACTGTACTCATTGCTAGAAATAAGCAAATTTATTCTACTGAAAGTTATTTAGCGTAATATGTAGCAAAACCTTCTACTTTTTGCAATTCACTCCACACATCTGCCATTTTGCTGAACCATAGAGGTTAGGGCAAAAGGTTAAAAAAAAATAATAATACTTCCCTCACCCATTGCACCACCAAGGCAAGCCGATGTCTGGCCCTTCACACCTCTGACATCACAGGCACATGTTGTGACACCATACAGTCCAACCTCTAATAGGACTCTCATTGTGTCATATAATATGCACCTCACTATCACAACACTCAGTGATATCAGAAGTAGTGATGAGTGAGTGTAATCGGTACTATGCGCTACTCGCACGGATAGTACAGTATTCGTGATACTCGTTACATGGTGTGTATTACAGGTGCTCGTGAGTGATGTGTCAATCGTTGTCGATCTCACACATATTGCCGTTCCCTTCATCACACAAAGGGAGTCGGCACCCCACTGAGAGCAGATTGAATGTTGGGGTCTCTCTGGGGGGCACAGAAAGATGTTTTATGCAGTAGAAACCCAAAAAAGACCACCCTCCCGCTCTGTCCTGGAAATACTTGTTTTATAGTCGCATGTCTGGGTGGAGCCTATCACTAACTAACATTAGAGTCGCTACTCGAATGAATATTAAAAACTATTTGTTACAAGTATAGTGAGTGTGAATATTTCGTTACTCGCTCATCACTAGTCAGAAGCCAAATTGGTTCTAGAATCCCTGACATACAGTGAAAAAGGCCAAAGGCTAAGTCTGCAATGGGGGAAGCATCTATGCAGAGCGAGAAGCAGGTCGATACTGACAGTCACAGTCAGAGTTCAATCGAGTTTATGGCCCGGGCTATGAACTCAGGTGAACCCTGACGCCACAGTGCGAACACTACCAACTGCTAATGCCGGCTAGAAAAAGCCGAGCCCTGGGTAGTGGAGAGAATAACCCGGAAGTTAATGAGCGGCCCCAGAAATAGATGCGGCCGGGAGACGGCAGGACTGCAGGATGCGTATCTGGAGCGGTAAGTATAATTATAATGTTTATTAATAATTGTATGCTTTATTTTACAGCTCCCCCTGCCCCATCCCATATCTGTAAAGTCCAAGTTCGGAGGTTCGGATGCAAGTTTGCTTCATTTTCGGCCCGAACTGGGAGTTTACCAAAAAGCTCAGGCAAACCAGCTGATCTTGAACATAAGATTGGATAATAAAAGAAAATGGGAAAGAGAGAATATTAAAGGGGTACTCCGGAGAGATAAAATATTTTTCTACTGTCCCTGCCAAATAAATTATAAGGTTGCGTTCACATCTGCATATATAAAATTGCCCAGATACTTAACCAGAAAAGGTGGTGAGTGTAAGGAGAGTGCCATGCGTTGTTTCCTCACCAAGCATCTGTATATCATGCGAGTGCTATGCGTGTGTGTTTTTTTTCTCACCTAGCATTCTAGTAAAAAAAACTACACTTGCATAGCACTCACATAATATACAGATACTAGGTTGGGGAAAAAAGCATAGATCTCTCTTGACACTCGCCAACTCTTCAGTCTGAGAGTCTGAGTGATTTCCTATACACAGATGTGAATGCACTCTTACTGTAAAGCCAATCCTTGGTGTTCTCCCTTCTGGGATATAACATCACACATAAGGGGGAGTGGTTGGGACGTGACTTGCTTCACGAAGTACCCAGCTGCCAGTGGTAATCTAGGTAGATAAATAAAATTTCTACTGTCCCTGCCCACATAAATTATAATGGAAAGATGCACATTACTGTTTCTGTACCTATAATTCAGTGTAACTGTGAAGCTGCTCCTTGGTGCTCCCCCTTCTGGGACATCACACATCAGGGGGAGTGGCCATCCCAAGGCTGTTCTTAGCTGCAAGCTCCCTGCTATCTACCTTTAGTCAGTCTCAGAAGAGGGAGTGTGGTCTGTTCCCTTCTAGTAGCAGTCAGTGTCAGCCTGTTTATGCGCTGCCTGCCTTCCCTCTCTCCTCTCCGCTGAGAATCTATGTCTGTACACTTTCATATTCTTCATGCAGAAAAAAACTGTTGGAGATATAGAAGAGCAATAGGGTCTAAGGGGCGTCACACACACAGATATCGTGAGCGATATGTAAGCGATCACGTGCACGCGCGATCGCATACAATATCGCTCACATCGCTGGTGAGCTGTCACACAGACAGACTCACCAGCGATGTGGAGCCGCGATCTCGTTGGTTACTATGGTACACATCGGGTACTAGGCGCCGCGCGTCACTTAGTAACCCGACGTGTACCATAGTTACCATCTCCAGCATAGGCTCTGCCGCTGGGAGATGGATCATCGTGGTGTTATACACCACGATGAAGCAGATCGTGACATCGTTCATCGCTAGATCTGAGCTCCGAGCCCAGATCTGCGATGTCACGATCAAGCGATTTTACATAGTAAAATCGCTTGATTACATGCACGATGCCAAAACGATATCGCTTAAGCGATCAAAAGGAGATCGCTAAACGATATCGGGCTTAAATCGTTGCGTGTGACGGCCGCTTTATCCTCATATAAATCATATACAAATAAGCTGATGCTGCTCACTGGTCAGGTTGTGGGACCCACAACCAGTTTGCATCGGCTGTTGCAGAATCCACAGGAACCACGTGTATAATGTAGTCACAAAGGAAGAAACATCGGATGAAACGTGGAAGTTCAGCGCTGCCATCAGATAACAAGACCATACGGTTATATGGATCAGGTTTGGGGGCTTTATTCAACGTGTTTCAGACTGTCAGACTTGCTCCTTCCTCAGGAAACCAATCAAGTGAAGTTGACACTTCGAAACGCATTGAATAAAGCCAACAATCCCAATCCATACAGCCGTATGGTCTGTTTTATCTGACGGCAGCGCGGATCTTCCACATTTACATCCGATTATTTTCATAATCTTCATGACTTTACACTCTCTTGTATATTTCAACAAGAAGATGCAAACACTTGCTATGATCCTCTGCTGTACAAGCCATGACGGTGAATAGTGTATACTGCCATGTTTCAGGCTGTGAGCAGTGGCAGAGCATTGCATTTGTTTATTAGTACTGCCATTGTCTCCCCTTGACTTTGACAATAGTTCACTCCCCCTCAATCTGCCTCACCCTCCCTTTTCTCTCTGCAATCCACCAATTGTAGTAAATGTCATACAATGTTGTATTCTGCACTGCCAATGAACTCTCTAAATAATGGGAAACAAATAGTTTGGTATTGTTTTATTCTAATTGTTTTACATTATGTATGTGGCTCAAGTTATAGTACAAACTTATATTATCAAGTTGATCTATTTCAGATTATGAAGTTTTCCAAAGTATAAATTGTCATATGTATACTGTAAATTCATCAATCTAGATATAGTTAGATATGTACAGTCAGAGACGGATTAAGATTAGCCAGGGCGCCAGTCAGTTTAGAAAATGCGCCCAAGCCCGATGTATTGCGTAAAATGTCATATGATTTCCTTTAAATAGATTATGTGATAGGTCACATGATTAATACACAGATTCTCTGGTGCACATCTATAGATGCAAAATAACAAAGACATTAGCAGGCTACGTTTGCTGTACAATTTTTTTCCCTTATATACAGCACAAGATGTAACATAGCACTATACGTAATAGAGCAGGGGTGGGAAATTAACTTTCCCAAGGGGCCACATGAGAAACAGTGACTGTTAGGAAGGCCGAACCAATAGGTTGAAATTAATACTTTCCAATGCCAACATATTAGTTATACCATAATTATTACTTTATATTAATTGTACAAGATAAGCCCTGACATAACATCCTATATACAGTATGAGCCCTCACCTAGACTCCTATATACACTTGAGTTATCACATAGCCCCTATATACAGGATGAGCACTTAAATAGCCCCAATATACAGGATAAACCCTCACATAGCCCTGTATACAGCATGAGCCCTCATAGCCTATATGTACCCTCACTAGACCTATGTACAGGATGAGCCTTCGCATAGTCTGATATATACAGTATGAGTCCTCAAACAGCCTCATGTACACAGTATGATCCCTCACATAGCTTCCTATATACTGGAGGAGCTCTCATATAGCCTACTATATACAGGATGAGCACTTATATAGCCTCCAATATACATTTATCAAAAGTGTTTTCAGCTAACCCGACAGGTGGCATACTAGGCTTTCAATTTAAGGGCCGTGCATGGCAGAGAGCTTTATTACTGAAGAAATATAAATCCAATGGATGGTGTTTTTGTGATCCATGCTAACTGTATAAGAACAATAACCACTATGTAGCTGTTGTTAATGGTTCTTTATTCCTACATGTTTCGGAGCAATCCTCGCTCCTTCATCAGGAATGCAACCATGGAGCGAGAATTACTCCGAAACGAGTAGAAATAAAGCACCATTAACTTCAGCTATATAGTGGTATTGTTCTCATACAGTTAGCGCGGATCCCAAAAACACCATCCATTGGATTTACGTATCTCTACCACTGTGCACATGGAGTTTGGATCAAGCAGCCACTGTATCGAACGCATATACTGGTTTGGATCTCACAACCAGACTAGGTGAGCAGCGATCATTATTATTTTCTCATCCTATAAAAGGATAAGACACTACTGTGCCTCTTGTTTCCCCATCTTTAGATATATTATTTACAAAGAGGCACCGGAATCCATAGACAAAAAACAGAGAATTACAATAGAAAAATAAATGGGACGTGAATAATATGAAAAAATAAAGGCTTCTTTTTATCCATTTAATTTTGAGATGTGATGCTAGATTACTCTGTTTCCTCCTATATACAGTATAAGCCCTCAAATAGCTTCATATATTCAGTATGAGCCCCTACATAACTCCTTATATATAGGATGAGCCCTCACACATCCTATACGCATATTATAAAAAAACACAATACATACTTCCCTCTCATTCCCCAGGAACTCTGTTCTGGTCCCCGGTATTGCAGTCCGTGCTTGTGCACATGCCAGCACATACCATAAGAGGCAGAATGAACTCTCCAGCAGCTGTGCTGCTATTCTGTTTTGCCAGCGCCAAGGCTCTGGGAAAGTGCACAAAGTATTATAATGGAGGAAATCTGGCCATGGCCCCCCCACCCCCCTGGAGCCTTGGACCCCAGGAGATAGCCCAAATTGGTCTCATTGTAATCCACCTACTGTATGTGTACAGTATTATGGTTTATTCTGTTAATCTGTCTATACGAGGATACATATTTTTGTTCACATGTCCAAGAGTATAGAAAGTGATGAATAGGTGTAAAGGCAAAGATTATGAATGAAGAGGAAAGGGGGAGGGCTGCCAGCATAAATAGATTGACACTGACTGCTGCTAGAAGGGAGCAGGCCATACCCTTACCATGCTCCTTGTTCTTGGATTGAATAGAGTCAGATAACAGGGAGATAGCAGCTAGGATCAGCCTGGAGCAAACCATGCCTCCTTATGTGTGATGTCCCAGAAGAGAGGGTGGAGCATCAAGGGACAGTTAACAATTACACTGAATTACAGGTACAGAAATAACACTGTGCATCTCATCTTTACAATTTATGTGGAGGCAGCAGAAAAACTTTTTATTTCCCTAAAGTACCCCAAAAGGAGGAAATATGTAGATAAACAATACAAAAAATGTGTAAGAAGAAAGGAAAAAGTCAAGTAGATGGAAGAGAAGCAAGACGAAAAGAAATATATAGTTGAAAAGAGATTGATGAAAAGAAGTAAAAAGCAATATCTAGAGGTAGAAGAAAAAAGAAAGAAAACTAGAGAAATCGAAAGAAAAGAGATGGAGAAGTAGGATAAAGATATAAAATAATATATAATTAAGACATTAAAGAAGAAAAAAGATAAATACAAGAACAAAACAGTCTATTAAAGGAAAAGAGGGGACTGTATGAAGAAGAGTCAGACTAGATAGTAAAAAAAAAGTATAAAAAAAAGAAACAGAAGAAGGAACATAAAGAAGAAATGAAAAAGAAAAAGAGAGCAAGGAAAAAGTAGAAAGACAAAAATACCGTAAGTAAAATACAAGAAAGTATAGAAAGATGAACCACCAGAAGAAGAAAAGAAGGATGAAAAGAAATAAGAATAATAGAAGGAATAATGGAAATAAACACAGTGGATAAAGACACAAAAGACAGTTCACATGAACGAGGAAGGAGGAATAAACTGGATGACTGGGATACAATTAGACACTCACTCAACAAGTTTATAATGAGTGAGGGTATTAGAAATTACAGCTCACCTGTACTTAAATGGACTGTGCACATCTGTCTTTATCGAGTGCCTGGCATACTCTGGTCGATAAGATCCACACCATACCTGTATACACAAGACACTTTATAGGAGGCCATGCTCTTTCCCTTTGCTACTGTACAGTACATAATTACTACATTACTTATATATGTGAAACAAATATTAAAAACCCATTATGCCAACAGTATTTCCAAGTATTGCCTAGTAATAAGGAATAAGTAACAATATCCCATATTATACAGACTGTACTGTCTAGTATTTTGGAACAAGTAGCAATACCGTATATTATACCAACAGTATTGCATAGTGGTAAGGAATAAATACCAATACCATATATTATAACAACAGTACTGCTTAGTATTGCAGAATAAGTAAAAATACCCCATATTATACCAACAGTACAGCCTAATAATATGGAATAAGTAACAATACCCCATATTATACTGAAAAGACTTTCTAGTGATAGTGCATAAATATGATCCATGTATCATGTGTAATGTGTAAATATGTGAATATGACCTATCTGTGAATATATAATGGTCTATGTAAATAAGGCCAGTATGTAATAGTGCCAGGCGGAAGTAACCACCATTAGAACAGACTGTGATGTCGATATGTTCTGTTGATAATGTGAACTGTAATGTTCTGTAGATATGTGATGTTGATATGTGAAGTGTCCTGTAAATTGTGCATTATAACCGGTTTATGATGTTTGTGAATAAACTAGAGGACATTTTTTTACTGATAAGCACCACTGGTTGTATCGATTGCACCGCCAAGCAAGTCATCCTGGTCCCCTAGGCGTGCGCTACCTCACATATGGCGGAGAATGAGGGCATGGCAGCCCGGTGAGGCACGTGCAGCCGGATTGCTAAGGGTAACGGTGTAGGTGAACTTATATGGACTCAGTTGCTAGGTGCAATCGCACAACCAGTATGCACAAGCATCTTGCTGGTGGCTCGTCGGGGCCACGAAGATGCTAAGTCGTCACACCCAAGCATGTTTGCTGGTGGCTCAGCGGGGCCACGAAGACACCACATCATCACACTATGAACTGTGTCTTGGGACTGTCGTGTGCCACGGGGCTCAACGACGATACCCCGAATCCCATGGCAATGTGTTTTATGGGATTGAACAAGGAGGGGTGTATGTGAGGTATGACCGGCATGATAACTCATGGCCGATATACATCACATGCGCCTTGAGCCGTGCACACAGTTTTAACAGCATCTGGACCTATGTGTGTGTATGGGTGATTGCTTTGCTGGACTTGACTGGTGCACACAGGGTTAACTGCACTTAGGTCTGAGTGTGTGGTTGATTGGATCACAGCGTCCCAGGTGTCTGCCTGGTATGGAGACTTGGAGGTAGCTGGCAACCTGTTAAGACACATGGTGAGGAGACCTTGGAGACGCCAGGCTTGCCCTGGAGCTCAGGTAGCTAAACCCTGGTCTGGGCCTGGATCTAACCGCTGCCACATGCATAGGCTGGTATGTATGTTCCAGAAGGTGCTCAGGGACACTATAGAGCTGCAAGAGCTCTGTGTAGTGGTTGTGTGCTGTTTAACACAGCCTGTTAGCATGGACTTGGCATTGGCAAGAAAGAGCCTGGTCATAGGACAGAGACTGTGTGATCTTGAGAACAGGGGTGTACCGTCTGTGTCCCGTATCCCTGTAGGTCTGTAATGTCTCGTATGTCCTGTGTAAATATGATCCTTTTATCATGTGTAATATGTAAATATGTGAATATGACCTATGTGTGAATATATAATGGTCTATGTAAATAATGTCAGTATGTAATAGTGCCAGGTGAGAGTAACCGCCATTAGAACAGACTGTGATGTTGATATGTTCTGTTGATAATATGAACTGTAATTTTCTGTAGATATGTGATGTTGATATGTGAAGTGTCCTGTAAATTGTGCATTATAACCGGTTTATGATGTTTGTGAATAACCTGGTGAATGTTTTGTTACTGTTAAGCACGACTGGTTGTATCAATTGCGCCGCCAAGCAAGTCATTCGGGTCCCCTAGGCGTGCGCTACATCACAACTCACAGTACTGCCTAGTAATATGGAATAAGTACAGATATCCTATGTTATACCGACAAGACTTCCTAGTAAATACCAATAACATATATTATAGCAATAGTACTGCCTATTAATATGGAATAAATAACAATACCCCATATTATACCAACAGTACTGCCTAGTAATAAGGAACAGGTAACAAAGGTAACAATACCCCATATTATACAGACAGTACTGCCTAGTAATATGGAATAACTACAGATATCCCATATTATGCTGACAAGACTTCCTAGTCATATGGAATAAGTAATAATACCCTACATTTTACCAATGGCACTGCCTAGTATTAAAGAATAGGTAACAAGCGTACTGCCTAGTAATATGGAATTAGTATCAATATCCCATATTATACCAACAGTACTGCCTAGTAATATGTAAAAAGTAACTATAACTGATATTATACCAACAGTCCTGCCTGGTAATATGAAATAACTATTATTATATAGTAACAGTACTGTCTGTTAATATAAAATAGGCATCAATATTATACTATCATCACTCTCTAGTATTATAAGTATCTCTAACCAATGCTGTACTAACAGTTCTACTTCACTTGATGAAAAATATCTATAAGCTATATTAACTAACAGTATTACAAGAAATCTATGAAAAGTTCACCTGCGCAAAGTTCAGGAAAAAGAGCTGCTTGTGCGTCAGGTCCAGTCCGGGGAGCCTGGGCTCTCTGCCGTGTCTCTCCACCCATTTCAGATATGCCTATAAATCAACAATAGACACCTAGACCAGTATCATCAAATTTCAGTAATCAGCATTTTATGTGTCTATTGCTAGACTATCAGTAGACATTCATGCTTTTGGTGAGTATTTATGTCATATGTAGAGTAATGTTTAGAGCATTAACTCTTCGGGTGCAGTGGATGGATATAACCTCCCCTTTTTGACATAACAAGGTGCCAGTATTATAGGTGAACAATGCCTGTGTTGGGGATAGCTTGTTTTGTACTAAAGCCCAGGAGCATCAAGTAATACCTCTGCCCCATATACTAAGTCCATAACATACAAAGGAGACAGAGGACTCTCGCCGAACACCAAATGTTAAAATTAAATTAAAGAAAGAGGCCCGAGCTCACTGGCTGCACGATTGGGCTGACGCTGTAACTAACGCGTCATGAAAAATTGCAGATTTGACCACATTAAAGAGTGTGTCGCTTCTTAAACACCATGAAGAACATTAATTATTGTGACATTTCAATGTCAGTAGTTTGTCATCCTCCATCCATTTCCATTGCACACACAAAGTTGAAGAAAAATAACCTTATTTACCTTGTATGCCTGTCGGACTCCGCCATTATCTGCAATATTTTCTCCTAGGGTAATGATACCACTTACCTAAAAATAATAAATCGTGATTATAGGTAATTTATGCTCTTTCCTAAAAAGACTTGTCTTCTCTGTCTAAAATCATAAGTTATATGGATACTTTAATAAAAGGTTTCTAGTCAATGGATCTGTGAGCAGACCAAGCGGACCTACTGGATCTAGTTGGTCACATCCTCAGTTAAAAGGGTTTCTTTTTTTAGATAATTTCTGCTTTTGCTGCAATTTGATAAAACATAATAAATCACACTATTCTCCCCTTCACCAGGTCCACCGGCAAGTGTCCACCAGGGTTTAGCATTGTCTGTGGAGCTAACCTCATGTCAACATCGCGACAGCCAATCAGTGAGCTCAGCAACAGGACACATGTATACAGAAAGCTCTCTTCAGAACCGCTGATCTCACTGATTGGTTGCCAGCATGTGGACATGACTTCATTACTGCAGCCAATGCTAGACATCAGGAGCAGTGGGGGAGACTCATCAGTGGATCGGGGAAGGTAAGTGCAGCCAGGGAAGACATTTTCTGAAAGAAGACAACGCCCTTAACAATTAGACAAAATAAAAGTTGGATACATCATGGGTTTGTCAGGGTTCTTACTAGCTCTGCATGATTATCTCATCAGTGCCAAGAATACTTTTAATACTTTTTTTTATAATATTGTAGTTGAGAAATGTTTTTTCTTACTCCAGTAACAAAAGAAGAGCAAAATCACTAGAGAAGGACATTATGGTAGGAAGAATAGAAGGTACAAGGTGAAGAGGAAGACCAGCAACCCAATGGCTTGATACTGTCAAGATAATGGTGGAGAAGGCCCTGGTGGACCTATCTAGGCTTGGAAAAGAACCTGGTGGATCTATCTAGGCTCGTGCAAGATCGATCTTCCTACAGAGCATTCATCCATCAAGTTGCCATGGTTCGAGAACCAGCTGAAGGCCAATGAATAATCATAATAATAAAAGAAAGAGACAAAAGAAGGAAAGGGGAAAGAAACAATAGTCCTATGATGTGAATGGGTCAAAATAGAAATAAAAATAAAACTTTTAATCATAGTTCATTAAACAGTTACTTATTGGGGGCGTGGCCGAGCTTTGAAAGGCACAGGCTGCTTAATACAGGAGTTCCAGCAGAGATCGGCTTTAACTCGCCACAACAAGGTGAAAAAAAACGCTCTGGGAAGCCCTAAATAAGGTAACTGGTGACCTGAGGACATAGTGATTCCAATGGTGTGTGGCAAATCAGCAAGAAGGAGATCCCCAAGGAGGGTGACTGTATACTTCTCCAGAAACCAGGAATTCAGGTACTGAATACAGCCTCCAACATGGCTACAGCTTCTCATTCCCCAGCTCTTTCTTCCTGCTCTTCACATGTGGTAGGACAGGGGGGGGGGGACTCAGACAAATATTCCTCTTAGACAGAAAACAATTGAGGCTTTGCTTAAGTTCCTCAGGCAAGAACTCCAAGCTGATTTGAAAGTAATGATAGCTATATTTAGAGCAGAGTTCAGGGGAGAACTAAAGGACCTGGGAAATAGGACAGATCACTTGGAGCAGAATCTGACAGAACTTACTAGATATTATAATGAACTAATAGATGCTAATGAGGCTTTAGAAAAGGAGGTTTCTCAAATGCACAACAAAACCCTGGATTTTGAGGACAGATCCAGAAGGAATAATATTTGCATTAGAGGGATTGATGAATCTACTCCTGACAAAGACTTGCCAAGTCTTCTGCAGACAGCAAGGACTTAATTGTGGATAGAATACACAGGATTCCGAAACCAGAAGACCTCAATCCAGATTTACCATGAGATGTTATTGCCCGCATTCATTTTTATACAATAAAGGAGACTTTTATGGCTGGCCTCAGGAAAAGGCCGAAACTTCCAGATAACTTGGTCCACCTAAAGATATTACCTGATTTGTTGGCTGGTACCTTTACTCAAAGGAGGGAGTATATGCCGTATACAACAGCCTTCAGAGAACAAGGAATAAAATACCACTGGGGTTTCCCACAAATATGAAAGTCTTGAGGAACAATTCCATATTTGTCTGCACATCCCCGGAAAAGGCGAGAGATTTATTGCTAAAATGGAAGATTCAGCCTATATATTCAAATGACAAAAGAGCTCCTCGGGCACAGAAAAAGAAAAAACTGGACACAGACTAGTTTATGGAATGATGGATTACTGAAATTATCGAAACACCTAGTGGCGCTAGAGAGCAACTATAACCTATAATAAACGTAAGTTGTTTATAATTACAATTCCCTGCTCCCTCTCTAGCGCTCCGCATCACCGCGTAAAACCTTCTCTGTTGTTTATAGTGAAATCTCCCCTTGGGGAGAGCGGTGTGGAGCTGCTCAGAGCAAAGCAAGAATCACACTACAGGACCTGCCGTGACGTCATTGGGAGACACCAAGCTGATCACGTGCTCCTGGTCACGTGCCCTCCCCGGAGGCTCATTGTTCACTGCCTGAACAGCTGGAGGCTTTTCTCCTCTATCATCAGGAGCTCACACTCCAGTTGTGTGGGGGTCAGCACAACTGGTACAGGTTAGTGGCCTCTCTGCCAGCACCCAGCAAAACTTTATTCACAAAGGGTCACTATCGGCGCATTTTATCTCCCTTTTTGTTTCTCATCACTGCTGCTGGTGTCCTCCTTACCTGCAGCCCTCTCTGTGCCACCCCCAGCCCTCTCTTGTTCAGCCTCCTGTATGTGTCATCGCTGCTGCTGGTGTCCTCCTTGCATCCAGCTCTCTCTGTGCCGCCCCCAGCCTTCTCTTGTTCAGCTTCCTGTAGTGTCATCACTGTTGCTGGTGTCCTCCCCGCCTCCAGCCCTCTTTGTGCCACCTCCAGCCCTCAGCGATGACACATACAGGAGGCTAAACAAGAGAGGGATAGAGGTGGTACAAAGAGAGCTGGAAGCGGGGAGGACACCAGCAAAAGCGATGACTCATTACTGAGTCCCTCCAGACTCGTCAACTGTACCCTTTATAAAGTCTTTTTAACAACTTACAAGGGGGCTAGAGACATGGGGGACCCCTTCCCTGAATACAGCAGATATGCTGCATTCAGTGCTGCATTCAGTTAGCATAGCAGCAGGGGGATGACAGGTCCTCTTTAAATTGTATGACACTACTAGTGATCCAGAGCGGCATTTTATTTTCCTTGATTGTTCTTTAAACAACACTAGGTACATAATTGTATCTCTATATGGCCCAAATACACACCAGTTTTCATTTATCAAACAAACACTTAAGAGAGTTCAGGTGTTCTCCAAAGGGTTTAAAATTGTCTGTGAAGATTTCAACCTCCCCATGTCTCTTCCGTGTTAGATTGCTCAAACAGACGTACCGACAGGAGAGAGATGAAATCACTGGTTTCAGAATATAACTTGCATGACATCTGGAGATATTTCCACAGCTCTGAGAGAGATTACTCCCATTTGTCCCCTAGATTTAATTCCTATAGCAGGATAGACTATATTTTTGTGTATGATAGAATTCTAGGTTCTGCGCTTGAGGCAACGATAGGTGTGATCTATTGGTCTGGCCATGCTCCTATCTCACTCACCATATCTGATAGGGACTCTTCGGTCAAAGCTAATAGGTGGCATTTAAATGTTTTTTTACTGACCAATAAACAAAACATTGAATTAATAGAGACAAAATTAAAATACATCTTTGACATAAATAATAATAACTCAGACGAAGTGGTATGGTCAGCCCACAAGGCATACATGAGAGGTATTTTTATAAAGATGGCAGCAGTAGAAAAGAAAAGAAGAGTGGCGGCAGTGTCAGACCTATTAACTCAAATTAACAATCTGGAACAATTAAACAAGAAAAAAAAAACACCCCACAGCTGTCCCAACAAATAATGGAAAATAGAATGAGGCTGCTTGCTCTACTTTTATTCCAGTACGAAAAAGCACTTAAAAAGTCCAAAACAAAATGTTAAGCAATGGGAGATAGAGCAGGGAAGATTTTAGCTAGGAGAAAAAAAGGATGTAAGAAATAGGATTGTACACTTGAATAAACCTGATGGGACTAAAGTACTAAACCTGAATGACATAGCTAAAGAAGTTAGGCGATTTTATTATTCACTGTACAACCTAAAAGAGGATCCCCATACAGTTCAGCTTAATCAACAAGAAATTGGTAACTTCCTAGGAAAAATTTCACTCCCCAAGGTATCAGCGGCTCAGCTAAGAGATCTAAATACTCCCACATCTATCATTGAAATAGAACAAATAATCCGTTCTACTAAAAAGTCCTATGCTCTGGGCCCAGACAGTTTTACTAACACCTATTGTTTTGTCAAAACTTTAGCTCCTTCCCTCCTAAAAACTTTCAATTTTTGGGACTGTAGCTCTTCAATAAGGCATGAAAACTTTGAGGCAGTAATCACAACCATTCCTAAACCTGAGAAACCCCCAAACACTCCTAGTAATTTTAGGCCTATCTCCTTAATAATCTGTGACCTAAAAATATTCTCTAAAATCCTTGCAGCCAGAATAATGTATGTCCTTTCCTCTCTGATACCACCTGACCAGGTTGGGTTTGTCCCCGGGAGACAAGCCAAGGATAGCACTAGAAGAATAATAGATTGTTGGAGATAATGGAGACTAATAAACACCCCGGTGTACTGCTGTCTTTTGATGCCGAGAAGGCGTTCGACAGAGTGCACTGGAGTTATATGGGTGAGGTTCTGGATAAGTTTGGTTTTGTGGGAGATATTAAAAAGGCTACATTGGCCCTATACTCTAATACAGTCATAGTGATGAGTGTGTCTGGCTTCGCTTCAGACCGGTTCATGATAACCCGGCAGGGTTGCCTTCTCTCACTGCTTATCTTTGCTTTAAATATGGAGCCACTGGCAGAGGCTCTTAGAACTGATGTGGCCCCTATGAGAAGATGCCACAGGGAGGTACTGCACCCCAAACAGAAGGTGTAGTGCCTCCATAGTCATGGATATGGGGTTTCATACAGAGTCTGTAATAAACACCCATACATTAGGCCACCTAAGGATAGGAGACTGTATATTCTGTAGGTCCCAGAGAGTGGAGCCCAGAGTAGAGCGGGAGACTTGAGTGACAGTGAGTGACAGTTAGTCAGTCAGCGAGTGAGTCAACAGGAGGATGGTCTTGAGGAGATTGCGTCCGTGACAGGAGGGCACCTCTTTGGAGAGAGGTGACCCAGACACAGGAGGGGACAAGCCAGGACCGGTTGTAGCCGGCTGGGGAGTCTGGGGTCGACACCGGCACACTGGAGCCAAGGCAGTCAGTCGGTCTATCCCTGACTGCAAACCAACAAGCTGTGGGACCGACATAAGGGAGCCATAGCATCACGGACTGAATCCTTACCTCAGTTCCAAATTGGGTCCAGGACACTTTATCGAAAGGACCAAATTCCGATTTCTCTTCTTTTACTCCCGTCCGTAACGGTAAGGAACAAACTGTACCAAATAGTAGCAGACTAGGGGACTGGCGAAAAGGCTCTTCAGTGTGGATTAAGAGAGTAAAGAGGAACCCAGACCAAGAAAGCTATTGCAAAGATACCACCAACAGTCTCTGCAGAGACTCCTCAAAATTTGTGGCTACAACCCTGTAAAACCGGACTGTACCGTGTACCTTTTTTCATCTGGTGACAGTAAAGAACTTCTTGAGCTGATCTGGTGTCTGTCCTCCTTTTCTGCGCCACCCGGAGGGCTCCCACAGCATCAAATCGGTGAGGATTACTACTCCCCTCATCGCACCCCACTGCCCTGAGGTAAAGCACCACCTGTGGGGAGCTGTACTACTCTGAGCTGCACCTCCATCATCTCAGCGGCCGGGCGCAGCACTGGTATCCACGTTACCAGGTACCACAAGTGGTGTCATGTTACCATTTCCCCATCCATCATCATCATCTCCCACCATCCCCGCCATTGAGGGTCCAGGGCACGGAACCGGGAACCGACCAGCCGTGATCCCCCACCGAGGTAACAACCTGTCGCACTATCCGAGTACCCCCTACCCTGTCGACCGTCTCACTAATCCAAGCATACATGGAGTCTGTGTGGCAGATACAGACCATGTGGTGGGATTTTATGTAGATGATGATGGAGGGGTCCCTGGTGGGTGTCATGGGCACCCTGACTGAATTCTCCAGAATCTTGTATTACAAATTAAATGCCACAAAGTCTACCATATTCCCCATACATATTACACCTTTGGTAAAGGATAGAATACTAGAACATTTCCCCTTTAAGTGGGAGGAAGCGGGATTTACATATTTGGGTATTAATATTACAAAATTTGTAAATCTAATTAAGTTGAACTGCGAATCACTGATTTCGGAAGTTCAGGGGGACTTGGAAAGGCAGACCCTTCTCACACTGTCCAGGGTTGCCAGAATACAAATTGCAAAAATGATGTTGCTGCCTAAGATTACCTACTTGTTCAGATGTCTCCCTCTCAAATTCCCATCTAGATGGATAGGGCTCCTACAATCCCTACTTGGTAGGTTTATTTGGAAAAACAAAGAACCAAGAGTGGTGGTCAAGGCTCTACATTTCCAATATTCTTGTGGTGGAATGGGTGTCCCAAATCTATCTGTGTACCATAACGCAGCCATACTCGAGGCCGCAAAGGATTGGTGGGCAGGGGATCTTACTTATAGATGGCTCCAAATAGAAAGACAGTTTGCTCCCCACAGGTCTACTAGACTTTTGCTAGAGATCGAGCTACTGAAGCCCTGAAATTTAATTTTCCCTTACATATGATGTCCTTGTTGATTTCTTATTGGAATAACCTTGATAGAACACTGACAAAATCCCTATTTAAATACATTTCTGTAAAAGCGATCGGGGAACACATCTCTGGGTTGTCTCTAGACCTGTGGGTGAAATCAGGTGTAAGCACTATTGATAAACTCCTAGATGGCCCTGTATTCCCCTCTTTTGCAGATTTGTCACAACTTTACAAGATTCCCAAAATATGCTTTTGTCAGTAACTCCAAATTCAGCATTTTATCCAGTCGGGCACATTTCCAGCTTGGTGGAACATTGACTCATCAGACATAATCCAGAAATACTTTAAAGTAGACTACTGTTTTGAATTAATTTGAGCTCCCTCCGGTGGTTGTTGCTGGTGATGCAGTTGACTGTGTGGGCTTCACAGGTGATGGTGATGATTGCCAATCTGGTTCTTGGAGCATATAATGGTTTGAAGTGGATCAATCCTTCCCAGTTGTCTTTGGTTCCAGGAGGAGTTCACATCTCTCTGGTTTCTTCTGCTCTGTGGAATTCTTTGCAAGCTAAGTGGATGTTTTTTTGGTATTTTGTGGCACACTTGTGTGCTTAAAGGGAACCTGTCACCCAAAATCACCCTTGTTAGCTGTAAATACATGTCCCTGAAGCATAACACCACAGTCCTACACATCCCTTTGTGGTGTTTTAGTTCAATATGAAAGTGCACTTTAGTCGTTTCAAAACTTACAAAATCCATGGCAGTGGGGCGTTCCAAAGCCTTCTTGTCTATGAGGCGGTTCCCCTGTGCCGCTGTATTACGCCCTAATGGGCGTTGTTTCAAACTTTGTAGCGCGGGCACGATTCATAATATCGCGGCCGCGACGTCACGGTCATGTGATGCCGTGACGCGTCATTTCCGGGCGGACGGGGCGCTGTTGTCTGACGCGCACCGGCCGACTTCATAAAGCGATCTGCGCATGCGCTGAAGTTGGCCAGTGCGCGTTCACAGACAGAGGCAGGTGGGCAGGCTACGTTGAATCCCCCTCCCTCCCCTGTGTCATCCTCCTTCCCTGTCTCTCGCTCTCTGTCTGTGACCCCCTCCATAACTGTGCCCCCACTGCTTCACTCCAAGTAATAAAAAAAACAAAAAAAAAATGTCAATATACACTAGATATATATAGATGTGGATATAATATATATATATATATATAATGTATATGTTTGTGAAAAAAAAAAAAAATTACACACACACATATATGTGTTACAGTATTAGATGTGTGTGCATGCATATATATGTGTGTATATATATTTATATATATATATATATATATATATATATATATATATATATTATATATAATATTATATCCACATCTATATATATCTAGTGTATATTGACATTTTTTTTTTGTTTTTTTTATTACTTGGAGTGAAGCAGTGGGGGCACAGTTATGGAGGGGGTCACAGACAGAGAGCGAGAGACAGGGAAGGAGGATGACACAGGGGAGGGAGGGGGATTCAACGTAGCCTGCCCACCTGCCTCTGTCTGTGAACGCGCACTGGCCAACTTCAGCGCATGCGCAGATCGCTTTATGAAGTCGGCCGGTGCGCGTCAGACAACAGCGCCCCGTCCGCCCGGAAATGACGCGTCACGGCATCACATGACCGTGACGTCGCGGCCGCGATATTATGAATCGTGCCCGCGCTACAAAGTTTGAAACAACGCCCATTAGGGCGTAATACAGCGGCACAGGGGAACCGCCTCATAGACAAGAAGGCTTTGGAACGCCCCACTGCCACGGATTTTGTAAGTTTTGAAACGACTAAAGTGCACTTTCATATTGAACTAAAACACCACAAAGGGATGTGTAGGACTGTGGTGTTATGCTTCAGGGACATGTATTTACAGCTAACAAGGGTGATTTTGGGTGACAGGTTCCTTTAAGGTTCTGCTTATGTTTTGTCTTAGTCGAGTTTTACCATTCACTATTATCTGTTATTTCCAGTTCTGCTGGCATTTTATTTATAGAAGTCTGCAGATATAGAAGGCGCCGAGTCTTAGTGACTCAGGGTAAGTTTTGTACTATCTGCTGTTGGTGGTTTTTTGATAGTGTTTTATACTGACCGCAATAGTATTTTATACTGTCTTTCCTATATAGCTAGTTTGGCCTCTTTTGCTAAACCTTTTACCACTGCCTGTGTTTGTTTTCCTTTCTCTTGTTTCCCAGTTAATATCTGTGGGGGCTTGCTATTCTTTTTTTGGTGTTCTGCTCTGAGGCAAGATAGCTTTTCCTACATCCATCCTTAGGAGCAGTTAGTTCTCCGGCCGTGCAGAGGTGTCTAGGTCTGGTTAGTTACATCCCATGGCTACTTCTAGTTGCGGTGTGTAGTCAGGGATTGCGATCAGTATAGTTACCAACGACTTCGGTGGAATCTGAATGTTACTCCTGAGTCATCGGTTCATAACAGACTACCCCAATGAACATGGATTGTCTATGTTCTATAGGACACTTAATTTGCCATCAGAGTTGGTCAAACTCCCTTATATGAATGTCTGCGGGGAGGCACTCTCTTTTTCATTCACCCCCGAACACTGATACCCTGCGGCCACATTTACTCAAAAGCACTCCTCCTGCATTAATCATCTAGAACAATTAAAGAAAATACATATGAACTGGTATCTGACCCCTTATAAAATTTCAAAATTTAACAAATCATATTCCCCATTATGCTGGAAGGATGTGGTAAAAAAGGGGATCTGGGTCATGTGTGGTGATGGTGCCCCAAAATAGGAGAATTCTGGAATCAAGTGGCAGACTTAATCAGGACCTTGATAGGTTTCCCTTTAACTCTAGAGCAGTGGTTCTTAACCGGGGTTCTATTGAACCCTAGGGTTCGGTGAGTCGGTCTCAGGGGTTCAGCGGAGCCCCCGCCATGGAGGTCAAGACACACCCGACTCATTATGTAAATTCGTGATGACACGCCCCGCTTGGCCATCACTAGCTGCAGATAATCACATTACATTAATTGGCCAATCAGTGCTGCGGGGAATTTAGTGTGCTCAGTAGTCACCGTGTGACTGTCATACTAACTATGTTGAGCAAAAAAAGAAAGTGGTCGGACGAATATGTACAACATGGATTCACATGTATCATGGAACGTGATGGAAGTCAGCGTCCTATCTGCATGATTTGCAATGCCAAGTTGAGCAACTCTAGTCTCGCACCAGCAAAACTGAAGGAACACTTCTTGAAGCTGCATGGAGATGAGGAATTCAAGAACACAACGCTTGCTGAATTCAAGGTGAAAAGAGCCAGATTTGATGAAAGGGCCACTCTGCCTGCTCTTGGATTTGTACCCGTGAACAAACCGATCCTCACCACATCGTACGAAGTTGCGTACCTGATCGCAAAGCAGGGCAAGCCGCAAACCATTGGTGAAACACTCATAAAACCAGCAGCGTTAAAGATGGCGAATATGATACTCGGAACAGCGGCCAAAGGTAAATTATCCAAATTCCTCTTTCAAATGACACCATCAGTGACAGAATAGAGTGCATGAGTAAAGACATCTTGGCTCAAGTAGTCGCAGATCTAATTTCAAATCCGGCAAAATTCAGCCTTCAACTGAGACCACAGACGTTTCTAATCTAAGCTAGCTTTCTGTTTTCGTGCACTATGTGAAAGACAACATGATAAAAGAAGAGTTTTTATTTTGTAAGCCTCTTACAACAACAACTAAGCCAACCGATGTGAAGAAGCTTGTGGAGTCAATAATCTTTCATGGGATATGGTTTCTGCAGTTTGTGATGGAGCTCCAGTCATGCTGGGAAGAAAGTCTGGTTTTGGTGTGCTAGTAAAAGCCGATGCACCACACAACATTTTACGCATTGTATTCTGCACAGGCATGCGTTGGCAACAAAAACCTTGCCTCCAAAAATGGCAGAAGTATTACAAACTGTAGTGGAATGTGTGAACTATGTGCAAAATAGTGCTCTGAGGCACCGCATCTTCAATGAGCTGTGAAAAGAAATGGGCTCTGAATTCGAGGTACTCCTGTACCATTGTAATGTTCGGTGGTTATCCCAGGGACAGGTGCTGAATTGTGTTTTTGCCATGCGTGTGGAATTAGCCCTGTTTTTGCAAGAGCGCCAACATTGTCATGCTGATTGCTTAAAGAATCCAGAGTTCATTCTCATTTTAGCGTACATGGCTGATATATTCGCAGCTCTAAATCATCTCAATCAGCAGATGCAGGACTGTGGAGTCAACATCATGGAAGCACAAGAAGGCTTTAAAAGAAAAACTACCATTATGGGAACGACGAACAGAGAACAATAACTTCACAAATTTTCCCCTTCTGGACGACTGTGTAAGTAAGATCAAAGATGTGTCTGGAATCGGAGACATTTCTGTATCCATGGAACTGAAGCAAACAATTGCCACACACTTAGATGAACTTGCAAAGTCTCTCGAAGGATATTTCCCTACAAAAGAGTAATATCCAGCATGGGTAAGATAGCCGTTCACGTTTGCTGTTGAGACAGCAGATGTCAATTATGAATACCTGGACGAAATCATTGAAATTCAGCAGAGCCAGGTTCAACAGCAACTCTTTAGAACAACAACACTCTCAACGTTTTGGTGTCGACAGTTGAAAAGTACCCAACTATTGCTAACAAAGACCTGGAATTTTTTATACCATTTGTTACAACATATCTCTGTGAACAATCCTTTTCGAGGATGCTGGACATAAAAACAATGAAAAGGAACAGACTTTGCTGTGAAAATGACATGAGAGTAGCACTTGCCAAGGTGAAGCCACGAATATCTGAACTGGTCTCTCAAAAACAACAGCAGAAGTCACACTGATTTGCAGATATGTAATTTGTTGTGAGTTCATGCACTATGTTGGTTTTGTTCTTTGATCAAGGTGATGTTCATGCACGATTCATTTTGTGTACCAGTAAAAAAACATATACCTATGTCTTGAATTTGGAAAAAAAATCATATTTGATTTATCACTAAAGAAGGGTTCGGTGAATGTGCATATGAAACTGGTGGGTTCGGTACATCAAACAAAGTTAAGAACCACTGCACGAGAGGGACCCTTGGCAGTCTTAAACATTGAGTTGGACCTTCTTCCCCCAAACTTAGTTCTAGTGATAACCCATGTTTTGATAGTGGCCCGTCAGAGTTTGGCAAGGTACTGGAGGGAGGTTTCTACCCCCACACAGGAGGAACTCAATGGTAGGATAAATTCTCATTGTCTACATGAACGTTGTTTGGTTCACTCAATAAAGCAAAAAGAATGAGTCAGTCGCCAGTAGGAGATTTGGGAGACTCACACTTAGGATGGCTTTAATATTTTTCCTGCTTTATCCTAGTCTTTTCATAATTAGATTGGTACATAGAAATATTTAAAACAAAGCTCCTAAAGCTTATCCCCCTCCCCCACTATCCATTAATTTACCTTTTGTGTCCAATCCTGGCTGTCCCTTTCTTTCTGTGTGGTCCTTTCTTTACCTTCCCTATAATATCCAGTTTGGAATTGGTTTACACCAGTGGTGATTATCTGGACATGACTGTTATATTGAAATGATTGTGTAAACAAGTTATATATGTTGGTAAAAGATTTATTTAAATAATAAAATTATTGTTAAAAAAAAAGTTACCGTATTTTCTGGCGTATAAGACGAGTTTTGAAACCCTGTAAATCTTCTCAGAAGTCAGGGGTCGTCTTATAGGCCAGGTGCAGGGCGCCACCTACTGGCAAAGAGATAGTGCACATATCCTGGGTGGCCGCATTGTGTCCGGCCGCTCTCCTCGGGAGCAGAGAGACACCAGAGCTGACGTTTCTGCCTCCCCCAGCATGAAGGAGCCAGACATCAAATACAGCCCCCCACTACAGGTACAGCAGTCACGATTCCTCCCTCCCTCCTGGTTGTGACGAGGGTTGTGCTCCTTGTACACCGCTCTGATGAGTGAAAACAAGAGGCAGACTGAGAAGATCCTGCATCCTGCTCTGTGGATCACTGCTGACAGGGAAGGAGTGTGTGCTTATGGAGACTCCCCCCTCCTCCCCTGCATCAGTGCAGACCTGCAGACTGGAGAGGGGCTGCTCACAGTTTGTCACAGATATTTGTAGTTTAAACACCAGGACTCTGCTTAGACTGTCTCCTCTCAATGCTGAGGGTTTGTTACAGTGTGACTGGCTGGCTAACTCTATGTGATCTCCAGACAGATTGTTACAAATCTTCTGCTATCAGACTCTCCAGGCCAGTGCAGGTTTCCATTCATTGACAGCTGGCAGAGATCCTGGAAATAATTGAAATGAATCTCCTGTCCTCCATGTGACATTGTCTGATAGGAAAGCTTACCCCCTGTACTCCCCCCCACCCCCATCTTGACACTGGCACAACCCCCTCTTCATGTCACCTACTCCCTTATGGTGCTGGCACATGCCAATCCCCATATTCCACCCCCCTCCCCACAACGCTGGCACCTCACCCCTCTCCATGTCACGTACCCCCCCCCCCACACACACAATCCCAGCTCTGGCAAATCCCCCTCTCCATGTTTATAGCACATTGAGGACTATGGGGGTGCATTATACTATATGGAGCACTATGATGGTGCATTATAATGGGCGACTATGGATGATGCATTATAATATATGGAGCCAATTATATTATATGGAAGCCATTATCATACTTGGAGGGCTCTATGGGGGGCATGATAATACTTGGAGGGGTATCAGGAAGCCTTTATACTTTATGGAGGGCGATTTGAGGGCTGTGTGGGGGCCATAATACAGTGTGAAGATATGTAGGGCCATTATACTGTATGAAGGGCTGTGTGGGCGTCACAGCGGGGATCATGCCGTAGAAGTGGGGTAGTCTTATACAGCGAGTATATTCCAAACTCTATATTTTAACTGGAAAAGTTGGGGGTCGTCTTATACACCCAGTCGTCTTATACGCCAGAAAATACGGTACATATTTATATATAAAACCAATTAATGATCCTGTCCCACAGTTTGACCCAACCTGTAGTTTGGTAGAGAAAGAGATATAAACGTAGACCAGGGTACTCAAAATGTGCACTTATTACCAGGCCAAGCTACAAGCAACACTCTGAAGCAAATCAGTTACCTTTGAACAAAAAGAAAGAATGACTAGAGAGAAGAATAGTATTTTATTTTTATTTCAACTGTAGCGCAGTTACAGTGACTTGTGAAAGTATTTGGCCCCCTTGAACTTTTTAACCTTTGCCACATTTCAGGCTTCAAACATAAAGATATAAATTCTAATTTTTTTTGTAAAGAATCAACAACAAGTGGGACACAATCGTGAAGTGAAATTTTTTGGATATTTTAAACTTTTTTAACAAATAAAAAACTGAAAAGTGTGGCGTGCAATATTATTCGACCCCTTTACTTTCAGTGCAGCAAACTCCCTCCAGATGTTCAGTGAGGATCTCTGAATGATCCAATGTTGTCCTAAATGACTGGTAATGATAAATATAATCCATCTGTGTGTAATCAAGTCTCCGTATGAATGCACCTGCTCTGTGATAGTCTCAGGGTTCTGTTTCAAGTGCAGAGAGCATCATGAAGACCAAGGAACACACCAGGCAGGTCCGAGATACTGTTGTGGCGAAGTTTAAAGCCATATTTGGATACAAAAAGATTTCCCAAGTTTTAAACATCACAAGGAGCACTGTGCAAGCGATCATATTGAAATGGAAGGAGTATCAGACCACTGCAAATCTACCAAGACCCGGCCGTCCCTCTAAACTTTCATCTCGAACAAGGAGAAGACTGATTAGAGATGCAGCCAAAAGGCCCATGATCACTCTGGATGAACTGCAGAGATCTACAGCTGAGGTGGGGGAGTCTGTCCATAGGACAACAATCAGTCGTACACTGCACAAATCTGGCCTTTATAGAAGAGTGGCAAGAAGAAAGCCATTTCTCAAAGATATCCATAAAAAGTCTCGTTTGAAGTTCACCACATGCCACCTGGGAGACACCAAACATGTGGAATAAGGTGCTCTGGTCAAATGAAACCAAAATCAAACTTTTTGGCCACAATGCAAAACAATATGTTTGGTGTAAAAACAACACAGCTCATCACCCTCAAAACACCATCCTCACTGTCAAACATGGTGGTGGCAGCATCATGGTTTGGGCCTGCTTTTCTTCAACAGGGACAGGGAAGATGATTAAAATTGATGGGAAGATGGACGGAGCCAAATACAGGACCATTCTGAAAGAAAACCTGTTGGAGTCTGCAAAAGACCTGAGACTGGGACGGAGATTTATCTTCCAACAAGGCAATGATCCCAAACATAAAGCAAAATCTACAATGGAATGGTTCAAAAATAAACATGTCCAGGTGTTAGAATGGCCAAGTCACTGTCCAGACCTGAATCCAAACGAGAATCTGCGGAAAGAGCTGAAAACTGCTGTTCACAAATGCTCTCCATCCAACCTCACTGAGCTCCAGCTGTTTTGCAAGGAAGAACGGGCAAGAATTTCAGTCTGTCGATGTGCAAAACTGATAGAGACATACTCCAAGCGACTTGCTGCAGTAATCGCAGAAAAGGGTGGCGCTACAAAGTATGAACTCAAAGGGGCTGAATAATATTGCACGCCCCACTTTTCAGTTTTTTAATTGTTAAAAAAGTTCAAAATATCCAATAAATTTTGTTCCACTTCACGATTGTGTCCCACTTGTTGTTGATTCTTCACAAAACAATTAGAATTTATATCTTTCTGTTTGAAGCCTGAAATGTGGCAAAAGGTTGAAAAGTTCAAGGGGGCCGAATACTTTCACAAGGCACTGTATATTATATACAATGACGCAGTCTGACTGGTCATCACATCTATTTTAAAAATGTAAGAGAAATAACACTGATAGCATAGTTAGAGAAAGAGAAAAACATACTCACATTTTGCCCCCCGGCCAAGTCCCAGGTGTAATTGCCATACTGGTAGACCATGCATCGGGATTGATCTTTGAAATGCATTGCAGAGAAGTTACTCCACCAATCAAACATATTGCCATCCTTGTCAAAATTCCTTCCTGTTAGGGAACAACCAACACTGAGATTCTGACAGCTAACTCACATTTGTGGCATAAATCATACATATGGCGCTAGGTTGAGTTCTATCAGTGATTCTGATCAGATTTTTGTCAAACTGTCAGCTTTCATCATTGGAGTTTTTCAGTTTTGGATCTTGTATAGAAGCTTCCTAAGCTTCTCCAACCAGGCAGTCAGTGAAAAACGGACAGCACATGGATGGCATCTGAGTCCTGTCTAATCAATTCACAGACCTGGTGTTAGTAAGTTTGATCAATGACTCAGATTAAAATCAAACATAAGGTTGTGAGAAAAAGTTGACATACCTTGGCAGATATTTTGCTTTCTTGGCTTTTTTTCAGAGAATATGAATGATAACACTAAAAATGTTTCAGTGGTTGGATGAGCCATTTATTATCAAACTACTTTGTTTTCTCATTTTAAATCATAATGAGAACTAAAAACATTTATTTGATCCTGATCAAAAGTTCACATACCCCAGTTCTTAATACTGTGTATTGCCCCCTCTAACATTAATGACAGCTTAAAGTCTTTTGTGGTAGTTGTGTATGAGGCTCTTTATTTTCTCAGGTGGTAAAGCTGTTTATTCTTCTTGGCAAAAAGCCTCCAGTTCCTGTAAATTCCTGGCCTTTCTTGCATGAACTGCAGATCTTCCCAGAGTGGCTCAATGATATTGAGATCAGGAGACTGCGATGGCCACTACAGAACCATTACTTTGTTCTTCTATAGCCAATGACATGTCAGCTTGGCCTTGTGGTTTGGATCTTTGTCATGTTGGAACGTCCAGGTACGTCCCATGCACAGCTTCCGGGCTGATGAGTGCAAATTTGCTTTCAGTATTTGCTGATAAGGTGCTGCATTCATCTTTACTTTAACTTTGACTGTTTCCTGTGCCTTTGTAGCTCACACATCCCCACATCATCAGCGAACCACCTCCGTGCTTTACAGTAGGAATGTAAATGATGAATCCTTTCATCACAGGTCTTGCCGACACCTTTCAAAATGTAACGTTTATGGTTGTGGCCAAAATGTTTTCATTTGGTCTCATCACTCCAAATTACCTTGTGCCAGACGTTTTGGAGGTTTGTCTCTGTGCTGTTTGGCATATTATAGGTGAGAAATTTTGGGCATTTGCGCGATAATGGCTTTCTTCTGGCGACTCGACCATGCAGCCCATTTTTCTTTAAGTGTCTCTTTAATGTGCATCTTGAAACAGCCACACTGCCAGTTTTCAATGAGTCCTGTATTTCAGATGATGTTATTTGTGGGTTTTTCTTTGCATCCCAAACAATTTTCCTGGCAGTTGTGGCCGAAATTTTTGTTGGTGTACCTTATCGTCGTTTGGTTTTTATAGAGCACTTGATTTTCCATTTGTTAATCACAGTTTGTACACTGCTGAGTGCCATTATCAATTCCTTGGATTTTTTTTGCATCCCTTTCCTCTTTGATACAGTTCAACTATTTTTTCCCATAGATCCATTGACAATTTTTTTGCTTTCCCCATGACCCACAATCCAGAAATGTCAGTGGCTGGACGAGAGATGTGACTCACCGCAAGCCCGTGGACTCCGGTTTAGACAGGCTGTAGCTCCTTCCTCCTTGTCACGGGTGGGCCGCACCTGCCGGTAGTCGGGCCCGGTAGAGTGCAGATCAAAAGGGTTGAAGACGTCTTGTAGGAACAGATTAAAGGGGTTTAATTTATTCGTGACTCCACCTATGAGTAGTTTCGGTAAGTCTTACCGACGCTGCGGAACCTCCGGGGGATGGACAGCAGCATGATGGAACGCTCCCCACAGGCTGAGCGGTGATCCCCGGAGTCTGGAGCTGCTCAAGATGTTGTACGGCAGCTGCGGTTACCTTGTGTACGGACGGATGCCATCATAAGGAAACACGGACACTGTAAGTCTCTGTAACGGGTCTTTACTGTAACCAGCAGGCAGTACATGGCATACAGTTTACGGGTAGTAGACCAGGTGGACTCAGCAGCAATCGGTGTTCCTCAGAGATCCGTAGTGTTCCTCCATTCTAGCTAAGTGTTTGCCATTGTCGCCCAGGAATACCGGGTCGGGTACGGGGAGGCTGCTTCAATGCCCTATCCAAGATGTACGTTATGGATGTTCTGTGGAGCCTTGGATCCCTCGGTGGGTACACCGCTGGTTAGACGACTGGAAGTTGGCTGGTGGTGGGGTGCTCCTGTGAAGCTGCTCCTCCACGCTTCTGGTTCGCGTAGCAGAGGTGAACTGCTGCCAGCTTCGGTACCAGTGAACCGGCTGTAAATTGGGCACGGGGGTATTTTGGAACCCGTGGTTGGTGATGTCCAATCCCGGTTGGTAAGGCCTCAGGTGCTAACACCCGACCGTTGACGGCCCGGGGGCTGCACGAGGTGCAGAGCCCCCGCTCCTACTCCAAGTTCAAGTCTGTGTCTTCTGTCTAGACTCACACCCAGACTTTCCCAGACTAACTAGTCTAAGTGTCTGTACTTCTCCTACACTACCCTTGCACTCCGCCCACCAGGACCTTGGATTGGCCCTCTATGTTAAGTGATGCATGCAGGGTTTTTGGATCTCTAAGTTAACCAGATAACTGCTGGGTCAGAGAATATTGCTGCTGCATTTATGGCTGCAATACCCTCCTGTGACGCACTCGTTGCGGGGCACCACAGATGCAAGAGTCTGTCTGGATCCCAGAAACTCACTTGGCTTTTATGCACACAGTCTGATTACAAAGAAACAGGTCATAGGTAAGGATGTTACCTTTTTTAGCCATTCAAACCCATTTGTGTCAAGTTCTGTGCACGTAATCAGGCCAAAATGACCATGGTACATGAACTTTTTGTCAGGGTCATTTGGATGTTTTTGATTGTCATTATTATTTAAAATGAGAAAACACAGTAGTTTGACAATAAATGGGTTCACCCAACCACTAACCATGAGTGGAAAAAACGTTTTTGTGTTATCATTCATATTCTCTGAAAAAAAAGGCCAAAAAAGCAAAAAATCTGCTGGGTTATGTAAACTTTTGAGCACAACTGTATCTCCATATTTTTGTTCAGACCACTCAGTCCTCAAAAATACAGTCATGTGAACTGCTCCATAGATTATTATAGGTACGAGTTCTTTCCTTGAAAAATACGGACAGTATTCATATGTTAAACACTGATGTCTGAAAGGGCACTAATTTTGAGGAGCAAAATATGAAAGAGAAAAGCTCCTAAATAACTGCATCATTACAATTTTCAAAATGTTGCTATTGGACAGCCATGCTACCAAGGTTAAAAGGGTAGATCAGATATAGTACCCATTAATCACATGACCTAAAGGAAGGTCAATCATGCAGTACCATCATTTGCCTATGCCATAAATACACCCCTGGTACCTAAAAGACTAATGTATTAGTTACTTCTCATTATTACTGTGAGGCGCCAGCCACAGAATAATACTATTACACCAATGGACTTAGAGTGGACTTTAAAGCGCAAGGTGCGCCGGTTACATCAATCTTATTGTTGCATTTTATTAAAGATTGCTTGCAATTTGAAGAGGGAAGGGATTGGAACGCTGTGTCATTCTAGTTGGCCTCCATGGACTCCAATGTAATCCTGCCTACAGAACGATTTATTGTCATCTGGTGGGAGATTGGGAGTTTTTTGTTCCTCTCTGCAGGGGACTTCTCTAATACACAATCCTGCAGACAGGGATGGCAGCTGGGCTTCTGGAACCTTCATACTTTGAGCTAGATGTAGAAAATGTTAAAGAAGGAGGTGTGTTGAGTACTTCTGCCCATCCAGTAACAATAAGTCACATGTTTGGTTAGTGAGTTGGAGCTGTGAAGTGTAGGGGCAAGGATCTGTTGCTGTAGCCAAGTCCTGGTGCCCATGGATGCACTATAGAGATTGGAAATGAATACATGTGCTTCGCTCATGGTATTCATCATCTGGATTTGAGAAACTTTCCTAAGGACTGTTCTTGCTTGCTGGAGTTGGATACACCAGCTACGGTTGTGATATCCATTGTTTTGAGGAACATAAGAACTATTATTGTTGCTGGCTGGAGCTAGATATACATGCTACGTTGTGATAACCATCGTCTAGAGCAGAGGTCCCCAACTCCAGTCCTCAAGGCCCACCAACGGTCCAGGTTTTCATTATTTCCTTAGAAATTTGACAGTTGGTAATTCAATCTCCTGCACAGGTGGTGATTCCAATTGTCAAATGCCAAGGAAATCCTGAAAACATGCACTGTTGGTGGGCCTTGAGGCCTGGAGTTGGGGACCTCTGGTCTAGAGCATGGATCTCAAACTCCAGGCCTTGAGGGCCGCACACAGTGCAGGTTTTAAAGGTTTCCATAGCATTTGACAGTTGGTGATCAAATGACCAACTGTCAAATTCTACGGAAATCCTGAAAACCTGCACTGTGTGCAGCCCTTGAGGCCTGGAGTTTGAGACCCCTGGTCTAGAGGAACATAAGAACTGTTGTTGCTGTCTGGAGCTGGATGTCCATGCTGTGGTCATGGTATCTATCAGTTATCATCTGAAGCAGCATAGTCTGTGACAGCAGACTATACCGGCAGGAGATATAAATGCTGTGGGCCAACCAAAAGTTGGGAGAAAGTGGGTATTGCCTAGTATGGGGACAGTGGAACTACTGATCCTGGTTTGGGATTTTGAGGACTGGGGGCATGCATTGTGGCCATCTACCTGGAGTTACTGTAAGACCATGTATGGAAGAAATAAAAATAGTTGCATCGTTAACCTGCCTAGGTGAATAATACAATCCACATCCTCAGATCTTCACAATTACCATTATCATCAAAGCCGTGAGTGATTTCATGACCAATCACCATACCAATTCCACCAAAGTTCAACGCTTGTGGCTGTTGTTTACTGAAAAATGGAGGCTGAAGGATTCCAGCAGGAAATACTAAAAACACAATAAATTATTGTAATTATTAGTTGCATTTGAAGTAATCATATAAGCAAGGGATGGATTGAGTCAATAAAATTGAGTTAGGGTGCTTTCACATTAACGGTATTGCAATTTTACGGCAGATCCAGCAGATGTTGCCGCACCTTCCGGATCTACCACGTAACGGCCAACTTTTGGCACCGATCCGGCAAGCCTCATTCATTCTCTATGGGGATTGCGGTTGGGTACAGTAAGTGCGGTATCGCCTAATCCAGCACTTGCAGCGCTTGCGGCACTGCAAAAAATAAATCTGCTGGATTTGGCAATACCGCACTTGCTGCTCCCGACCGCAAGCCCCATAGAGAATGAATAGGGCTTGCTGGATCGGTGCCGCAAATGGACAGTTATGCAGTAGATCCAGCAGGTGCAGCGACATTTGCCGGATCTACTGCAAAATTACAATACCACTGATGTGAAAGGAACCTTAGTCATACATGACAGTAAGGTAGACCACCTAACACTATAAGTCAACACCAATTGGATCCCTTTTTTTGAGTAACTCACCAATCTGATTCCGATTAGGGGAATAGAAGGCATCAGCCACTGCTGCACCAATTATCCAACTAAAATAGAGTAACACATGGACAGTTATTACTGTGGGTTATTTACTTCTGAACATTAAGATGGAAAACGGTATAAATTAAATATACTTTAGGCCAATCAACGTAAATTTTGTCACAGCTCTCCCAACATTATATGTCATTCATAATACTGCTGTTTTTATAGAAAAGATTGGCCATTGCTACCTCAATGGTATTAAGGTAAAGAAAAGTCAATTGTTGAAATTTCTGTGGATGCGCCCTTCGTGTCAGAACTCTGGATCTTCTGATGACCTTTAGTGTATTCTTGCCCTTTAATATGTTTCTTGCCCTTTTCCAAGATGACATCCTCTGCTTCATTCCTCTCCATGTGTTCTTGTCTCCCAGCCTTTATAAACCCCAGATCATCTACTAGTCCTCTACTTGAGTATTCTGCCAGGATTCTAGCCCTTACTGCATCTCAAGTTTGTACCTCCCTCTCCTGCAAATCCTGTCTTTCTCTCCTGTGAGTTTCTCCTGTGACTGCTCATCTGAGGTTCTGCTTCCTACACCTGCTGCCTGCTTGTCTGCTTCAGCTCTAGCCAGACCGGCCTTGTGTCATGTAAGCTTGTTGCTTAAAAATCTCCTTGTAGCTTCCTCATGTATTAAAGATGCAGTAGCAGTGCACAGGACTGTTCAAGACTTTTTAGTAAAACTGCACTGCATCTGGTTCTGGACCTGTTTTTTCAGAGACTAGTGTTCCCATGCCTACTGGGTGTTACTGTTATATAGACTTTGTAACAGCATCATTCAGAGTGAGCTTTGCCATTGAGATCCCTTTTACAGCATCTCCTAGTGGGTACAAAGCATAACAAAGAGCACTATTTGCATAATCCTGTGAGGTTTTTAACAGACTTTTCTATTAAGGCTTCATTTAATATTCTCACTGTGTGCTTATAAACTTTAATTTTTTGCTGCACTTTGTTTAATCACCGTGGGTTACAATACAGAGTTTGAAACCTTGTTTCAGTTGGTCTTGCCTGACAATAGCAAAAAGATCCCTGAGTTATGCATTATACAGTTGTGGCCAAAAGTATTGACACCCCTGCAATTCTGTCAGATAATACTCATTTTTTTCCTGAAAATGATTGCAATAACAAATTCTTTGGTATTATCTTCATTTAATTTGTCTTCAATGAAAAAAAACACAAAAAGAATTGTCCTAAAGCCAAATTGGATCTAATTCCACACCAAACATAAAAAAGGGGGTGGACAAAAGTATTGGCACTGTTAAAAAAATCATGTGATGTTTCTCTAATTTGTGAAATTAAAAGCACCTGTAACTTACCTGTGGCACCTAACAGGTGTTGGCAATAACAATCTCACTTGCAGCAGTTGACATGGATTAAAGTTGACTCAACCTCTGTCCTGTGTCCTTGTGTGTACCACATTGAGCATGGAGAAAAGAAAGACCAAAGAACTGTCTGAGGACTTGAGAAACCAAATTGTGAGGAAGCATGAGCAATCTCAAGGCTACAAGTCCATCTCCAAAGACCTGAATGTTCCTGTGTCTACCGTGCGCAGTGTCATCAAGAAGTTTAAAGCCCATGGCACTGTGGCTAACCTCCCTAGATGTGGACGGAAAAGAAAAATTGAAGAGAGATTTCAATGCAAGATTGTGTGTATAGTGGATAAAGAACCTTGACTAACATCCAAACAAGTTCAAGCTGCCCTGCAGTCTGAGGGTACAACAGTGTCAACCCGTACTATCCATCAGCGTCTGAATTAAAAGGGACTGTATGTAGTATGGTAGGATACCCAGGAAGACCCCACTTCTTACCCCGAGACATAAAAAAGCCAGGCTGGAGTTTGCCAAAACTTACCTGAGAAAGCCTAAAACGTTTTGGAAGAATGTTCTCTGGTCAGATGAGACAAAAGTAGAGCTTTTTGGGCAAAGGCATCAACATAGAGTTTACAGGAGAAAAAAAGAGAGACATTCAAACAAAAGAACACGGTCCCTACAGTCAAACATGGCGGAGGTTCCCTGATGTTTTGGGGTTGCTTTGCTGCCTCTGGCACTGCACTGCTTGAATGTGTGCATGGCATTATGAAGTCTGAAGACTACCAACAAATTTTGCAGCATAATGTAGGGCCCAGTGTGAGAAAGCTGAGTCTAACTCAGAGGTCATGGGTCTTCCAGCAGGACAATGACCCAAAACACACTTCAAAAAGCACTAGAAAATGGTTTGAGAGAAAGCACTGGAGACTTCTAAGGTGGCCAGCAATGAGTCCAGACCTGAATCCCATAGAACACCTGTGGAGAGATCTAAAAATGGCAGTTTGGAGAAGGCACCCTTCAAATATCAGGGACCTGGAGCAGTTTGCCAAAGAAGAATGGTCTAAAATTCCAGCAGAGCATTGTAAGAAACTCATTGATGGTTACAGGAAGCGGTTGATCGCAGTTATTTTGGCTAAAGGTTGTGCAACCAAGTATTAGGCTGAGGGTGCCAATACTTTTGTCTGCCCATTTTTGGAGTTTTGTGTGAAATGACCAATGTTTTGCTTTTTGCTTCGTTCTCTTTTGTGTTTTTTCATTGAAGACAAATTAAATGAAGATAATAATACCAAAGAATTTGCGATTGCAATCATTTTCAGGAAGAAACTGAGTATTATCTGTCAGAATTGCAGGGGTGTCAATACTTTTGGCCACAATTGTACTAAATACACTTGGTGCTAGTTGATCAACACAATTATAAGGCCTTGGCTTCAGTTGACCTTATGATTTTGATTACAGGTTTTAATGTTCCCAATAAGTCTTGCTAGAATTTGTTTTTCTTGCTCACTGTTGTGTTCATCTAATTAGAAAGGCATACACTCATTGACTCACAGAGTAATATTAAAGAGGTTTTCTAGTTTTCAGTATACGGTATTTACAGTGATTGGAGGAATTCACTGTTCAGGATTATCATCTATTTGCCAAACAAACCTCCAAAGAGCTTAAGAGAACCCATCACAATCTGTTCAATACAAAGGCAGCCCATTGATGTCAAAAGGGGCAATGTTTAAATTATTACATTTTCGCTGTGATGATGCCGCAGCTAAAGATAAAGGAATAACCTACTACTGGACATCTTCAGCATATTTATTTCAGGACCTCATTTAAAAGAAAAACAATCTACCTTCTGCTGCAGTACTGTTCCCAGAGAGTAAGGTGAATTGTGTCATGTACTGACTGCAGCCAATAAATGGCCGATCATCAACTGCAGACTTTACTAGTTCATTGGATTGGTCATCTGCCCTGGCCCAAGTTGTGGGAACTGCAACCAGCACATGACACAACAAGCCACCCCAGTCTCTGGGACCACAGCACCAACATCACAACACTGCTGCAGGAGGTGATAAATCCATATTCTAATTTAATTGGGGTCATAAACCTATTAATATGCAGTTGTCCAATATTGGACAACCCCTTTAAATACTTGCCATCAGGTTCCATAACACACTATAACAGATAACATAGATCCAAAAATGGGTACCAAGTTAGCAGTGTTCATCAAAATCGGTATGTCCAATTTGTTACAGGAGCCCAATACTAGGACCTTCTTGTATTCCTCAGAGAGAACATGGTGTTACCACTGTAATGAGGCATTTCCTATAGGCTCTTGGGCAGCGGTGTAACTAGGTTTGATCGCCCCCCCCCAAAGTAGCTGAGGACCGGGGGGGGCGGGGGGGGTGCTGTCAGCGTTCAGCCCCGCTGTCCTTGCTGCAGCCTTGGTCGAGGACCGGGGGTGGGAGGGGTGCTGTCAGGTTTCAGCCCCCGCCGCCCCTATTGCAGCCTTCATTGAGGACCGGGGGCGGGGTGCTGGCAGCTCTTGTCCACGTTATACACTTGTGTAAGCACCGCCCGTGCAGTAGAGTATTGCCCCATGTGTCAGCCAGGCACAGCAGTCATAGACTATAGCCTTCTATATAAGGCAATATACAGCTCCTGAGCCCTGGCACGGTCACACTCGAGCCTCCTACCTCGGCTTCCCACCAAGCAGAGGTTTGTCCCTCGTCAGCTTCGGGACTATTAATACTCAATCACACAACGCCCAAAACTGTCGTCAGCAGAGAGGCGGCGCACCCCAGCGCTCAGGGAAGAACCACGATACTTCCTCACAAACTCACCGGCTTTCACGCTCTCATACTAAGCGTCCCAGTGCTCCTTCATCTACAGAGGCTCCAGAGGGCCTGTCCGTAACCATAGGAACGAGTTCTGGCGGCTGCTGTCTGCACAACGTCACTTCCGGGAGTATGTTGAGACTTTCAGGGCACAGTGCGGGTGGGGGGTGCCATAGGCGCCCCCCGCTGAGTTGCGCCTGGGGCAAATGGTCCGGCTGCACCCCCCCTAGATACGCCCCTGCTCTTGGGTTCCCTATAATGCAGGGGTCCCAACTCCAGGCCTCAAGGGCCACCAACAGGTCATGTTTTCAGGATTTCCTTAGTATTGCATAGTGTTTGGAATCCTCTCCTGTGCAGGTAATTAAAGTTTCCCCTGTGCAATACTAAGGAAATCCTGAAAACGTGACCTGTTGGTGGAACCTCAAGGCCTGGAGTCTGAGACCTCTGCTATAACGCATCAAACATTTTAGGAGTTATTACATACGCATCAGGGTCCACCGGCTCTCTGAGCTTCTTTAGGCTCTTTTGTGCTGTTGCTTTTAAGATTTCCAGTATGTTCTCAAAGTATTTCTCTTCACTAAAGTTCAACTGTGGAGAAAAGAAGAAAAAACAATCTGCGTTTCATGCATTAGATGTATCCAACTTGATCTGTGTTTTTATGAAGCCATTATATTTGTCAGGCTGACTTTCAATACTATTCAGCTTGTGAAAGCACTGCAATTATGCTGACCTTCCCTCTCCTGTATAAGCATTTTATGAAAGCGCTCAGAGCTGTCACAAGTACTGTTCTAGTTACTGCAAATCAAAGGAGCTCCTGCCAGATGTCTGCGACCTGAAGAAGATGACATGAACCGCAGGAGTCAAAACCAATGACACTTAGAGTTATTTTAAAATGCGCGGGGGTGAAGAGCTGTCTTTCTTTCTTGAATCGTTATGTCACAATTAAAACTGATTTCATCCTTTCATCCAAAAGAAAAACAGAAATTGGGAAGAACATGGCAACAAGCAGACACGGAACTAAAGCTGTCATTATCTACAGGGGACTGCCAATTTCACATGTAGTGGCCTAAGAACAGCAGGAAAAACTGCATTAGG
This sequence comes from Allobates femoralis, assembly GCA_033576535.1. Lineage (NCBI taxonomy): Eukaryota > Metazoa > Chordata > Amphibia > Anura > Aromobatidae > Allobates > Allobates femoralis. The sequence goes on from JARQOC010000009.1 coordinate 147,866,844, forward strand.
GGCACAGCTGTGACCCCAACACACTGAGTCATCTGAGTTCTCCTTCACAATTGTGAGACCTTGATATTTAGAAAACAGAACGATAATACTCCAAGTATGTTTTGTAAAACCAATCCTCATATTGCAATTTAGTTTGTGTGTCTGGACTCAGTGTCTAAAGGTATTGCACCCCTGACCCTACAATCCAATGGCCTGTGGTCCATATTGTCCAGTGGTTTGTGATGCCATGATCACTGGTGGTCAATTTATAAGAAGGTACCACCCTGTGTAATTGTAAGAGGATAGTGGGCCCACCTGAAGACACGAGGACAAGAGAATAAGATTGAAGTGAATATGAAGACCTTTGCATTGAATTTATATGATAATATCTGTAATATGATGATGAATACTGTATTTGAATGTTACATGTGGAAATTTAAATACAAAGTGTGTAATGTTGCCACTAGTGGCTGGGCTTTGGAATAACTGCTCCCTGGTTCCTTATAGGCAGGAAATGGTAAGGTTTATTTACACAGCCCACAAAAGGAGGAGCTAGTTGCAGGATATAGGTAGTGATGAGTGCATGTAATCGTTACTACGCGTTACTTGCATGGATAGTATGGTATTCACAATACTCATTCCTCGGCGAGTATCGCAATGCTCATGAGTGATGTGTTGATTATTATCAATCTGACACACATTGACAGCTCCCTACTGTAAACAATGGGAACTGGCACCTCACTGAGAGCCTCTTGAATGTTAGGGTCCTGTTACACTTGGCGACGTTCAAGCGATCCCGACAATGTGAAACGATCTGGTAAGGATAGCTGGAACGTCGCTACGTGGTCGCGATCCGTATAACAACCTCAGCGGTCATTGGACCTGTCACACAGCAGCTAGTCTGACGACTCAGACCTACGTGGCTGAGTTCTGAGTCGCCAATGAGGTCATTGTTAAGGCGTCAAACACACCGATGCAGGCTGGCCAGCGGGAAACCGACGATCAAAAATGGTCCAGGCCATTTCGACACTATCGATGATCTCACTAGCGGAGCCTTTTTTGCTGCTACGTGTCAAACAAAGCGAGATCACTGGTGAGGTTGCGGTTACATCACAAAACCTGTGACACAACAGTGATCTTGCTAGCGATCTTGCTATGTGTAACGGGGGCTTTAGAGTCTCTCTTGAGGGCACAGCATGGTGTTGTATGCAGTAAAAATGTGAAAATCATCATTTTATAGCTGGATATGTCTGGGTGGAGCCTATCACTAATTGACTAACATTAGATTAGCTATTCAGACAAATATGAGTATTAAAACTACTCGTTACGAGTATAGCTAATGCGAATATTTCGCTACTCGCTCATCACTAGATATAGGCTGACTCCATCTTAGTTTAGTCAGTGAGGAGAAAGAGAAAGCAAGAAAAGCTGCATCTGTGGGAGGTGCAGAGAGTGGAGTGGAACAAGAATTCTTCTTCGGCTGGACCCTTCGGGTTATCCCAGGACCCTGGAAATGTGGAGGACACTAAGAACGTATGGTTAGTTTAGCTAGCTGCCCATATAGTACCAGGCCAGAACTCTTGTGAGCAACTGTCTTCCCTGGTAATACCTTTAAGGACCATTTGTCCGAGACTTGGGCAAACTGGCCTTTGGGAATCAGCAGTGAATGACCCTTGTCTGACGGCAGTCCCAGTAATTCTTCGGAGCAAATCGCTGTGCATGGGGCAGGACAGAAGCTTTGCAGGGTTATCTGACTTTGTTGTGCGTGTCGGTGATGTTAGATGGGAAAATGGAAAACGTGAAAGTAACAGTAGAGATACCGGAACCAGGGAAGCAGTCTGTGATTAAATTGAAAGTTAATGTAAACTGTGTGGTCCCTATAATGATCAGGAAGGATACCCACAAAGTATCGGCTTGGCAAGAATTGCATGTTTATTCAAGTAAAAAGACGATTAAACTGAAACAAGATACTGTGTCCATGTCAGCCCTCAGGAAACCACATAACCAAGTTGATCCCGTCTGCACTGTAGATGTGCTGGGGTGCAGCAAGTTCATGGAGTGGCTCGCCCTCACGTTCAACTACTGCACTGCGCCACCCCACATCATAAACTCAAAGGCAAGGAATCATTTCATTCCAGCACCAAGATCATCACAGATACAGAAAACAGAGCGGAGGTCCTGCAACAGTCTCAAGTTCCTCCAGGCCGCACGTATAATGGTACCAATATCCACCCACTGCCCAGGTTTGTTGTTTACCACCATTGTTACGTCTACTCAGAAGAATAAGCAAAGCAATCCTGAAAATTTGCTGTCTTGGTACTTACTGAAGTTGATTCCTGGTCCAATTTATCGTTTTGATCTTCCAGAATATAGTCTGGATAACCAATTTGCTCCTTGATTGATAGTGCCTATAAAATAAGCAAGTAGAATAACACTGTGAGGATACCATTAATGTTTGCAGCAGTTTGGAAACTCTCTGTTCTCACTGCTCATCACATTACACCGGGCAATTATCACATGAAGAGAAAGCCCTGCTGTTAAAATAATGTATCCAATAAAACACATTTTTCATGGTAGTAAGATTTGACATAGAGATGTCATAGACAATTTCAGTACAAGTGCAACAAGGCTGTAATGACTCCAGTATCCTATTTATAAAAAAGTAGGACTGATGGAGTGTGATTTATCTGACACAGAGCTCGAAATACGTGGCACAGTTTAAAAATAATGATAAAATCTCTCACTTTTTCCAGCCACCACTAACTAAGCATAGATTACTGTCTACTTTCATACACTGAATTAACTAAACCTATAAATTCATATTAAGACACAGCGAATCAGACGATTATGCAAGTAACATTCTGAATATGCAGATGAAGTCCATGGAGCCTCGGTTAAGAGTCTACAACATGGACACCAGCCAGTTATCCCACCAGGGAAGGACCTAGCCCAGGGTATTAGTAGCCCTTAAGTCACTATCCAGCCCTTGCGAGCTTGAAGATATGGCCAGGGGTTTACCATGGACTAGGTATCCAACCACAGACAGCTGTTTCGGGGTTGTTACCCCTCATCAGTGTGGTGCAGGATTCTGGCTGGGTGGGAGCAATGCTCCCAGAATCCTGCGCCACACTGATGAGGGGCAACAACCCTGAAACAGCTGTCTGTGGTTGGATACCTAGTCCATGGTAAACCCCTGGCCATATCTTCAAGCTCGCAAGGGCTGGATAGTGACTTAAGGGCTACTAATACCCTGGGCTAGGTCCTTCCCTGGTGGGATAACTGGCTGGTGTCCATGTTGTAGACTCTTAACCGAGGCTCCATGGACTTCATCTGCATATTCAAATTCTAGGGAGCAATGCACTTTGGGATTCACTGTGTTTGAGTGCTTTGTCTGGTGCCCGCAGTGTTATCCTCCGCTGGTCTCCACAAGGTCAGTAGTTGCTTTGTGATGTCTGTCTATCAAGCAGTGCTCCCACCCAGCCAGAATCCTGCGCCACACTGATGAGGGGCAACAACCCCGAAACAGCTGTTTGTGGTTGGATACCTAGTCCATGGTAAACCCCTGGCCATCTCTTCAAGCTCGCAAGGGCTGGATAGTGACTTAAGGGCTACTAATACCCTGGGCTAGGTCCTTCCCTGGTGGGATAACTGGCTGGTGTCCATGTTGTAGACTCTTAACCGAGGCTCCATGGACTTCATCTGCATATTCAAATTCTAGGGAGCAATGCACTTTGGGATTCACTGTGTTTGAGTGCTTTGACTGGTGCCCGCAGTGTTATCCTCCGCTGGTCTCCACAAGGTCAGTGGGTGCTTTGTGAAGTAATATTCTGAGCAAACTCTGATCTAAGTTTCATCAGAGTATCAGTATTATGTGATCTGATTCTCTCAGATGAGAGACTCAGAGAACACTATGAGGAAAGGGTGGAGAACAAGATTTCTTAATCTCCATTGTGTCATTTTCTGAAATTGGACAGCACTCAGGTGTCATCGAGTGCAGTTCGATGATTTCCACACACTTTATTGACTTGCATTGCCAAGGGTAATCTGAATGTTATATTAAACTCGGAAATGCAGCAATTTTTTCCTTGGACAGCCAATGTCCAATCAAAAAATATGACTTGTGCACATTGTTCTGAGAGTGATCCGATGTTTGGTTGGATCATATTAAAACTAAAAATACAACCACCTGACCCTGCCCAAATGGGAAGAAATATTGAACTAATCCTTTAGAGCAGGTGTGGGGAACCTCGGGTCTGCGAATGACCTTTCCTGAGGACCTTGTGCAGGACCTCTTGGGGTCCAAAGCTTGGGCAGCAGCCGCATCTTGCTGTGTGCCGGCCCTTTAAACCCCCATATGCAAGCAACATTCACTACGGAACACTAGTTGTGCATACATGAAGGAATACACCCTCAGACTGGCCGGAACTGTGTGTGCTCCCCAGAGTTCCCAGTACTGTATGTGCCCTGAGCATCTCTAGTACTTTTAAGTACACCTAAGCATCTAAAATACTGTAGATCCTTTATTATAAAAATGAAAAACATAACAACAATAACAGAAACAAAACAAAAGTAACAATCAGAACATGATCAATATAACAAGATCTGGTCCAGCCACTCGCTCTCTCCTCACACACGTATTACCATACATACAACCATAAACCTCAATATATACATAATATTCACTAATAATAAATACATCAACACCTGATCCAGTTGGCAAAAGAAAAAAAATAAGCAAAACAATAAAGAAAACAACAATAACCAATTTTTTTTTCCCTCTTTTCCCCCCCTTCACCATTCCCCTCCCCCGCACCATCCTGAGAGCTGGTCCCCCGTCTCTTGCCTCAGTTCATGATCCAATGTCCATAGTCCAGATCAGGAAGCACCAGTCTAAGCCCCCGCGTCCCAAAGTCCCGTATGAGAAACCCACCTCCCAATCTAACACCTACACCTATACATATATACACCTATATACAATATATACAGAAACACAAAACAAATATAACCAACAAAGCCTAAGATCAGCGCCTGCAGCCCTACATCACTGTCCACACATCAAATCAAAACAAAAATCTACAGTGTCAGCATCAGCCCACCACCAGGTAAGGAGACGATAGACTAAGGCACACTAAAAGAAAAGCCACTCCAGAGGAGAGCTGCCCTCCGTGCGCCCAGTCTCTCATACTCCAGAGAACGCACCTTCACCAGGGCACAGAGGATGGACCTAAACACTTTGTCCACTGGGAGGATTTTCCATTGTGTCAATACTAAACAGCGTGCGTTCCACGTGTGATACTAGGCTAACTAGAAACAAAGTGCAGCGGTCCCGACCGCCCAAGTCTCCGAACGCCCGATAAGCCCATTCCGCGTAGGAGAGACCGGCCAGCTGGGGCCAGCCAATGGAGGTGCCCACCCTGTTGTAAACCTCTGTGTTAAAGGGACAATGAAGCAGGAAGTGGTCCATGCTTTCTAGAACAGTACCACAATACTCTCGAGGACAATTCCTGTCCTCAGAGCTCCTACACTTCAGATTGTCCTTCACACACAGTTTCCCATGGAAGCAGCACCAAGCCAAGTCCCAAAACTTCATGGGGATCCTAACAGAATTCAGAAGATACAAACCCACCCCAAGATCCCGACTTGGGCAGTCCCTGAGGGCTAGAGGCTTGTGGAAATGGGTCAGCAGAACCCTATTGTCAAGGAGCTTCCTTGGCAGAGTCCTGACCTCCCACATCCCCAGACCCCACCGGCGAATTACCTTCAGAACCAAGGTAGCGTAAGCCGGAAGATGTCCATGCAGTGTGCGAAGATCCTTCACTTGCCCTCCTGTCTCCCATTCCTGGAAGAAAGGCTGGAACCACCCCCTACAGGAGAATACCCACGAAGGAGCCCTCGCTGTCCAGAGGTTTGCAATATTGGTCTTAAAGGGAACCTGTCACCCCAAATCACCCTTGTAAGCTGTAAATACATGTCCCTGAAGCATTACACTACAGTCCTACACATCCCTTTGTGGTGTTTTAGTTCAATATGAAAGTGCACTTTAGTCGTTTGCAAACTTACTAAATCCATGCCAGTGGGGCGTTCCCAAGCCTCCTTGTCTGCGAGGCGGTTCCCCTGTGTGCCGCTGTATTACGCCCTAATGGGCGTTTTTTCAAACTTTCTAGCGCGGGCACGATTCATAATCTCGTGCCCGCATCGTCACGGTCATGTGATGCCGTGACGCGTCATTTCCGGGCGGCTGGGTCGCTGCTGTCTGACGCGCACTGGCCAACTTCAGCGCATGCGCAGATCGCTTGCTGAAGTCGGCCGGTGCGCGTCAGACAGCAGCGACCCAGCCGCCCGGAAATGACGCGTCACGGCATCACATGACCGTGACGATGCGGGCACGAGATTATGAATCGTGCCCGCGCTAGAAAGTTTGAAAAACCGCCCATTAGGGCGTAATACAGCGGCACACAGGGGAACCGCCTCGCAGACAAGGAGGCTTGGGAACGCCCCACTGGCATGGATTTAGTAAGTTTGCAAACGACTAAAGTGCACTTTCATATTGAACTAAAACACCACAAAGGGATGTGTAGGACTGTAGTGTAATGCTTCAGGGACATGTATTTACAGCTTACAAGGGTGATTTGGGGTGACAGGTTCCCTTTAAGGAAGATATTCCCAAGGAATATCACAGGGTTGACCATACCCAACTCTCCTAGTCTCCTCGTACGGTAAGTAACCTCCCTCTTGATAAGGTTCAGTCTATTCCCCCATAACATTTGGAAGAACAAACTGTAGACCCGTGTCCAGAGAGGCTCCGGCAAGATGCACACACTGCCTAGATAGATTAGTAAAGGGAGCAGGAAAGTTTTGATCAGGTTTACCCTTTCCCTTAGAGTCAAAGACCAACCCTTCCATTGGTTGACCTTCTGAGCGGCAAACTCTAGCCTGCTGTCCCAATTTAGTTTGGAGTAATCCCCCTGAGAAAATTCAATGCCAAGGACTTTTGCAGAGACTTTGGGCGATGGAAAGGTGTCCGGGAGATCAAAACCAGGATCTCCTCCTCCCAGCCAGAGACCTTCACACTTATCCCGGTTGATCTTGGACCCGGATGCCTCCGAGTAGCGATCTACCTCTAACATCAGCCACTCCGTCTCCCCTTCCGAGGAAACAAAAACGATGACATCATCAGCATACGCCACCACCCTCAGAGTGGTGTCTGGAGCTGCCCGGTCCATCCCGACCCCAGCCAACGGTCCACGCTCAATCCTTCTAAGGAAGGGATCAATCACAAACACGTACAGCAGTGGGCTCAAGGGACAACCCTGGCGAACGCCAGACCCAACCTCAAATGAGCTGCCAATCCAACCATTGACCAGCGGGAAACACTCTGCCCCAGCGTACAATGTCTTAAGCCAATCAACAAACCTCCCCGGCAGGCCATACCTCAGAAGGACAGACCAGAGATAATCGTGATTAACCCGATCAAATGCTTTTGCCTGATCCAATGACAGCATGTACCCCCTCCAGTGGCCAGCCCTACCCTGCTCCACTGTCTCTCGGACACAGAGCACAGCACCAAATGTACTGCGGCCGGGAACAGAGCAATTCTGGGCCTCCGAAAGGAGCCGGGGTGTAAACTTCACCAGCCGATTAAAGAGCACCTTTGCCAAAACCTTCCTGTCCGCATTAAGAAGCACTATGGGATGCCAATTCTCAATGCAAGAAGGGTCCTTACCCTTTGACAAAATGATCAGGGCAGACCTCCTCATTGACTCCGGCAGAGCGCCCGAGGAAAGACACTCATTAAATACTTCAGTCAAGAGGGGAACTAAGGCGTCCTTAAAGGTCTTATAGAACTCAGATGTTAAGCCATCTGGACCTGGCGATTTCTTTATGGCAAGCCCTTCAATCGCCAACCTAACTTCCTCTTCCCTGATCACCTCTGTCAAAACATCAAGCGAGGGGTCTACCCCTGGTTCAGGGACAGCTTCAGCCAGGAAATACTATATTATATAAAATACTGTATATTCCCCCAGTGTCCCCAGTGCTGTATGTGCCCTCCAGCATCTAAAGTAATACATGTGACCTCCAGCATCCCCATCCCCAGTACTGTATGTGCCCCTAGTGTTCTCAGTACTGTATGTGACCCCCAGCATCCCCAATACTGCATGTGCACCCAGCATCTCCAGTACTGTATGTTCCCCCTTCACTGTGCGCCCCACACTGTATATGCCCCTTAGTGATTTATATTCCCCCATATAAGTGCCCCACTCGTGATGTATGTACCTTCCTGTGATGTATATCACAACCAGTGCTTTATGTGCCCCCAATGTTGTCTATGCCTCCCATTGATGTCTGTCCCTCCAGTCATATCTGTACATCATCTGCCTCCCCAGTGATGTATATGCCCTAGCATCCTCTATGTGACATATTTACAGCAGTCCCAGTGTCTCCTATGTGAAGTATATACAGCAGTCCCACCATCTCCTATGTGATTTATATGATTTACTTAACGTATTATCACAACGAATTGATTGCACTCCAGCCTGATTAAAAATCTGGAAAAGTAGTTGTAAGAAGCAACAAGATTAATATCAACTAACATCACAGCTGCAGCAAAAAGAAGCATCTCCAGGCATCAGATTTATTACTATTATTTACCGGCCTTCACCTCAATATGGAGCTAAGGCGACTTGATGGATGAACGCTATGTAGGAAGATCGATCTTGTGCAGACTAGATAGGTCCATGAGGGTCTTCTCTAAGCCTAGATAGGTACACCAGGATCTTCCCTACCATTATCTGGATAGTATCAAGTCATTGGATTGCTGGTTTTCCTCTGTGCCTTGTTCCTTCTATTCTTATGATCATGATATCTTTATCCTTTGCTTGCTCTCTTCATATGATGTGTCCAAAGTAGCTTGGTGATCCTTGCATTGAGTGAAAAGTCTGGCTTGATTTGCTCCAGAATGGTTTTATTTATTCTTCTTGCCATCCATGGTATTGATAACGTCCAGGGCCGCACCGTCCATTGGACAGTGTGAGCCCTTAAGCTCAGGCAGCAAGTAGGCAGGTGGAGCGGCTGTGCAGAAGGGGGCGGCGCCAGCACCACATAGCGGCTTCCCGTGTGATGGGCACCGCTGGCTGCGGTAAGAGACAGCCTCCCCCCCTGATGCCACTAGGGATAGCCCTGCGGCGGGAGCTGATAGCACCTCCCCCCCGCTCTTCACCTGCGGCGGGAGCTGATAGCACCTTCCACCCGCCCTCCCCGCTCCTCAATTAGGGCTCAGGCAGCAGGGGGGCTTGATGCACCCCTGATAACATCCTTCTCCAACTCCAGATTTTGAAGGCGTCACGTTAGGGGTGAGTTAATAAATTGTTTGACCAAACATAGCAGGGTGATTTTCAAGGTGATTATTTTGTGTGACCATTGGCATAAAAAAGGTTCCCCCAACACACCCTCCAATATTATAACAAGCAGAGTGCTGTACATGTGCTCATTAAAAAGTCTACAGGTCTGTAAACAGCTCTACTAATGTTGGAGCATAAACTAAGCACGTCTTCACACTGACTTTAAGTAAATGTTGGGGATTTCTGAACCCAGACTCACACTAATCAACACTAATAAACTGGGGTTAAACTATATAATAATGTTCACATGTTTAGTTACAAAAGTAACAAGCAGTAACTCCTGAGATCCCTGTAGTTACATTAGTGTAATTTATCCCTACAATTCCAAGGAAATTAACATTTATGCTTTCATTACTAATAAATTGTTATGTTTTCTAAGTCACGAACTAATATAGACATAATCTAACAGGACTAATAACATGTTCATATCTTTTATTGAGTAGACTGAGTTATTATCCCCACCCAGCACAGAAGGAAAAATCAATGTTAACCCTTGAATTTAATAATCTGTTCTTTCCACTTTGCTAGAAATAACCTTCATCAAACATCAGTATTTTTGGGATAATTGCATGCACAACTCTTAAGGTACCGTCATACGCAGTGATATGGCTTCCATATCGCTATAAATTTGTGTATTTCGGCGATGTGGAAGCGACATTGCCTGTGCGTAGTGGCATGAGACAGGGCGATTTTACGTCGAGAAATTGCCGGTGGAGCGTCGCCTGATCGCCCTGCACTGCAGTGAATCAGGCAATAACCACCAGGTGATTTCTGCGCATCTTGGCGTGTGACAGGGCGATAGCGATGTAGAAAGCGAGCTCAGACCATCTGGAATCAAATCCAGAGGCGTGCCTGATCGTTCTATTTGGCTCGCCCCGTCAGTTGCGATTGTTGGCCGCTCCTGCGTTCCCATTGGCTGGCCATGGCTAAGGCGCCATATTTGAATAGCGATATAGTAGAAAGGGCACATGCGACATGTAGTGCGCAGACATCCTGACAAGACTGACCAATGGTAACGCAGTTGTGTCGGCCAATCGGAGTGGTAGGGGCGCGGTGAAAAACACTCTGGCACGCATGTCTCCTCGCCGTACTCACACTCTACAGCCACATCGCTGATGAGATGGTGGTGTGTGACATGGCAATGTGGAAAAGGGAAATTGCTTCCGGTCTTCTGATGGGATTTCTGGAATGCAGGATCACCGTAGAAAGCAGGCGAGATCTCTATAGGTGACAGGGCGACGGCGATGTGCAAAAAAGTTCCCGAAACATGCGCGGTCACATCAAATTGCCGATGACATGGAAGCCATATTGCTGCGTGTGACGGTACCTTTAAAGCTCACGGCCTCGAAGCAGCAAGTCGCTATGATGCTCCCTTCGTCATTCTTAACAGCTGAGATAAGGTTTTGTCATTGGTGCATAGTGTTCTTTTCCCTCCAAACTTAACAAAACGTATCATGCCAAAATGTTCTTCTTTTATCTCATCTGTCTATAGAAAGTTTTCCCAAAAGCATTGTGGAACATGCAGGTGGTTTGGAGCAAATGTTTGACAGGCTGGAATGTTTTGGGGTTTTTTTGGACAGCAGCTGCTCTCTTTGAGATGTCCTTCCATGAATACCATTCTTTTCTGTTGTTTTTTTTAACACTCGTGACGTGAGCAGAGGTTACTGTTTGTATACTTTCATTCATAGATAATTAGTTCTTGGAAAAGTCTCTAAGCATGTTTTGAGGCTGTGTTCACATGAAATAGTCACGCTTCTGCTTTAATCAGCAGACCTGGGCCATCATGATTGTCTGCATGGTCTTATAGGTGAAACAACATGACCACTGCATGTGAACATAGCCTTATCCTATACAAATAGTGTTGCTTTCCCAATAACTGTTCAGTGTAAACAAGGTGCCGATCAACTAATGATCGTTGGGTAAAATGATCTTTTGCTTGCTTAAAAACTCATAGTTTTCGGCAGCACATGACTTGTATAAACAATGACAGTCGATGAGCATGAACAGTCTATTACCTGGGAGATGTGCGCTGTCTGTCTAAACAGGCTATCAAATGACCTCCTGCATGGTTTATTTCTATCGAATGTGCTCAATAAAAGATATTAACAATACAGCTACGCTTATTAGGTTATGTAGGCCTACAGTTGTGGCCAAAAATATTGACACCCCTGCAATTCTGTCAGATAATACTCAGTTTCTTCCTGAAAATGATTGCAATCACAAATTCTTTCGTATTATTATCTTCATTTAATTTGTCTTCAATGAAAAAACACAAAAGAGAATGAGCAAAAGCAAAACATTGATCATTTTACACAATACTCCAAAAATGGGCCAGACAAAAGTATTGGCACCCTCAGCCTAATACTTGGTTGCACAACCTTTAGCCAAAATAACTGCAATCAACCGCTTCCGGTAACCATCAATGAGTTTCTTACAATGCCCTGCTGGAATTTTAGACCATTCTTCTTTGGCAAACTGCTCCAGGTCCCTGATATTTGAAGGGCGCCTTCTCCAAACTGCCATTTTTAGATCTCTCCACAGGTGTTCTATGGGATTCAGGTCTGGACTCATTGCTGGCCACCTTAGAAGTCTCCAGTGCTTTCTCTCAAACCATTTTCCAGTGCTCTTTGAAGTGTTTTGGGTCATTGTCCTGCTGGAAGACCCATGACCCCTGAGGGAGACCCAGCTTTCTCACACTGGGCCCTACATTATGCTGCAAAATTTGTTGGTAGTCTTCAGACTTCATAATGCCATGCACACGGTCAAGCAGTCCAGTGCCAGAGGCAGCAAAGCAACCCCAAAACATCAGGAAACCTCCGCCATGTTTGACTGTAGGGACCGTGTTCTTTTCTTTGAATGCCTCTTTTTTTCTCCTGTAAACTCTATTTTGATGCCTTTGCCCAAAAAGCTCTACTTTTGTCTCATCTGACCAGAGAACATTCTTCCAAAACGTTTTAGGCTTTCTCAGGTAAGTTTTGGCAAACTACAGCCTGGCTTTTTTATGTCTCAGGGTAAGAAGTGGGGTCTTCCTGGGTATCCTACTATACAGTCCCTTTTCATTCAGATGCAGACGGATAGTACGCGTTGACACTGTTGTACCCTCTGACTGCCGGGCAGCTTGAACATGTTTGGATGTTAGTTGAGGTTCTTATCCACCATCCGCACAATCTTGCATTGAAATCTCTCGTCAATTTTTCTTTTCTGTCCACATCTAGGAAGGTTAGCCACAGTGCCATGGGCTTTAAACTTCTTGATGACACTGCGCATGGTAGACACAGGAACATTCAGGTCTTTGGAGATGGACTTGTAGCCTTGAGATTGCTCATGCTTCCTCACAATTTGGTTTCTCAAGTCCTCAGACAGTTCTTTCAGATTACTTGGGAAAGGTGTTTTGCGATCCGCGCTGCCAGACTGACTCGCATCAAAGAAGACACTTGTAAATGAAGTGTTAATCAATTCCTTCTTTTATTCACCGACGCGTTTCGGTGCCCACCCGGCACCTTCATCAGGGTTCTGAACCCTGATGAAGGTGCCGGGTGGGCACCGAAACGCGTCGGTGAATAAAAGAAGGAATTGATTAACACTTCATTTACAAGTGTCTTCTTTGATGCGAGTCAGTCTGGCAGCGCGGATCGCAAAACACCTTTCCCAAGTAATCTGATGCTTCTCCACGTCTGAGTGGTCGGTGAAGGTCCAGCAGCAGCCATCAGGATATTATTCCTAACACGTCTTCAAACCAGTTGTGGGTGACACAACTGGACCAGGTGAGTGAACCCCTGTTGCTCCGTGATTCCAATTTTAGTGTCAAGTGATAAGGGCACTATTGCGCCTCTTGTTCCCCCAACCCCCCCTTTTTGTATTCAGACAGTTCTTTGGTCTTCTTTCTTTTCTCCATGCTCAATGTGGTACACACAAGGACACAGGACAGAGGTTGAGTCAACATTAATCCATGTCAACTGGCTGCAAGTGTGATTTAGTTATTGCCAACACCTGTTATGTGCCACAGGTAAGTTACAGGTGCTGTTAATTACACAAATTAGAGAAGCATCACATGATTTTTCTAACAGTGACAATACTTTTGTCCACCCCCTTTTTTATGTTTGGTGTGGAATTATATCCAATTTGGCTTTAGGACAATTCTTTTTGTGTTTTTTTCATTGAAGACAAATTAAATGAAGATAATAATACCAAAGAATGTGTGATTGCAATCATTTTCAGGATGAAACTGAGTATTATCTGATAGAATTGCAGGGGTGTCAATACTTTTGGCCACAACTGTATTTACGTAGACCTATGTTCATGAACATTCTTAAGAAGACTTGCTCCTAAATATCTGCCTGTTTAAAAAGAACAACACACTTGTTTGTCAGATGAAATGATTTTTAAACTTGCTTAAAATTCATCAATCTTGGCAATGTACCATTATGTGCAAATGTAATGTTATATGTGCACGGAAAAATTGTATTAACAATCTGTGTGAGTATGGAAGGACCTATCTAAACAGGCCTTTATATGCCGAACAGTTTTCATGTAGCTGTAAGGAAGTGCTTTAAATATGTTTTTGATGTGGGCATAAGGGCTGGGGTACTTGACAATCCAAGTGCAAGCAGTCTAGGAGTCACAGTGGTGGTCCCCAGAGGCAGTGGCCTTAGCTGGATATGTTAAGGGGTGTATCTACAGGGGATAATAGTAGTTTGTGACACTAGCTGGAGTGCTGACCATAGATGGCCAGGGTCTGCAGTGGGGGCTTCCAAGTTTAGATGGTAGGGCAGCCAGGTGGTAGGCACTATCCAGCCAGGGCACAGATTCCTTGAAAGATGTAGGAGCAGTGGATGGGATGGTGGATGGTGCTGGGTAGGAGGATGAGGGTTGGAGTGCAGGAGGACGTAGTAAGGAGCAGATGACAACAACAGTCTCTGTGATTCTTACTCTTTACTTGGAGTAGTTGATGATTACAACCCAGTTGGGGCACAATGTTCACCAGGATCACAGCCTGGCTAGCCCAGAAATCGTTGGGGAGTCCACCTTGCTGACACAAAGGGTATTTAGCCATCTAGCTGCCTTCCTAGTTCTCACATTAGGCTACCACTTTCCTCTCCTCAATGTCCATGGTTGCCATTCCCTGCCAGCCAGGTAGCTTCAGGTCATCGGAGCAACAGTTTTGGCACCCTGCCCCTTTATAGCTCCGTGAGCCTCGGGAAGGTCCACAAAAGTAGTCACTGTACTTGAACCCCAGTGATCTTCATCTTCACGACTTGTTCTGAAGTATCCCTGAATGAATTGGTCATTGGTACCCCTCCTGCAGCTAGTGCTTCCGCCCTGCTTCAACAGCTGGTAGCATTTCATCTCACCAGTCCCTTGGCCTAGCACTTTACTCCACATTCCATGCTGTCTCTCAAGTGTCTCAGTACAGTATAGAACTCTCCTAGTTGTCAACCACCCCTAACCTAACTCCTCCGTCCAGCCAGAAGTCAGGACTGCCCAAAAGGTGAGTCTCTTCCGCCCAGCACTTCGTGGCCTGACGTTCAGATATGTTGGGTGTGTTTGGGGTCTCAGCAATGTGTCCCCCACTTACCTCCAGGCATGATATTACACATAAGTTTACAGGCAATACCATTTGTGGCAGCCTGGCCGAAGGGGCACCACATTTTTATCTGTAGGATGATTGGCATGCACTTATTGGGTTCAGACATTGTTAATATTTGGGATTAGACCAAATTCTTGATTGTGAGTAAGATAGGGTTAGCTTTGAGAAGTGAAAGATCTAAAATTTACTTGCAGACCTTTAGGTAAATGGTGCTGTGTGTAAAGAGGGAGGACCGCTACACATCAGACAGTAAGTCATAAAGGAACATTAGCCACTTTGATCTGAGGCAGGAAACCTAGTAGAGACTAAAGAGAAATATGAAGTACTTAGCCCAGGCCAGCAAAGCCTTATAAAAGGGAAAGAACATCGTTCAGGTGAGCTGCAGAAAAGGGTAGTTGATTCAGGCCAGGGAGGTCATTATAATGGCATGGAACTCTTCCAAGGGAGGAAGCACAATTCCAGGGAGTCCAAATAAAGGGAAATAAGCAAAAGGAAGGATTCTTTATCTAGGATAAATAGGACTTAACTGAATAATCCTCTATATTGGAAGGGAAGTTATGGTTGCTATACTGGGACACAAATTCTCCAGCAGCTTCAAATATCCGTTTGCTGGTTTGTAAGGCCTTTTTAGCAGCTGTTCTCTTAATCTGATGAACTTGCCTAGCAGAAACCTTCCTCATTCTGCCTTTATCTGCCCGAACACGTCTGTGCCCAGAATCAGCCACAAATCTCTTCACCGTGAAATAATCACGCTTAAGTTTTCGTGCAATATCTAATGTTTTCATCCCTTGTCCAAGGCATTGAACCATTTATTGCTTTTCGGCAGCAGAGAGATCCTTCTTTCCCATGTCACTATGAAAACTGTGGCCTGCTTAATACTGTGGAACACCCAGTTTTCCTTTTATTGGGCTCACCTGCCAAACTAATTATCACAGGTATCTGAGATTGATTTCAGTGACCCAAAAAACGCTGAGACACAATACCATCATTGAAAAAAAAAAAAACTTATGACACTTAAAACCAATTTGCATAGTAATTTGAAACATGGTTTAGAACTCTTTGCCACATTGTGTTGTAAATAGCTGATTCCCTAAACAAGTTCAGGGAGAGGTGGATGCATTTTTGATACATACTATAGTATTCAAAATAATAGAAGTCCAATATGACTATCCAGATTATTCACTGTTTTTGGCATAAATTATATTACCAAATGTCAAACAATTTACCAGTTGGGGCAGTAGATTTTTAAGGTACCATCAAACGCCACACTGTCGCCTGGAAATCTTAAAGGCGATATGTAGCACCGGAGCAATCGCCATGAAATTGCCTCACAGTTGCGATGTGTGATTGGGCAATTTTGCGGCGATAAATCGCCCCTCGGCCGTCGCCTGATTCCTGAACAGTGCTCAGTAATCAGCCGCAATCATTAAAGTGATATTTCCGTGTTGTGGCATGTGACAGGGAGATAGTGATGGAAAGAGCATTGTCTATGATTTCCCGTAGGCGTGCCTCAGCTTGCTGTAGTCCGCGCCCCGTCTGAGATGATTGGTGTGGGCTACTGTGTTCCCATTGGCTGTCACTTGACACAGCGACATAATTGAAGAGATGTATTTGGTACAAACTCCGATAGACAATGGCGTCATGTATTAGCCAGCCTTCCAGAGCAGGCTGACCAATCGTAACGCTGTTGCGTTGTCCAATGAGCGTGTATGGGGCGCGGTATAAACCACTGTGGCACGCACATCTCCTTGCCGCGCTGAACATGTACGCCCACATTGCCTTTGAGATTGCAGCGTGTGAAGCGGCGATGGAATTAGGCAAGATTGGTTCCGCTGTAGGTGAGGCAATTTCCGGAGCGACACATCGCCTTAGGTTCAGGGTGAAATTGTGGTGTGTGATGCCGCCATCGGCGATCTGAGGTGACCACGAAAAACGTGAGCGCACACGTTAGATTGCCACACATCGCCAGCACCTTGTGATGGCACCTTAAGAAAACCAAAAGACTCAGCTTCATGATCTGTAAGTTTTAGAGTCTATGTATTTGTATAATTGATTGAAAGGGGGGATGTTCAAAATAGTAGAAGGGCGGAGTTCAATTAGTGAGGTCAATCATCATGTGAACAAACAGGTGTGAATTAGGTGACCCTTATTTATGGATGAAGACAGCACATGTTGTACATACATGTCTTCTAGACAGCCACAGAAATATGGGTTATTTGAGACATTGTTCAGAAGCACAGCGTACATTGACTAAAATGTTTATTGGAGAGGGTAAATCTAACAGAAAAGTACAGATAATGATAGGCTGTTCAGCTAAAATGACCTCTAATGCTTTAAAATGCAAAATCATTGAGACGTTGAAGAAAACGGAACACTACATTTGAATAGATTATAGAATAGCCAGATTGGCAAAGGCTCACCCAATGATCAGTTCTAGGATGATAAAAGACAATTTCAAGTTACCTCTGAGGACTGTGACAGTGAGAAGATGCCTGTGTGAAGCTATTATATTAGCAAGAAGTCCCTACAAAGTCCCAGTGTTAAAAATAGATATGTACTGAAGCAGATACAGTTTGCCGAAGAACGCATCAACTGGTCTAATAAGAAAAGGAGAAAAATTTTGTGAACTGATGAAATTAGATTTTTTCTTTTTGGATCCAAGAGCTGCAGACAGTTCATCAGTAAACCCGAAAGTCTGAATTCAAGCCACAGCATACTCTAAAGACAGTGAAGTATGGTGGTGCAAGCATCGTGATATGGGCATGTTACTCTTACCATGGTGCCGGGCCTATTTACCGCATACCAGGGATCATGGACCAGTTTGTATATATTAAAATATTTGAAGAGGAAATGCCATTGAAATGGGTTTTTCAACAAGACAACGACCATAAACACATCAGTAAACAAGCAAAATCTTGGTTCCAGTTTATTAAAATTGAGGTTATGGAGTGGCCAGCCCAATCTCTGAACCTTAATCCGATAGAACACTTGTAGGGTGACATCAGAAGTGCTGTTTTTGAGGCAAAGCCAACAAATGCAAGTACGGTAAGTTAGCAAAACAAACCAGTTTGTCTCCTTATCTTTTGGACCATTTTCCGTGCCCCCTCATTATGTGCAAGACATGAAGACATTTCTATGGACAGCATAATATTGATTTCTGGACCCTACACTATTTTCTTATGTATTATTATTATTTTTGATATATTACATGTTCTTTATATCTGTTATCTATGTGTGTGGGGCCTTATTGCATAACATTGCTGTCCTGGGCTGTAGCACATGTCTGTTTACCCTGATTTTCGCTGTGCACTGCTGCCTATATACACTGCGGCCCTTGTGAGTTATCCCGGCGTCTGGGGGCCCGGGTGCGCATGAGCGGGAGTCATGCTGATGCGTCCCAGCTCCCGCGCGTGCGCAGACCCGCCCGGACATCTGAGGATTTCTGCTTCCGGGTTGCGGTGAGGGTGGCTGCGCACTCCGACTTCAGACGGTGGGGGAATCAGCTGGCACATGTTTAGATGGATTCTGGCCCATATTTAAGGAGCGTTCTGACTTGACACCATTAATATGGGAAAAGGGCACTGCTCCTGGAGAAACTTTGTAAGTGAAACGTACGTCGAGCATTTTTCCACAGGATGTTATTTGATGCATTCGTTTTGTGATGACAGAGGGAATGTATAACTGACATGCTATATTACCTGGGGGTTTCTCCTGTGGACCTTATAATCCATGCATTATTTGATCCTGGCATTCACAGTGTTATTTTGGCTGCTAAGATACTTGCACTGAGCGCACTTTATTTCATTACTATATAGTGAATGCTAGATTTTTGCATATTTAGTATTATTCATTTGGGTTCGCTGGAAGGTTTTAGCCCTTTTAGGAATTGGTGTATACAAAACTGTTTAACCCGTTCTTTTACATTACAGTGCCAGTTACAAACTTAACATCCTGTATCTCTTTCCTTTATCTGTACCACCACCTGTTTTTAGAGTTTGCCTCTAAATAAAAAGAGAATTTTGTTTACTTACCGTAAATTGTTTTTCCTTTAGTCCTTAAATCTGGGAGACCCTGACATTGGGTGTTATATGCTGCCCCTGGAGGACACACCAATTATAGGAGAGATTTCTCCTCCTTCTCCTCTGCAGCATATACGCCCTCTGCAGGAAATACTGTCAGTTGGTAAATAAGCAGTAGGAGGAAAACATTGCACTGTAAAACCAATCCCGGCCAACCAGCCGAAAGGAAAAGTATAAGGCCAGAACAATAGCCAACAGCAAAAACCAAGTGCTGTACTAGAGACACAGGTACGCCCGAAGGGCAAAGGGAAGGGTGCTGGGTCTCCCAGATTTAAGGACTAAAGGAAAAAGAATTTACGGTAAGTAAACAAAATTCTCTTTTTCCTTGTCGTCCAAATCTGGGAGACCCTGACATTGGGACGTCCAAAAGCAGTCCCTGGGTGGGAAAAACCACTGCACCCTGAAGGGCAACTCAGACACTTACAGGTGGGCAACAGCCGCCTGGAGAACGCGTCTGCCCAGATCTGCATCCGCTGAGGCATGACATGTACCTGGTACTGTTTAGAAATTGTGTGTAGGCTTGACCAAGTGGCGGCCTGACACACCTGTTGGGCTGAGGCTGAGAGCCGCAACACCAAGGAAGCACCCACGGCCCTAGTGGAATGCGCCTTGAGTCCCGTCGGGAGCGACGTGTGCGGGACCGAATAGGCCTGTAATATGGCCGTCCTGATCCAACATGACCGTCCTAATCCAACGGGCAAACAGGGCCTAGGTGATGGAAGAGCCCTTGCCGCGACTGGCCGAGAGAACAATGATAGAGTCAGTCCGACGCAGCGGAGCTGTGCGAAACAAATACCCTCACAGGGCACTGACCAAGTTCAAGTTGTGTAGGGCCTTTGCAACCCTGAAAATCGGGTTTGGACAAACGGAAGAAAAGGAAATGTCCTGGTTGAGGCGGAAAGGAGAGACCACCTTAGGGAGAAAGGAAGGGGCGGGACGCAGGACCACCCTGTTCTGATGAACCACCAAGAAGGGAGGCTTGCAAGACAATGCCGCCAAATCTGACACCTGCTAAATCGAGGTGACAGCCACTAAGAATGCCACCCTTGCGAAAGGGTGGACAAGGGATATCCGTTAATGGTTCAAATGGAGGCTTCTGGAGAGCCGAAAGAACCAAATTAAGATCCCACGGTCCTAGAGAACGCTTGTGGAGGCTTCTGGAGAACCGAGAGAACCAACTCGAGATCCCACGTTTCGAGAGGACGCATGTAGGGTGGGACAATGTGAGCCACCCCTTGCATAAATGTGTGAACCTGTGGGAGCCTAGTCAGACTCTTGGAATAACGAACAGAAAGAGCTGAAATCTGTCCTTTCAGAGAGCTTAGGGAAAGACCAGAGTCTAGATCCGACTGAAGACATAAGAGTAATGTAGGCAAGGAGAAGGGCCACTGAGAATGGCCGTTATCAGAACACCAGGAGAGAGAAATTCTCCACGACCGGTGAAAACAGTTCAGTGAAGCAGGCCTATGAGCCTGTGTTATGGAGTCCTGAACTTCGCGGAGAAAAACCGAGAAAGTCAGAACCTAGGATTCAAAGGCCAAACCGTGAACCTGAGTGCCGCAGAATTGTGGCGGAAGAATGGACCCTGAGAGAGGAGGTCTGAAAGATCCGACAGACTCCAAGGTTCGCCGACGGCGAGCCGGAGCAGATCTGGGAACCAGGCTGTCCTGGCCATAGGGGTATGATTAAAATCACACGACAGTCCGTTCATATTTTGCAGGGCACCCGAGGTAACCGGGCCAGAGGTGGTAACACGTATGGCGAGTGAAACTGGGACCAATTCTGGACCAGGTCGACTGCTGCCAGAGCCCAGTGGTCGTGAGCCCTGGCAATACATGCCGGAACCTCGTCGTTAAAGAATAACGCCATCAGTCGACATCCGGAGTCCCCCACCGACTGTAAATGGCTTGGAATACTTTTAGGTCCAGAGACCAATCACCCGAGTCCATCCTAGACGGCTGAGACAGACCACTTTCCAATTGTCCACACCTGGGCTGTGGACCGCAGAGGTGGAAGATCCTGTGTCCTCCGCCCAGGATAGTGTCTTGTGGACGTCTAGCATCGCCAAGGTGTTGTGAGCGCTACTCTGAAGATCGATGTAAGCGACGGCTCGCGTCATCCGAATGGATCTTAACCTGGCGGCCGCTTAGGAGGTCTAAAACACCAGAAATGCCGGATAAGCCGCCCTGAGGTCCCGAGAATTGAGGGAGGGAGGACTCTACCGGAGACCATGTACCCTGAGCCCTGTGGAGAAAAGGACCCCGCTCCCCAGCCGGGGAGGCCGGGGTCCGCGGTGACGAACGACCAGTACGGTGGAATAAGAGATCGACCCCGAGACAGGGACAGATCTGACAGCCACCGCCGGAGGAGTCCCTCGTTTCGGGGGACATGGAGATTGTTCGATCCCAGGGCCTTGGATATTTTGACTCAGACTTGAAGGATGTCCAGCTGACCATGGAAGAAAGAGAGTACTCCCGGGTAGAGGGAGGCGGACTTCGCGTGAGGCAGTCCCGCCAGAGCAGCTGGAGAGTCGAATTGCATCCTCAGATACACGAGACTTCTAGTAGGAGAACCGACTTCAGAAGGTTGACGATCCAGCCAAACTTCCTGAGAGTCGACAAAGTAGTGGACACGGTCTGCCGGCAATCCTGAAGAGAGAGTGCCTCGACAAGGAGGTCGTCCAGATAAGGAACGACCGACAGCCCCTGAGAGTGAAGTACGGAGACCACTGAGGCCATTACTTTGGTGAATACTCGTGGGGCGGTGGCCGAACCGAAGTGAAGTGCCATGAATTGGAAAAAAGGATGTCCCCAATTGCAAACCACAGGCACCTTAGGTGAGCTGGGACGATGGAGATGCGCCGGAGTGCATCTGTGAAGTCTATGGATGCTAAGACTTCCCTTGAGACATCGAGGTTATCACTGAGCGCAGTGAATACCTGTGAAAAGGTCTCACTTTGACATGCTTGTGGAGGAGCTTGAGGACCTGAACGGGGCGAACGGACCCGTCATTTTTTTGGGCACCATGAAGAGATTTGAGTAAAATCCCTGAAACCGGTTTCGTACGGGAACTGGAACGAAGATTCCTTCCCGCTTTAGGGACTCCAGCACTTGATGAAAGGCGTGGTCCTTTGCGGTAGGTGGAGATGTCATGAAGAAACGGCTCGGAAGGACTGAGTGCAGAGCTATGAAGTAGCCGTGAGTGACAATATCTCGCGCCCATTCATCTAGGATCGGGCGAGTCAAGCAGAGATTGTCTTGGACGGCTTCTGACCAGAAAAATTTTTCTGGCGAGAACGCCAGGCGGCACCTCGGCTTTAGGGACCTGAGAGGAGGGCTGTCTGGAAAACCAGGCAGAGGGACGAACTGGACGAAAAGAATGAGATCTGACAGCTTCTGCTGCGCAGGCTTGTCTGCATTTTGTCGGGGCAGGAGTGTACTTTCGCCTCCTGTGGTGTCCTTGATACGTTCGTCCAGATGTTCACCGCACAGACGATCCCCGGTACAGGGGATCCCCGTAAGGTGCTTCTAGGAAAAAGCCCTCACCCGACCAATCCCGGAGCCAGAGAATTCTCTGAATGGCGAGGGAAGGGCGGCAGCCACTGCTGAACAACCGACCGAGTCGGGCCCGTGCCAGGCAGCTGTAAAGGCGGGGAGAAGAGCAGCGCCAAAGGCGTCAGATTGACTTGGTTAAGAGGTTAACCCGACGGTCTGCCGAGTCTCCCAAAGAGGAGCTGTCGGCGAAGGAGATTGTGTTCTGGTAGCCAATCCGGCTATGACCTGGTCAACCTTAGGGTAGGGGCCCGCTAGACAGTACTGTCAGGGCAAGCGGACACTTGGTATACGAGGATTTCAGCAGAAAACGTATCGGCGGGCAAGCCTATGAGCTATTGTACCGTGTCCGAAAAGTCAGAATGATCAGAGAAAACGCAGGCAGATCATTTAGGATCCCTGCGCGAGACCTTGGCTCGCTGCTCAGACTGTGTGTCGGGAGCAGGCAGGTCTTGTTATTAATAGTGGAGACAATATTGTCAGCTAAAGTGTCCCCCGCAGGGACAGATTCAGAGACAGATTCAGAGACAGATGCAGAGGCGATCTGAGTCTGAGCCACAGGACGACGAGTCCTCTTCCACGCTCTCCTCCAGAGGCTCCCAAGACTGGGGACTGGTCGAGGAGGGGGAACGGTCTCGGCGGCGTCATTATAACTGGGCCCCCCAAGGATGAGGTGGGCCTGTTACGCCTTGCCGAAGGAGACGGACCCGGGACCGAAGAGGAACCCTCAATGATCCTGTGCAGGGTCCTGGAGACTGGCCTGAGTGATGTAGGCAGTCATGGAGGCCAGAGATTGCGACATAGCTCGCGATACTGCTCGGACCACTGAATCGGACAATGACTGAGATGAGACGTCAGTTCACTGAGGAGCCGGTGTTAAAACCGGTGGAGCGGACGCCTGATTCCCAAATTGGGTAGGGACATCCACCTTGAGCCGGGTTCCGAGGATAACCAAGGAGCCATTCTGCTCACAAACCATGCAGAGGGATTGATACTCTGCCCAGGCAGTGTGACCTTGCACACTGTACAAGGTACATACAGTTTAGGAGCCCATTAGGACTTATCCTTGCTCATAAAAACACACAGCGTCTGACCCAATCCTGTGTATTAACTGAAGGGGAAATGCCACAGAAAAAAACATCCCCTGGGATGAATCTGATCCCAAAGTCTGAGACTCCCAGAGCAGCATACTGCATATGCTGAGAAACTGCACAAAAAGTGGCCAAAATGGCCCCCGCAGAGAGAAAGGGGGAGTCAGAGGGAGGTATGGACTGCAAAAAAGCGGGAACTGTGGCCCCATACAGTCACATAGGAGGGGGAGAGGCCAGAGGCCGAGCCCTGTGTGCTGTGAGTTAAGAGAGAGCAATCCCTGCCCCCCTGCTGTTGATAGACATGCAGGGGGCGGAATCGCGGCCTATGCCGCCGGCGAAGCCGGGGACTAAATTAGAAAGCCGCGGCCGGCTTGCGTGAGGGGTCCGGCGCGGTAGTTGCACAAAAACACCTCTAATAGCCGAAAATGAGCCCCCCTGCCTTATGAACCCTGTGCCCTGTCCCCCTGATGTACAGGACAGCAGGGAGGGGATCGAGTCCGGGCTTCCAGCCGAGGCCGGGGCCGGTGCAGGGACAGAACCCGGTCCTTGGACCCGGATTCATGCAGTAGAAGCGTGCCCCGTCCACCTGCTGTCAGAGACAGACAAGGAGGGGAATCTTTCTGCTGAGTTACCAGCAGGATCCGGATTCATGTAGTAGACATGTGCCCCATCCCCTGCTGTAAGAAACAGACAAGGAGGGAGAATCATTCTGCTGAGTTACTAGCAGGATCCGGATTCCTGCATTAGACTTGTGCCCCATCCCCCTGCTGTAAGAAACAGACAAGGAGGGGAATCTTTCTGCTGAGTTTCCAGCAGGTCTCTGTGGCCAGAGCAGGGACAACCCTGCTGTATGTGGGCCCGGATCCTCTGTAGATGCGGGGGCCCCCATGAGTTCGGCACATACCTGAGTCCCCAGAAGGGGAGAAGATGGGGGCCAGCTCGGTACCTGGTTGAGCCTGCATCAGTCGCCTGTGACTAGAAGGAGTTGAACTCCGTCACAGGGGGCCACACAGTGACTGTGTATAGGCCAGGGGCACAGAGAACTGTGAACTCCTCAGTCGGCTTCCACCTCACCAGAGGCTCTTTGAAAGAGTATGGTGAGGGAGCACGGCATATGGGGCCGAAGGCCCATGCCGGGGGACCCCGATGGTCCCCTAAACTTCATCTGTAGCAGGAGCTTCAGTGTGGAGATGTGCCTCCAACGACACCAATATACAAACTGACAGTATTTCCTGCAGAGGGCGTATATGCTGCAGAGGAGAAGGAGGAGAAATCTCTCCTATAATTGGTGTGTCCTCCAGGGGGCAGCATATAACACCCAATGTCAGGGTCTCCCAGATTTGGACGACAAGGAAAAATACTTTTAATTTGCATGATACTCGATTTCTGTGTTGTTTAAATGCAAGTAAATTGTGGGATGTAATCAAAGCATCCTGGGCTGGAATAAAAGTTGACAGGTGCCATATGTTGATTGAGTCCATGAAACATAAATGTGAAGCAGTTCTAAAAAACTGTGGTCATTCAACTAAATATTAAGTTAGAAAAAAAGAAGTCAGGCAGCACTCAAATTATAGTAGAAAAAAGGCTTTAATGAGCCTGTAAAAGTGCCACTTTTAACAGGCTCATTAAAGCCTTTTTCTACTATAATTTGAGTGCTGCCTGACTTCTTTTTTTCTGTATTCATCATATAGCTGGATTCTATATGTTTCAGGACTGTTTGCACCAAAAATTGTAAAGTATTATTTGTGCTGTTCCATTTTTCTTTTTTAAATATTAGGTTAGTGATTTACATGAATGCTAAATCCTAAAAAAAGTACATATTTTATGTTTGTAAAGACAAATATAGACACTGTTATTTTTTAACAGCCCAATGTCCATATGTGGTTCTTTTCTGTAGAGTAGTTAAAAATTATATACATTTTTCTTAAAGTTTTGATTAAAAAAACAGTATGCAAATTAAAAACTATTAGACCCGTTTCACATCGGCGTTTCTGTCCGGATCCAGCAAATCTGGACAGAAAATATCATCTGCCGCTTAACGGCTGCACTTGCGGTACACTTGCGTCAACCCCATGCATTCTCTATGGGTCTAGCGGAAATTGCGTTATTGCCGCGATCCGGCAGTTGTGATCACGAAAAAAAACGCAGCTGACCGCAGATTTTTTTCACAGCTGCAACTGCCGGATTGCGGCAATACTGCACTTGCTGCACTTGCCACAAGCCCCATAGAGAATGCATGGGGCTTGCCGTAAGTGTACCGCAAGTGTGGCCATTAGGCAGCAGATGCTTTTTCTGTCTGGATCTGCTGGATCCGGAGAGAAATGCAGATGTGAATGGGGCCTTATAAAGATTTTGGGCTTAACTAATGTTTTTGAACACAATGCAATTATTTTGAACAACTGCATTATAGATTCTGGGTACTAGATTCTATGATAGGACCAGGGGCATAACTACAGCAGGTGCAGGGGTTGCGATCGCACCCGGGCCCTGCAGCCTAGGGGGGCCCCAAAAGTCCCTTTCGCACATAAAAAAAGACTAATACTATTAAAGTTTTGCAATAATTGGAGCTTTCGCATCGGGGCCCCAGGGCCTGGAGTTACGCCACTGGATAGGACTTTGATCCAGGATACTAGATTGCCATATGTAGGGTCAGGAAATAATTTTTCTCCTAGTATGGAGAAAATCTTTTGACCTTAGAACTATGAAACTTTAATTTTAGTGGTTTAAAGATCTGTATTAGAAAAAGAAAACAAGCTATGAAGATGTGTAAAGATACACATCGGTACAGAATGTTGGACTTAACGATACAAGTTCTTAAAAGTTTGAGATTCACTTTAAAAGCAATTAATGAAGAATCTTGGGAATGATATTATTCATTCCCCAAGTTTCATCATTATTTCAGGAATGTAAACGTTCTACATGAGGAGCTGTGTTCTTTTCTTGTTTTGATATTGTCAGTTTACGAGCATTTTCAAAGCAAGACCTGTCTCAAAGCTGACGCAGTACAAGCCAGGAGGAGACCACACAGCAGGGGAAGTAGAATGTGCTCATCCATCACTGTCTCAGCTATTAAACATTGGAATTCTCGATATGAAACTCAATGAATTATCCAATCAAGAGTGAAAAGTTATTTTTTTTAAGAGGTTATTTATTTTAAAATTGTATTTTTTCCATAGGGCTGCAGATATACAGGGTGGGCCATCTGTATGGGTACACATTAATAAAATGGCAATGATTGATAATATCAACTTCCTGTTTGTGGCACATTAGTATATGGGAGGGGGAAAATTTTCCAGATGAGTGGTGACCATGGCGGCCATTTTGAATTCGGCCATTTTGGATCCCACCTTTTTTTTTTCAATGGGAAGAGGGTCATGTAACATATCAAAGATATTGAGAATTTCATAAGAAAAACAATGGTGTGCTTGGTTTTAATGTAACCTTTTTAAAAAAAACATATGGAGCTGCAGACATGATATCACCTCTGAAGAGTATCAACAAAGACCAGAGCAGATATCTCTGGACCCACGGAGGGTGACAAAAAGCCGTTTTTAATTTTTTAGGTCTACAACCCCATGGAAAATTTATTCTTAAAAATGACAACTCCTTAAAGATGTAAAACATCTTCTGTGTGTCCTGCGTTACCCTCTTTGGTTTTCATAATCTGCATTTGCCAGTTTCCTGATTTTGCTAAATTGCGCACTGAGGAGCCCTTCAGACCCATTACTGTAAATCTTTAATCTGACGAAAGGAACATCAAAATCTTTTTTACAAGACTAGATTATATTAACATACTGCGCTGGCAAACATTAAGAGACCACTACAAAATTTTCAGTTTCTCAGATTTTTTCTTTATAGGTATATTTTTGAATAAAATGTTCATTGTTCTTTTATTCTATTAACTACTGACAACACGTGTCCGAAATTCAAAGCTAAAAATTTTGTATTTATTTTCAGCAAATGAGACATCATCAACATAATAAAAAAGGAATAGTGCTTTCAGACCTCAATAATGTACTGTATATAAATCATGGATTATCACTAAATGTCTTATTCTAGGAAAATGAATTATTAGAGGTCAGTATGACACATTGATACATAGTTTTAACCCTGAGTTACCCCCATGAAGAGCATTGGAATAAAGCTGTGAAGAAATAATCAATCAGTTTTGTTATAGGACAATCAGTTCATTCAGATTACAACTTACTATATGACATTTGGACATTTGAGCAGCCAATAAAAAAACACAAAGGGCAATGTGCTCTGTGAACATTGAAGGTTTTTTTCATCCATTTGGTCAGTTGAATATAATGTAACCAAGGTAAAGTACAAAATTGAAAAACATCCCTGGTGCCTAAGAGAACCCAAGTGGCCTTTTGTGACATAGTAAGTCATTGATATAATGAACATGGTAGGTGGGGGATTATTATGAGATCACATACAGAACAGACCAAAAGTTTGGACACACCTCATTCAAAGAGTTTTCTGTATTTTCATGACTATGAAAATTGTAGATTCACACTGAAGGCATCAAAACTATGAATTACCACATGTGGATTTATATACTTAACAAAAAAGTGTGAAAAACCTGAAAACATGTCTGATATTCTAGGTTTTTCAAAGTAGCCACCTTTTGCTTTGATTACTGCTTTGCACACTCTTGGCATTCTCTTAATTAGCTTCAAGAGGTAGTCACCGGAAATAGTTTTCACTTCACAGGTGTGTCCTGTCAGGTTTAATAAGTGGGATTTCTTGCCTTATAAATGGGGTTGGGACCATCAGTTGTGTTATGCAGAAGTCTGGTGGATACACAGCTGATAGTCCTACTGAATAGACTGTTAGAATTTGTATTATGGCAAGAAAAAAGCAGCTAAGTAAAGAAAAACGAGTGGCCATCATTACTTTAAGAAATGAAGGTCAGTCTGTCCGAAAAATTGAGAAAACTTTGAAAGTGTCCCCAAGTGCAGTTGCAAAAACCATCAAGCGCTATAAAGAAACTGGCTCACATGAGGACCGCCCCAAGAAAGGAAGACCAAGAGTCACCTCTGCTGCGGAGGATAAGTTCATCCAAGTCACCAACCTCAGAAATCGCAGGTTAACAGCAGCTCAGATTAGAGACCAGGTCAATGCCACACACAGTTCTAGCAGCAGACACATCTCTACAACAACTGTAAGGCCACGGTCACACAATCAGTATTTGGTCAGTATTTCACATCAGTATTTGTAAGCCAAAACCAGGAGTGGGTGAAGAATGCAGAAGTGGAGCACATGTTTCTATTATATGTTTCCTCTGACTGTTCCACTCCTGATTTTGGCTTACAAATACTGATGTGAAATACTGACCAAATACTGATCGTGTGACTCTGGCATTAAGAGGAGACTTTATGCAGCAGGCCTTCATGGAAAAATAGCTGCTAGGAAACCACTGCTAAGGACAGGCAACAAGCAGAAGAGACTTGTTTGGGCTAAAGAACACAAGGAATGGACATTAGACCAGTGGAAATCTGTGCTTTGGTCTGGTGAGTCCAAATTTGAGATCTTTGGTTCCAACCACAGTGTCTTTGTGCGATGCAGATAAAGTGAACGGATGGACTCTACATGTCTGGCTCCCACCGTGAAGCATGGTGGAGGTGTGATTGTGATGGGGTGCAACGCCAGATGACCTGGTCTCCACAGTCACCAGACCTGAACGCAATCGAGATGGTTTGGGGTGAGCTGGACCGCAGAGTGAAGGCAAAAGGGACAACAAGTGTTAAGCATCTCTGGGAACTCCTTCAAGACTGTTGGAAGACCATTTCCGGTGACTAGCTCTTGAAACCCATCAAGAGAATGCCAAGAGTGTGCAAAGCAGTAATCAAAGCAAAAGGTGGCTATTTTGAAGAACCTAGAATATAAGGCATATTTTCAGTTGTTTCACACTTTTTTGTTAAGTATATAATTCCACATGTGTTAATTCATAGTTTTGATGCCTTCATTGTGAATCTACAATTTTCAGAGTCATGAAAATACAGAAAACTCTTTGAATGAGAAGGTGTGTCCAAACCTTTGGTCTGTACTGTATGACTGTCCTGTTGAGGCATGAAAGGAGTTACGAGTTCTAATTTTACAATAGCTAAAGAGTCAAAGGTTTGAGACTATAAATCTAAGACTCATGTTGAGTATGACTAGGGTCAACTAAGCATGTCAATGGAATTTTCATCTTAATGGTCATACTTTTATACTTGTGCTTGGACATTGCAAAACCTAGGATGTGTATATACTGTAGATAACCATAATTGTATGGGCTTAAAGGAAGATGATTATTAGTGGTGTAAGTGTTGTGAACTGGAAATGAGCAGAAGGGCTCGACTCAAATACTGAGTGTAATGAAAGTCAATGGGAAACTTGAGCATTTTTCCAGAAGTACTGAACACCCGAGCATTTTAGTGATTGCTCATTACTACTTAGAACCACTCAACTAGGTTTCCTACATTACTAAAATAAATTTGAAGACCATTTTGGCCAGTCATGACCAACAAATTGCTAATGGCTATCATTATAATAGGTTTACCATAAGACACAACAGACCATCAAAGATTACTAGAAACCTGGTAGAAAAGAACAAAAGTGTGAATAATGACTTAGTAGACAATTAAATGACTAGACCTGGTTATTGAGGATTGACTGAAGCTTTCTATCATACTGTATATGTGATCATTTAGAGGATATTTACTGACCTTTTCTCTTGCCTTTTCTTTTGATGTCCCATCCATCCACTGTAATTCATCCAAAGTTTCAATAAAAACTTCACGAACTTTATTTATAAGGTCACTAATCTAGAAAATTACCAGAAGATACATAATAAATAAATGCATATCCTCAAAGAGCTATAGAAATATATATATAAATCTGATGTCTTTGTCAAAAAATCAGGACAAGATAGAGTTGATCTTACCCCACCCCGGAGTTTCCGAACAGTAGCCATACATTATCTAATTCTACTAGGAGTGTCCTAACGTCACTTAAATGAGGGGTTTTCTGGAACTATTAGGCTGCGTTCACACATTCGCGTATTTTATCGCGTTTTTTTACGCGCGTCTTTTCAAGGGAAAAACGCGCGTTTAAAAACGCGATAAGAATACGCGAGAGAACAACTCGCTTCTACTTCAATCGCGCATTTAGACGCGCGTTTTTATAATGGGGCCTATGGAAACGCGCACGTAAAAAAAACGCAAAGAATTGACATGTTCATTCTCTTTTACGCGCGCGTTTTTTGCTCCAAAAACGCTGCGTTTAATTACGCGATGTCTGCAAGGCACAAAGTGAATGTCCATTCACTTTGCTGTAAAACGCAGACGCACATGCTTTTTGGAGCAAATATGCGCGTAAAAAAACGTGCAAAATACGCGATGTGTGAACGCAGCCTTAAAGTGATGACTTATCTTTAAGATAGAACATCAATATGAGATTGATGGTGCCCTTACTCTCATTATACCTGCTGGTCAGCTGCTTGTTTTTCAGGCACATCTCTGTACTTTTATTCCAATGCAGCACAGTAACACTCTCAGTGCGCCTTCAATCAGTGGATCTGCCGATGTGATGTAAATCTGATTGCCGCTCGTTGAAAATAGTTACACCACTAATATAGGCCAACTATCAGTTTAGTGGTTCTGGTGGACACCTTTAACAGCATGCTTAGGCAACCTAACCTTACCTAGGAGATTCTTACTCCATCCCAGAGTTTCCGAACAGTAGCCATACATTATCTCATTCTACCAGGAGTGCCCTAACTTCACTTAAATGAGGGGTTTTCTGGAACTATTAAAGTGATGACTTATCTTTAAGATAGAACATCAATATGAGATTGATGGTGCCCTTACTCTCATTATACCTGCTGGTCAGCTGCTTGTTTTTCAGGCACATCTCTGTACTTTTATTCCAATGCAGCACAGTAACACTCTCAGTGCTCCTTCAATCAGTGGATCTGCCGATGTGATGTAAATCTGATTGCTGCTCGTTGAAAATAGTTACACCACTAATATAGGCCAACTATCAGTTTAGTGGTTCTGGTGGACACCTTTAACAGCATGCTTAGGCAACCTAACCTTACCTAGGAGATTCTTACTCCATCCCAGAGTTTCGTAACCTTCCTCAGGAGTTTCCTAACCCTAAACAGTGATTACAATTGCTTCATTTCAACCAAACTCAATATAGAGATATGAATAAGATTTTTTAACGATTAATCAATTATACATATAATTAATCACATTCACTACCCATAAATGTAGGCTCAGAATAAACATCAAGGATATTCCAGCAAAAAGTTTAACACTTCAAAGCTTTATTTCCATATACAGTTAAAAACTCCATATTAAAACATGTGCAGCACACTATACTCCTATGGACACGTTTCAGATGTTACCGGTAGATGCAACTTTAGTCACAGTTGATCTATAACAACCACTGAGGCTTCTATAATAGAGTTGGTGACAGGTCATGTGGGAGAGGGCATGGAGCCAACTAAGGGCAAAATTGGCCCTGTACTAAAAATCATATGTGTCAAATGTTAGCATGTAAAATAAATCTGCCTTTGCACATATCACTCCCTTAAGGTACCTTTACACGCCGCGACGGCAGGCTGGATACATCCCGCTACTTCACGTGCACGAGCACGCTCAAACGGTTACAAACGGTCAACGCATCACCTTTACACGCCGCGACAAGGTGCGCTACGCCACGCTACATCTATAGCTAGCTACATCGCCGGGTGTCTCAAGTAGCCAGCTGTAGCTCATTTACAAACCGCTACAAAAAGCTACTATGGGCGTACCTGGTGCAGCAGGGACAGCACATAGGCGTGCTCCAATTGTGGATTACGAGCCGTCCGTACGCTGATAGGACAAAGCCATAACATCCTGATTGGGCAGGCATCGCAGGAGGCTGAGTAATACATGACGCTCGAGCAATTGTGTAGTGTGACTCGTCAGCTCCTTAAATATGCCGCCCTGTGCGGCGACAACCAATCGCAACGCACCATCTTCCACCAATGATCGCACATGGGGCGCGGTAACACGGAGCCAGGGTCACGCCTTAGCTACATCGCAGGCTGTCCCTAGTTCCCTTCCGTTGCTTCTTTACACGCCGATACAGCTCGCTACCATCGGCGTTGTAGCCTTCAGTTTTCGAGCAGAGCTAGGAAACAGATGTATCTGTTGCCGGCTGTATCGTCACGTCTTCAGACGCCGCTACGACGGGCTACATTGGCGCTACAAGCTACATTTGTAGCCTGTAGCGGGATGTATCCAGCCTGCCGTCGCGGCGTGTAAAGGTACCATTAAGGATGCCACTCCAGACTCTATGTATCCTTGAGTTGCCATTTAAACTGTTTTGCAGTCCCAGTGCTTCTGGTCAATCGTGTACAATAGTGATTCTCTGAGCTGGTTTCCTGCCATAGCTGTTCTGTGTCCAGAAAGCAGCTTTTACTGTGAGGGACAATGTCATAAAACGGGTGGAGCTTTATTCATTACAGTGAGTATTTCATACCAGGATGCAGTAGTGTCTGTCTGGCAGTAATTAAGAGAGATGTACTGCAGGATAAACTGTATTAGGGGGGCTGAGAAGAGAGATATTTTGCAGGATGTAGCTCTGTGTACAGGGGCTGAAAGGAGTGATATACAACAGTAAGGGGTTAAGAAGAGCAACATACTGCAGGATAGGGTTAAGAGGATATACTACAAGATGGGGATATATACAGGGGCTAAAAGTCTCTCCTAGATTTTGGCTGTTAAATGGCCAAAGTAGGAGCATGCTCCCACACGTTGTATGTATACTAACTTATGCTCTGGCTCATTTATTTGGATTTGCTGGAGTTTCTTGTAGTTTTTAAAAACAGGGCCCTGCCTCCCACCTTCTTTAATTTATAAAGCTTCTCGTTGGCAGGTGTCCAAACAGTTGGGCTCCAGTCTTGTTCTGCCGTGACTTATATTCGAATGTCGTGCCAATTTGCAGTCCGGCGACAGCGGCGCCGGGATACACGGGTCCAGTCGACGGTGGCCTGCCCGCGCTCCATACCCTGCCCCTCTGCCCTGCCCGTGATTCTTCCCCCCGCTCCTCCTGTCCTGCCGGCCTCCAAACCCCGCTCCTCTGCCCTGCCCGCGCTTCCCAGCCCCACTCCTCCTGTCCTGCTGCGCTCCATACCCCACTCCTTTGCTCTGTCCGTGCTTCCTCCCCCCCCGCTCCTCCTGTCCTGCCCGCGCTCCATACCCCGCTCCTCTGCCCTGTCTGCGCTCCCCGTGGCCCCCCGCGTCCACCTACTCCTTTAGTGATTTGATTTCGCAGTGCATTATACACTGCAAAATCAAATGTAAAATAAAGACAAATGTATTAAAAATAATAAAGGTTGTTATACTTACCTTTCCGCTGAGTGTTCAGTAACCAGGAGCAGTAGCAGGCAGTGTTCTGCTAGGACCTTGCATGATGTCAGAATGACATCGGCGTTCAGCACTGTGATTGGCCCGTTCGCGATCATGTGATATGCATGTCACATATCACATGACCACAAGCGGGCCAATCACAGTGCTGAATGCCGATGTCATTCTGACATCATGCAAGGTCCTAGCAGGGCACTACCTGCTACTGCTCCCGGTTACCGAGCACTCCATCCTGCCCCCCCGCCACCGTCCTGCCCCGCTTGATCTAACTTGCCCCCCCGCCGGCTCCATCCTGCACCCCGGCTCCATCCTGCCCCCCCATTGGCTACATCCTGCCCTGATGGCTCCATCCTTCCCCCCCACCGACTCCATCCTGCCCCCCCGACTCCATTCTGCCCCGCCGGCTCCATCCTGCCCCTGCCCTCCCCCCCGGCTTCATCCTGCCCTGATCGCTCCATCCTACCCCCCCCCGGTTCCATCCTGCCCCCCCGCCAGCTCCATCCTGCCCCCCCGCCAGCTCCATCCAGCCCACCCGCCGCCTCCATCCTGCCCGCCCCGTCACCATCCTGCCCCCCCATCACCATCCTGCCCCCCTGCTCCTTCCTGCCGCCTCGGTCATGTGATCAATCAGCTGATCGGTTTCCCAGGCAACGACAGGTCCTAAAGACCTGTAGGACCTAGAAGACGGAGGTGAAGCGAGCCGGCGGACAGGTGAGTATCCTCACTGGGGATTTTTTTATTTTTACTTTTACTGTGGAGGAGCCAGGAGAAGCAGGGGGGCCGCGGGGAGCTAAGTATCACCATATACCATAGTGCTGCTACACATGTACTGTAATGTACTACCATATACTATAGTGCTGCTATACATGTGCTGTAATGTACCGCCATATACTATAGCGCTGCTATACATGTATCATAATGAACCGCCATATACTATAGTGCTGCTATACATGTACTGTAATGTACCGCCATATACCATAGCGCTGCTATACATGTAATGTAATGTACCGCCATAAACCATTAGACTGCTATACATGTACAGTAATGTAACGCGATATACTATAGTGCTGCTATACATTTACTATAATGTACTGCCATATACTATAGTGCTGCTATACATGTGCTGTAATGTACCGCCATATACTATAGTGCTGCTGTTCATGCACTATAATGTACCACCATATACTATAGTGATGTTATACATGTACTATAATGTACCGCCATATACTATAGTGATGTTATACATGTACTATAATGTACTGCCATATACTATAGGCTGCTATACAAGTACTGTAATATACCACCATATACTATATTGCTGCTATACATGTACTGTAATGTACCGCCATATACTATAGTGCTGCTATACAAGTGCTATAATGTACCACCATATACCATAGCGCTGCTATATATAATATATGTAGTTCACTCACGGTAACTGAACTAGTTCTGTCAGTCGCAGTATGTCAACTACATACATATTCTAGAATACCCGATGCGTTAGAATCGGGCCACTTTACAGGAAAGTGGACCCTATTTATATTATATAATCATATGAGAATAGTTGATTGATTCAGGGCCCGATATGAGTTGTTTAAATTAGCACAATTCATTTATTGATTGTTCTTCATGCTATTTTCACATGGTGTGAGTTACGCTTAAAAGTAGGTACAGTTTTCACTAGCTATTATTGTTCACATAATTTTTGAAGGAGCACTTGCACAATGTTTTAATAGACGCACATTTATAGCACAGTGATATAAATTATTGATTTGTACTACTTGTTGTGGTTTTTATTGGTTGATGATTTTTTCACTAAAAGGTTATTATTATATTTTGGTAGAGGTTAGGGATGGGTGAATCTACTCGTTACTACTCGCTAATCTGCGAGTAGTAGGGTACTCGGCCGACTCCTTACTCTGCGAGTTTCATTGCGATTACTCGCACAGTAAGAGTCCAATGAAAATCAATTGTAAAGGTGGGGTTACACGTTGCAATATCGTTCCGATATCGCAATTCAATGGCGCGGGAGTGCGCATTTAGTGCACGTTTCTCCCGCATCGCATCGGAGGTTTACACATTGCGATTTCAGGATCCAACGTCCGTACGATGTCTACGCCCCCCAACCCAGGAACGACCATTTAACATGGGAGTGAATGGGTGACGTTGAACTTCACATCGGAGTTGGGCTGTCACACAGCACGATCCGACTTCAATCTTCCTTCAATATCGGAGCATTGAATAGCACGCTCATTCAATCCCCGATATCGCATTGACATCGTTCCTGCATCGTATTGGACGTTCACACCATACAACGCAGGAACGATATCGGCTCCAACGATCGAACCACGTGACTTTTCATTGAAATTGGACGCCGATATCGCAACGTGTAAAGCGAGCTTAAATTCTATTTCTCTACTTCTTTGAACTGGATTGTCCCGGATTAACCCGGTCAGGTTCAATTAGGTACCATAGACATCAATGTTTAATGTACCCGGATCTGTACAAACCGGTACAATCTGGTTTAGTCCCGGTATAAAGAATCTGCTTAAAGTGGTCATGGACTCCATGTCAATCCAGTTCAACCTAACATGTTTGCTATGCAGCCGGATTGTCCCTGAATCTTTACTAAACCTGACCGGTCACCAGATACCCGCTGTCAGCAACGAGTATTACGAGCAAGTCTACTCCTGTATTCTGTATTCGGTACTCACCGAATATAGAATATGTTAATGTAACGTTACGAGACGGAGACAGCCTAGCATGCTAGCTATGAAAAAAGTGAAGAGCCAGCCCCGCATGTTATCCAATCATAGTCAGTAATGCCGCAGCCATGTAGGTTGTGGCATTACTATGATTGGCTGCTGTACATCGTGATGCCTATGTCATGTATGACAAGGCAAGGCTGTATATAAGCCTTGCCCCCCGACATTTTGGGCACATTCCTATGATGATCTGTGCTAGTGTAGGGAGAGTTGCAGAAGATCCTAGGGAGTGTCAGTCAGTGTAGGAAATCCACCTCGAGATTCCTCACATTTAACCCAAAAGCCCTTGTGAGAGTTACCAGGACGGAGGAGTACTGTAGAGCAGAGGTTCCCAACTCCAGTCCTCAAGGCACACCAACAGTGCAGGTTTTCAGGGTTTCCTTAGTATTGCACAGGTGATAATTGAATCACCTGCACTGGGGATGATTCCAGTTTCTAAGGAAATCCTGAAAACCTGCACTGTTGGTGTGCCTTGAGGACTGGAGTTGGGAACCTCTGCTGTAGAGGACTGTAGGCAGGGAGACAGGCAGGAGCAGCCTTGCATTGCCACACAGCACCGACCTCAGAGCTTAGCTCACTCAGCTTTCCTCAGAGCTGAAATCAGAAGCTAAGAATTTTTTTTTCCAGCAGATAATTTTGGGGTCATATTTACCCCTGCAGCTTAATTTTTGCTAGGGACAGTGCGTAGCTGCTCTGCTACCTGACAGCACGCACGGTACCATCTAGGGTGACGCAGAGAGCACCACAGTACACCTTGGTGACTGCTTTTGCACACTAACTACTAATATTGCACTAACCCTTCAGATTGAAAAAAACATTCAGGTTTAATACGGTTACATAGACCGTCATGTTAAAACAAATCGGATTGTCCCGGTCCGGTTCAAGCCGGTTAACTTTAACATGGCTGTCTATGGGACCGGATTGAACCTGACCGGTTCTATCTGGTTCAATCCGTTTTTTTTAACTATTCTTTAAAAGCCCGCGGCTTTTTGCTACTGGCTTTTAAAGAATAAAATGGGGAATTGTAGGTTTTTCCTCTGCTGCCAGACCCCTTTATGGGGTCCAGCAGCAGGGGAATCGCTGCAATACTCGCTTCCCCATTCATTTACATTGGACTCGCTAGACTCGCAATGAGTAGCGAGTATCGGGATCCTACTCGTTAGAGTCTAGCGAGTCCGAGTAATTTAGTATTCGCCCATCCCTAGTAGAGGTACCTTTTATACACTTCAAATCACTGTACACTTGTGGACCCTGGAAACTAAACAATTCTCTCTTCTCTTGATTTATGATGAATGAAGTAACAGACCAGTTTTCTTTTATCTAATCTTACAACCTGTATACATCCTTCTGAGGGACTCCCTAGACACTCTTAAAGCATTTTTTGTGACTTACAGTATCAATTGTAATTATTTTGTATTGTTTATATAATTTTTAATAAATTAGGTTCCTCTCTCTCCGTTTGGTGTATGGTATTAATAGGATACATTACATTTTGTGGTGTTTTTATCCTTTTTATTATATTATAATTGTAAAACAGATTATGTTTTTAAATTTGTACCAATAAAATAATTACTTTTATACCTCAATTGGGCTATAAACTCATTCTTTGTAGGTTGTTTTTACTTCTACCCTTGGTAGACAAGCACTTTTGACAACATGACAAGTGTCCCCCAAATTGAATTCCTCCAGTATTATGACTCAACTGTGACCCCCACACAGCCACCATACAGTATGATGGCCCCAACACAACCCTCCATATAGTATAATGCCCCATATGCTTTATTAGTTATGTCCCATTCCCTTCTATATAGTATAATGCCTCCACATTGCCTTCAATATAGTATAGTGCCCCAACATTGCCTTTTACCTATTATATACTTACATTGTGGTGTCCATGATGTCATCAGGATGTCTGGGAATCCTATAAAGCAAAGTGCCACCAGAAGCCATGCCATATTAGCACACTGAAGTGATGGGTATGCTAATATGACTCCGTGGCGGCCATACTGGCACCCGATGCCGACGCTCCACATGCTACCTGCTTCAAGCAGAACACCTCCCACAGCACCTCAAACCACACCCACTCACCTGCTTGCCTGTGGCTGCCCCACTAATAATGATCAACTTACCAGACCTGTGGAGATGGGTCATGGACAGAGCCAGGTGCACATGACATCGCAAGACTGTGACATCACCACATGTCCTCTAGAGCAGGTCTGTGGTAGCTTTTCATAATCACTCCCACCCAGCCCAACCTCCCCACAGTCCACTCACCCCCACCCAGTACAAGTTGCCCGCAGCCCACTCATCCCTGCCTGGTCCAAGCTCCCCACAGCCTGCTCATCCCTGGCTGCCCAAGTCACTGCAGTTTGCTCGCCCCAGCCTAGTCTAAGCTCCCCACAACCTGCTCACCCCTGCCCTGTCCAAACTTCCCACAGCCTGCTCAACTCTGCCTGGTTCAAGCTCCTTGCAGCTCGCTAATTCTGGCTGGTTCAATCTCCCCACAGCCCGCTCAAACCTGCCCGGTCCAACTTACCACAGCCAGCTCACCCCCGCCTGGTCCAACGTCCCCGTAACCCACTCACCCCTGCCCAGTCTAACATACCCGCAGCCCACTCAAGGAGTGACCAAATTTGGCAGAGAGACAGCACAGGGGGTCAGAAGTACAGCACAGGGGGGCAGAGAGACAACACAGGGAGGTCAAAGAGGAAACACAGGAGGGCTGAGAGACAGTACAGGGGGCCAAAGAGCGACCACAGGGTGCGAGCAGAGAGACAGCAAGGGGGGGCTAAAGAGCAAACAAAGGGGGGCAGAGATACAGCATGGGGGGGCTAAAGAAACAACAAAGGGAGGGCAGAGAGTCAGCACAGGGGGCATAGAGACAGCACAGGTGTCACACGCTTAGATTGCACTGACCTTGCTGGATGCTGCTGTGTGTGTTGTGTTTGCATTTCTTCAAGAGCTGCATGAGGTACGGATGTAAAGGTCTTGTATTCAGCTGCTGGTTGAGGGGTTGATGTGAGGCTTGCGTGTGACTCACCTGAAATCCCCTCCCCTGACTTTAAATATCTTTCCCCCTCCTCAGACGCCGCTGATAGAGTTAATTTACTCTTGGTCATTGTGCTGTGAAGATACTTGCTGCTGCGCTGAAGTCTTTGCCTTGGGAGTAGCTGTGATTCCGGATCCATGGGTGGAGGTAGGGGCCCTCAGTCTAGAGCTAATCTGGAGCTCAGGAAAATAGGGTGGAGACTCAGACCTCCTCACCATCAGAGGTACCGCCAAGAAGCGGAAGAGCCATTGTCCCCCAGTGTAAGGGTCAGTTTATCTCCCCCTGAATCCCTTCGCCCATCTCACCATCCAGTTACCTGATTCCCTCACCTTCTAAGTGTGACATTATCAGCGACCCCAAAACCGCCTTTGTCTCTGAGCCATTATGTCTCAGACATCCTCTGCAGATGCTTTTTACAACTGATGCAAACCATCCCAGCTGAGGTCACTGGTCTGCGAACGCAGGTGGTGCAGCAGCTGCAGCAGGTTGTGGGGTATCTGGCCTTGGCTCACGCCCAGGCCATACCAGAACCCAAGGTATCTCTTCCAGACAGATTTTCTGGGGGAAGGGATAGATTATTGGTGTTCAAAGACACCTGTAAACTTTATTTCAGGCTTCGGTCCCATTCATCTAAGAGCGAGGAACAGCAGGTGGAGATTATAATCTCCCTTCTTAAGGGAGATCCCCAGACCTGGCCTCTCCCTCCGGACCGACTCACCATCACTGCAGTTGGTGGACGGATGTTTTGCTGCTCTGGCTCAGGTGTATGGTGAACAAGATATGGTAACCCTGCCCTCAGGAGACAGTTCTACCTGGGTTTGTCAGCTAGACTGCAAGACACCCTGGTTCAGTACGCCGCACCTGAGTCATTGGAGGCTGCGATGTCCCTAGCCATCAGGGTAGGCAGACGTCTGAGGGAGAGACCAACACAAACTTTGTCCGCTGTGGTTTTCCCTGTTGAGGAGGCTCCATGCAATGAACCTATGCAGTTAGGAGCTGTAGACCCTCGTGTTAAACCTCCTGTAGTTGCAGTTTATCAAGAGGGCGAAGCTTGCCTTGCCTTTCTACAACTGATGCAAACCACCCCAGCTGAGGTCACTGGTCTGCGAATGCAGGTGGTGCAGCAGCTGCAGCAGGTTGTGGGGTAAGGGTCAGTTTAACTCTACCTTAATCCCTTCACCCATCACACCATCCAGTTACCTGATTCCCTCACCTCCTAAGCGTGACAACAGGATGGGTGTGTGAAAGTGAGAAAATGCGCAATTGGGTTTTATCTCCAGATAAAGACGTGAATGAATGTGTGAGTAAAACTGCTCACCTGGTCTGGTTGTGTCATCCACAACCAGTATGATAG
Source organism: Allobates femoralis (assembly GCA_033576535.1). Classification (NCBI taxonomy): domain Eukaryota; kingdom Metazoa; phylum Chordata; class Amphibia; order Anura; family Aromobatidae; genus Allobates; species Allobates femoralis. The sequence goes on from JARQOC010000009.1 coordinate 147,908,106, forward strand.
CCAGAAATCAATGTAGTCGCCTGAAAAAGACAGCTGCTGCAAGGACCGCACCTCCACGGATAACCGCGGTGAAGAGCTTGTAGATCTGTAGGACAAAGTGCTGTTGTGTCCACACTGCCATCAAAAGGATCACCAGAGACAAGATAGAATCTGGGCTGAATTGTGTCTTTATTCTTCCGAGGCGTTTCGGAACCTTCACCTGGCTCCATCCTCAGGGACAATCCGGGATTGTCCCTGTGGAAGGAGAGAGGTGAAAGTTCCGAAACGCTTCGAAAGAATAAAGACACAATTCAGCCCAGATTCTATCTTGTCTCTGGTGATCCTTTTGATGGCAGCGCGGACACAACAGCACTTTGTCCTACAGATCAAAATGAGGGGTGGGCAGAGAGCAACCACAGGAGTGCCAGAGAGTGACCACAGGGGGGCAGAGACACAGAACAGAGGGGGCAGAGAAACAGCAGAGGAGGGACCGAGGCTGACCACATGTGGGGCAGAGAGACAGCACACGGGGGGAAAGTAGAAATCATGTATAGGGTGGCCAAGAGACGACAGGGAAAGATGGGTGGCACTCACAGCGCCACAAAGCCTGCCCATCATGATGTTGCTGCGTTCCTGATGTAATAGCATCGGGTGCACATCTATTATAGTGTAATGCCTCACAATGCCTTCTATATAGTATAATGCCCCCACATTGCCTTCTATATAATAATATAATATAATGCCCCCACATTGTAGTAAAATAGCCATAGCACTCCAAACAGGATAATACCCCCACAATGTACTTAATGATTTAAAATAAATACATAAATAAATACTCTATAGGCTTGTGGAATTATAAAATATAAATAAAATTAGCTCACCCTCTGCATGACTAGCGCTTCTTCCCCTTTGCTGCTCAGGTCTTTATCAACAGGCTGCAGTGGTGATGTCATGTCTACCGCTCACATGAGTGCTTTATCCAATCACTAAATTCGTCCTTTTCAGACTGACCACCTTGGCATAACTGCTGACACCAGTTATTGACTGCAGCATTCACATTAGCTGCTCATCGTGTGCACAATTAGGCAAGTGGGTACTTTAACCATATAATCATTTTTATGGGGATTATCCAAATCCAAGCTGTATAAGCCTAACTGCTTATTGGATGAAACAGATCAGGTGATGGTATTTGTGTAATAAGAGAGGGTGAGTCCTCAGGATACAAAACCCTTTATCCAGGTGTGCAGAATTACTAGGCAGCTTGTATTTTCCAGAAATAACTGACTCTAAAAAGTCTAAAATTATTGCAGCACTTTTGAAGCTGCTAAAATATTGTAATGAGCAAACAAATCTTTTTTTTTTTTTAATATTTAAAAGAGTTGCAAAAAAATCTTGAAAAAAAATAACATTGATCGCAAAGATTTGGGAAGAATCAAACATGAAACGACCATAAAGCCATTATCCTCCAGTGCTGACATATTCCAGAAGTGCAGCCCCCTGGAGGGGTCAGAAGTGCTCAGAGACATGGCTAAGGTAAAGAAGGCAAGGCCCACCACTGATCAAGACACTGAAGGGGAAATGTAATGCCAATATAAGGTTATATGATCGCCCACTTATACAGGGAAAGCAGGGGAATTGTGGGAGCATGCACATCACAAACTCTCAATTTTCTGTCTGCAATCATATAGAGTGACTGCAGACTTCCCAGACCGGACAACCCTTTTAAGTTACTTATGTAATGTGTGATATCATTTTGACATACACCTAAAGAGGTTTTCCACTACTAATGTGATCCCCTTTTTTGTCCTAACTTTTCCTAACACTTTCCCAATATACATCTGCTATCTACCCTTTTCCTGCAAGATGATAACTTTATTGATGTTCTAGCTTTTTGATCCTTTTGGTCTGGAGACCGGAATCGACCCATCTGAGCAGCGAACAAGGCTCAGATAGATGGACTTAAATGAGCTGGGTAGGTAGCAGAAGTACGGTATATTGGGAAAGTGTTGGTTAGGAAGAGATAGGACAAATGAAAAGGGGATGACATTAGTAGTGCAAAACCTCTTTAATAAGATAACGTCTGTGCAGCCAGTAATTGGTTAAAGGAATTTAACATGCATTTGTCATGCTCTTACTCGAGTCCTAATGTTGTGCAGGCAGCACCACTTTGTAGACGCAGTATTAATAATGGATACACATTCTCTGGGAGCTGGCTACCTAGCTCCTCTGGTAAATACTACTGCAGGGACTTGTAATGGAACAGTCACACCTCCATGTTCTACATCCTGTGCCACATCCCCAACTGGGTGTCTGTAGGGGACACAAAGCCGGACCGTGGAATCAAGTCTCAAGCTCTATTCTCTCTTCATTGCTGCAGAAGGGTAAAACCCCAAAATGTTGCAATGTTCATATGAATTATGTACAAATTGTGACTTCAGTGATGAAGTAGACAAACTCTAATGCCACATAATAAAGGTCCACTTGGAGAAAATAGAACCGGATGGATAGAAGCCGCGCTGACCACAATAAGAGTAACAGAGTAACACACACACTCTGTTTATTCTGTCTACGCGTTTCGTGGCAAACAGGCCACTTCATCAGGACATCCAGTGGCCTGTTTGCCACGAAACGCGTAGACAGAATAAACAGAGTGTGTGTGTTACTCTGTTACTCTTATTGTGGTCAGCGCGGCTTCTATCCATCCGGTTCTATTTTCTCCAAGTGGATCCTTACTTTTTGCCGGGAGCCTGCTGCGACCATACGTGCTTGTCCAAGGAAGTTGTGACCATTCACATCCAGACCAGGTGAGTCTGTATTGTGAGAGTCCGTTTGACCATCAAACCCGAAGGTATTACTCTATGTGCGCTTCTTTTCCTTCTTATTTGTAGACATAATAAAGGTAACAATCCTAAAAGTCATAATAAGAAGTATGAACATTCTCACTCAAGTGGTCTAGCTCAATTGGTTTACTTTGTATTCAGATTTACATGTAACCCTATTGGGTGCCCGTTAGTGTTTACCTGTCCATCCCATCCTACCCTCTTCCCTATCCCCCTTGTTCCCCCTCCTCCCTATATTCTTACTTTGCTCACAATATTGTTAAATTTACATTCCATGTCCAGAATCCGAATATTATTTTACAATTCTTCTACATTTATAACCCAAATATGCGTTGGACTCGGATTCCTTGCATATTGTTACTACTACTATACTTTGTATTTTACGGAACTGTCGTATTCAGAAAACCAAATAAAAACATTTGATAACTGAAATACAGTACAGACCAAAAGTTTTGGACACACTTTCTCATTCAAAGAGTTTTCTGTATTTTCATGACTATGAAAATTGTAGATTCACACTGAAGGCATCAAAACTATGAATTAACACATGTGGAGTTATATACCGGTACTTAAGAAAAAAGTGTGAAACAACTGAAAATATGTCTCATATTCTAGGTTCTTCAAAGTAGCCACCTTTTGCTGTGAGTACTGCTTTGCACACTCTTGGCATTCTCTTGATGAGCTTCAAGAGGTAGTCACCGGAAATGGTTTTCACTTCAAAAGTGTGCCCTGTCATGTTTAATAAGTGGGATTTCTTGCCTTATAAATGGGTTTGGGACCATCAGTTGTGTTGTGCAGAAGTCTGGTGGTGACACAGCTGATAGTCCAACTGAATAGACTGTTAGCTGCTTTTTTCTTCTATAATACAAATTCTAAGTTAAGAAAAACGAGTGGCAATCATTACTTTAAGAAATTAAGGTCAGTCAGTCCGAAAAATTGGGAAAACTTTGAAAGTGTCCCCAAGTGTAGTTGCAAAAACCATCAAGTGCTACAAAGAAACTGGCTCACATGAGGACCGCCCCAGGAAAGGAAGACAAAGAGTCACCTCTGCTGCGGAGGATAAGTTCATCCGAGTCACCAGCCTCAGAAATCGCAGGTTAACAGCAGTTCAGATTAGAGACCAGGTCAATGCCACACACTGTTCTAGCAGCAGACACATCTCTACAACAAATGTTAAAAGGATACTTTGTGCAGCAGGCCTTCATGGTAAAATAGGTGCTAGGAAACTACTGCTAAGGACAGGCAACAAGCAGAAGAGACTTGTTTGGGCTAAAGAACACAAGGAATGGACATTAGACCAGTGGAAATCTTTGCTTTGGTCTGATGAGTCCAAATTTGAGATCTTTGGTTCCAACCACCGTGTCTTTGTGCGACGCAGAAAAGGTAAACGGATGGACTCTACATGCCTGGTTCCCACCGTGAAGCATGGAGGAAGAGGTGTGATGGTGATGGGGTGCTACGCCAGATGACCTGGCCTCCACAGTCACCAGACCTGAACCCAATCGAGATGGTTTGGGGTGAACTGGACCACAGAGTAAAGGCAAAAGGGCCAACAAGTGCTAAGCATCTCTGGGAACTCCTTCAAGACTATTGGAAGGCCATTTCCAGTGACTACCTCTTAAAGCTCATCAAGAGAATGCCAAGAGTGTGCAAAGCAGTAATCAAAGCAAAAGGTGTCTACTTTGAAGAAACCTAGAATATAAGACATTTTTTCAGTTGTTTCACACATTTTTGTTTAGTATATAATTCCACATGTGTTAATTCACAGTTTTGATGCCTTCATTGTGAATCTACAATTTTTATAGTCATGAAAATACAGAAAACTCTTTGAATGAGAAAGTGTATCCAAACTTTTGGTCTGTACTATATGTAGGTAGGAGTTTAGAGTACTGCACTTGTTTCCCTGTGGGTAGTTTTTATTTAATATGTAAATAAAGTTTGTATATTTAACCTTCACACTGGATGATCTTTGACTTCTTCTATGATGCCTGTACTGTTCCCTAAGGGTACCTTTACACTCCGCAACCGCGGTGAGGAATCTGACCGGCGATGTGTCTACCCAGCACCATTGCCGTGAAATTGCCTCGCAATTGCGGCGTGTATTTGGGGAATTCTGCGGCGACAAAAAAGGTTGCGCCTGGTTCCGATTTCACTGCACTGCTCCAAAATCAGAGGCAATCAGGAAGGCGACATTCCCGGCTTTTGGCGTGTAAACGGGCGATAGGGATGGAATCTGCGTCACCTATTGATTTCCCGTAGACATGCAACAGCGTGCTGGAGTCCGTGCCCCGCCTGAAATGATTGGTGTGGGCTACTGTGTTTCCATTGGCTGTCACTTGACACTGCGCCATATTTGAAGAGCTGTCCATTCACCACCACACAATGGCAATGGCGTCATGTATTAGCCAGCCTTCCAGCGCAGGCTGCCCAATCATAACGCTATTGTGTTGTCTAATCATCGTGTTTGGGGAGCGGTATACACCAGTCTGCCACACCTATGTTCTCGCGGCGCTGAACATGTACGCCCACATTCCTTTAGGGATTGCAGCGTGTGAAGCGGCGACGGAACTCTACTGGATTTTTCCCGCTGTTGGTGTGGGAACTTCCGGGACGACACATCGCCTTAGGTTGAGGGCAAAATTGCGGCGCGTAAACGCGCCTTTGGTGTTCGGAGGCAACCATGAAAAACATGCACGCGCACGTTATATTGCCTTCTATCGCCGTCAAAAATTGTGCCGTGTAAAGGTACCCTAATGGTGTGCAGGCAATACAATAAGATGATTAGTGAGCCATGTAGAGAAAATGATAAGTTCGCCTTTTGTCTTTATCTAAGTTCAATAATTTCATCTTTTATTCACTTATCTTATGCTGCCTTTTCTAGCTTATCTTGCATTAAAATCATACCATGGGGATATTCAATCACACGAAGGAAGTTGATAATTTCAATATATTGTATTTTATTATGACATTGACATCTCAATTTAACCTACATGGGATTGTGTGATTTAGAAAGCTCCTTTCTAAATATTCTAATTCCGCTAGCGACAATAATGAGTATAGCTTGCACTAAAGTACTTAACATGGTATTACATAGGCAGGGCACTGACTTCATTGGACTGTAATTAATGCTTTATTTTCCCTGAGTTGATCTTCCAGGATATTCAAACTTTCTTCCATTTTTTGACTTTGGATTACTATAAATAGCAAATACAATCTCAACAATTTCTGAATATTTTGAAAAAATAGTGAAGGAACACTATTATCCTCTCGGATGATTAGTGACATTATTTTTGGAGCATACTGGTTATAGAAGGATAGCATGGTAGTGTGAACATTACATACCATTTTTTTGCTCTCACCAGCAAATGTTTTCTTGACATACATGGCTCCAACAGAGTTCTCCATGTTGCTGTTGACATAACTGACACATTCCCTCCATCGAGCCTCTTCTAATGTGGTACCATACAGAGCCTAGACAGAAAAAAATGATCACTTCACTCCTTTATAACCATGAGAATTCAGATTTTTTGCATCGTCATTGAACACTAAGCGCTGCTTGGCATTTTACTGTGGGGAACATCTACCTGATGTGTCACACCCCTCAATTCTCACATGGGTTCCTGGATGTTTTGGTTTTCTATCACACGCTAAGAGTGCATTCAGACTGCGGTATAACTCAGACTGAAATTCTCAGACTGCCTGGAGGCTCCCTTACCTGAGCGTGATAGCTACATAAAGTGGTCATGCTCTGGCCTGGAGAGCTTCCGGCCAGTCCGTGCGCTGCAATGTAATCCTCATCTAAGTTATACAGTCGTCTGACTATACCCTAAAAACATACTAAGGTTCAAATGGAATTGAGCTTACTATCCACATGAAGTCTTCATGGATTTCTCTGTGTACAATGGTTTTTCTGACCTATTTATTTGCATCAGAAGGAAAAGATCATGGATAACCCTAACTGAAAGCATTACTCATGAGTTTAGATTCTGCTGCGTTCTAAGAAACTCAATGATGACTCAATGCCACATGAACTGACCCAGTGAGGAAGATCATAGAAAAGTTTACTAAAAAAAACTACACATTACATTATTGGTCACACTGAATCTTATAGATGATATTATAAAGAGTTCAGTGAGTTTGAAATCCATGCCTGTTAGGGTGCTCGGTCATCTGCGTTTTTGCAAACCCAACAGAAAGCTGCCATTTTTGCAAAAATGCAATGCGGCACACTTGTGACAAGGCTGTGACTCATCCCCGTGGGAACCATGGGGTACATGGAACACAGCCCTCTGGACGTCGTTGGGGCTGTGGGATGCTGTCACGGTGGTGTGACCCGATCCGTTGACCCCTATTGGGCGGTAAGTAAAAAGGGGGATTTGGAAAACGGGTAAAAATAAAAATGAACAAACAGAAAGCACTGAGTTGAAAAGAATCACCGCGCTGACCTCAAATGATGACAAACAGAGTAATGATATATACTCTGTTTATTAACCACTTGCCTACGCGTTTCGTTGTGTAAATACAACTTCATCAGGGCATCCTGATGAAGTTGTATTTACACAACGAAACGCGTAGGCAAGTGGCTAAATAAACAGAGTATACACCATTTCTCTGTTTGTCATCATTTGAGGTCAGCGCGGTGATTCTTTTCAACTCAGTGCTTTCTGTTTGTTCATCTTATCTTCCCCTGCTGAGCACTACTGAGACCTGAGGAGAGAGCTGTCAAAGTTGGTTGTGACTCATACAACCTGACCAGGTGAGTCTTTCCATAGAAGGGGGACACCTGGTGGCTAAATTAGGAGGATATCACTCTATGTGCGCTCCAACTATTTTATTTCTAAAAATAAAAATAAAATAAAAAGAGTTTGTCATAACGCCACCCGTGGATGGCGGCCGGTAGGGGCCGCTGCTGCAGTGCAGCACTTCTGGGGATGATGGAGTTGCAGCTATGGTGGTTTAGCTCCCCATGGGAAAAGCGGGTCCCCAGGGCATCCGGAATTAATGTGAATTGGGGTGATGGGGAGCCAGCAAGGCTGAGCTGGCTTCGGAGCTGGATCGGGAACACTCTCAGGCAGGCTCCTACTGCCTGCCCGGCACTTCAGTCTACCTCTCTTCAGGCGCGAAATGAGCAATTTGACACAATGCTGAGTTTCAACCCGGTTTACTTGGCTTCTCTCGTCAGGCACTTCAGGTAACAAGCAAGTACAGTGGCGGCTCTGGTAGTCCTTGGCAACCAGGATGGCTTGTCCAGTACACCCGCTTTTGTGTTCCTCTCTGCTTGGGCTTTTATCTGTCAGCTCTGCCTGTCCTCCTACCTCCTGCACGCGCCTCTTACACAGACCCCCAATCTAGCAGCCACGGGCCTTCGTTGGGCGACCGGCACAGTCCCCTGGCCCTAGTACGGCTGCCTTCTCTGCGCTGTGTCGGGAGTTGGCCACGACTCATAGAGATCTCGTGGCCCCCGGTTTTGTGATTGGAGCTTGAAGCCTTCCTGCCACCTTCAGGGCCAGGCCCCTGTTTCTCACCCTGTCCTTCTGCTTCACAGCTGATTCGGACGCACATGTGGATTGCTCACTGCCCGCGCCCCTAAGACTCCCTCCGTCTCTCTGGGTCAGGGCTCTCTCTCTCCTCTCCGTTTCATGTCCTCCCTCGACTGACCTCCTCCAGTGAATGACCCCTACTTCCTGTGGTGTTTTCCCTTTGTCCTCTTCCTTTCCCTAACCACTTCCTGTACTAATGTCCCACCCACCACCTGTCTCCCCTCGCTGTCCCACAGCTGCCTGAGCCATCCCACTACCTGGGTTCACCCACTCTGGGACCGGGGTGTGTTGGGTGTGTTTGTGGGTGACTGGACTTACCGATCGCGGTTGCCGCAAACTAATAGTGGCAACCGGACCGCAGGGGTGTCACACTTGTGTCTGTGCTAATGCATTGTAAAGGGCCTCTAGACTTGTGCGGAGGTTTTCGATGTTGACTATTATCCGTCACTTCTGACACCTCCGACGTGGGATGAGAACTACTGCTAGCAGTTTATCTTTAACATTATCCATCTTCAATGTCACCCATAATCTATACAAATCCATTGAGAAAAAAAATCATTTTGAGGGGAAAATAAAAATAACAGACCTAAAATAATGCGATTGTATTAGGGTGAACACCCTTTAATAATTGGGGATGTGTTGTGTTTAGAATTAGCGAGTGACATTTACAATCATGTTAAAAAGTTGTCAATACAAAGCTGCAATTATTTATAATGATTCACAATAACCCCATATAAAAAGTAGATGTTCTAGTAAGACTTTCCCTAGTTGTATTTTACATGAAAAGCTAAGGTCTGTAAATAGCTTACAACACAGCAAAGGTATCTCATTGTTGAACGTTTATCAGTCTGCAAAAGGTACAACAATTTTTCAAAGGCATTAGATTTACCATGGAACTCTTTGAAGACATCATCAAGAGAAGACCTAGATTTGGCCCAACAGTGACATTACCAAGAATTGTTTTGGAGACATTGAAATGTGGTCAAAATGTGAAACACTAAGGGTGCCGTCACACGCTTTAATCTTGTGAGCGATATTGTTAGCGATCAAATGCACGCACGATCGCTAACTATATCGTTCACATCGCTGGTGAGCTGTCACACAGGCAGACTCACCAGCGATGTGGACCAGCGAGATCGCTGGTAACCATGGTACACATCGGGTTACTAGGCACCGCGTGGCGCTTAGTAACCCGACGTTTACCATAGATACCATCTCCCAGCATAGGCTCTGCCGCCGGGAGATCGTTCATCGTGGTGTCACACACCACGACGATGCAGATTAATCAAGCGATTATCGCTTGATTTGAGCTCCGGCTCACAAATCTGCGATCTAACAATCAAGCGATTTTACATGGTAAAATCGCTTGATCGCACGTAGCGACGCACAAACGATATCACTTAAGCGATCAAAAAAGCAGATCGCTTAAGCGATATCGTTAAGGAAATTGAAGCGTGTGACGTGGCCATTAGGCACATAGAACACAGCAGCTCTTGTTCTCCTTTATCAGCCAGCAGCAGGTTTCCGCCATTCAGTTTGTTCTGTGTGCCTTAGCACTCCACATTTTGACCACATTTCAATTTCTCCAAAATGTTGTTGCTCCTTTTGAGGGATTGTGTGGCTGGAGCAGCTCGAGGCTGTAGACATTATCTCCAGACTTGAGGACCTGAAGTGACGGACTTCTGGGGACGCTGCAATCATGTGACCGGAGAGTGTTCCCATAGTGTACTATATGTGACATTTGTCTAGCTTGTGCGGTTAGGTGACAAAATGAAAGTCTTTCCTTATGAAGAAAAATGTTGAAGCCAAGCTATGTTTTGCCAAATCCTATATCAAATCTGCCAAAAGCAAATGGGAAAACATACTTTAGTCTGTTGAGACCAAGACTAAATATTTTGGTAATGATTCCAAAAGGTATATTTGGCAAAAAGCCAACATTGTGCCTCACCAAAAGCACACCATACCTATAGCAAGGCATGGAGGAAGCAGCATTATGCTTTGCGGCTGGAGCTTTAGCCAAAGTGGAAGGTATTATACATAGTTCCAAACATTTGTAAATGTTGCAACAAAACCTTCAAGCCTTTGCGAAAAATCTGAAGATGAAGAGAAATTTAACCTTTTAATATGAAAACAAGCCCAAGCTCCTGTGAACGCTGCTCCATAGTAACCCGCTGTTTACCATGGATGCAGCAACACAGGAAGCCCCAGGTACTGCGCTTTAGCAGAGCACACAGGAAAAGGTCAGCAATGTGGTGGAAAACTACTGTTTGGTGCACGTAGGAGTTCAGAAGAGAGGGAGCGCCATTGGACTTTTGGAGCACAAAATTGTCTGGTATAGATAGCAGATGCAATGTCACAATTGGAGATTCCCTAATGTGCTGAAACATTGCAAATCTCCTACAAGTGACCCCATTATGGAAATTGCACCCCACTGTCTAGATGTGTGGTGAGCACCTTGAACCCATAGGTGCTTCACAGTAGTTTATAATGTTGAGCTGGGAAAATAAGAAATTACATTTACCCCATAAAAATGTTACTTGAGCCCAGGGTGGGCGTCAGCACCTGGCATACATGGGCAAGTGCAAGGGCCCTGAATAGCTGGGGGAGGGCCCACTGGCCATCAGAGCTCCTGCAGCTCTGTCAGTACACATGGCTTATTTGTATGCGATGCAAAGTAGCCATGTGCCAGCTCCCCAGGCTGAGGAGCTTCCTCCTTTACCAACTGCAGCAGAGAGATGAGTCATTACCCTGTGACCTCATCACACTAGTGCAGCCCTGCAGGAAGGAAGTACAGACCAGAGGGGACAGCATCTTAGGAGGGCATGGCCCTGGAGGAGCGGAGGGAAGTTGAGTATGATCAATTATTTTTTTTAACTGTGAGGAGCACCATGGGGGATTATATGTGGAAGATGAGGCCAGGGGACAGATATAGCAAGGGAGAACTATCATATTATATATTATCTGGATGCTGCTGGGCTATGGAGGCTGTTCTGAGCTATAGAGGCTACTGCTGGGTCATGGAGGCTGTTCTTTGCTATACAGGCTGCTGCTGAGCTACGGAGGCTGTTCTGGGCTATAGAGGCTACTGCTGGGCAGTGGAGGCTGTGCAGGGCTAAATGGAGACTGCTGTTGGGCTAGATGGAGGCTGCTCCTGGGCTATATGGAGGCTGTGGAGGGCTATATGTAGGCTGCTGCTTGGCTATATGGAGGCTGCTGCTGGGCTATATGGAGGCTGTGCTGGGCTATATGTAGGCTGCTGCTGGGCTATATGGAGGCAGTTCTATGCTATAGAGACTGCTGCTGGACTATATGGAGGCTGCTGTTGGGCTATGGAGGCTGTGCAGGGCTAAATGGAGGCTGCTGCTGGGCTATATGGAGGCTGTGCAGGGCTAAATGGAGACTGTGCTTGGCTATATGTAGGCTGCTGCTGGGCTATATGGAGACTGTGCTGGGCTATATGTAGTTTGCTGTTGGGCTATATGGAGGCTGCTGTTGGGCTATGGAGGCTGTGCAGGGCTAAATGGAGACTGTGCTGGGCTATATGTAGGCTGCTGCTGGGCTATATGGAGGCTGCTGATGGGCTATATGGATGCTGGCTGAGCTATATGGAGGCTGCTGCTGGGCTATATGGAGGCTGTGCTGTATATATTATTTGGAGGCTGTGCTGTATATATTATTTGGAGGCTGTGATGTGTATATAATTTTTTGGAGGCAGTGCTTGGCTTCATATATTATTTGAAGGATGCTGCTGGGCTGCCAAAGCCTCCAAATAATATATGCATCCCAGCACAACCTCTAAATATATACAGCCTACAGCGTCTATAATATATATACAGCACAGCAGCAGCCTCTCTTTTATATATACAGTCTAGCAGTCTCCATATTATATATACATCCCAGTAGCCTCTATATTATATATGCAGCCCTGCACAGCTTCAATATTATAAATACAGCCCACCCAGGAGTCTCTATATTATATATACACAGCCCACAACTTCTATATTATATTCATGAATTGTGGTATGTGTTAAAGGGGCCCACTGAGACAGTTTCGCCCGGGGTCTACAAACACCTGGAGCCAGTACTGCTTGTGCCCCAAATGTTGCTTTTTCACAAGGGTAGCCGGAGAAAATGGACTATACAAGTTGTTATGAAATTTCGCAACAATATGCTAATACCATGGCAATGATGCACAGCCCACAACTATATTGTGGGGGTGCCAAATGGGTGAGAGAGGGAGTGCACTCAGTCTAACAGCCTCCTAAATGCTGCAATCACTATTGATGATGAGATTTAAGGTGATAAATAGCCGGGGGTAGTGCAGGCTCCATTCCTGGATATGGCAGCTGGAGCTCAGCTATCACTTACGCTGAGCTACCAGCATCGATTGTACAGGCACAGCTCTTGGCCCTCGCACAATTGTCATGAAGTAACCTATACGCCTTCGATCAGAAACCTCTACCTGAGCATGATGTATATATACATCCAATGTCATGAAGGGGTTAAAATATTCACCCTATTGCAATAACACACATTTCCAGCATATTACCTATGTTGCTTTATACATATGGAAGCTAATGGTACTGCAAATGAATATTGTAATTTACCTTTCTGTAGTTGGCCCTCGCATCTTTGTAACGGCGGCTCAAGCTGCTAACTCGATCAATTACCAGTCGCCAAACTATGTAGTTTTGTAATGTGCTGGAGGAAATAAAAAAGCTGTATGTTAGTTAAAAGATTAACTAAGGATCAAAATAATCATTTATTCTGCATTTTACAATGATACAGCGCATACAAAAAAAGTTATGTTACCCTTCTCTTATAGTTTTGTCTCCAGATACTTTTGATCACTATGGTACATACCTACTTACATAATTGCTTGTGTCCGGATATCCTCCTATCACGTGCCTCAGTAAGTGCGCATGCGTATACCTGGCAGGCACATGAGCAGTTTCTTTGGACACCTGGGTATATAAAGATGGGGGTGGTGTGTCCCTGTGAGCACATGCACATTTATTTACGTGGCCACCATCTTTGGACACCACAGAGGGGAGAGAGCACAAGCGGGGAGAGAAAAAGCACACACGAGGGTGAGCATACAGTGGGGCAGAGACTGTGTACAGGGGGACAGAGACAGCACACGGGCTGCAGAGAACACAAAAGGGAGGAGAGAGAGCACAAAGAAGAGTTAGCATACAAGGGGAAGAGAGAGTGCATGGGGAGAGTCAGCACTAGGGGAGAGAGAGAACAAACAGGGGGAGAGACAGCAAAAGGGGAAGAGAGAGCACACAGGGGAAGAGAAAGCACACAGGGGGAAGTAAGAGCTCACAAGGGGAAGCGAAAGGGCGAGAGAGCGCATGGTGGGAGAGACAGCACACATGGGGCAGAGGCAGGGTACAGGGGACAGAGATAGTGTACTGGGGAGAGACAACACAAGGGGAAGAGAAAGCACAAAGACAAGAGAGCACACACAGGGGGAAGAGAGTGCACAGGGAGATAAGAGCAAACAGGGGGAAGAGAGATTGCACAAAGTGGCAGAGACAACACACAGGGTGGTTGAAATAGCACACAGGGGGCAGAGACAGTGTACTGGGGAGCAGACAGAGTTCACAGGGGGGGGGAAAAGGGAGCACAGGGGGCATAGAGACACGCATGGGGCAGAGACAACACACTGTGGTGCCGAGGCAGCATACATAGGGAAGAGGTAGTGCATAGGGGGAAGAGCCAGCACACAGGAGGGCAGAGACAGCGCATATGGAGAAGAGACAGCACATGAGGAAGAGAGAGCACAGAAGGGAAGAGAGAGTGCACAGGGGAAGAGAGAGCACACAGGGGAAGAGAGAGCTCAAAGGTGAAGAAAGAGCACACAGGGGGAAGAGAGAGCACATGGGGGAGGGGCAAACCCATAGGGGGTGAGCGCACAGGAGGGAGAGAGAGCAAACAGGAGGGAGGAGAAAGCTCAAAGAAGTGAGGACACGAAGGGAGAAGATAGCACGGGGGAGCACACAGGGGAAAAAGACAGACAGGGGGACAGCTCAAAGGAGAGAGCACAGAGGGGAAAGGAGAGCACAAGGGGGAGAGAACACAGGAAGAGAGACAGCACACAGAGGGGCAACAGGACAAAGGAAAGAGCACAAGAGGGGAGAATACAGCTCAGGAGGGAGATAGACCGCAAACAGTGGGGAGAGAGAGCGGACAGTGGGAAGACAGCATGCAGAGAGGGAGAGAGAACAAGGGGAAGACAGCACACGGAGGAAGAGATCTCACAGGGGAAGAGAAAGTGCAAAGGGGGTAAGAGAGAGTGCACCATGGGAGAGAGAGCACACAGGAGGGCAGAAAGAGCACAGAGGGGGCAGAGAAAGCGCATGGACAGCAGAAAGAGCACACAGGGGGAAGAGAGAGTTCACAAGGTGAGAGCCCACAGGGGGCAGAAACAGCACATGGGGGGGAGAGACCTCGCATAAGAGGGCAGAGACAGCGCACAGGGGGACAGAGTCAGTGCACAGGGGGGCAGAGGCAGCGCATAGGGGAACAGAGACAGGACACAAGGGTTAGAGACAGTGCAGAAGGGATAAAGAAAGTACAAGGGGAATAGAGAGCACACAGGAGGGGAGCACAAATAGCAGGAAAAGAGTGCACAAGGGAAAGAAAGAGTACACAGATGAAAGAGAGAGCACTCAAAGGACCAGAGACTGCACAGGGTAAAAGAGAGTGCACAAGGGAAGGGGTGAGCCCACAGGGAGTGAGCGCACAAGGAAGAGAGAGAAAATGCAGATGGGGAGACAGCTCAAAGAAGAGAGTACACAAGGGGAGAAGACAGCACAGGGGGAAGAGACAGCACACAGGGGAGAGAGCATACAGGGGGAGACAGCTCAAAGAAGAGAGCACATGAGGGGAGAAGACAGCACAGGGGGAGAGCACACAGAAGGGAGAAGACAGCATAGGGGGAGAGAGACAATAGACAGGGGTGAGGGAGAGCGGACAGGGAGTGAGTGCAAGGGGGAAGATATGGCTGCCCCCATTGCCACAGAGCCCACCCCCTTCATGATGTCATCGCCCTCCCAGTGCAACAGCATCAGACAACCATCTAGTCTATAATATAATTGTGAACGTCATTTGTCTGAATCCTAGCTTACCACTAATGACAAGATGGCAAGAGAACACCCCCAGCTACTAATTGGCTTCAGCAGTCTCACTCTATCTAAGCACTATCTCCTCCCTATGGGTTAATTCCAACTGTCACTTGCCCTGCAGTCAGTTGCCCAGTAACCTATTATACCTCCTAAAATATACCCTTATATCACTACCAGCGCTGATACATCTATACATTTTGTAATATCCACACGATATGAGGCATTCACAAGGGTAAACTTTAACTGCACTTTATTCTTGTCTTCCATCTTTCTCCATCATATAACAGAGCAGTCTTTTAGCAGCATGCTTCAAAGTGAAACTAAAACTTAACTTCCCACCTCCTTCTTCTCCTTACCCATGATACACCAGACCTAGTTTCCTTAAAGAGGCATATCTAATTATTGTACATTACACATTACACTACACCTAATGCATTATTAGCCATAACATCCCCTATTCTATAGCAATCAGTGTGCAGCTTTCATCACTGAAGCTGCTGAGGTAAAGTTAAAGCTGAATTCTGATTGGTTGCCATGAACAACTAGACCCTTATCAAGCGTAGTCAGTAATCTACAAGGCTCCTTTCTCATCAGCGTTTTTCACTGATTGCAGCAGATTCGGCAGATTTACTGCATCTGCACCTAACGGCCACACTTGCGGATAGCCCAATGCATTGTCTAAGGGGGTTGCGGCAAGTGTGACAAGTATGGTATTGCCGCGATCCGGCATTTGTGGCAGTTGCGGCTGCGCAAACTAAACGCAGCTGACCGCGTCTTTTTCCACGGCCTCAACTGCCAGATTTGCCGGATCTTGGCAAAACCACACTTGTCACACTTGCCGCAATCCCCTTAGACAATGCATGGGGCTTTCCGCAAGTGTGGTCATTATGTGCAGATGCGGCAGATGCGGTAAATCTGCCGAATCTGCTGCAATCAGTGAAAAACGCTGATGAGAAAGGGGTCTAACATAATGCTGAACGCATCCTTCTGTCCGAAGCCGGAATCAAACTCATTGATTGTCCAAAGGGCCTATTTTATTTTAAAAAAAGGTCAGCCACTGCAGAAGCAATTGTGGCCTCAGTGATGAAAATTAGAGTATGCGCACACCCTGGCACTGGTGCCATTTTATTAAACGATTCAACTACAATGTGAACATAGCGCTTCATACATGCTGGACATAGGGGTAATGGCGGCAACACCAGTGTAAAATTTAAAGAAAGGAAGAAAGAGGAAAGCAGCCAGGAATAGATAAAAACGTGTGCTTCTGTCTGAAGCTGGGATCGAGTCATTTGATTGGTCTATTGTTTTTTTTTTTTTTAACAAAAAGGTTAACCACAGCAGAAGTAACTAAGGGCCTTTTCACATCTGCATTTTTATTCTGTTATTCTAGCAATCTGTTTTTGACAGCATGTGTGCTCAAAAACCCAATGCATGAGTTAACGCACTCATTAATTTCAATGGAGAACGCAAGTAAAAATGTATGTCATTTTCTGCAAATGCAAAATGCACACGTTTTTGCAAAAGCAGCCCAAAACATGGCCAGCCACTTTTTGGGCTGCTTTTTCAAAAATGCATGCATTTTGCGTTTGCAGAAAATGACATGCGTTTTTACTTGCGTTCTCCATTGAAACCAATGAGTGCGTTAACTCATGCATTTGCAATGGTCCCCCGGACTGAAAAGGAATTCACCTGGATCCACCCGGACAGCACAAACCTGGACGCCAATACACTTCCATCCGGGTGAATCCGGAGCCATAGAAAAAGATTGCGGCAATACTGCAATTCATGTGTGTTGCGGTACCCGATACGGTTACCGTACCCGGCTCCACTCACATTTGTGGCTTCCAATTGAAATCCGGACACGGTTTAGAAACCTACACATAAAAGGGTCCCCCTCAACCAAAGTGCTTCACCTAAAAACGTTAAACCTTACAAAATATCGCCACAGATCACATCTATATTGATATTTTTCAGTGAATCAGCACATCCAATATCTATGGCAAAAAAATAATCACTTTATTGATTAAAATTAATTCATATTAAAATATTTACTGTACACAACATGTCTGAAATGGGAAAACAGTCCCTATCATGCACAATATCATAGGGTAGGCTAAAAAATACACAAATAGCAGCGATTACTCACAGGGGAACAGAAAAAATACTTATAGCATCATCACACTTGCAATGTTCTCAATCCCTCTCCTATATCTAAAGAGAATTTCCTACAGACCAACGGTCATTAAATACACATAGATTAGATATTAGAGTATTCATGATACCTGGTGCCAAAATGATCCTGGTGATAAATCACTCCTTGAACCCACGCTGCCACTGTGCTCCTGCCTCAATCCCACAGCCAACGTACGTTTCAAAGTTCTTTTCTTCAGGTATCATAAATACTCTAATATCTAATCTATGTGTATTTAATGACCGTTGCTGATTCACTGAAAAATATCAATATAGATGTGATCTGTGGCGATATTTTGTAAGGTTTAACGGTTTAGAAACCTGTCCGAAAAACGTTGCTTGCATGATTTTTACCGCACACCGAAAAAACGGATCCGGGAAACGCAACGCTGCAGAGGCGATCCGGTTTTTGTATTGCTGCCTATAGGGGCGAATCCAGATGCGATTTTAAGAATTTTCATGCTCAAAACCGGATCAGTATCTGCAATTGCAACCGCAAATGTGACCCTAGCCTATGATTGTTCTGGTTGTCTTTAGCCTCTGCAGAAGTAAGGCTGGCTTCATACTGCGGTCAGGTCAGGTCAGGTCAGGTTTTGTGTTTCAAAACCAGGAGAGGAACTTGCAGAGAAAAAGTATAATTGAAAGATTGACACCTGTTCTAGGTTTTGGAGTCACTCCTGATTTTGGCACACAAACCTGATCTGACCTGACCGCAGTGTGAAGCCAGCCTCACTGGTGCGTCATTTAGGGTGGAGGCACACTGGCGTTTTACTCGCACGAGTTTAAAGCGAGAAAAACTCGCATTAAACTCGGACCTGTATCTTTCAATGATACAGGTCACACCAATGCGAGTTTCACGCATTACTCTCGCTTTGCGAGGGCAATGCGAGTGCAATCGCAGCATGCTGCGATTGCACACGATTCCCTCGCGTGAGAGCCCATTATAAGTATATGGGTGCGAGTCAAACTCGCACCCATACAGCACACGGTGCGATAATCGCAGCCGTGTGCTGTCAAAATCACTGGCCCCCCGCAGTCCCCATACAATTGCAATAATGTTTTATTGCTGTGACAGCAGCAGTGAAGCATTATTGTATGTATAATTTATTATTTATTGCAAAGTTACACTTATCAGCTTAATTTTACATGTTTTTACAATGTCGGCTGTTCAGGAGTTCATTCAGCACTGTGCTACCGAGGGGGTTTTAAACCGGTGATTAAGGGCTTAATCAGATGCTGGTGTCATGACACCATCTGTCCAGGGGTTGTCTCCTCCCCCCTGGATACATGGTGACATGACATCATGTGTCTGAATGGGTTAATTATTCTGTAAACCAACTTTAAGTTTATGTCGGGACAGAAAGAGCCGTGATTTGTGAGAGGCTGTCCATGGTGCTGAAGCCCTGGCTTCATTCATAAATCCCAGCTCTTTCTGTCCCGACATAAACTTAAAGTTGGTTTACAGAATAATTAACCCATTCAGACACATGATGTCATGTCACCATGTATCCAGGGGGGGGAAGACAACCCTTGGACAGATGGTGTCATGACACCAGCATCTGATTAACCCCTTAATCACCGGTTTAAAACCCCCTCGGTACCACAGTGCTGAATGAACTCCTGAACAGCCGACATTGTAAAAACATGTAAAATTAAGCTGATAAGGGTGCTTTCACATCTGCGTTTTTCGTAATTCGCGGCAGATGCGGTGAAAAAAACGCATCTGCCGCGTTTGCCGCATAACGGTTCCACTTGCGGCACGGTTGCGTTTTTTTCCATAGGAAGTATAGGGGGACTTGCGGCAGATGCGGCAAGTGCGGTATTGCACTTGCGGCAGGTGCGGCAGAGAAAAAAAACGCAGTAAGCCGCGGTTTTTTTCTCTGCCGCACCTGCCGCAAGTGCAATACCGCACTTGCCGCATCTGCCGCAAGTCCCCCTATACTTCCTATGGAAAAAAACGCAACCGTGCCGCAAGTGGAAACGTTATGCGGCAAACGCGGCAGATGCAGTTTTTTCACCGCATCTGCCGCGAATTACGAAAAACGCAGATGTGAAAGCACCCTTAGTGTAACTTTGCAATAAATAATAAATTATACATACAATGATGCTTCACTGCTGCTGTCACAGCAATGAAACATTATTGTAACTGTATGGGGATAGCAGGAATGCTGTTCCGTGGTCCATCAAGACCATGGACAGCAGAGAAAAAAAACAGCACACACGCACTCACACCTCACACTCGCACCACATACACTTACATACAGCCAGGCACATTCACCACACGCACCACACTCGCACCACACTAGCACCAAACGAGCACTGCACTCGCATCACTGTCATGCATCAAAAACGCAGCGTTTTTGATGCATGATAGTGTGCCTCCACCCTTATGAGAATTACCTCACAGTAATATTGTTCTGATGCCTATAGCCACTGCAGAAGTAATTAGGGCCTTATTTATGAGAATTGCCTAATGGTAAGATCATTCTGCTGCCTATAGCCACCAGAGTGCAGCTTTCATGAGTGAGGTAAAGTGAAAGCTGAACTCTGATTACTATGAACAACTAGACCCTTATCAAGTATAACCAATAGTCTAAAATATAATGCTGAACGCGTCCTTCTGTCCAAAGCCAGGATGACCGGTGCATGTGCGCTGCTATATTCACGTTGTAATTAAATTCTTCAATAAAGTGGCACCAGAGCCAGTGCGCCTACCACGAGCTCTGGCGCCATATTATTGAAGACATTGTGTCTGCGGTTTTCACCAGTCATCAGTTTGTTTCAGATGATATTCGCAGAGACAGAGTCTTCAAGAAAATGGTGCCGGAGATCTCGATATGCGCACATGCTGACTCCGGTGCCACTTTATTGAAGAATTCAACAACAATGTAAACATAGCACCGCACACATCACAAAGTCCTGCACCAACAAGGCACCTGAAAGAAAGACCGCAGAGATTAATCCAAAAATGTGCTTTACAGAGAAGGTTTCCCATAATAAATACATTTTCAGGTGATGATTCAATAAATTATAAGAAAACATGAGATGGCACTCACCGCCTTTGTGTTATAATCTCGGCTTCTTTATTTCATCCGTGCAGGTTACAGGCAATGGTGGAGGGAGGAGGTGCGGAGGTGACATTGCCACCATTGTCTGTAACCTTTACAGATGAAATAAAATAGCCGAGATTATAACACCACAAGCGGTGAGTGCCGTCTCATACTTTCTTATAAGTGCATGGACTTGTTCACTGAGACTAGTGCAACACCGCTTAGCTCAGTGATGAGAAGGGATCTGATAGTGGGCCAAGACTAGTGCCCGGGAATCTTGCTTTGGATTCAATAAAATTAAAATGTGGCAATAAAAATGCTCAACACCTGGGCATAGAACGGGTTCAATAAATAGTTCATTATAAGGACAAATGTATTGGGATGCCAATCTTCATCACTGGATTCTATTTGATTCATTCAGCTCCAATGCTACAAATGTATAAAATCCAGTCCCTCACCGCATCATCTTTCTTTGTTAACATTTGTGAAGGATTAGGCTAAGTGCACATCAGGTGTGTGCTCCATTAGGGTGCAATGCATTTTTTTAGGTGCGAAAATGCATAAAATGTAGTAAAAACCTATGCATTTTTGCACCCACAGACTTGTATAGGAAAATGCATAAAATCGCGGTAAAAACGTATTGCAACACACGGTTGGTTTCAACACATGAGTTTTTACCCGGAACACAGGAAAACGTTACAGCAACATTTACTGTGTGCTGGGTAAAAACACGCGTTCAAATGCAGCCATGTTTTTGCAATGCGTTTTTACCGCGATTTTATGCGTTTTCCTATACAAGTCTGTGGGTGCAAAAACGCATGCATTTTTACCGTGTTTTATGCTTCTGAAATAACGCATCGCATCTAAACGGAGCAAAAACGTGATGTGAAAAGGCCCTTGGGTAGTTGTATAGGACTCACTTATACCAGGGTTGTCATATAATATGATGTCATTGTTGTGACAAGTCAGTTCATGACACTGCTAAATTTATACTAACTTTGTCTGTAATTATTCAAATGTAGAAGCATTTAGGATCTACAGCACCTCTGTCACTAAGTGCTGAAGCATTAAAGCTCCTCCAGGATTAACATGAGCACAAAAACAACAAAAAAAATCGTCTGGTTCATGTCATCAGTTTTCATGGCCGAGCAGCTGCATGAAGCCCTACATAACAAAGCACAATACTAAGCGTCAGATAGAGTGGTGTTCTGACACTGGACTCTGTTTCAAAATAGTTTTTATTGGGGGTATTTTGGTACCCGTGTTTCCCCCGAAAATAAGACACCGTCATATATTAATTTTTGGTCCCAAAGATGCGCCATGTCTTATTTTCAGGGGGTGTCTTATTTTTCCATCCCACTGCAGCCTCCCATCATCCAACTGCAGCCTCACATCATCCCATTTCAGCCTCCCATCATCCCACTGCAGCCTCCCATCATCCCATTGCAGCCTCCCATGATCCCCATTACCCCATTGCAGCCTCCCATTGTCCCCAGTACCCCATTGCAGCCTCCCATCATCCCTATTACCCCACTGCTGCCTCCCATTGTCCCCATTAACCTCTGGAAGCCTCCCATCGTCCCCATTACCCCATTGCAGCCTCCCAGTACCATATGGTAGTGTACCTGCAAAAAAAACAAAAAAGACACACACAAATCCATACCGTACACACACACAAACACATAGCCACACACAAGCTGCTTCTTACCGGTTCTTTATCACTCCTCTGCTCCGGTGGTAAGCGAATCACAGTCCAGGATCCATGCGCCAATCACAGCGCAGGAACCGTGAGCCAATCACAGCCCAGGTACGGCGAGCCAATCAGAGGCCATGCACTGGCTCACGGTTCCTGCGCTGTGATTGGCGCATGGATCCTGGACTGTGATTCGCTTACCACCGGAGCAGAGAAGTGATAAAGAACCGGTAAGAAGCAGTGTGTGTGTGTGTGTGTGTGTGTGTGTGTGTGTCTTTTTTGTTTTTTTTGCAGGTACACTACCATATGGTACTGGGAGGCTGCAGTGGGGTAATGCGGACGATGGGAGGCTGCAAGAGGGTAATGGGGATATATGTTCTCAATCAACACAAAAGACTCAACTATCAAAGCTTAATATTTTTGGAAGTTGGAGTGTTTTTTTTTTTTTATAGATTTGGTTATCTTAGGAGGATATCTGTTTGTGCAGGTAACTATTACTGTGCAGAATTATTAGGCAACTTAATAAAAACCAAATATATTCCCATCTCACTTGTTTATTTTCACCAGGTAAATCAATATAACTGCACAAAATTTAGAAATAAACATTTCTGACATGCAAAAACAAACCCCAAAAAATGATTGACCAATATAGCCACCTTTCTTTATGATGACACTCAACAGCCTTCCAGCCATAGATTCTGTCAGTTGCTTGATCTGTTTACGATCAACATTGCGTGCAGCAGCCACCAGAGCCTCCCAGACACTGTTCCGAGAGGTGTACTGTTTTCCCTCCCTGTAGATCTCACATTTTAGGAGGGGCCACAGGTTCTCTATGGGCCTCAGATCAGGTGAACAAGGAGGCCATGTCATTATTTTTTTTCTTTTAGACCTTTACTGGTCAGCCACACTGTGGAGTAGTTGGATGCATGTGATGGAGCATTGTCCTGCATGAAAATGTTTTTCTTGAAGATACCGACTTCTTCCTGTACCACTGCTTGAAGACGTTGTCTTCAAGAAACTGGCAGTAAGTCTGGGAGTTGAGCTTCACTCCATCCTCAACTCGAAAAGGTCCCATAAGTTCATCTTTGATGATACCAGCCCATACCAGTACCCCACCTCCACCTTGCTAGCATCTGAGTCAGAGTGAAGCTCTATGTCCTTTACTGATCCAGCCTCTGGCCCATCCATCTGGCCCATCAAGAGTCTCATTTCATCAGTCCATAAAACCTTTGAAAAATCAGTCTTAAGATATTTCTTGGCACAGTCTTGACATTTTATCTCATGTTTCTTGTTCAAAGATGGTTGTTTTTCAGCCTTCCTTACCTTGGCCATGTTCTTGAGTATAGCACACCTTGTGCTTTTTCATACTCCAGTAACGTTACAGCTCTGAAATATTGCAAAACTGGTGGCAACTGGCATCTTGGCAGCTTCACGATTGATTTTCCTCAATTGATGGGCAGTTATTTTGCGCCTTTTTTGCCCAACACACTTCTTGCGACTCTGTTGGCTATCTGCCATGAAACGCTTGATTGTTCGGTGATCATGCTTCAAAAATTTGGCAATTTCAAGACTGCTGCATCCCTCTGCAAGACATCTCACAATTTTGGACTTTTCAGAGCCCGTCACATCTCTCTTCTGACTCATTTTGCCAAAGGAAAGGAAGTTACCTACTAATTAAGTACACCTTATATCGGGTGTTGATGTCATTACACCACACCCCTCCTCATTACAGAGATGCACATCACCTGATTTACTGAATTGGTAGTTGGCTCTCAAGCCTATACAGCTTGGAATAGGACGACATGTATAAAAAATATCATGGGATCAAAATACTAATTTGCCTAACAATTCTGCACACAATGTAATTATGAGATCAATTCGAAGCAAGTCTAACTCCTGTTAAACTGCAAGAGCAGGTAAAACCCAGAGTCGGATATACTGTGCGCCGACTGAAGTTAGTAAATAATGGTGTGCGGATATATCCGCTGAAGACTGTATCTAATATACACTTCCTTGCGTGAACTGTGTCATGGTTATCGGCTACGGAGCCAGATTACTTGGTTTATAAAATGGTAGTACACTAAATGGACTAACTTTCATAAGAATTGTTGCTGTGTATATTATTTTGTGCTGCCAAGCGAGTGTACCCTTAATAGATCCAACAAGTGTAGCCTCACACAATACATTAAGACTAAGCTTTGATTACTGATCTGTTAGATATGTTGTATTTAGACAATTTTTTAAAAAGAAGAGAAAATGCATCATTATTTGTACATTAGACGGGGGCCCGATTCTAATGCATGGTGCGCTTCTAGAACTTTTGTAATTATGTACAGTCTAATAGATCTGTACTCCATAGATTTATCATTACAGCAGCATCTGTAACAGCCTCAATGATCTGGATTGTGGAGATTGGTTGTCAAGGTGCCAGTGATGTAATGATACATCTTGTAACAATGTTGTAAATCTGGACAATGGAGAATCCTCACGTCGCATGCATTTAGATACTGCATTATTTGTCAACCTCCTAGACCTTGACTTTTGAGACGACGTACTCCCTGTCATGCATCACCTTGTGAGCGTCTCATAGATCTTGACACTGGAGATTCATGTTGTCGGTGCTGCCACTGCAAAATGGCAACCTGTGACAATTTAATGGGTCTGGACTGGGGGGAGTCGGGTGTGACACGCATGTGCTTCTGTGTAGTGGCTTGGTCAAGGCGATGTTCTCTTTGTTCAGTAGTCTTGCCTTTTCCATTTTGTTGCTGCTGCTTTCCTTGCCATATAATTTGCGTTATTTTTTGGACGGCCCATCTTGGCTCTTGGCAAAGATTTTGAGTGATCAACCAAACTTTACTGATCAACAAAACCAGTTAATTCTCACATTCCAGCTTAACTGCCTTGTGTTATGTACATGATACTTGGCGCTGTTTTCAAGACAAACTTACAGACAAACAGACTGGATGTGGCTTTTATATAGTAAATTACATGATCAGTCAATTGGTCTAAGTTGCAAAAGTATAAGATTTCATTTCACATGGGACAAAATCGGAAAAGTAAGGTCTTGCTGATGATAGAAATGGTCATATTTAAGCTTCTGTTCCACTCTATTTAGCTTTTATGATCTAGTATCTAATTAGTTTCACAAGAATCTTTTTTTTCCTATAATAAACTATGTTTTCCTTAATGTGTCTTTATTAACAGGATTAGTAAAATGTGATTTTAGAGCTTGTTTTTAACATGTGGCCTCTGCATTGATGGGAACTACACAATGTACTTCATGTCTCTGAGGATATGAGGACCTCCTAGTAGAGGCTTATATTACAAGGGGGCCCTATTTTTATTGCATATAATAAGTTGAATAATCCTTTAGGCACAGAGTGCTGACAGAATAGTAGATAAGAAGTGAAGAAAAATGATTAGGTTGATAATTAGCTACAGAAGAGAAAAATAAAACCATGATCCACAAGGGGAGCAAAAATAATAAATTGTCATTGAAAACTGTATATAATTCATGGATTATCGCTAAATGTCTTATTCTAGGAAAATGAATTATTACAGGTCAGTATGACACATTGATACATAGTTTTAACCCTGAGTTACCCCCAGGGAGAACATTGGAATAAAGCTGTGAAATACTAATCAATCGGTTTTGCAATAGGACAATCAGTTTATTCAGATTACAACTTACTATGTGAT
This sequence comes from Allobates femoralis, assembly GCA_033576535.1. Classification (NCBI taxonomy): domain Eukaryota; kingdom Metazoa; phylum Chordata; class Amphibia; order Anura; family Aromobatidae; genus Allobates; species Allobates femoralis. The sequence goes on from JARQOC010000009.1 coordinate 147,934,230, forward strand.
ATTTAGACAATTAAGCAGCCAATAAAAAAAACACAAAGGGCAATGTGCTCTGTGAGCATTGAAGATTTTTTCATCCATTTGGTCAGTTGAATATAATGTAACCAAGGTAAAGTATAAAATTGCAAAAGATCCCTGGTGCCTAAGAGAACCCAAGTGTCCTTTTGTGACATAGTAGATCATCGATATAATGAACATGGTAGGTGGGGGACTACCATGAGATATCCTATGACTCTCTTGTTGGGGCATGAAAGGAGTTATAGAGTTATACCGTATATACTCGTGTATAAGCCGACCCGTGGGAAAACCTATTGACTTGTGTATAAGCCAAGGGTAGATCCCAGCACAGGTATACAGCCCCCAGCAGTGTGGTATACAGGCCCCCCAGTGGTATACAGGCCTCCCCAGTGGTAGTATACAGCAGCCTCCCCAGTGGTAGTATACAGCAGCCTCCCCAGTAGTAGTATACAGCAGCCTCCCCAGTGGTATATACAGGCCCCAGCAGAATATACAGCATCCCCAGTGGTATACAGCAGCCTCCCCAGTGGTATATACAGGCCCCAGCAGTATTACACCAGCCTCCCCAGTGGTATATACAGGCCCCAGCAGAATATACAGCAGCCCCAGTGGTATACAGCAGCCTCCCCAGTGGTATATACAGGCCCCAGCAGTATTACAGCAGCCTCCCCAGTGATATATACAGGCCCCAGCAGTACATACAGCAGCCCCAGTGGTATACAGCAGCCTCCCCAGTGGTATATACAGGCCCCAGCAGTATTACAGCAGCCTCCCCAGTGGTATACAGGCGCCCCCCTCCCCATCAGTGGTATACAGGCGCCCCCCCCCATCAGTGGTATACAGTCGCCCGCCCCATCAGTGGTATACAGGGCCCCCCCTTGCTGCCGCACACCTGTAAAGTAATAGATCATTATACTTATCCCTGTCGCTGTCGCTGCTCTGACACCGCGCTTCTCCGGGCCTTCATGCTTCCTCCTGCTTGTGACCGGCAGGCGCATTGCCTGTGCGCCGGAGGAGGAAGCATAAAGACCCGGAGGAGCGCAGTGTCAGAGCGGCGACAGCGACAGGGATAAGAATAATGATCTATTACTTCACAGGTGTGCGGCAGCAAGGGGGGGCCCTGTATACCACTGATGGAGGGGGGCATGTATACCACTGATGGGGGGGCACCTGTAAACCGATGTATATGACTCGTGTATAAGCCGAGGGGGGGGACTTTTCAGCACATTTTTTGTGCTGAAAAACTCGCCTTATACACGAGTATATACGGTAATTTTACAATAGCTGGAGAGTCAAAGGTTTGAGACTATAAATCCAAGACTTATGTTGAGTATGACTATAGTCAACTAAGAATGTCAACAGAGTTTTCATCTTAATGAACTAATGAAATTACGTTCATACTTGTGATTGGACATTGTAAACCCTAGGATGTGTACATAGTTGGAATAAATTATTCTTTACTGCACCAGTGCATTTAACATTTTTGCAAATAGCGAATAGGAAAGCGCAGAGAACGGACACCGGGTCCGAGGCTATGAGGGTTACACATTCCCAGCAGTTAATACCGGAAGGTGGGGAATTCAAGGTTCCCCTGCTACACAGTGTCAGGAGGCACAGCAGCACATAGAATCCAGAAACACTGACTTCCCGGAGTGCGGTAAAGAAGTGAAGGACTCGAGCTGCCTGTCATACGGCACATGCAGGACAGAGTGGGCAAACAGGCTTAGCTTCAAGCAACTGCAGGAGCCACAAATTACAAGAGCAGGAAGAGAAAGTGAGGACAGGGGTTGGAGCCTGAAGGAACATCATAGAGGGCGTAAGAGAAAGACTTGCATCCTTTGGTAACTACCCGGCCAGCTGCCTAAAACTGTGACCTTGTACCTTACAAACTGTTTGAAAAGTCACCAGTAAAGTACCTGTTGAGCTCACCCTTGCCTGAGACTGATTTCTTCCAGTATCAAAGCAGAGAATCCCACCTGAGGAGACACAGACTGTCATCCCTGCACACTAGCTGGAGAAGCTGCAGCAAAGTAAGTGACTGTGTGAATCATCCTCTCTCACAAAGTCCCATCCAATCCCATCATAGACTATTACTCCTGCCCTGGGGATCTTCAGCCCTACCCAGTGAGGGCTTACCATCCATGCTGCCCCAAGTCACCGTCCCCAGCAGGAATACGGTTCTACTAACCACATACCCCGGGTGGCATCACAACACATCCCCAGTAAATAACCCCTTTTTTGGACTGATCCCAGGCCACGGGACCGGGTAACGACTACTGTGATACCCCAGAGAGACAGTACCTGCCCGGCTTCCGAGTACCCCATAGCCTGGGGCGCATCAAATGCAAAAATCTCACACAATCCCTTTAACTGTACTGTGGACAACAGCAAGAAATGACTTCAGGATGTGCCTGCCTAAGGTTTTGTTTGTATAGCTTATCTATGGACTCACATGGATTTGTATAGAAAATGTTCACACAAAATGTCTGAAGATTTTAAACTAAGAAAAGTTGCTTCATTTCTTATGTTAGAAGAATCATAAAAATTCTAGCCTCGAGTTTATCATTTAGTATGACTAATTGAGCGTCTTTGCAATTTCCTTTGTCAGACTTTTGTCTTAGAATGGGGTAGTCCTATCATCTCTATATACGTAAATACGCCCAATTCAAGCACACAATGGAAATGAACTGTTACGAAACATTCACATTACATAAATACACATATACCATATACACAGTTTTGCAGTCAACCATCAAATGCTTCAAGAACATTACTTGGTCATCAGAAGATACCTTTTGATTACTGTAAGTCTATGTGCAACATTATGAGAGTAACTAACTTAAATATTGTCGCTTAACACAAACACTATTAGGCTAAAGATTGTAAGAGTAATTACCTGGCCGAATAATTTGAGAAAATCAATTTAAGCTGTTGTAGATAAGGCACCCCATAGACCACAACTTCCTCTTCGGGATGAAGCTGAATGCTCACAGACGTCATTACTTCTTGGATGAAATTTGTCCAATTAAATTCCTAAAATGAAAAATACGTATTGTGTACCAGTTATTATTTGTGTTATTATAGGAGTATAATATAGTTAACCTTTCTTCAAAATTATCCAAATGATCCCTTGACTCATTGTTGTTTATCAAGGTGTTTTCATTTTTTTTCAGATCTTTCCAGAATAGCTGAGTAACAACCGATATGACCCCATTATGGGAACAACAAGAGTTCTCACAAAGGTTTCCTAAACCATTTGCAGATACAAGTAAGGGTAGACTGTGAGCCCTCGTGGACAGGGTCCCCTCCCCTCCTGTACCTGTATGTCCTGATTGTCTAGAGTTATTGTAATTGTGCTTGTCTCCCCTATCCTCATGTAAAGCGCCATGGAACCTAATGGCGCTATATAAATAAATAAATAATAATAATAATATTGTTCATTTTAAATGCAACCAAATAAATTACATAAGTAGTAGTAGCAGACAACCCATTCTCATTTAATATATTCTGGATGTAAAATAAAAACAGCCAGTACTCACCTCTGGTGCAAACACTGTTCCAGCGGTGTGAGTGCCTGGTCTCCCAGGGCTCACATGACTTTGTTATGTCACATGAGCATGGAAGGCAATCAGTGTCTGATAACTTTTTTTTGATATAGTTGACATTCGAAGGTTGTCAGAGAGCAGCAACAGCTCTCACGTCTCTAGATGTCAGTTACTTCTGACGGAAGTGAGAGTGAAGTGTTCCATTAACGGCCACAGATTGGCTGCAGAGCTCACTTGACATAATAACATCATGCGAGATCTGATAGACTCAGTATAAAAGTTCATGGGATGGCGACAGCTATACAGGCTGCTTTTATTTTACATGGGGGAATATAGTTATTGAGAACTGGTTTTCTCAGAATAACCCATTATAGGGTTATTCCCCCCCAAAAAACTAATTAGGGAATAATTTGCTAATTGCTGGGAATCTTATGTTTTCTCCCCTCAGCAATTCCGAGATTGGGTCTATAAATAATAAACAAGCTGAAATGATAGAGAAAATGCACAACAATAGGGTGTTATCCATTAGTACATAAGATAAACACAGTGGGGGCTCACCTGGTTAGGTTGTGCAAGCCACAACAACTATGTGCACCTGTAATCACAACTGCAATAGCTGCCATGAAAGGGTTAAAAGTATGTGCTGAAATATAGTGTAAAATGCTGTGCTGTAAAGTTTATGGTCTTCCTTCTGACTGCGCAACATTTTTCACTGTTCTTCGGCACATGCTTCTAAGATTGGGTCTTTCTAAAGCTCCAGTCACACACAACGACGCACCAGCGATCCCGACAACGATATGACCTGTAGGGATCGCTGGTACGTCACTTAGGGATCGCTGGTACGTCACTTAGGGATCGCTGGTGCATCACTTTGGGATCGCTGGTGAGATGTCAAACAGTCAGATCTCACCAGCGACTTCAGCAACTATCCGGAATGATACAGAGATCTTTGGGAATTGTCACTTTCGGACGTAGTATTGAGATCGTTGGTCATTGTCCCTTTCAAACACAGCAAAGCAGCGTTCCCAGCGGGAGACCAACGACCTAAAAATGACCCAGAGATCTTTGTAACGATCAGCAATCTCACAGCAGGGGCCTGATCGCTGCTAAGTGTCACATGTAGCTAGATCGTTAGCGAGATCACTGTTACGTCACAAAACCTGTGACGTTACAATGATCTCACTAACGATCTCGTTATGTGTGACAGGGGCTTAACTCTCAGGAGGAGGCTATGAAACTCAATAGCCCCATCTTAAAATGAAGAGGAGATACACTATATTCATTGGTTATGGGATTGATGGGGAGAGCCAAATGCTGTTCTCAGATTTCTCCATTGACATTGATTGGAGTATAGGAAGGGGCATAACATACAACAGGTGCAGAGGTTGCGATCGCACCTGGGCCCTGGAGCCTAAGAGGCCCCAAAAGTCCCTTTGGCCTATAGAAAAAGACTATTGCTATTAAAGATTTGCAATAATTGGGGGCCCCGTTGGAGCTTTCCCATCAAGGCTCATGAGCTTTAAGTTACGTCACTGAGTATAGGTCAAGCATATACATATTTACTAAAGATTGTTATTGTATGTTCACATGTTGCTTTTGCTGCTTTTTTTCTGAAGGCAAAACCTGCTCTCTTGGGAGTAAAGCTGCAGCTTACAAAAAGCAGATTTTTCTGCGTTTCTGCTGCTTTTTTTTGCATCTTTGCTGCTTCTTTGGTGTGTTTTTTTTGTTGCACTTTTTGGTGCAGATTATATGTGTCATTTGTCCAGCGTACATGTTTTATAAACTTAGTTTTATCCCCCCAAGCTAAGCAAAAATAATGCACAAACACACAGTTGCACTTTCTTCACCTACTCATTGCTTTCTATTGTTAAAAAACATTGCAAAAATGATGCAAAAATGCTATAAAAATTGACCCGCTAAGGATTTAAAAAAATGCGTCAGTTTTCTAATTCATTTAAAAAGAAAAAGCAATTATCGCATGAGCGTTCTGAAATCGCATAGCTTTAGCTGGTATCATGAATAACAGTTTTTAATTTGCAGAAAAAAAATCAGCAAAAAAAGCTGAAAAAAACCCACAATGTGTGAACATAGCTTAACTGTGACTGAACGTCATCACTAGGTTTGTCTCTCCATAATCACATATTGAGTTAAACCCATTGACTTCAGTGGGCTGAACATACCCTTGATTGTTTGTTCCATTGTTATATTTAATCATCCTAATTAGGTATTTATTTTACATATAGGCTTCTTTCAATTTGTTTTTTTTGTTGGAAAAATCCTTTAAAAACTCTATTCTCTGATGAGCTTGCCCTGTTCACTTGAATGATGCAATACTAGACACGGCCTGTCATTGGAAACCATTACCCACTGGCTTACAGTATATTGTGTAAAAATTGACCAGAGGAATGTGACTTTACTTGTCCGATCCTTTTATTTTCCTTAAGAGAAGCATTATGTCTGCACCATAGAATCAACATGTTGCTGTACGAGCTTGTTATAGGAGAATTATACTGTACATCACAATTGGCTGAAGACATTTTGACCATAACAAACCGCATGGACTGAAATTTACATCTGTTGAGAACTTCTGCTGGAACTCGGTGAGGGTCATTTTGTTATATAACAAGGTGACATCGTTGCGTTCTTCAGATGGTGCTGTTGCCTAAAAGATACAGAGAATTTTGATACTTCCTTCAATTTGTGTGAAGAACCCTTAAGTCAATAAATGGTGGCTGAACAATCTTCACCTTGGCGATATCAGACTCTAAATCCATAACACGAGCCATTTCTTCCTGCACATAGTTGTCATCTTTTGTGAGGTTCTTGTCTTCTCGTACCATTTTAGCAATGGTGACCATAAACTGTAGGTAGGCTTCTCTGATCTGGGGAGAAAAAGAAGTGGGATAGTTTTTGGAAACAAAACCCAGAGGATCTACTGTAAATATTTTATCACTTGGCGGACAGAGCATTGGAGACGGTAGTCAAGGTGTCTATTGGACATTCATTTAGCCGGCCTGTCTTGATAGGAGCTACCAGAAGCAAAACTCTAGAAATGTTAATCACTACTTGATATCAATATGGCCTCAATGTAGGAAATTGTCTCAAAAGTTGAGCTTCCTTCCATAGGAGCGTAATATTTAACGCTTTGGTTGGATGTAATGGATCAAATATAACTTCAGTAAAAAGGCTTATATCCACTGGCTTCTCATGTTTGAAATACATACGATTAACTTTTAATGGAATGAGTATAATTACTACAACTTTCGACTTAAGCTTCCTAACATGTACACTGACGATGAAAATGAAAGAACAACAGACAATTTCCTTAATGTGCTATGTGAAAAATATCCTAACATGAGTAAATTAGTAGTATTTTAAGCTTATTTCATAAACTGAATATATTGTAAAGCACAAAATGAAAATGTAAATGAGATAAATGCAAAAGAAACACTGTTATTGGTGTTAATCTGGCACCTGATGCTAATACTTTGCAACAATGGTGTGCCATTCCAAAGTGACTGAAACCCTCCGGCAGCAGGTTGTCCAGATGAAGGTTAAAGGGGTCACCCTATCAGCTTTAGTAACAAAAGTTGGTTGTTAAAACTCTGTGATTTCTAGAATATTGCATCTATTCTTAACAACATCACAAACTCTTTCAAGTCCCACAAGAAGGCTGATCACCCTCGAAAGACAAATGCAAGAGAGGACAGGATAATGCGAAGAATCTCCATGGGTAATCGTTTCAACACTGTAGCTAGAATAGTTTGCCAATTGAGCACTGAACAGGGTAAGGATCGGTCTCATCATACAGTGTCACAAAATTTAAGAGCATTTGGACTGAAAGCCCACTCTGCAAAGACCAAACCCATCATTAGCAGAAAGAATCAAAAGGCTAGACTCACCTTTGGTGAGGGGCACGTTATGTGGACAGAGGAGAAGTGGTCCAAAGTTAATTTTTATTAAAGTTTAGTGATGAAAGCAAGTTTAATTTATTTGGGTCTGATGGGAAACATCATGCTTATTGACAAACGGGGTAAAGACTGAACCCAAAGTGTGTAAAGAAATCAGTGAAAGGTGGAAGTGTCATAGTTTGGGGAATATTTTCTGCTGCAGTGATTGGACTTCTCATACAGTTACATGACAGCAAAATAGTAAAGCAGTTCATTGAAACAGAGAACATTGAAACAATGAAATGGCCACCCTGATTTCTGATCTAAACCCAATAGAGAAAACTCTGGAAAATCCTTGGTGATAAAGTTATGGCCAAGAAACCCACAACAGTCACAGAACTGTGGAAGAGACTGGAAGAAGAGTGGACCAAAATCCCCCCAGAGCAGTGTGAGACTAGTGATGTCCTGTGCTGAAGTCATTCAAAGCAAAGGCCTGTACAAAGCAAAGGCCTGTACACTACCTACTGATTGGTGACTGAAGTAACTTTCACAAGATTTAGTTTTAATCTTTCTCTGTCTACAGTCATTGCTGTTCTCTAATTATGATCATCAAATTTTGTGTAAAATAAAGATTTTAAGTTGATAAACTTTGGTTATTTTGTAAAACCCTGTTCTAGCGGCATGGTGCACCCCTTACACAAAAACGCCAAATGTTCATCAATATAGATTACATTCTGTCTGAAAATAACAAGTGATCGTACATTGTTCTCTAATATTGATTGTCGGTGTATATCTCCATGTTATTCAAATATAACAATATAATAAAAAATTCAGCTCTTTTTTTATGCAATTTCTCAGAATAATGTGAGTCTCTGTTTAAGAGGAAAAAGTTCAATCCACTACAAGAGCAGTTTCCCTGAAGTATGCTGCATATGGCTTTTATCAGGAGCCTGCTCCACTCATTAAGTAATTTATAGCAGCAGACAGGAAGCCCCACTGGGTAAAGATGTTATTATCCACAGGATCTTGTGATTCCCACTATTTTATACCTACAAACATACTGAAATGTAATGCTAAAATGAGCTACTACAAGAAAGGGCCAACTGAACTGGACAATGACAAGATTCCTTCCCTTTGATATAATGGACACTATAAGTTACGTGAAGAACATGTGGATTTCATATCGGTAATGACTTATTGGATCCTGATGAGAAGAATTTATGAGAGCTTTTGTGTGTCTTTGAGGAAAGGATGATTAAAATGTAATCACTACTGGGTAAGGACGGAGCTGAACCAGTAAATTATATCTACTCAAAAGAGTATTCATATGGTCCCCAGGAGTTGAATACTACAACTAAAAAACAAACTTTGCTTTCAAAGAGCCATGGGCCCATTATTCTAGGAGGTGCGGGCTGTGACCCTCTATCGACATTAAGTAGTATGATACCCTAGCAATATGCCGTAATATAGTGGGAGAAATCTTTTAATTAAAGAGGACCTGTCACCCCTCCCCTGGTGCTTTCCAAATTGAAAGCACCACTGAATGCAGCATGTCTCCTGCATTCAGGGAAGGGGTCCCCCATGTCTCTAGCCCCCCTGTAAGTTGTACAAAACACTTTCTAAAGTGTACAGATAAGGAGTCTGGAGGGACTTGCTCAGTAATGAGTCATCACTGTTCTCGGGTGTTTTCCCGCCCTCTTCATCTCTGTGCCACCACCAGCCCTCTCTGTTCCGCCTCCTGGCTCTATGTGTCTCCCCTCCTCGCCCGCGCATGCTCCTCTGCGTCTGAAGTCACGCAGGCACAGAGCGAGCAATGGGCTGGAACGGGTCCCGGCAACTTAAACGCCTCTTGCCTTTCATGTCAGCGCCAGAGCCCGACCTGCTCCAGATTATGGTGTATGCATACAGCGGGGCGGGCTCTGGCGCTGACGTCACCAGCAGAAGGCACTTCAGCTGCCTGGACCCGCACCAGCCCATTTCTCTCTCTGCACCTGCGTGACTTCTGTTGCAGAGGAGCATGAGCGGGCAAGGATTGGAGACACACAGAGCCAGAAGGCGGGACAGAGACGGCTGGAGATGGCACAGAGCGGAAGGGGGCGGGAGGACACTCGGGAACAGTGATGACTCATTTCTGAGTAAGTCCCTCCGGACTCCTTATCTGTACACTTTTTAAAGTGTTTTGTACAACTTACAGGTTGGCTAGAGACATGGGGGACCCCTTTCCTGAATGCAGCAGACACACTGCTTTCAGTGGTGCTTTCAATTTGGAAAGCACCAGGGGGGTGATAGGTCCTATTTAAAGAGGTCCTTTAATCAACTGGGAGCCCCTTGTAGTAAAATGGTGTAATTGGAGAGGCCACTGAGTAGGTGAAAAGTACTCACTTTGCGAGTATCCCTCTACAACTATGTCTATAATCAAGGTCTAAAGCTAATATAGGTTTGTTCTATCAGCTTACAAAAGTAGACATAAGCAGGGAACTCCTGGTCGTGACTGTTTCATGGAGAAATTGTGTTCTTTCCATTTCCAGATTAGTGCTCAGTGGTACCTTTCAGTAGTTTAGAAATTCTTCTGTAACCAATGCCATCATTTTTGCAATAATAAGGTTGGGAAGGTCTTGAGACAGCTCACTGGTTTTACCCATCATAAGATGTTTCTTGTGTGGCACCTTGGTAATTAGACACCTTTTTATAGGCAATCAATTGAACCAGCATATATTATTTTTCACTAGGTGGCAGGATTTATTTCTAATTACTGATAGATTTCAGCTGGTGTCATGACTTTCCATAGTTTTTTGCACCTCTTTCTGCATGTGTTCAATACTCTTTCTCTGTGTTATTTTTCATTATTTAACATCACTTAATTAATTGACATCCATGCCAGGTTTCCTTTCCTGTGTAGATTGGATGGGATGTTATTGACATCTGGTGCGAAATTCATAGCAATTTCACCTTTTGAAATATATTTACTTAGAAAATTTGTGACATGTTCAATATTTATTTCAGCAACTATGGGCCGTTAATCAGCTACATTCCGAACACACAGTTCTCATAATGTGCCAGCACAGAAAATGTTGTCCTGTGTTTAACGCAGGAAAGTAAGGAAATATGTTGGGACTCTGGACTGGAATTGAAACTGGTGGGACTCAGGACCGGAGTGACTATGGGAACATTTACTCAGTTATATACTCTCTAGAGTTAGGGCCCTTTCACATCAGCGTTTTGCGCTGATCGTGTCAGTTGCGGTGAAAAAACTGCAACTGCCGCGATTACCGCATAAAGGCCACACTTGCGGTTCACTTGCGGCAAGCCCCATACAATGTCTATGGGGCTTGCGGCAGGTGCGGCAAGTGCGGTACAGTTGCGGTTTCGGCACTTGCAGCCGTGAAAAAAAACGCGATCAGCCGCGGTTTTCCCGCATCTGCCGCAAGTGCCGAAACAGCAACTGTGCCGCACTTGCCACACCTGCCGCACACTTACTGCAAGCCCCATAGACATTTCATGGGCTTGCCGCAAGTGAACCGGAAGTGCGGCCGTTATGCGGTAATCGCGGCAGTTGCGTTTTTTTTCACCACAACTGCCGCGATCAGAGCAAAACGCTGATGTGAAAGCGGCCTTATTCGGGCCAGGTAAAAACTAAGGTGTTGGTAGGCAAATTGAGTAATCAAGTGAATGCAAAAATGAAGGAGTGACATTGACGAATATTATGTTTAATTATTTTTTACAGGGTTTTATGCTTTCAGGAAACTCGTTTCCTCATTTTATTTATTTATACACTTTTTTTTTACTAAACAACTCCTTTAAGTTTGGAAAACATAATCATTCTTGCAATCTTAAGAATAGATATAATAGTTTTTATACATTTAACTTTTCCACTCACCCGCTGATAATTTCCACTGTTAAAATAATAATCTCTGGAAGGCATTCCTAGATTGGGCTGGTCGATCTAAAACAAAAGAAAATGTTATTAGTACAGGGATAATTGTACATCATATGATAATGTGGATTATACCAAGAAGTCACAGTCACCCTTTTTTATCTCATGAATTCCGAGCAAGGGGTGTACGATCTTTTCTGTTTTCAGGTCCACATGGTCAAATTTAAGGGAAACAATAAAACTTAAAGGTTTATTACATTTTGAGACGTTTTACTGCAAATCAAAAGTATATGTTACAAATGTCTTATGGTACCTTTACACGCCGCGACGGCAGGCTGGATACATCCCGCTACAGGCTACAAATGTAGCTTGTAGCGCCAATGTAGCCCATCGTAGCGGCGTCTGAAGACGTGACGATACAGCCGGCAACAGATACATCTGTTTCCTAGCTCTGCTCGAAAACTGATGGCTACATCGCCGATGGTAGCGAGCTGTATCGGCGTGTAAAGAAGCAACGGAAGGGAACTCGGGACAGCCTGCAATGTAGCTAAGGCGTGACCCTGGCTCCGTGTTACCGCGCCCCATGTGCGATCATTGGTGGAAGCTGCTGCATGACGATTGGTAGTCGCTGCACAGGGAGGCATATTTAAGGAGCTGACGAGTCACACTACACAATCGCTCGAGCGTGCTGTATTACTCAGCCTCCTGCGTTGCTTGCCCAATCAGGATGTTATTGCTTCGTCCTATCAGCGTACGGACGGCTCGTAATCCACAATTGTGGCACGCCTATGCGCTGTCCCTGCTGCACCAGGTCCGCCCATAGTAGCTGGTTATAGCGGTGTGTAAATGAGCTACAGCTGGCTACTTGAGACACCCGGCGATGTAGCTAGCTATAGATGTAGCGTGGCGTAGCGCACCTTGTGGCGGCGTGTAAAGAGGGTGCGTTGACCGTTTGTAACCGTTTGAGCGTGCTCGTGCACGTGAAGTAGCGGGATGTATCCAGCCTGCCGTCGCGGCGTGTAAAGGTACCATTAGAGATGAAGGTCCCACTACCAGGAATCCTACATATCTGGGAAAACGGAATGCTCTTTTCCCAAAATCAATTCTCTGGAGAGGGGGAGACCCTGCACACATGGAACTGTCTCCATTGACGTTTATGGGTGTTGTAGTAACTGGATGAATTTCATAATTCATTTAAAATAGAAGACAGATCTTCCTGCGTAGGCAGCCAACTCACATGTACTTAGCTGTAGTGATAAACAGGGGTGATGGAGCCCTAATGTCCTGATGTATGGGGATATCCTTACACCATGCTCTAGTCGTGCTCGCACACTCCTGCTCCTCTGCAGTCTACTCTTTTTCCATTTGACATGGAAACTACTGTATATAGTATGGGTGGGGCAACAGAAAATGGTATGGCGGACTACATGGATGACTTTTACGCCTTTTTGCAAAATAGTGTTAACTCAGTGGGCATAAAGAGATCCAAATCTGGCTCAAACATGAGGCGTAAATGATCACTTTTTAATCAAATTGATCAAGGTGCATTACAGAGGATACAAAGCACAGTGAACCTGACCCATGTCAATGTGTTTTGAATGCAAAATCACTCTTAGGCTAGGGTCAGATTAGCGCTTTTTGTATCCATCTGGATCAGGTTTTGAGCATTAAAAATGCTCAAAACCGGATCCGAATCCGCAGCCCATAGGCTTCCATTGTAAAACCAGATTGCACTATTTGCAATCTGGTTACTGGATCCGGGTTTGCAGCCTGCGGTAAAAATCATGCAGGCTGCATTTTTCAGACCGGTTGCAAAACCGGATCCGTTTTTTTTAACATGGGACCCTATGGAAACCGGATCCAGCATCACAAAGTACATTTATGTACCTTGCGGTACCGGATCCGGATGCGGTTTTTAAAATTGCAAAAATCCTCATTCCAAAACCAGATGCATTAATGCATTCAGATTTGGAATGAGGGTTGCAATTTTACAGATTAAAATAAGTATGAAGGCACAGTCCAATACCGGATCCGGTAATGGATCCGGTAATGGATCCGGTTACTGGATTGTGCCTTCCATGTGGGACCCTAGCCTTAGTCATGACTAAGAGTGCTTTTGCATTCAAAATGCATTGACGTGGGCCACATTCACCATGTTTTGTATCCTCTGTAATGCACCGACATCAATTTGATTAAAAAGTAATCACTTATGCCTCATGTTTGAGCCGGATTTGAATCTGTTAATACGTTGATGTGGTTGTGGCTGGACTAAATACCGAGCTCCATGTTGATTGGAGACTGAAACAGTGAGGTGGACACTATATTTCTTGTACAAGTTAAGTAAGTACCCTTTGTTATTTACATACACTACTGCTATTTACTTATTTACTTACTACATGGTATTTGCTCATTTTGTTGTTTCCTTGGGTTTTCTTTGTGAAATGTCAGAGTGTGAACATGCTCTTACACTGGGCAAATATACCAATTTATGCTGTGGCTCACTTCTTTGGTTTTGCTGTAGATTCTTGTAATTTATACGTACAAATAGGGGTGTGGCTCCCCCTTTTTGACCTAGGCATTTAATCTTCATAGGGTCCCATGGGCAGGGGTCTGAACAAACAGCCCCTGCCCTGCTCTTATGCAACAAATAGAGGGAAATAGATCATCAGCTCACCAAGGCCTAACAGCAATAAATCATGAGTGCAGAAGTTGGTTGACACAAAGTAAGGTTTGAACACTATAGATTGGATAGAACCATCCCAATTGTTTGCAGCTTGTCTTGGTGGGATTGTTTTTAAGCTTGTTTTCCAAATAGTGTTAACTAAGTCCCCTATGTCAATTGTATGTACAATCATGATTTACTTACAGCAGGGATATGCTTTTTTTTCCCTTGGGTTTTACATTAAAATGGCCGCAGTGTGAACATGCTCTTGCACTGTCCACGTGTACCAACTTATTCTTTGGCTCATTTCTTTGGTTTGGCTTTTTACGAAAGGTGTGAAGCTGGAGAAAATGACATAGTGGGCTGTATGTAGTCCCCAGGCTGCAGGTTACACACCTCTGGTTTAGAATACACCAAATTTTCTTACATTTTTTGGAAACAATATTGATATTTACCTTTTGAAATTAGTCTACCCAACCAAAATACCTGAAGATTGTCTGGTAGTTTTAGGCTCGTATATAAAAATAAGCCTCAAATATTGAAGGACCACAAAGGGCCACAATAATCTGTTTTTTGAAACCTATAAAACCAAATTATTTTGTAATAATCCTTGAATTATAAATTAATTTCAATGTGAAATAATCTTTTTTTAAACCATTTGTTTTTATTTAAAGTATTTATAGGTAACATGTGTCATTCCAGGATGACAGTATCAAGTCAAACCAAAAACAAAGACTAATAAACATAATGCAATCCAGTCCACATTTTATAATAATGCCGTGAAGAAGCCTTCCCTAACCAGGCGGGTTAGCCTCCTCACAGTTAACATCTTAGTAACTACCAATTAAAAGGAAAAATACTAAGAAAAGGGGCAAAGGAAGTAAAACAGAGAAAAAAAAAAAAGGGCAGGGGGGGGAGAAATAAAATAGATCAGGGAAAAGACGAATGACTAACATGACATTTAACAACAGGTGGGAGGAGGAAACACCACACAAGAGGATAGAGAGGGAAAGGAGAAGGAATCAACCGACATTACCTTATTTTACATTGTTAGAGATTCAAGAACTGCAGATTGTAGTATTTAAAGAATGAACTAGGTTCCATAATCAGGCTACATCTCTATATAAATAAGTCCTTAAAGGGGAGGAGGACATTTCTCCTGTCATAGCTAAACCACAACTATGTTATAAGGCGAATCAGTCCACAAGTCCCACCATGCCAGGACTCTCTCTCGCCTCCTGGAATCATGAGTCAAGAGTAGTTCATACTGGAAATGGGTGTTTTGCCTCCACTACCATTCCCCTGGAAGGCAACGATGATTCCCTCCATAGACTCGCCAGGCACCTACGAGAGGCTGCCAGTACAATTGCCACCATCGGTCGGACTGGAGTCGGCCAATCGATCAGGCCAATGCTTAACACCGTGAGAGGTGCTGTGAGTTTGAATGCAATGCCCGTGAGGGCAGTGAGGAGAGCCTCAATTTCTCTCCAAAACTCCATCACTTTAGGGCAATACCACCAGAGTGTTGCCTATCTGATTGCACTGCTTCCAGCACTTTGGGGAAGTCTGGGGGAGCTGTTTTGAAAATCGTGACATTTTCAGTGGGGTGATGTACCAGTCCATATGTATCTTTTTGATTTGCTCGAAGTGATTGATACATCTAGAGTATGCAGAAGCTCGCAGTGCAGCTCCTTGCCAGATAGAGAGCTCAGCGTCAAAAGACAAGTAGCGTTCCCATTTCAACATATATGGAGTTTGGTTGAGTTATTGGCATTTGTTAAAGCTCGATAGATAAGAGAAATCCCATGATCGTTCGAGTGGGCAGATTTGAAATGTCTCTGGAGCGCGCCATCAAATTCCCCTGCATCCACTGCTGGGAGATGCACAGAGTCTATGAAATGCCGGGTCTGCAAGTAGCGGTAAAAAGTAGTGCGGGGCACATCAAAGGACAACATCAGCTCTGAAAAGGATTTCACCCCAGTTCCCTCCCTAATCTGGCGAAGATTTGTCAAGCCTCTGTGTCACGCTGGGAGCGGGAGAGACACTCAGCGTAGGACAACGACGGGGGGGGGAATAAGGAGTCCCTAAAGCTATGGGCACAAGAAGGAGAGGGTGACCCCTAGTCTTACTGGGGCTGACCCTGTCTGCCCTGACGTCCCTATACAGTTTCCTCAACTGTCGCCGACCACGAACCTCGTCCCTCTCTGATCCTAGCACTACCTTATCTAAGGATCAGATGGAGAGGTTCACTAGACCCCTCCACTAACAACTAAAGACAAACACAAGGAAAAACAGACAATGGGGAAAGAAAACACTTATCTTGCAGCAGAGCACAGCAACCTCCACAACCTCAGCTTCTGCTGGAGCAAGGATAATGAGTGCACAAGGAAATATCACCTGCACCGAGGGAGGGCAATGAAACTCCTTATAAAGGTGGGAAGAACCTGCTGGGTCCTAGTGACCCAGAATACTGGTGTAGAAACCAGACCGAGCACAAGACCTTCCCAGCCGTCTCCCCATGATAGGGAGATCTTATCATACCTTCTCTCTATCTACACAGAAGGTAAATGCCCCTGAAAGACGGACCGTCCTCAAACATTATGGCTGATTGGCCAAACGCTGGGACCGTCTGCGCGTGGCCTCTACCCTGTCATCCGTGCCACCCGTGACAGTACCCCCCCGTCCACGAGTGGCCCCCGGACACTCAGGACCAGGCTTATCCGGATGGGAACGGTGAAAAGCGCGGACCAGCCTAGCGGCGGAGACTTCCGACGCCGGCACCCACATCCGCTCCTCAGGACCGTATCCCCTCAAGTGCACCAAATACTGAAGAGAACGGCGCAACCTGCGAGAATCAACCACCTTTGAGATCTCAAATTCCAAATTCCCCGCCACGCAGATGGGCTCCGGGGGCAAAGGAGACGGGTTAGACGACGGCACATACGGTTTGAGGAGCGACCTATGAAATACATTGTGGATCTTAAGAGCGGGAGGTAACGCAAGACGAAACGCCACGGGATTGATAACGGCGGTTATCTGATAAGGGCCAATAAACCTGGGCCCCAACTTCCAAGAGGGCACCTTCAACTTCACATTCTTGGTAGACAACCACACGTAGTCATTCACACACAGGTCCGGACCTGGCGCACGCTTCCTGTCAGCCATACGTTTGTACCTGTCGCCTAAGAGCTTCAAGCTACTCTGTACCCCCCGCCAAACCGAGGAGAGGGATGAGGTAAATCGGTCCTCCTCAGGAACTCCGGAAGGACTAGTACCACTAAAAGTACCAAACTGAGGATGAAACCCATATGCACCGAAGAACGGTGACTTGCCAGTGGACTCCTGAAGACGATTATTAAGGGCAAATTCGGCCAAGGGCAGATAACTCGCCCAAGTCTCCTGATTGTCAGAGACAAAACACCTCAGATAAGTCTCCAAATTCTGATTCATACGTTCGGTCTGCCCATTAGACTGAGGATGAAAAGCAGAAGAGAAGGACAAAGCAATTCCTAAACGTGCACAAAAAGCCTTCCAAAACTTGGAGACAAACTGAGTACCACGATCAGAAACCACCTCGGAGGGAACTCCATGAAGCTTCACAATCTCACTTACAAACACCTGTGCCAGTGTCCGAGCATTAGGAAGTGCGGGCAGTGCCACAAAGCGAACCATCTTACTGAATCTATCAACCACTACCAGCACTACCGTCTTGCCTGCAGACGCCGGAAGATCGGTGATAAAATCCATTGACACATGTGTCCATGGCCTCTCAGGAATAGACAATGGCAAGAGAGAACCAGCCGGACGGGTATGCGGGACCTTAGCCCGTGCACACACACTACAGGCAGATACGAATTCCGCTACGTCCTTCCGCAACCCCGGCCACCAAAAGCGGCGAGATAAAAGATCGAAGGTGGCCCTACTGCCGGGATGCCCTGCCAACACGGAGTCGTGATGCTTCGACAGCACACTGAGACGCAAAGATGATGGCACAAAAAGTCTCCCAGAAGGACAGGAGGCAGGGGCGCCCCCCTGGACCTTCAACACCTCCCCTCCAGATCAGGGCAAAGAGCAGAAACAACCACCCCCTCCTGTAAGATGGGAACGGGACTTTCATGAGCACTACCACCCGGGAAACTACGCGACAACGCATCAGCCTTCACGTTCTCAACCCCCGGACGGTAAGTGACGGTAAAATTAAATCTCGTGAAAAACAAGGACCACCGAGCCTGCCTGGGATTGAGACGCATGGCGGACTCAAGGTAAGACAGGTTCTTGTGGTCGGTAATAACCGTGATGGGATGGACAGCCCCCTCCAGCCAGTGACGCCATTCCTCAAAAGCCAACTTAATAGCCAACAGCTCCCTATTACCAACATCATAATTCCTCTCGGCCGACGACAACTTCTTGGAGAAGAACGCGCAGGGCACCCATCTCCCAGGCGAAGGGCCTTGCGACAATACAGCCCCCACCCCCACCTCAGACGCATCCACCTCCACAACGAAGGGCTGAGAAAGATCGGGCTGACGGAGGATAGGTGCGGAAACAAAACAACGCTTTAGGGAGGAGAAAGCCTGGCGAGCAGACTCCGACCATTCGGAAAAATCTGTCCCCTTCCTAGTCATGTCCGTAAGAGGCGTCACCAGCCCCGAATAGTTCCTAATAAATTTACGGTAAAAGTTGGTAAACCCCAAAAAACGTTGCAATGCCCGTAGATTGTCCGGTTGTTCCCAGTCCAGCACCGCCCGGACTTTTTCCGGATCCATCCGAAAACCCAACGGCGACAGGAGGTACCCCAAAAACCGTACCTCCTGAACGGCGAAGACACATTTCTCGAGTTTAGCATACAGCTTATTGTCCCGTAAGACCTGTAACACCTGCTTGACATGGGACTGATGCGTCTCCATATCGGGGGAATAGATCAAGATATCATCCAAGTAAACAACCACAAATCTACCCACCAAATGATGGAATATGTCATTGATAAAGTGTTGGAAAACCGCAGGGGCATTAGTGAGCCCGAACGGCATTACGAGACTTTCAAAATGGCCGTCCGGGGTATTAAATGCCGTCTTCCATTCATCCCCCTCTCTGACCCTAATCAGGTTGTAGGCCCCCCTCAAATCCAACTTGGAGAACCATTTAGCACCCACTACCTGACTGAATAAATCAGGAATCAGAGGGAGGGGGTACGGATCACGGACAGTAATCCGATTCAACTCCCGGAAATCCAAGCAAGGACGGAGGCCCCCATCTTTTTTCTTAACAAAAAAGAAACCAGCCGCAACCGGCGAAGTTGAGGGCCTGATGTGACCCGTCTGCAGACTCTCGGAAATGAAATCCTTCATCGCCTGTCTTTCCGGACCCGATATAGTAAACATCCTAGCTTTGGGCAGTTTAGCTCCGGGAACGAGGTTGATCGGGCAATCATATGCCCGATGAGGGGGAAGGTCTTGGCACCCCTTCTCTGAGAACACATCCTCATACTCTGATAGGAACGGGGGCAGAGATACAGCAGACACCACCGAAAACGAGGTAACCAAACAATTCTCAGAACAAAAATCACTCCATTCCACAATGTCCCGGGACTGCCAATCCACTACGGGATTATGTTTAATCAACCATGGCAAGCCCAGGACAATGGGAGCGGGGAGACCGTCTAGAACATAGCAAGATATCGTCTCTTGATGTTGGGATCCAACCGTCAACTTAATGTCATGTACGATATGTGTGAGACTACCTTGAGCAAGAGGTGCTGAGTCGATGGCATAGATACGGATGGGGCGAGACAATAAACAGCAGTTAAGCCCATGAGCGTCTACAAAATGAGCATCCACCATGCTGACCCCCGCACCACTATCCACAAACACAGAAATACCCTCCGTTTTGCCCTCCAGCGTCACCTCCGCACTTAGGAGGAAACGGGAAGTACAAATGGAGGATACACACACCTCCCGCTCGACCACCTCCACACCCCCCATAGTCACATAAGGTCCAGGCACCCCAGTCCGTTTAGGGGTGTAGGGACAGGCCCCAATAAAATGGTCCCCTTTCCCACAAAAAAAACAGACCCCCTTCCCCTTACCCCGGGAGGTACCGGAGGAGAACCTCGAGGCCGCCGCTCCTCCCAGCTGCATAGGTTCCTCCGCACTCGGGAGGAACGACTCACCCTCCGCGTGACCTCCCGGTAACCAGGAATCACCACGAGAATGGCTCCCAGTAACAGGAGGTCTACCCCTCCGCTCCTGGAGGCGCCTATCCATACGAATAGCTAACGACATAGCCGCCTCCAGGGACGGAGGGGTCTCATAAACCGCCAGAGCATCCTTCAGCCTCTCCGAAAGACCCTGACAAAAGTGACTCCTGAGCGCCGGATCGTTCCACTTCGTGTCCGTAGCCCACCTGCGGAACTCAGAACAATACGATTCCGCCGACCGAGTCCCCTGGCGGAGATGGCGTAACCTGGATTCAGCCAAAGAGACACGGTCAGGGTCATCATATATGAGGCCCAGTGCGTCAAAAAATTCATCCACAGAGCGGAGACAAGTAGAGTCCTGTGGCAGAGAGAAAGCCCAGGACTGGGGATCTCCCTGCAGTAGCGACATAATAATTCCTACACGCTGCTGCTCATCACCAGTGGAATAAGGCCTAAGCCTAAAATATAATTTACAGGCCTCTTTGAACACAGTAAACTTATCTCTACCTCCTGAAAACCTGTCAGGGAGGGCAACCTTAGGTTCAGGTCTGGCCTGACCCAATGCTTGATTCCCCAAGACACCATTTTGCGGTTGCGGGCCCTGTAAAGCCGACCGAAGGTCCGCAACCTCCAAAGACAGTGACTGCAGCTGCTGGGCCAAAGCAGACACAGGATCCATAAGGAAAGGAAGAAAAATCGGTTCCTCCCCTGTCCTTCAGTTACAGTATTGGCAGGTGATAATGTCACGCTGGGAGCGGGAGAGACACTCAGCGTAGGACAACGACGGGGGGGGGGGAATAAGGAGTCCCTAAAGCTATGGGCACAAGAAGGAGAGGGTGACCCCTAGTCTTACTGGGGCTGACCCTGTCTGCCCTGACGTCCCTATACAGTTTCCTCAACTGTCGCCGACCACGAACCTTGTCCCTCTCTGATCCTAGCACTACCTTATCTAAGGATCAGATGGAGAGGTTCACTAGACCCCTCCACTAACAACTAAAGACAAACACAAGGAAAAACAGACAATGGGGAAAGAAAACACTTATCTTGCAGCAGAGCACAGCAACCTCCACAACCTCAGCTTCTGCTGGAGCAAGGATAATGAGTGCACAAGGAAATATCACCTGCACCGAGGGAGGGCAATGAAACTCCTTATAAAGGTGGGAAGAACCTGCTGGGTCCTAGTGACCCAGAATACTGGTGTAGAAACCAGACCGAGCACAAGACCTTCCCAGCCGTCTCCCCATGATAGGGAGATCTTATCATACCTTCTCTCTATCTACACAGAAGGTAAATGCCCCTGAAAGACGGACCGTCCTCAAACATTATGGCTGATTGGCCAAACGCTGGGACCGTCTGCGCGTGGCCTCTACCCTGTCATCCGTGCCACCCGTGACACTCTGTCTCTCTAAAGGGAGAGGGAAAGGGACTCCACTGATTGCTCTACTGCCAAAATCGAGACATAATGATGTAAGAAATTTAGAGTACTTCGGTTATGTCGGCACCACACATCCATCAAGGCTGTCATAGATTTCAGTAATGTCGTGTCTTGTCTTGGCGTTAGAAGAGTCATTTCTAACAATAGTCTGGTGGAGTTACGTGGCGCGAAGGACTTTTCAATTTGTTTCCACAGAGGGGCCGTGCCGTTCGACCACCAGGCTCTTGCTGCAGACAGGTGTATTGCAGAGTAATAAAGGTGTAAGTCTGGGACTCCCATTCCCCCCAAGGCTACCGGTGACATAAGCACCTTGTCTCTTATTCGGTGAATCCCATTGTTCCATATGAAGCGATTCAGAAACGATTGTAAGGCGGAGAGAAAACGTTTAGGGAAGAGTAATGGAATACATCTTAGGTAATAAAGAATTTTAGGCAAGTATGTCATCTTTACGATCTGAATCCTGGCAATCCACGATAGGTTTAATGTTTTAAGAGCGTCCAGTCCCGCCCTGAGTTCACCAGAGAGAATCTCGAAGTTGCGGCGAACTATATCCTTGGTGTTTGTTATTTGAATTCCCAGGTATGGAATCCCCGAAGGGGACCACACAAAGGGGAACTTTGATTGAAGGCGAAGTTTTTGTGATTGGGAGATGTTGATGGGATAAATGAGAGACTTAGCAGCATTAAGCTTGTAGTATGAGATTGCAGTAAACTCACCCAGTAACGCCATTATTCTGGGAATGGTCTCCTCTACATCGGAACAGACAAAGATGACATCATCTGCATATAGCCCCATTTTATGTTCGACCTTCTCTATTACCGGTCCAGAGATACCACGCTCCACTCTTACTCTGGCCGCCAACGGCTCCATTATCAGAGCGAAGATAAGCGGGGACAGAGGACAGCCCTGTCGTGTGCCATTAGTTATCTGCAGTGCAGAGGAGACAAATCCCGAAGCTCGTACCCTCGCGTTTGGGGAAGAGTAGAATGCCATAATGGCCGATCTAATGTCTCCAACAAGACCAAATCTCCCAAGCACTTCTTCTAGATACCCCCAGTGCACTCTGTCGAACGCTTTTTCCGCGTCTAAAGACAAGAGCGCACCAGGGGCACCGCTTCTCTCCATGATCTCTAAAAGATCAATAATGCGTCTGGTACCATCAGATGCCTGCCTGGACGGTATAAACCCGACCTGCTCCATTCCAATCAGGGAGGTGATGACACACATGAGGCGATTCTGGGGACGTCAGGGGCTTGCCAGGCTTCGGGATCGCAGAGATTAAAGCTTCTAGGCCCTCAGGATGGATCTCTCCTGCACCTTTCCAAAAATTAAATAGTGCTAGTAAATGCGGTAGGAGTAGATCCGTAAAAGAAGTGTAATACTGGTAAGAGAAACCGTCAGGTCCCGGGGTTGAGCTTTTTTTCATGGATTTGATAACTTCTCAGATTTCTGAGTCCGAGAAGGGGGCATTTAAGGCTGTTTGCTGGACAGGCGTTAGAGAAGGGAGTTGTACCTTATCTAGGAATCCGTTTATTACCTCTTTCGAGGGCTGAGGTGTTTGTGCGTCAGAGTGTAGATTATACAGTTTTTCGTAGTATTTTTGAAATTCCTCTGCTATCAATAAAGGGTTGGTTATTTTTTGTCCTGTAGAAGTAATCAAATGAGAAATTTTGGAGGCTTCTTGTTTTTTCTTAATACGCCTGGCTAGGATAGTGCCTGCCCTATCACCCATCCCGTAAAATTTAGCTTTACTTTTTTTCAAGTTAAATTCCATTTTAGTTAGTAGCAAGGTGCGGAGATCCTGCCGGGCCTTTGAAAGCTCCGCATGTGTGGACGCCAAGGGGGTCTGTTTGTGTAGGGTTTCTAAGTTCGTTATGTTATGCGTGAGCAATTTAATCTGGGCTTCTCTTTCCCTCTTAAGTCTGGAAGCCATCTGAATAAATGATCCCCAGATCACCGTTTTATGGGCTAGCCAGTTAATTTCAGGATTCGTTTGTGCACTGTCATTCAGGGAGAAGTAAGTTTTAAGTCGGTCAGACATCAAGGTGATATTTTCAGGATTAGCAAGTAGGTAGTCGTTCAATCTCCAGATCGAGGTCGGGGCTACCTGAGCGGAGTCCGTTATCTGTAGGGAGACTGGAGCGTGGTCCGACCAAGTGATGTTTCCGATAGTGGATGATTTACATCTGGAGAGAAGGGGGTCATTAATCAAGAAGTAATCCAGTCTACTGTACGTGTGGTGACGTGAAGACAAGAAGGTGAAGTCCCTTTCCTCTCCATGGGTGTAACGCCATATATCGTGAAGATGGGAAGCTGAAATTAGATTACCCATATCACCACGGCAGTTGGAGACAGATGAGCAGTCTAAGCGTTTACACACTGGGAAGTTAAAATCACCCGCCATTACTGTGAGACCTTTACACAGAGATGTTAACCTGGCGAACAGAGAGCGAAAATATCTGTATTGTCCAGAGTTGGGGCCATAGATAGAGACCAGGGAATACAATGTGTCATTGATGTACCCTACCACTACCAAGTACCTGCCTTGAGGATCCGAGATCTGGTCAACAATTCTGAAAGAGAGAGATCTGCTAATTAAAATAGCCACTCCTGCTTTCTTCACCTCAGCATTTGCAAAGTATTGATAAGGAAACAAAGCAGACGACATACGATAATTGTCACCCTTAAGCAAGTGGGTTTCCTGAAGAAACACGACATCTCCCTGAAGTTTTCTGAGTTGCGACCAGGCCAGGGAACGCTTCACAGGTGAGTTTAGCCCATTTACATTAATGGTGACACAGTTAATGCTCATGATGGCACGCCCAGAGACCACCCAATCTGTTGATGGAAAAGAGTTGTGATTAGCACGAGATAAAACGTATTCGTTAAGTCAAGTACAGTAGTTGTAGGTGATTCCGACCCGGGAGGGAAATCAGGGGGGACACAGCAGGGAATACAAGGGAAAGACAGGAAAACAAACAACAAAACAAACTGCAGGATAGAGGTGGGGAGAATAGTGGGTAGGATTATGTGGCACCCCATGGGTTAATGTGCCACAATAACATCACATGGGTTCTCTCCCCCACTACACACTGACAAACACTACCACCTCTGGGCAATAGAGGGAGCACCACGTGCCCCCTTATATACTCTTGCCCATGAGGAAGAGCTGAGACCGTACAGCACGGTGTAGTGCTGTGAAGAGCTCCTGAGAGGAGAGTTAGCTCAGTGCAGACCTAGTAAAGGGTCAGAAGAGTAGGAGAACGAAAGACAGAGGAACACATCTGGGAGCTGGAGTGACACCATCACTTGCCCCAGAAGTACGCAGAGAGAGACGAACACCGGATCCGGTACTGTGTCTGGCACCCACAGCACAGCGAATCCAGGAACAGCGGGATCTCTAGATACCCCCTAGTACCAGGGTGAAGCAACACGGAGGGGTCAGTGCAGCATAGAGGACCCAAGTTGCCTAACCAAGTGGTACCAGCAGCAAACAGAGAGAGACGTGAGGAATCCCAGCAGCTTAGCTTGAAGCAGCAGCTCAGGACACACACACACAGTGCAGCACAAGGAAGCCAACGACCCGGACAGGGTGTGGGGAGAGAGCTCAGCCCCCATTACAGACTCCGTGGACTATAGCCTGCAATAATATCAGCAGTAAAGCCTTGGAAAACAGCTTGGAGTCTGTGTATTGATTGCGACCTTTGCTCCAGATTCAGCACAGAGAGCTTCCCCACAGATCCAGCCTGTCAGCTCTGCAGCATCAGGAGAAGAAGTGCACCAGTATCAACTAAACGTGAGTGTGTGTCCTCCAACCCCTCTTCCACCATCTATAATCCCAATAGACTTTAACCTTTACTGCCCCGGGGGATACAGTTCCCCCCACTGGAACTATACCACCTCCGCTGCCCTCACATCACCCCCGGAGGTTCTGCAGCAGCGGCGGCCCCCATTACTGGCCGCATCAAGTGGGTGGCGTCACCCGTGACATAATCCCTTGTAAATATTCCCCTTTTATTGTGCTGAGCCAGGGACACGGTCCGGACCAAGCCACCCGTGACATCCCCGACGCAGACCGGTCCGGTACCGAGTACCCCACGTCCCTTGGGGCTCCACAACCTGGCGTCACGAACAGGATCTACCCGGTCCAAAAGAATTGGACCCTGTGCGCCATCTGAACTGTATTTCTGAAAATCCGCCATTTTGGAGCGCGCGGGAAAGAAAGGGGGCGGTACCCTGCATTGGCGCGAACCCAGCCTCCTCCCTTGGTGCTGACGACATCCGGCGGGGAAGGAGATCCCTGCTGCACCCCGGAACCTCCCAGAGACATCCGGACGGAAGCGGAAGACGGAGGGCGCATATTAACTAAGGGGGCCCATGATGTCGCAGGCCGATGCACAAGACGGCGGCGGAGTAGCCGATGGAGCTGCAGCACCAGGTCAGCCAGTAGCGTCCGGCGGTGCAGCGGCGCAAGGAACAGCATCCATAATGCCATTCCTGATGCCGTATACTCCGGGGGCAATGTGGCTGCCCCAATACTCCGGTGAGCCTAATACTTTAACTGACTTTATGCAAAAGATTAAAGAGTACTATGTGATGTATCCCTCACTGAAGCCCAGCGTGTAGGAATGATAATGGGACAGTTAACGGGCGATGCACGGCGGGAGGTCGCATCCTGGCTGGACACAGATAAGGACACTGTAGAGCATCTAGCAGCCAGACTAAAAGCAACGTTTGAATCTGCTGTTGATACCCGGGCTAAGATGAGGTTCTTTGCATGCCACCAGAAGCCTAAACAGAGTGCCAGAGACTTTGCCCTGAACTTACAGGAAGCACTCAAAGCCCTTAAGCTGGCAGAACCTGCTTTAGCCCCGGGAGCTGATAAAATGCTATTTGATCAATTTATTGAGGGCCTCCATTCCCCTTCCCATCGAGGACAGTTAAGCATGGTACTGCTGCAGAACCCTGACATGACATTTACTGAGCTGAAGGATAGAGCTATCCGTCTGCAGCAGCTGGAGGAGCCAAGAGAATTAACATCTGTGCTTGACACTGCAGCAGCACCCCAGCAGGCGGCAGCGCCAGTGACATCTGCCATGTCAACGACTGCTGCTGAGGCCGGGGACTATATCTCAAATGCAGCCATCAACCAAAAGCTAGATGCCCTGACAGACACCGTGATCTCCATGGCCAAGGTCATCAAGGAACTGCGAGAGTCAAAACCTGCACCCAAGATCGAGTTGGCGACCAGCAGAGAGGATGTTCCGTGGATGAGGCCCAGAAGATACCCAGCAGCAAGAGGACGACCCAGCGATCGCTACCAACCAGATGGACAGCCCGTTTGCCGCCGTTGCCAGAAACCAGGCCATTTTGCTCGTGAGTGTCCTTTAAACGACGATACCCTGGGCAGGCGGGCCGCTCCCCAGGAATGAACGCTCAAGGCCCCTCAGCCTGGTATGACAAATTTGTGGGAGGAAAGCCGGTGATCCCTATTGTGTTGGATGGCATTCCCTTCAGTGCCTTGCTGGATACCGGATCCCAAATAACATCTATCCCACATGTTTATATAAAAGGTACTGGGCTGATTCAGACATTACTAATGCGCCAGATGGCTTTAACTTTGAAGTGTGGGCTGGTAATGGATTGATGATACCAAAGGTTGGATTTAGAGAGATGAATATTCAGGTTGGGAAGGTAGAATTGCAGAAACAGGGTATTATAATCGTAGATGTCGACCGGCGAGGCCGTGAACCCGTGATGGTGGTAGGAATGAATGTCATTGAAAAATGTTTTTCCGAAGTGTTAAGTGTTTTACAGCAAATCGCCGAGACTGCCGGAACTGGACAACAGAGGCTTCTGCACAAAGAGATCAAAGCCCTGATGTTGAAGCAACAGGTAGAAATCTCCGGAGGTGAGATCGGCAGTGTAAGAGTAAGTGACCCAATACCCATCGTAATTCCTCCCAAAACTGAAATGTTGGTGTGGTGCAGAGCCGCAATAGGCATTAAAGGGCAAGATTATCAAGCCCTGGTAGAACCCGTGTACTCAGACAGCAGACCGACCATACTCACTGCTAGAGGAGTGGTTGACGTACACAGGGGGAGAGTGCCGTTACGCCTATTGAACTGCGGAGAAGATGAGGTCACATTACCAAAGTATGCTACCATGGCTAAGTTGTACACGGTTGATAACAACAACATCACCGCCGCCGAGCCCTTGAACCCGTCCTGTCAGGCGGATGACAATGGCTCAGAGGAGAAGCTGGAGGATTGGTGCCAAAAGTTGCATGTAGGTACCAGTTCTACACCTCCCCGTCACAAGCATGGAGTATACCGGGTAGTGAAAGAATATGAGCAGATATTCAGCAAACACCCGTTAGACTTTGGGCAGATCAAAGGGGTAGAGCACACTATACCCACAGGTAACCATCAACCTATAAAAGAAAGGTATAGACCCTTACCACCAGCTCACTACCAAACCACCAAAGACATGCTCAGAGAAATGAAATCTGCAGGGGTAATAAGAGACAGTTGTAGCCCCTGGGCAGCACCTCTAGTGTTAGTTAAAAAGAAGGATGGGACCATGAGAATGTGCGTAGATTACCGGCAGATTAATCGCATCACACATAAGGACGCATACCCATTACCTAGGATTGAGGAGTCATTAGCTGCATTAAAATCTGCTAACTACTTTTCCACCCTTGATCTGACTAGTGGGTACTGGCAGGTTCCTGTGGCCGAGGCCGACAAGGAGAAGACAGCGTTTACTACGCCGATGGGCCTCTGTGAGTTCAATTGTATGCCGTTTGGACTCTGCAACGCACCCGGGACCTTCCAACGTCTGATGGAGAGCTGCCTAAGACACAAAAACTTTGAAACTGTCCTCCTGTACCTAGATGACGTCATAGTCTACTCGAAGACGTATGAGCAACATCTACAAGACCTGGCGGAAGTGTTCGAAGCTTTATCAAAGTATGGCATGAAAATCAAGCCATCCAAGTGTCACCTTCTCAAACCAAAAGTACAGTACCTGGGACATGTCGTGAGTTCAGAGGGAGTAGCACCGGATCCTGATAAAGTCACAGCAATAAGGGATTGGCCAAGACCTACGAATGTAAAAGAAGTGAGGCAATTCCTGGGCCTGGTAGGCTATTATAGAAGATTTATCCGAGGATTCACGAAGCTAGCAGCTTCTCTGCAAGACATTCTGGTAGGACGGTCAAGGAAGACTTCAAACTGTAATTCCCTGGCATGGTGGGATGAAGAAAGAGAAAATTCCTTCAATAAACTAAAAAGTGCGCTGACGGGAGAAGAGATCCTGGCATATCCTGATTACCATCAACCATTCATTCTTTACACGAATGCCAGCAACGTGGGACTGGGAGCAGTATTGTCGCAGAAGCAAGGAGGCAAAGAAAGAGTTATTGCCTTTGCTAGCAGGAAGCTCCGGCCTACAGAGCGAAATCCCGAGAACTACAGCTCCTTCAAGTTAGAGCTACTAGCAGTGGTCTGGGCTGTAACCGAACGCTTTAAACATTACTTGGCAGGTGCAGAATTCACCATCTACACGGATAACAACCCGTTGACTCACCTGGACTCAGCCAAATTAGGTGCTCTGGAGCAGCGATGGATAGCCCGGCTATCTAACTACAACTTTGTCATCAAATATCGGGCAGGCCGCAAGAATGGGAATGCAGATGCCTTATCCCGAATGCCGCACCTGAAAGACGTGGAAGAGGAACCGGAAGAGTTGGAAGAGATTGAACTACCGGCCTTTCATTGTTCAAGGGTAGAAGATTATCGACCCGGCATCTACCAAAAGAAACAGGAAATAAATCTTAACCCGTTAAGACACTACGAATGGGCCGAAGCTCAAGATACTGATCCAGCCGTGAAGCTAGTGAAAGAACTGCTTACGCAACAACATGCACACCCTGGTAAGAATGCCCCAGCTGAAGCTATACAGCTATGGAAAGAGAGAGGCAAGCTGTTCCTGCATCAAGGGAAGCTCTGTAGACGATTTACCAATCCCAAGACGCATGAACTGGTCTGGCAAATAATCGTGCCCAAGCGAGACACACAAATGGTCTTAGAGACTTATCATGACAACGCAGGTCATTTCGGATGGAAGAAGTTAGAAGCGATCCTGAGGGACAGATTTTATTGGGCTGGCATGAGAAGATCCATTGAGCTATGGTGCAAAAGATGTGCCGCATGCAACCTCAGAAGGAAAGATCTACAGAAAGCTCCACTTCAGCCAATAGTAACCAAGCAGCCACTTGAGCTAGTCGCGTTAGACCACGTCAAGTTGTCACCAAGCCGGTCAGGCTATGTCTATGCCCTAACCATCGTGGACCATTACTCACGCTTCTTAGTGGTGGTACCAGTCAAAGACTTGACAGCGAAGACGGCAGCAAAAGCATTCCAGACGCATTTCTGTAGACCACCTGGTTACCCAGAACAAGTCCTTGCAGACCAAGGTCCAGCTTTTGAATCAGAACTATTCAAGGAATTCTGCAATATGTACGGTTGTAAGAAGATTCGCACAACAACGTATCATCCCCAAACCAATGGTCTATGCGAGAAAATGAATCATATCGTAATCGAACTGTTAAAGACCTTACCGGAATCAGAAAGAAACCAGTGGCCCGATAAATTACCTGATTTGGTAGACTTATACAACCATGTCCTTGTGAGTTCTACAAACTGCACTCCAGCTTATCTTATGCGTGCAAGACCCGGTAAGCTACCAATTGATCTCGAAATGGGAATTGAAAAAACAGATACAGAATTAGAAGAAACAGATTGGGATATCAAACGCCAGAAACAGTATCACCAAGTGCAAGAATGTGTAGAGAGAAACTTACAACAAGCAAGAGCAAGACAAGAGAAAACCTTTAATAAACATGCTCAAGCAATGCCATTACAGGAAGGTGATCAAGTTCTCAAGAGAAAGAGACGTACAGGTAAACTGGATAACCAGTGGGAAGCAGTCCCATACACAGTCCTACCATCTAACCTAGACAATGTTAAAACCTATTTGATAAGCAAAGATGAAGGAAGAACTTCACAAGTCGTATCTCGTGATCAACTTAAATTGTGTCCCGAAACAATGAAGACACCTGAAGTCCAACCTATTCAAGAGAAAGAAAAAGAAGAAGTATTCCACACGGTACTAGGAGATTTTCCTAAAACATGGCCAAACTACCATGGAGCAGTTGTAGTACCAATGATTGCATTCCCTTCAATGATAGACCCAAAACCAGAACCTGTGTTACCTGAAGAAGTCCCAAGACCTGAAGAACTGGAAGTAGAATTCGAAGAGGAAGAACAAATTCCTGGTCCCAGTGAACTTGCCAGTCCTGCAGTCAGACCTCCATCTGCCATAACACCAAGCACCCCAAATAGGTACACGTCCACTCACACTTTCATACTAACTCCACCAACATTGCGCAGATCAGAGCGTAGTACCCAAGGTCAGATACCAGCTAGGTACAAAGATTAAGATGCAAAATTGAATGTATAATGTAAATATGTTTGTTAAAATGTAAAGCAAATGTATATAGTTCTTGCAACGTTAAACAAAAAGCCCAGTACCTACAGAGACTATCCTGTATGAACTTTGCAATCTCCTTATTTACTTATGGACCATATATACCACGGACTGGTTGTGGTAAGAACTCTCTTGTATATATTCATCAGCCCGAAGGCAATAGACTAAGCCCCGGAAAGACTGCTTTTTGACTTTCGAACTCTTTTTCACATTTTAGTGATTTTTGTACTTTTTCATTTAAGTCTATGTAAATATTAATTGTGTTTAATTGTTGTTTACTTGTTTTTCTACAGTCCCGGAGTACTGTATTTAACTAAGGGGGAATGTGGCACCCCATGGGTTAATGTGCCACAATAACATCACATGGGTTCTCTCCCCCACTACACACTAACAAACACTACCACCTCTGGGCAATAGAGGGAGCACCACGTGCCCCCTTATATACTCTTGCCCATGAGGAAGAGCTGAGACCGTACAGCACGGTGTAGTGCTGTGAAGAGCTCCTGAGAGGAGAGTTAGCTCAGTGCAGACCTAGTAAAGGGTCAGAGGAGTAGGAGAACGAAAGACAGAGGAACACATCTGGGAGCTGGAGTGACACCATCACTTGCCCCAGAAGTACGCAGAGAGAGACGGACACCGGATCCGGTACTGTGTCTGGCACCCACAGCACAGCGAATCCAGGAACAGCGGGATCTCTAGATACCCCCTAGTACCAGGGTGAAGCAACACGGAGGGGTCAGTGCAGCATAGAGGACCCAAGTTGCCTAACCAAGTGGTACCAGCAGCAAACAGAGAGAGACGTGAGGAATCCCAGCAGCTTAGCTTGAAGCAGCAGCTCAGGACACACACACAGTGCAGCACAAGGAAGCCAACGACCCGGACAGGGTGTGGGGAGAGAGCTCAGCCCCCATTACAGACTCCGTGGACTATAGCCTGCAATAATATCAGCAGTAAAGCCTTGGAAAACAGCTTGGAGTCTGTGTATTGATTGCGACCTTTGCTCCAGATTCAGCACAGAGAGCTTTCCCACAGATCCAGCCTGTCAGCTCTGCAGCATCAGGAGAAGAAGTGCACCAGTATCAACTAAACGTGAGTGTGTGTCCTCCAACCCCTCTTCCACCATCTATAATCCCAATAGACTTTAACCTTTACTGCCCCGGGGGATACAGTTCCCCCCACTGGAACTATACCACCTCTGCTGCCCTCACATCACCCCGGAGGTTCTGCAGCAGCGGCGGCCCCCATTACTGGCTGCATCAAGTGGGTGGCGTCACTCGTGACATAATCCCTTGTAAATATTCCCCTTTTATTGTGCTGAGCCAGGGACACGGTCCGGACCAAGCCACCCGTGACATCCCCGACGCAGACCGGTCCGGTACCGAGTACCCCACGTCCCTTGGGGCTCCACAATTACAAAGAAAAACACAATATAACTCAACACTACAACTGTAAGCTATCAAAAATTTAAAAGAACAATACTTCCAATAATAAGGGTCTTCTGGAGACCAGGTTTCTTCTTCAAGATCGAAAAAAAGAAGAATAAAAAAGATCTTAAGTATCTTTTTGCTGGTGCAAAAAATGCACCTACCGGGGCAGTCTATCCCACCAAATCTATGGTAGAATATGGAAAGGTGAATAATAGAGAGGATAGCAAGTGAGGGTGTTGAAGAAGTAGAATAGGCAGAAAGGGAAGAGGGGAAAGGAGAGAAAAAGTCAGGAAAATAGAACAAGATTAGATGTAGATGGAGAAGAGATAGTAGCAAATCAGAGAAGAGAGCGATTTGAGCAAGTCAAGCGAGAGATCAAAGTGTTGTTGAGCGGCGGAGAAATAAGTTTAAATATTAAAGAGAATAAGTGAAAAGAGATCAAAGACAGAAAAGGCAGGAATAGAGATCCCACGGGCTAATAGATTAGGTATAGAAGCAAGTTCAGTCAAATCGGTTCCAGATGTTGAATAACCGCCAACTCAGTAGACTCCGGTTCTGCTTGGCCGTCGTCAACGGGACTTGATGGAGGTCTGTTTGAGGGATGATCCCATTGCCGCAGCAGGTCCTCCGCTTGCTTCGGAGAGTGGCACACATGAGAGACATTGTTCCTTTTGATGATAAGCTTCATGGGGTATCCCCAGCGATATTCCACTTGGCGCTCCCTCAGCTGCCTGGTGACTTCTTGGAGGGTTCGTCTGCGTGCAAGAGTACCAGCCGAAAGATATGGGTAGACTGCTATATTGTGATATGGTTCCGGTACCGTAGCACCTGCTCTGAGCGCTCGCATAAATTCCTCCTTGACTTCGTAGAAGTGGATCCTAGCGAGGACATCCCTAGGAATGGTAGGGTCCAAATGTGAAGGTCTCGGGAGGCGGTGGATCCGGTCAATGATGACGTCTTTTGGTCTCACATCGGGGAGTACAGCAGCTATAAAGTTTTGTAATAAATTTCTCAAATCAGTGAAGGGAGTACTCTCTGGGATGCCTCTAAGTTTCACATTGTTTCGACGGGATCTATCCTCAAGGTCCAGTGTTTTGAGGGTGGGTTTCTCTAATTTGTCTTGTAGAGCGTAGTGAGCGTCAAGCAGTTCATTATGTGAACGCACCAATTCCCCCATTTTGCTTTCTAAATGCGTTGTACGGGATGTTAAATCAGTGACTTCTCCCCTCAGTCCTTCCATCATGGACCGCATATCCTCCTGGAGCGAGGTTCTGAGCCCAGCTAGGAGGTCTCTCATAGCTGTGTGAGTAACCGGGGCTTCAGCCAGCGCCGTTGCGCCCGAGGAAGCCGAGGATGTAGAGGCCATAGAATTGCGGCGTGATGACCGGGTGGAGCGCTGTGGGGAGGGCGGCTGGTGCGCCATTTTGGGTGATCCCACTGGCCTTGAATGGGTTGGGGCAAAAAAAGCTGTCAGTCTATTGTGGGAGCGATGTGGACCTGGGCGAGCTTTGCCCATCTATTGGTCAATAGGTTTAATGAGAGTGCCGCGTATCGATGTTTACTGGCTAGAGATTATATAGTTCTTAGTGAGACTTAGGCAGGCTGGTGTTTTGATGCAGATTGCAAGCATTTTGCAGAGCAAGGAGACACTATAGGCAGGGAAAGACACAGTTTGTCTGATGGTGCAGAGAAGCAAGGGTTAAACAAGAAGCCACCTGTATTCTCTTCTTGCCGATTTATAAGATCTTTGGGACAATGCTGTATCCCCAGGCTGTGAGTGTAGAGGAACAGCCCTCTCTCCTCCTCTGCTCCGTCCAGGCACTTCTCAGCCCCAGCACCTCTATTGTAGGCGCCCTTTGTGAGCAGAGTGATCCCTCCAGAGCTCAGGGTTTACCACCCCTCCGGTCCAGGCGCCCGCACCGCCGCTCCACGCCGCCGCTCAGCAGATACTCAGACAGCCAGGGCC
Source organism: Allobates femoralis (assembly GCA_033576535.1). Lineage (NCBI taxonomy): Eukaryota > Metazoa > Chordata > Amphibia > Anura > Aromobatidae > Allobates > Allobates femoralis. Next base: position 147,968,792 of record JARQOC010000009.1, read on the forward strand.
GGTCTCCGCCACCTCTCAGATGCGCCCGTTCACAGCACCGAGCGGACACCCGTGGTGCTCGGATTCACCGCTCCTCTCAAGTCGCCGCGACAGTGCAGGGAGGCGAGAGGAACACGCCAGTCCCTTATGGTGGGAATGCCTCGTGGCAGGCCGGGGGGGGGGAAGCTTTTCAATCCAGTCCAGAGGGGCCAAGAGATAGTCCCGGGGCCAAAATGACCTCCAAGCCCGGTGTAACTGAGGTAGTTCCTACTTGACGGGGTCAGATATTCCTTAGAGCCCTGATGGTTGATGGGGGATGTCAGAGGATTGCACCTCTGTCTTCCAGGGGAGTCGCAGGTCGGCTATGTCTAATCCACCAGGGGTCAAACTCACCCTCTCCACTGGACAGAGTCTCCTGAGGGATTTAGTGCAGGGTTGGTCGGGTTTCAGATTCTGTAAGGCACTATAAGTTGCTTTGAAGCCCGAGGGTCTCAGAGCTCCTGTATTAAGCAGCCATCTCAGTCAAACGTCAGGCCACGCCCCCCAATGTGAAATAATCTTGTTCTATGGGCTGGACCTGTGACTTTGTTTTCATCCTTCAACCTCCAAGTAACTTGAGCTACATAATTTTCATTCTAATGTTCACTTTTTGCCTATGTTCACAATGGTTTTGTTGCCTAGAAATCATAGAAAGAATGTAAGTGAAAAATCCTTATAGTGATGTAATCCTATGAATGGATACATTAGGGTGCAATCTCCTAATGGGAATAGTCAGATCATTAGGCTAGAAGTTAAATACTCCCTTCCTATGGTAAAATGTATACTCAGATGGCTGACAGGATGAGCAAAGGTAGATAGAAGTCAAAAGGGGCACAAAAAATGCCGTAAAGCTCACAACTTTTTTTAGCAGATTTAGGCCCCTTTCACACTGGCGTTTTTTTGAAAATGAGGCAGGTGGGGCAGATTTACCACGTCTGTCGCATCTTCCGCCTAACGGCCGCACACGCAGCAGACCCTATGCATTGTCTATGGGGCATGTGTCGAGCGCAGTTTTGCCGGTTGTGGCAGATGCGGCACTTGTGGCCGTGAATAAAACCTTGGTCAGCAGCATTTTTTTTCTCGGCCACAACTGCCGCAGCCGCATTTGCCGCAAGCCCCATAGACAACGCATGGGGCTAGTTGCGTGTGCGGCCGTTAGGCGGAAGATGGGACAGATGCGGTAAATCTCCCGCATTTTCAAAAAACCGCTAGTATGAAAGGGGCCTAAGGGATATCAATCAAGAATTACAAGGGGTCTATGATAACAATAGTCAGCTCTGTGTACAAGTGGAAACAATCTTATGCCATATTATTCATCTATGTACACTGGGCTGTACAGCTCACATTTTTGTAGTATATTGAATCATTTCTTGATGAAAATTATGTTTGTAGATATTATAGAATTCATGATGTGAAAATACAAGGCCAATTCACCATGACAATGTTCCTCCATGTGCACAGTTGCCCAATGTAATGGTTATAAAGTAAATCCAGAATCACTGGTTGCAAAAATGAAAAACTACCGTAATCCCATTATTTTATAGATTCAACATACTACACTTAAAAATATCTCAATGTGCGTCTCAAAGGACATCCGTTTTGAACTAACATTCTCTCTCCAACCCTTAGAAAGAACGTTTATACAAACTGCATCGTCTTTGGGACTCACATGGATACTTTTTTTAAGTGTGTTACACTTATGAAATAAAAGTATTATTATTTTTTTTTTACTTTAGCAACCAGTGATTCTGATTTCTACTTCCAGCATTCATGTTGTGTAATGTAATTTTTTCCAGTTTGCTCTTAGGCTTGGTACATTGTCATACACTGACAAGCAAAAGGGTAACAATGTTTTGAACCTTTGACTTTCAGGCTCCATTTCTCACCATCCGCTATAGCTTTGAGCATGAGACTACCTTCATTTTTAGACAATGATCTTGTCTATCGCATACATAAATTTGACTTTCAACTATTTAGCATATGACTAGTTATGCAGATTATTGTCATGTCACTGCTTTGTTACTGTTTTGCTTAAAAAAAATTCTAAATTTACATTTTTATTAGTTTGTTAGTATTTTGTAAATCCACCTTTGCTTTCAACACTGCCTGAATCTTTCTGGCCATGCTCTGTCTCAGATTCAAGCATGTCTCCACATCTGATCCTATGTCTCTTCTACATGTTCCCAATGTTGGTGCAAACTGGTCAACTCACTTGAATATTTATACAGCTTTTTCTTCATCTCCACCCACAAGTGTTGGATTGGGTTGAGGTCTAGAGACTGTAGGGGCCAATCCAGCACATCTACTTCATTGTCACTGAACCATTTATTTGCCAATCTCGATGTATGCTTTGGGTTGTTGTCCTGTTGGAACAATCTGTCATCCTTTTCATAACCATGGTATTTGATTGTACAAAGTAAGTCATCTTGAGGGATACTCACATATAGCTCAACATTGAGACCACTATCAATCTTGGTCAAGTATTCAATGCTTATGACTGTTAAAAAACTCCATATCATCAGGTTTCCTCTAAAGAACTTGACAGTCCCTTCAATTTATCGATCTATTAGCCCCTTTTCCCCTGAATTCTTCCAGACTTGCCTAGTCTATCGACTTTTGCCTCTTTGCTCAAAATCACCTGTATATAGTCTTCTACTGTCCATTATTCTTACTTTTTAGCAAACTCAAGCCAATGCTCCTTATGAGGTTATTGAAGTCAATGTTTCTTCACCTTTTTTCGGGCTACCATTGGAGGGTTGTAAACGGTGCATCGCATGGTGCTTGCATAGACATCTGTGATATCACTTTTATGAATCATACAAGGTACCTCCACTGCAGTGTTTTCATCACCAGAACTGATAGATCTTGTGATGAGCTGACTTGTTGGCTCTGATATTTTGCCTGGACAACATCTACCTCTTGGCTTTTGAATGGATTGACTACATTTTGTATTCTTCCATCTGTCATGGCACTCACATATATGGCAATTTCATTGGCTGGGAGGCCGTTCTCGATGAACTGGATGATGCTATTTCTCTCTTCTGGGGAATTCTTCATGGCTGCTCCTCCATGAACCAATGATTTTCACTTGTGAATTAACTTGATTACGCACTGAGTTATTAGGGAATTTGAGAACAGGTTGTAATGTGTAGCATAATGAAGAAAAAGACCACACTAGGAGCAAAACAGTAACAATGCAGTGACATGACAAGAATCTGAATATCTAATCATATGCTAAATAGTTGAAAGTCAAATTAATGTATGCGACAGCCAAGATGATTGTCTATAAAATGAAAGTAGTCTCGCACTGTAGTAGGTGGTGAGATATGGAGCCTGAAAGTCAAGAGTTCAAAACATTTTTAGCCTTTTGCTCATTCATGTGAATACAAATATTTCTCTGTGCATATGGCAATGTTTTAAAAGTTTCAGTGCTGTTTATTGTAGCAGGAAAGTATTATAGAATTTGTAAGCCCCGTTCCATTCTTCACATGACATGATGCAGATGTTTGTGCAAAGGCTGGGTAGCTGTGTATTGACTTCTTGGGGATGAGTTCTGTATCGTGGCCCCACAAACTATAAACCTGTCAACTACACAACAAGTCAATTAGGAGAAGGTGCGTCCCTCCGTGGAAAACATCATGGGACAGTTAAACATATTTTTCTATGGTCATTAAAAATCTTCAAAGGTTTTTTAGCATTATGAGAATTCCTCTCTGAGGCTTTCACTGAGTGAATTGTTTTAATGATGGAATATTACTTGGAAAAAAGTTGAATGATGTTAAACTTAGAGTAATTTTTTTAAATAAAAATCTGAAATATATGGATGGAGTAAAAGCATCGCTAACATGCTAACTGTATGAAAAAATGTGACCCAATATCGGTTCACCTAAGGTATGCATTCACTGGGAAAGGGAAAGGGAACAGGCCGCTCCACCGCCCATAACCTCCTGGATTCCTGCACCTGGTGTGGCAGCTTTGGCAACTGCCCAGGAAACAATGTAAAGTGGAAACCACCGGTGCTTGTCTTCATAAAATTTTGTCCTTTATTGTTATGTGAAATTTATAAAATCATTCAGCGTGCTAGCTGGGAGCTAGACGCGTTTCGGAAGACACAACTTCCTTAATCATTAGCCATGGCTAATGATTAAGGAAGTTGTGTCTTCCGAAACGCGTCTAGCCCCCAGCTAGCACGCTGAATGATTTTATAAATTTCACATAACAATAAAGGACAAAATTTTATGAAGACAAGCACCGGTGGTTTCCACTTTACATTGTCACCTAAGGTATGCTTGATCCAATGAATCTCTGATGGGATGCTTTTATAATAAATCCCAGCTGGTGTCCAGGTAACATTTTGTTGATATTTGTTATTCCGTTAATGAAAGAATGGTTAATTAAAAAAAACACATTTAATGTGAGAAAGAGTTAAAATCCATTGTGCAAAAACATCAAAAAGTGGGGGTTCCCAATCATAACCTGTTTCCACTAGTTCTATTATATTTGTTATCAGAGAGAAAATGGTCAAAAGGTGAAAGGTAATAGAGAAACTAAAGCAAGTGAACAATTCTAATAGAGAGAGATAAATTCTGAATTAATATACTATATATTTCATAACATGATTGTGTCTAACATGACTAAAGGCCCCGTCACACACTACAATATTGTTAATGATATTGTTGCAACGTCACCGGTTTTGTGATGTTGCAGCGATGTCAAAACAACATTGTTGCGTGTGACACATATCAACGACCAACGATAAGTTCGTTAAAACGTTGATCGTGGAAGAATGACCAGGACCATTTTTTTATCGTTGGTTTCCCGCTGGGCAGCCAGCATAGGCATCTGTGACAGCGGGAGACCAACGATCAATGACCTCCCAGCGCCGCACAGCACACGCTGGGAGCAGGTAACCAGGGTAAACATTGGGTAACTAAGCGCAGCTCTCTGCTTAATTATCCGATGTTTACCCTGGTTACCAGCGTTCTCGGTGGTCCTGATCGCTGGTGAGTCTGCCTGCTTGACAGCTCACCAGCGATCAGAAAATGATGTCCCTGCGACCCCCATTGTTGGTCGGATCGCTGGGACATCGCAGTGTGTGACGGCGCTTTAAGGGTTAGCAAACTGGAGCTGTAAAGTTCAGGGTTCGTACTGAACACCTAGTGTCCAATGCTGAACCCCGAACACAGACTTCTAACTGTGCGCACAGTTCCTGTTGGGATTTGTCATTCGAATAAAGCTTGTTGGAAGGCTGCAGTGCGGCCAACCAGCAAATTTTTTTTTTTTTTGGTGTGGGCACTTCTGGCCCCTTTACAGCTAAGTCAAATATTGAAATGGAAGTGATTGGCTGGCTAGTGAGCACTTGTTGGCTGCATGTCCTTCACACTGCATCCAATGAGGAGGCCACGTCATCTGACCAGTATTCATCTTCCTCCGTCTTAATCGCATAGCTTTTACTTGGCACTCAAACTCAAAAGAATCACGTGATTTGCATTTATTTGTGCAGGCAATCCACAGTAGCTATAATAAACATTTTTTTTTTAATCTGACGTTCACCAGTAATACTATATCGACACTTATATTATTGTTCTTCTGAGTTTGCGGACAACGCGCGGCACCTCTTCTGTTTCACTGGTTTCCGTATGCCGGCTTACAAGTCTTTCTGTACAGGCACATTGAGCTCTTCACTTAGATACTCCTACTTTTATGACAGTGCTGAGGGCTCATATCGGAGTACTGTTTTTCTATTGGCTAATCTGTCTTATACTATAAGGTCAAGAGGCATTTAAACCGGACTGACACACAATATTTTAGCGCCAATCCTCAGTGTGTTGTACAACACCTGTTGCCATATGGCTGGTCTCCTTTCCCCCGTTATTCTAATGGAATGTGGTAAGACTTTCTCGTGTATCACTTTATAAACACATCTCAGTTTTCTGAATGATGCATTTTCCTGTTTTGTTTTTTCTACTTGATTGTTTTTTTGACCAGGCTAAATTGCCTGTGACATAATATATCATATATGTACATATGTACATTGCTTCTTTAGTTCATGTTTATTTATATTATTGGTCCTTTTTGTAAACTAGTAGATTTTTATTGTTATTTTTAATTTTTCCTTTTTTGGATAATCTGTTAGAAATGAGGACTTTTCTTATATTTATTTTCATATCTTTTTATCACAGCATTGCTGCTAAAGATCCGATGAGCGTAAACTGTCTCAGATCATCAGCACCCGGTACAGAATAACTTTGATTAAAAATTAAAAATCTTTATTAAATATCATAAATAAAATAGCGGTTTACAGTACGTGCCTCCAGTACAAAAAAGTGGATGCATCTCCTAGATTGACAACTTATTCAATCCAGTAAACAATAGTATGTACCATATGATAGTAAACTGTTTATGAAAACATATAGGTTAAAGTGGTAGAATGGCAAGGGGGTGTAGTGGTTGGGTGGCCCCCCTGAGGAAGACAGAACAAAACACGTTGGGGCTGAGTGGTACACCTGATTGACACCCCTGAAGGTACCTAATATTAAGTATTTTTCAAGATGGCATGTGTTGGTGGCCATGGTTTACTCCTGTTTTGCATAAAATACCTTTAAAATTGCTCTAATTTGTGGGGTTAATATAATACTAGGCAATCCCCTTTTAAGGGAACATTAAGACATTATTAGGGTTACCAACTATTGTTACCACATTAAACTTATTGCTTTAGTTATACTGGTAAATCTAACATACTTAATAATCCCTAACTACTGTGATATTATTCTCTTTTCCATAGATAACAGCTATTACCTTGTAAGACTCCTTTCACATCAGTGTTTTGCTGATGTTTGCGGCCGATCTGACAGATGGGGCTGCGTCTGCCAGATCGGCCGCCTAATGGCCGACTTGCGTCCCGGATCTGGCAAGCCCCATGCATTGTCTATGGAACTTGTGGTCAGGTGTGGCAAGTGCGGTTCTGCCGGATCTGGCAGAACTGCACTTGCCGCACCCGACCGCAAGCCCCATAGACAATGCATGGGGCTTGCCAGACCCGGGACGCAAGTCGGCCGTTAAGCAGCCGATCTGGCAGATGCAGTGCCATCTGTCGGATCGGCTACCAATATCAGCAAAAAGCTGATGTGAAAGGGGCCTAAGAAGGTTATCTACTCAAATCTATACACTTTGGGTAGCAATTTTATATAATCACTTCATTAATGTAATATATAGGAATTTTTACCCTTAAAGGAAACCAGTCAGCTACTTTATGCCCCAAACCTATCAGCTTCCTAGTACTATTCTAATCATCCCTGTCTGAGCTGAAAGTGTACTGCAATCGTTGAGAAAAATAATTTTATAATTTACTATTTCTGATGGTATGTAGGCTTCATCTAGATGTTTTGGCTGTTCTGCCTGCGGCCATGTCCCCCCTCGATCCGTGGTCATCAAGCCACCGTGGGTGTTATAACCTAATGTACAAGTGCGCTCCCTGTCTGGATTGTATAATCTCCTTCCTGGTATGATGTGCCGGCACGTCTTTTCTGGTCCTGTGCATTGTGGTGGTGTACTGGGTATGCTTGTTCAGCCCCAGAGCATGCGTAGTGCGTATTCTGAAGCAAATACACCCAATAATCCCCCACAATGCACAGGACCAGAAATGACACGTCATACCAGTAAGGAGCACCCCATACAATTCAGATGGGGGCATAAAGTAGCTGACAGGTTCCCTTTAAGTGCAATGGATTGGGCCAGATATGGAGGTTTGACTACACCACCACTGCCATTCTACATCTAAGTCATATGTTTTCATAAACAGGTTACTATCATATTGTTCATACTCTGTTTAATGGAATGAATAGGTTGTTGGACTATACCTCTGCTTTTTTGCACTGGAGGCATGTACTGTAAACACTGTTTTACTTATAATATTTAATAAAGATTGTTCATTTTTAAACAAGGTTATTGTGTACAGGTTGCTGATTATCTCAGTCAGTTTACGCCCATAAGGATCATTTTTTGATTCATACTTTCAGAATTTTTGAGAATTTTGATATCTAAAGATCAGATGAGAAGGAAATGTTTATTGTATTTACTGCCTGCACAAATAAAATACAAATCACATGAGTGCCAAATTTTTCATCATATACTATGGGACAGGATCCTATTTGTGGACCTAATAGAAGATACCAGGAGTGCTGTGTCTGGCCTTACATAGTCTGGAGGTCAGTTTTGGGTGGTTCTGTTGCAAGACAAATTCTTGTCCCATAAATGCAATCCATATGGGATTTCATTGCAAAACTCTGTGGCAGCCATGCTGGGTAAGTGTTGCAAAAGCCAAGGGTGCACCAGCAACACCAACTCACACTATCACACTTCCCCTCCATGTTTCATAGTGAGCATGATACATATAGAAACCATCTGCTCAACTTTTCTGCAACTTGCAAAGACACCAAGTTTGGTAATGAAATCTTATATTTTGATATTGAATACAGATTTTCATTGATCTAATGTCCAGTGCATGTGTTGCTTTGCCAAAAAAAGTCTCTTTTTTTTGTTTGTAGTTTTCATTACCGACATCTTACAGTCTCCCCTGGATAGTTGATGTTAATATTGGTCTGCTACTTGGTGTCTGTGAATTATTTATGAGGACTTTAATCTGTTACTTTGCATTGTCTAAAGCCCCCGTCATAAAGGTTTTGTGACGCAATAGTGACCTCGCCAGCGATCTCGCTATGTTTGACATGATAAGCAGCGACCAGACCCCCGCTGTGACATCAGCGATCGTGTCAGAATGGCCTGGACCATTTTTTGATCGTCGGGTTCCTGCTGGGCAGCATGCATGGGTGTGTTTGATGCCTTAACAATGACCTCTTTGGTGACTCAGTACTCAGCCACGTAGGTCTGAGTCGTCAGATTAGCTGCTGTGTGACCGGGTCCCAACGACTGCTGAGGTCATTATACGGGTCGCCGTATCATTGCTGCGTCATTGCGTAGATCTGACTGTTTGAAATTGCATCAGCGACCACGTAGCGACGTTCCAGCGATCCTTACCAGGTCGTTTCGTTGTCGCAATCACTGGAACTTCGCCAAGTGTGACGGGACCCTAAGGCTGGTAAATATGATGAACATATCCTCTGCAGCAGAGCAGTTCATGGTCTTATTGTTCTGGGGCGGTCCTCATGAAGACCAATGTCATAACAATTAATGATTTTAATGACTGCCCATGAGGATACATAAAGTTCTAGTAATTTGATTGTCTGATGTTCATGAAGTAATGATGGTCTGTCGGCTCTCTTTATTTAGTTCAGTGGTTCTAGCGCTATTCTGATTTAGAAAAGTTGTGGAATAGGGATTTCCTTTTAATATAACTGTGTACTAACACTGTCTCTGCAGAATATATTATTATAATTTTTATTATAGTGCTATTTATCCCATGGCACTTCACATGTCAAAAAGGGGCTAAAAACACTTTCTGAAGGACAATAATCCCACAAAGAAATGTTCATTGGAAGTCATTCCAGGTGACTGGCTGATGAAGCTACTTGAGAGAAAGCCAAGGTGTGTACAGTTGTCATCAGAGTAAAAGGAGGGTGCTGTGATGAATCTCATAATAGTCTAAGTTTCACACGTTTCTTTCCTCTTTGTTTCCACCCACCTTCCTTTATAATTTTGCTGCCTCCAATCTGAATCTACAATATGCACATTCCAAAAAGAACAAAGAAAAACATTGCATGAAAACATGTGTCCAAACTTTTGACTGGTACGGTACTAAAGATGTAGTGTAATCTGATTTAATGACATAATTATTCTATTGTTTTATTCTATTTGACCATTTGATCACTCCCTATTTGATAATGAATAGCATATAAACAGCTGGCTGTTATCTGGCAATAGAAAGGGATTAAGTACCCTCCAAGGTATGAAAAGCATCACTAAACATGTATTTTTAACTTTGTTTTCCCAATTTTTGTGCTTTGTGACGGATTTTAACTATTTTTCCAAATAAAGATATGTTTTGTTTTTTTAAATATTTCATAGGTATTTTGGATGACTATTAACCAATAGGAAACTATATTAATAACTAGTCACTCATTCATAGGTACAAACACTTAATCTGTCAGCGATTTTGTCTGTAGTTCTCTGCTATATAAGAAGAGGGCAGCATGCTGCATGGGTTAAAAAACAACAGTCAACTCTGCTTCTCTTTCAGGATCTTTTCTATTATTTATATAAACTAAAGGTTTTATCACCTGGTAATTAGCATTACAGGACTACATTGTCACCAGCAAGGCAGTTCGACATGCCCCACTGTGAATGGACAATCTCCACTGAGAACCTGGTGTAGATGGGGCTGCTTTTCCAGTTCAGCTACATGCTTAAAACTCAATGATTTAGGCTGCCTTCAGACTTGCAGATGCATCTGCAGCGTTTTGCAGATGCATCTGCAAGCATCTGCATGCAGACCGCGGCCCCTATGTTTATGCAACATCTCGCGTCCCGGGTGTGGGCGAGAGTGTGTGATTTGTGCACAGGCATCCGCATGCGCACAGATCACTAATGGTGGGCAATGAGAGCGCACGGCAGTCTGCAAGCATCTGCAGACCACCGTGCGCTCCATTATAAACTTAGGGGCCGCGGTCTGCATGCAGATGCTTGCAGATGCATCTGCAAAACGCTGCAGATGCATCTGCAAGTCTGAAGGCAGCCTAATTGTGACAGAATACCTGCACCCAGTAATCTAAGTTAAACATTGTCAGTTTCAGAATCTCTTTGTCTACCATATGTTGCTCTGAGATGAGGTACAGTGGGTACAAAAGTATTCAGACCCCTTTAAATTTTTCACTCTTTGTTTCATTGCAGCCATTTGGTAAATTCAAAAAAGTAATTTTGTTTCTCATTAATGTACACTCTGCACCCCATATTGACTGAAAAATAACAGAAATGTAGATATTTGTGCAAATTTACTAAAAATGAAAAAGTGAAATATCACATGGTCATAAGTATTCAGACCCTTTGCTCAGACACTCATATTAAAGTCACATGCTGTCCATTTCCTTGTGATCCTCCTTGAGATGGTTCTACTCCTTCATTGGAATCCAGCTGTGATTAATTAAACTGATAGGACTTGATTTGGAAAGGCACACACCTGTCTATATAAGACCTCACAGCTCACAGTGCATGTCAGACCAAATAAGAATTATGAGATCAAAGAAATTGTCCAAGGGGCTGAGAGACAGAATGTGGCAAGACACAGATCTGCATCGGATTTTAAAACACACCCCAAATTTGGTTAAAGAAAAAAAAATATATAATTTTTAATGTCAAATGGGGTCCATTCTATAATGCCAGTGTCTGTCTTACAATAAGTATATTTGTCCCTCATCCTGCTACATGACCCCTCATCCTGGTATATATCCCCCCATCCTGATGCAAGGTCCCCCATGCTGGATATGGCCCTTTATGACAGTACATAGCCCTCTGTAATGGTACATTGCCCCCTGTGATGGTACATAGCCCCCCATCCTGGATATGACCCTCACTGATGATGGTACACATAGCTGCCCATTCTTGATATGGTCCCCAGTGATTGTACACATAGTTACCCATCCTGGATATGGCCCCCAATGATGGTACACATAGCCCTCCATCCTGGATATGGCCCCAGTGATGGTACACATAGCCCCCATTCTGGATATGGCCCCCAGTGATGGTACACATAGCCCTCCATCCTGGATATGGCCCCAGTGATGGTACACATAGCCCCCCATTCTGGATATGGCCCCAGTGATGGTACACATATGCCCCCATCCTGAATATGGCCCCAGTGATGGTACACATAGCCCCCAATCCTGCACTTACCCCCTCCATTCTAGATATGCCCCCACCCATTCTTATAATACCCCCATCACTCTATATGCCCCCATGCTGGAACACACACTAAAATAATGAACACTGTGACTTACCCTCCGTCGCTCACTCCCTGCCTGAAGCTTGACGCCTTCTTCCTTAGTCTGTGCCCAGCATCCAATCATGTGCCCGGGGCCCACAGCGATGACTATCACTGAGGGCCCTGGTCACATGATTGCCATAGAGACAGGAAGAAGGCAGCGAGCTGCAGGCAGGGAGTGAGCAACGGAGGGAAAGTTACAGCATTTATTATTTTAGTGTGTGCGCCAGCATAGGGGTATATAGAGTGACGGGGGGTATATCCAGAATGGAGGGGTTGAGTGCAGGATGGGGGATGAGAGCAGGATCATACAAAATGCGCCGCTCCCTCTGTCCATCTCTCAGCGTACAAGTCTATGCAAATATTGGTGGCATATGGCCATACAGAAATCTCCAAAAAAATGTAAAATAGAACTGTTTTGTAGACATTATTTGATACATTTTAGGAAAACCTTTTTCGCACAAGAAATGTAACAAAAATTACGACATCAAAGTCATTTCCATACGTAAATGATGTGCTTGCTTGACTCCCGGTCATCATTCCAGACAAACAGGTCAACTAGAACTCTTTTGTTGAATCTCTGGTTCAAAAGCGACAATTTCTCTTCTAAACTCCAGCTGGACTCTGCCAAAAAGAAAGTACCATTAAAAAAAAGCATAAAAGTGAAAAAAGCAATAGTAAAAACAATAGTAAAGAAGCAAAATATAAAAACAAAAAAGACAGTAAAAAAAATAAATAAAATAAAAACATTAACAGAGTCTGACTCCTGAAATAACTGTTAGCAAATCAATTCATTATTAAAACTCACTACCAGACAGCATGTTACTCAACATTTGGTGATTCGCATGTAACAGATTGATTCAGCAGCAAAATCAGGTAGTAAAGTTGTTTTCTTAATTTTACGAGGTTCAAATGCCTTATGTTCTGGTCTCTACAGACCTGTCCTTTCATTTGGATCGGCCCATTTAGTTCATGATAAATAGTATTTGCATGAGATTTTTGCTGTCTGGAATAAGCAATGTGCTAAGTGTTACCTTTGGTGAGGTTCCAATCTGTATAAGCCACTGGCCACTCTCCAACGAGAGTTAAAAGTTCTAAAAGAGGTAATGAGTCTCTCTGTTCAATCAGACCTGGATATAAAGACAAACAGATGAGTAAGGAAAATTCTACACTTATGTCATCTCAATGTTTTGATGATACCTCAAGCCAGAGATTAAAAACAATTGATTGCAAAAAGTACAAAAGTCTATCAGCACTGACCAGAAAACTATGAACAAATCCCGTATGATTGATAGGATCGCCTTCTTATGCCACACTCATTGTACAAGAAGACCATAATGTAGCACACTCCATATGGTTCCATAATATACTCCATTTACAATGACCTGAAGTATGTCATATGATTGTCTTAATATTCCATTATGCTCTTTAACAAGGGGCATTTAAAACATTAATGTTTTTGTACCATATGCAATAGCTGAAATTATAGTGAAAATGTAGCTCTTGCACATAAAAGAGGCACCCCGCACGCTCAATGTTAAAATGACAAATTTCAAAGAAAATTCAGCACACTGGGTCCATATTGATAAAGTCTATCGAAACGCGTCTGACCGGGTTTTCCCCGCAAGATGTTGCTTTTAAATTTTTTTATATGAGCACTAAATAAAGGAATATCCATTTTGAAGAAATATGGACCCAGTGTGCTGAATTTTCTTTGAAATGTGTCTATGGACCTGGTGGATACCAGCCACTCTGCACACCTGGGATCGGATCATTGGAGGCGAGGGCGAGCTGCCTGTTTTGTATTCATTCACTCAACTCAATGTTAAAATGTCTTTCCAATGGTTTGTGCTTATCAGGTCATCTACAGTTATTCTTTCTTCTTGACTGTGGTTGGTATCATTAACAGGGGTGTTATGATCGCTGTCGCAGGGTCGTGGCCGTACCGACACAAGCGCCTGCTTCAGCTGGACATGTGTCCTCGCCGAGGAAGCAGATCCAGCTGAAATGCATCATGGTTCACAAACCTGTCGAATCCATGTACTGCAATACACACTGCCTGAACAGCGGCCGCGACAGGGGGTGGTGCATGACAGGGATGTTATGCGCCTTGGTGAGCACTCCAATATCAGATGCTGGGCCGGCCATTTGGCACTGGCTACAAAAGACACCAAGCCATGTGGGAGCAAGCAGAAGCTGAATAGAATAGTAGAGAATAGAATAGAATATGTATTTGTTTTTAAGGACAGAATGGGGGACACATATACTAGAATGTAAATCATATATATTATAATGGGGTGCATATATACCAGGATGGAGGGTATATATACCAGTAAGGGGATCTTATTTACCTGCATGGAGACCATGTGGACCATACATACCAGAATGGGGACTATGAATACCAGAATTCTGACATACAGAATATACCAAGATGGGGACATACACACCAGGATGGGGACATACAATATATACTAGGATTGGGACATGTATACCAGAATTAGGACATATATACCAATATGGGAACATATACCGTATATCAGAATGGAGCCAAGGTATACCAGGATGGGGACATATATATACTCGGATGGGGAACATATATACCAGGAGAAGAACCATATATACCAGGATAGGGGACCTATATACCATGATGGAAGACCTATATATCAGGATAGGGATCATGTATACAAAGATGAGAATCATGTATACCTCCATGAGGGACATTTATACTAGGATGGGTGCATATATACCAGTAAGGGGATCTAATTTACCCTGATTGAGACCATGTGGACCATACCTACCAGGATGTGGACCATATATACCAGAATCGGGACCATATTTACTAGAATTGGGACACATATACCAAGATGGGCACATATATACCAGAATAGGGACATGTATACCAGGATACACCCATATACTGTATACCAGTATGGGGACCATGTATACCAGGATGGGGACATATTTACCTGGAGGAGGACTATAAATAGCAAAATGGGGAACATGTATACCAGGATGGGGACATATATACTGAGATGGGGAACATATATACCAGGATAGACATATATACCAGGATGGAGACCATATATACCAAAAAGAGGGCACTTGGATTTTGGTTACGCCACTGATGATTAATGCCTACTTATATGTGTCCATCTGTGAATAATTTACTATACAGTAGATCTGTGGGTCAGCTACATTAAACAGATAAGGTTTTGGATTTGTGTGCTCCTATTTGGTGCACAGACTGAGGAATGACTGGCAGGCTGTACCCCATGGCTGCCCTCCCCACCTTTGTCAGGCATCTCAGTTTCAATGGCAGTTGCATCCTTGGAAACCAGGTTCAAGTAATTGTAAGGTTGGAGGAGGGAGACGTCAGTACTGTCTTTCACAATTCGGCTTGTGTGACTGAGTGTTTCAGTGCAGCTGGTGCAATGAAGTCACTAGATTGTGCCTGCTGAGGAGCCTCAGTCTGCAGAGCAAGCACTGGAGCAGAAAGTCAGGGGAACAGGGGCGAGATTAGTAGTATTTGTTTGCTTTTTTAATCGTAATTTACTTGTTGGAGGAATTTTTGGGGCCCTCATGTTACCTTTGGGGGCTGTGGGTAATCATCATATTGTGTTAGCAGCCAATCATACTGTGTGGGGCTCTGAGGGATCATAATGTGGGGGTCAGTGTTGTGATGTTTTGGAGGATCATACTGTGTGGGTGATTGTGGGGCCATAATACTATGTATGGGGGACTATTCTGTTGGTATCATCATTCTTTGGATCTGTGAGAAATCATACTGTAGGGGTCATCATTCTGTGTTTGGAGGCTGTAGGGCTTCACATTGTATGGGTTGACCATGGGATCTATCATACTTTGTGGGGACTATGAGGGTGATCATACAGTGATTTGGGAAGGTGGGGCATTGTATTGTGTGATTGACCATGGAATTCCATCTTACTGAATGAGGGCTATGGGCATCATACAAAGAGAATCATCCTATGTTTGGGGGATGAGGATCATACTGTCTAGGGGTCATCATTCTGTGCAAAGATTGTTTATTTTCAGGGGCTGTGGGGGCCACCATACAGTGTAGATAGCTATCAGGACCCATCAAAATGAGTTGGGGGGGAGCTGTTGGGATCATACTGTGGAGGTCATCATTCTCTGTTTGGGAGAGTCATCTTTGTATGTGTAGGATCATAGTTTTCTGGTGACTCTGGCACCACGATACTGCTTGGGGTCATTGATGGCCATCATACTGTATTGGAGGCTACGTCAATCATATTGTGAGGGTCATTATTCTTCAAATAGGGAACTATAGAGGATCACACTGTGTGAGGTCAAAATTCTGTGGGTGGGATTCATTTTGGGGGCTGTCAGTGGCATCATGCTATAAAGAGCTGTGGGAGCCATCACACTGTGTTGGGGGTTGAGGGAAATTATTGTGTGGGGGCCATTTTACTGAGTTTAGGAGCTATAGGGCCATCATACTGTGTATGTGATCATCAAAAAAGGGTGGATATCTACCAATGAAGGCATCTACTGTAGGGGTAAGTGAAACATACCAATTTTATTAGAAGTGTGTTAAAAATAGTGGATTCATAAAAAAAGGTCTTGTGATTACACGCTTCGAATACAAGGTATTCTTAATCATAACATTATGTGTATGTGATCATACCTTTTTGGGGGCTGTGGGGGGCATCATACTGTGTGGGAGAAGCTATCGATGATAGAGCAAAAGCTGAATAACACGAGCATTGAGCTGTATTATTTCCTGCTTTTATATGTTTTATAAATTACAGTAAATTAAATGGTTTTGGTCTGCTCAATAATAAGCAATACAATTATCTTCAATATGAAATAATAATATAGTAATATTAAAATTGATGAGAATTTTAGCATATTGCTTTTGCCATCCACAACAGTCACAGTCTTGTGGATCCTTTGGAAAGTCAGTTTCAGGGGCTTAACTACAACAGGTGCAGGGGTTGCAATCGCACCTGGGCCCTGGAGCCTAGGGGGCCCCAAAAGTCCCTTTGGCCTATAGAAAAAGACTATTGCTATTAAAGATTTACAATAATTGGGGGCCCCGTTGGATCTTTTGCATCGGGGTCACTGAGCTTCAAGTTACGCCACTGGTCAGTTTCCCACCCCTGGCTTAACATATTGCTTTGAAAATTACATGAAGGTCATTAGAATATTGATATAAATATTATACAATATGTCAGGGAGGAGAAAAAGAGCGGCAACTCTCTGACACCTCCTCAAAAAGTCCAGGCAACCAAAAATATTAGTGTTGCCATTCAGTTTCTGAGCCAGAAACCCAGGAAAATGGCCTAGTGTGCATACTCTAAAGGCCCTGTCACACGGGCGACGGGGCTAGGGATGTCGGCGGCGACTGGCGGGCGCACGCATGTTTTTGGCGCCCGCCAGTGTCGCCATCCCCCGTTTACACGGGGTGACACCTCCAGCCCCGCGCCAGCGAGCTGTCAGGCAACATCACCGCCAGGGTGTCTGGAAACCCCAGCGACGATGCAGGACAATGGGAGCCTATGGCTCCCATCGCCTGCCAGGTCACCGGCGCCATTGCCCCATGATGGTCGCCTGGTTTCAGAACACTGCTCTGAAACCAGGCGACCGCCCGGCACCACCGACATCGCCCCTTTACATGAGGCGACGTAGGATCAATGTCGCCGCCAATAGGCCACACCCCCACATAGCCTCTGTAATGGGCGGCGATGTCGCTCAAGCTGTGTGCAAAGAAAAGGGTTAAAACTATTATTATTATTATTTATTTATATAGCGCCATTGGTTCCATGGCGCTTTACATGTGTAAGGGCAGAACAAGGACGAGAACATAAATAACGACGAATAAATGATACAGGTACATTAGGGCAGAGATCCTGTCCACAAGGGCTCACAGTCTATAGGGGATGGGTGGGAGACAGTAGGAGGGGGAGAGGTGAGATGGTGCAGCGGATAAGTCTCAGTGTGGGTTATAGGCTTGAAGGAAGAGGTGGGTCTTCAGGTTTTTCTTGAAGGTTCCCAGGGTAGGGGAGTGTCTGATGTGGTGGGGGAGAGAGTTACAGGTATGGCGGATGCACGAGAGAAGTCTTGTATGTGGTTGTGGGAGGTGGAGATGTGGGGGGAGAAGAGAAGGAGTTCTTGAGAGGAGCGCAGATTGCGTGAGGGTAGGTATCGGGAGACCAAGTCGGAGATGTATGGAGGGGACAGGTTGTGGATGGCCTTGTATGTCAGGGTTAGGGTTTTGAACTGAGATCTCTGGGAAGTAGGGAACCTCATACTTATGAAGTCAAATAGCTAAATCACTAGTCTACCTGTCTGCAAGGGGTGTAATTTTCAGATCTATTATTTCTAAAACAGACTTGTTAACAGTTTTCAATAACAAACTAGCAGAATAGTGAGTGCAGCTCTAGTGTATAACAAAGGTTGTAACTCGGGATCGGTAAAGGATAGGTAATGTGATGAATGTACACAGTTACTCCACCAGCAGAATAGTGAGTGCAGCTCTGGGGCATAACAAAGGTTGTAACTCGAGATCAGTAATGGCCACTTTACACGCGGCTACATTTCTAGCTTATCCACAGGTAACTTACTGGCTGCAGTGAAATCATGGAGACATGGTTCTATCTTGTTGCTGTGTACAAATGGAATAATGTCTCCATGATTTCACTGCAGCCAGTAAGTTACCTGTGGATAAGCTAGAAATGTAGCCGCGTGTAAAGTGGCCATAAAGGATAGGTAATGTGATGAATGTACACAGTTATTCCACCAGCAGAATTGTGATTGTAACTCCAGGGTATAACAAAGGTTGTAACTTGGAATAGGTAAGGGATACTAAGGGCCCCTTTACACACACCAACTTCTGTGACCAACTTCTGACCAAGTTACTGGTTGCAGTGAAATCATGGACACATTGTTCCATTTGTACACAGCCACAAAATGGAGCAAAGTGTCCATGATTTCACTGCAACCAGTAAGTTGTTCAGAAGTTGGACACAGAAGTTGGTGTGTGTAAGGCGGCCCTTAATGTGATGAATGTACAACTTGACTCCACCAGCAGAATAGCGAATGCAGCTCCGGGATATAACATAGTTTGTAACTCGGGATCGGTAAAGGATAGGTAATGTGATGAATGTACACTGTGACTCCATCAGAAAAATATGAAGCCAAAACATGCATTGGGGCTGCTGCCTCTACAGGGTCCTGTCTACTTACGGTACCTTGTACTGGTACAAACAATCCATAGATTTATGTTTGCACTTTATTTTTCATAATAGACTTCTATGATATCATTAAAACATAACTGATGTACTCTATTTGCCATTTTTCATTTATACCCAGGCACAACTTAGTAAATAATTTAAACCTCTTACATAATCATGGTTACTACCGACTGTCAATTATGTTACTGATCCTAAATGTCATATATGTACACAGTAACAGTAAATCCACCAGCAGAATAGTGAGTGCAGCTCTGGTGTACAATACAGAATGTAACTCAGGATCAGTAATGTAATGTTTGTACACAGTGACTGCACCAGCAGAATAATGAGTGCAGCTCTGGAGTATAATGCAGTATATAATTCAGGATCAGTAATGTTTGTGCATAGTGACTCCACCAGCAAAAATAGTAAGTGCAGCTATGGAGTATAATACAAGATGTAACTCAGGATCAGTACAGGAGAAGTAATGTAGTGCGTGTACACAGTGACTCCACCAGCAGAATAGTGAGTGCAGCTCTGGAGTATAATACAAGATGTAACTCAGGATCAGTACAGGAGAAGTAATGTAGTGCGTGTACACAGTGACTCCACCAGCAGAATAGTGAGTGCAGCTCTGGAGTATAATACAAGATGTAACTCAGGATCAGTACAGGAGAAGTAATGTAGTGCGTGTACACAGTGACTCCACCAGCAGAATAGTGAGTGCAGCTCTGGAGTATAATACAGGATGTAACTCAGGATCAGTACAGGATAAGTAATGTAATGTATGTACACAGTGACTGCACCAGCAGAATAATGAGTGCAGCCCTGGAGCATAATGCAGTATATAATTCAGGATCAGTAATGTTTGTGCATAGTGACTCCACCAGCAAAAATAGTAAGTGCAGCTCTGGAGTATAATACAAGATGTAACTCAGGATCAGTACAGGAGAAGTAATGTAGTGCATATACACAGTGACTGCACCAGCAGAATAGTGATTGCAGCTCTGGAGGATAGTATAGGATGTAACTCAGGATCAGAACAGGATAAGTAATGTAATGTATGTACACAGTGACTTCACCAGCAGAATAGTGAGTGCAGCTCTGGAGTATAATGCAGTATATAATTCAGGATCAGTAATGTTTGTGCATAGTGACTCCACCAGCAAAAATAGTAAGTGCAGCTCTGGAGTATAATGCAAGATGTAACTCAGGATCAGTACAGGAGAAGTAATGTAGTGCGTGTACACAGTGACTCCACCAGCAGAATAGTGAGTGCAGCTCTGGAGTATAATACAAGATGTAACTCAGGATCAGTACAGGAGAAGTAATGTAGTGCGTGTACACAGTGACTCCACCAGCAGAATAGTGAGTGCAGCTCTGGAGTATAGTATAGGATGTAACTCAGGATCAGTACAGGATAAGTAATGTAATGGATGTACACAGTGACTCCACCAGCAGAATAGTGAGTGCAGCTCTGGAGTATAATACAGGATGTAACTCAGGATCAGTACAGGATAAGTAATGTAATGTATGTACACAGTGACTGCACCAGCAGAATAGTGAGTGCAGCTCTGGAGTATAATGCAGTATATAATTCAGGATCAGTAATGTTTGTGCATAGTGACTCCACCAGCAAAAATAGTAAGTGCAGCTCTGGAGTATAATACAAGATGTAACTCAGGATCAGTAAAGGATAAGTAATGTAATGTGTGTACACAGTGACTGCACCAGCAGAATAGTGAGTGCAGCTCTGGAGTATAATACAAGATGTAACTCAGGATCAGTACAGGAGAAGTAATGTAGTGCATATACACAGTGACTGCACCAGCAGAATAGTGAGTGCAGCTCTGGAGTATAATGCAGTATATAATTCAGGATCAGTAATGTTTGTGCATAGTGACTCCACCAGCAAAAATAGTAAGTGCAGCTCTGGAGTATAATGCAAGATGTAACTCAGGATCAGTACAGGAGAAGTAATGTAGTGCGTGTACACAGTGACTCCACCAGCAGAATAGTGAGTGCAGCTCTGGAGTATAGTATAGGATGTAACTCAGGATCAGTACAGGATAAGTAATGTAATGTATGTACACAGTGACTCCACCAGCAGAATAGTGAGTGCAGCTCTGGAGTATAATACAGGATGTAACTCAGGATCAGTACAGGATAAGTAATGTAATGTATGTACACAGTGACTGCACCAGCAGAATAGTGAGTGCAGCTCTGGAGTATAATGCAGTATATAATTCAGGATCAGTAATGTTTGTGCATAGTGACTCCACCAGCAAAAATAGTAAGTGCAGCTCTGGAGTATAATACAAGATGTAACTCAGGATCAGTAAAGGATAAGTAATGTAATGTGTGTACACAGTGACTGCACCAGCAGAATAGTGAGTGCAGCTCTGGAGTATAATACAAGATGTAACTCAGGATCAGTACAGGAGAAGTAATGTAGTGCATATACACAGTGACTGCACCAGCAGAATAGTGATTGCAGCTCTGGAGGATAGTATAGGATGTAACTCAGGATCAGAACAGGATAAGTAATGTAATGTATGTACACAGTGACTTCACCAGCAGAATAGTGAGTGCAGCTCTGGAGTATAATGCAGTATATAATTCAGGATCAGTACAGGATCAGTAATGTAATGTATGTACACAGTGACTGCACCAGCAGAATAGTGAGTGCAGCTCTGGAGTATAATACAGGAGGTAACTCAGGATCAGTACAGGATAAGTAATGTAATGTATGTACACAGTGACTCCACCAGCAGAATAGTGAGTGCAGCTCTGGAGTATAATACAGGAGGTAACTCAGGATCAGTACAGGATCAGTAATGTAATGTATGTACACAGTGACTCCACCAGCAGAATAGTGAGTGCAGCTCTGAGTATAATACAGGATGTAACTCAGGATCAGTACAGGATAAGTAATGTAATGTATGTACACAGTGACTGCACCAGCAGAATAGTGAGTGCAGCTCTGGAGTATAATATAGGATGTAACTCAGGATCAGTACAGGATAAGTAATGTAATGTATGTACACAGTGACTGCACCAGCTGAATAGTGAGTGCAGCTCTGGAGTATAATACAGGATGTAACTTAGATCAGTACAGGATCAGTAATGTAATGTATGTACACAGTGACTCACCAGCAGAATAGTGAGTGCAGCTCTAGGATGAAATATAGAAAAAGTATTGCAGTGTTTGTTCCAAGTTATTCAAAGTTTTATGTAAATTTAATCTACATATTGACTATAAAATAGGGAACATGTGCTTCAACACTCTTTTTTCAACTTAAAATATGCCGTGCTTTTGCAGTCGGGAACCTGGATGTTTTCTCTATGCTAATAACTTAAAGTCAGTAACGTCTGCACCTGTATAGTGGACCCCAATAGGCCATCTGTGTTGTGTTATACTCTACAGTTAATGAAATGCTGTCCAATCCAATAGAACTTTGCCAACTTTATTGTAACCAGCTGGAATTGAACTGGGATGATAAAAACATAGTCTGTTTGAAAAGTTATATCATGAGTGTTTCTGGAATACATAAGGAAAGGATGAGTGTGAATAGTGATGAGGGAGAGGAGCAAATTAGGATAATCTAGTAAGATATTAGGGATGAAAAGGATTACATGGCTATGAATAAAATGAAAAACATTTGGAAATTCCTTATATGCAAAAACTGCAATTACTCTGCTCAATAGGCAGTAAAAGTTGACATAGATAATGGCTAGATTTGGTGCCAATCGATTCTCAGGCCTTGGTCCATTGACCACATAAGTAACCTGTGGATGCTGCACTGGAGCCATGGGAACTTGTCTGACCTCCCAGCCTCCTCTGCTCTTCTATTGATTAGCCGGCCTGGTGCAATAATTACATGTGCGTCCTGTCGCAATGGCGACAAAGACTCAAAAGAAGAGCCGGGAATGCTGTTGGCGTCCAGAGATTATTAGAATGACCCATGAACTAGGTGCTGGTAATGATCTGCACAAACGTTAATGCTGATGTTACTGTATATAACAGCTATTGACAACAATGGGATGGCGTGCCTGTAAAAGATACTCGGAAGGAGGACTTTGTTATTCTATTGAAAAAGCCATGGAAGCCAAAACCTTTCCTCTAACCATAATGAATCCATGTCCAGTTGCTAATATAAAATGTGTGTCTACGATAAGCTCACAAGTGCACTGATTTGTAAGATATATGATAATTATGCATTACTTACTTTCATTCATGCAGGATTTATACAAAATTTTGGCTTTTTTAAAGGCATCACGGTCATCTTGGTCAGAATCTTCCAGTAGACCTTATGAACAAAAATACACAATTATGCAAACATAGTTGTAGAATAGAGTAGACCTAGTCAAAGTGTGGCTCACAAGTCACATCCAGACCAATAGATGATCCTGTCTAGCACGGATAGGGATCTATAGCTGTGTGCAACTGATTTGTGTATGAGCCCAGACATGCAGATCAGGTGCACACAGTACGTCATACACTGGTGCTCTTCAATGTGTGCTCTCCTGATTGCTGGTGCAGGTTACACTGTGCCACCTGCACCCCCGCGTTACTCAACATCACCTAGTGAAGTCCCTGCCACGATTCTTGACCAAACTGCCATGTAACCAAAAATCTGTAAAAACCTCCTGTCTGGTCCATGGTGAGCATTCATTTAAACATATTGAGGCTTGAACATTCCAAATTTCTTTCCTGCAGACCCATAAGTGGGATTCTGGAGCCAACTGAATGTCATTCTGTTCTAGAATCGCACTTCAGGCCTGGTGAAAAGATATCTTTGGTTTTCCAGAATAGTAGTCATAGGGTCCCGTCACACGTAGCGACGCACCAGCGATCCCAACAAAGATACGACCTGGTAGTGATCGCTGGTGCGTCACTTTGGGGTCGCTAGTGAGATACCAAACAGTCAGATCTCACCAGTGACTTCAGCAGTGATCCGGAATGATACAGAGGTCATTGGGAATTGTCATTCTCGGGCTTAGTATTGAGATCGTTAGCTGTTGTCCTTTTCAAACACAGCGATGCAGCGTTCCCAGCGGGAGACCAACAACGAAACTATGACCCAGAGCACTTTGTAACGATCAGCGATCTCACAGCAGGGGCCTGATCGCTGCTAAGTGTCACACATAGCGAGATTGTTAGCGAGATCGCTGTTACGTCACAAAACCTGTGACGTTACAACAATCTTGCTAACGATCTCTTTATGTGTGACGGGGGCTATAGTGCCACTGCTGAAGCCACTAATCTGAGTTGTGGAGAGACAGCATGGACACAAGGAGGGTAACTAACATCTGATTTTTACCTAATGCAGACAATTAAAAGCCAGAAAACTGTAATAAAAAAACATGTCTGCTGCAGTCTAGGAGCATTTAAAAGGGATGATTTTTTCTTTCCAATGAGTTGTGCTGATTAGGGAGGGCGAATCTACTCGCTAGGACTCGTTACTCGGCGAGTAGTAAGGGACTCGCAGGACTCGGTACTCTGCGAGTTTCCCAGCGTTTACTCGAGTCCAATGCAAATCATTGGCAAACGCTGACAAAACTAGGATTGCCATTGTTTGCATTAGACTCGGCTACTGTGCCAGTGATAGCAGGGAAACTCGCAAACAACTGCTGTTTCTTTGCGAGCCGAGTCCAGCTGTCTTCTCTGTGCAGCTCCAGGGTCCTAGAGCCCGCCTGCTCACAGACATGATGTAGCAGTGCTGAGATTGTTCTCAGTCTGCTCATTCCCTGTGCATAGACATCTATATCTATGCACAGGGGATGTAGCAGAGAGGACAT
This sequence comes from Allobates femoralis, assembly GCA_033576535.1. Taxonomy (NCBI): domain Eukaryota; kingdom Metazoa; phylum Chordata; class Amphibia; order Anura; family Aromobatidae; genus Allobates; species Allobates femoralis. The sequence continues at coordinate 147,993,758 of JARQOC010000009.1, forward strand.
CGCGTTTTGGACTACGTCTGACGGATTGGATTTTTTTAATTAAAGATGGAGTCCCTAATGGCTTTTTTTTTTTATTTCTAATAAAAAATTTTCTCTGTGTTGTGTTTTTTTAAAACCCCTTTTTTGGAGATTCTTAGTGGCTGGGTCAAACGTGGCCTGACATTAAGAATCTCGGGCTTAATACCAGCTTGTATAACAAAGCTGGTATTAACCCCTTTATTACCCAGCGTGCCACCGCCACCAGGGCCGCTGGAAGAGCGGGGTTCAGCGCCAAAGGATGGCGCTTCAATGAACGCGCCATCTTCTGGGCGGGCTGCGGGCTGCAATTTGCAGCGGGGGGTGCCCAGAAAGCTTGGGCATCCCTGCGCTGCGGATTCCAGCCCCAGCTGCTTAGCTGTACCTGGCTAGACATAGAAATTGCGCGGATCCCCACGCATTTTTATTTTATTATTTCATGAATTTCAGAGTCTCAGAGTCAGAGTCTCAGAGTCAGAGTCTTAGAGTCTCAGAGTCAGAGTCTCAGAGTCAGAGTCTTAGAGTCTCAGAGTCAGAGTCTCAGAGTCAGAGTCTCAGAGTCAGAATCTCAGAGAGTCAGAGTCAGAATCTCAGAGAGTCAGAGTCAGAATCTCAGAGAGTCAGAGTCAGAATCTCAGAGAGTCAGAGTCAGAGTCAGAATCTCAGAGAGTCAGAGTCAGAATCTCAGAGAGTCAGAGTCAGAGTCAGAATCTCAGAGAGTCAGAGTCAGAATCTCAGAGAGTCAGAGTCAGAGTCAGAATCTCAGAGTCTCAGAGTCAGAATCTCAGAGTCTCAGAGTCAGAGTCAGAATCTCAGAGTCAGAGTCAGAATCTCAGAGAGTCAGAGTCAGAATCTCAGAGTCTCAGAGTCAGAGTCAGAATCTCAGAGAGTCAGAGTCAGAATCTCAGAGAGTCAGAGTCAGAATCTCAGAGAGTCAGAGTCAAAGTCAGAATCTCTTCTCAGAGTCAGAATCTCAGAGAGTAAGAGTCAGAATCTCAGAAAGTCAGAGTCAGAATCTCAGAGAGTCAGAGTCAGAATCTCAGAGAGTCAGAGTCAGAATCTCAAAGAGTCAGAATCTCAGAATCTCAGTCTCAGAATCTCAGAGTCTCAGAGTCAGAGTCAGAATCTCAGAGTCTCAGAGAGTCAGAGTCAAAGTCAGAATCTCAGAGAGTCAGAGTCAGAGTCAGAATCTCAGAGAGTCAGAGTCAGAGTCAGAATCTCAGAGTCAGAGTCAGAATCTCAGAGTCTCAGAGTCAGAATCTCAGAGAGTAAGAGTCAGAATCTCAGAATCTCAGAGTCTCAGAATCTCAGAGTCTCAGAGTCAGAGTCAGAATCTCAGAGTCTCAGAGAGTCAGAGTCAAAGTCAGAATCTCAGAGAGTCAGAGTCAGAATCTCAGAGAGTCAGAGTCAGAATCTCAGAGTCTCAGAGTCAGAATCTCAGAATTTCATGAAATAATTTAAAAAAAATGCGTGGGGCTCCGCGCAATTTCTATGTCTAGCCAGGTACAGCTAAGCAGCTGGGGGCTGGAATCCGCAGCGCAGGGATGCCCAAGCAGCCCGCAGCCGCCCCAGAAGATGGCGCGTTCATTGAAGCGCCATCCTCTGGCGCTGAACCCCGCTCTTCCAGCGGCCCTGGTGGCGGTGGCACGCTGGGTAATAAAGAGGTTAGGACCAGCTTTGTATTATCAGCTGGCCCTAAGCCCGAAATTTATGGCGGTCACGCCAATATTAGACATGACCGCCATGAATTTCTATTAAATTGTTTTAAAAAAAACACAACACAGAGAAAATTTTTTATTAGAAATAAAAAAAAAAAGCCATTAGGGACTCCATCTTTAATTAAAAAAATCCTCTTCCGTCCGACGCAGTCCAAAACGCGATGTCCTCTCTGCTCATCCCTGTGCATAGATATAGTTGTCTATGCACAGGGAATGAGCAGCCTGAGAACAATCTCAGCTCTGCTACATCATCTCTGTGCACAGACATTCATGTCTGTACACAGGGAATGAGCAGACTGAGAACAATCTCAGCACTGCTACATCAGGCAGCAGGCAGGCTCTAGGACCCTGGAGCTGTGGCAGCCAGCACACTGAGCAGACAGGACTCTTATCTGTGCGAGTTTCCAGCGATTACAGTTGCAAAGTAAACGAGTCCAATGCAAATAAATGACAAAACTAGGATTGCTTCAGGCTGAAGCTTCCGAGACACATCTGTGATTTGTAAATCTCACACTACTCGCTATTACTCGCTTCCCCATTCATTAACATTGGACTCGCTAGACTCGCAACGAGTAGCGAGTCCCGGGCTCGGACTCGCTAGAGTCAAGCGATTCCGAGTAATTTAGGATTCGCCCATCACTAGTGCTGATTGAAAATAAACTAAGCAGTTAGGTTACTTTCACATCTGATTTTCTGTTCATATCTCGCAGATCAGGCAAATCTCAACTTTTGAACTTTAAGTTTCATGATCTGCTGTTTTTCAAATCTTGCGGAATTCTGCCTTATTTGCAAAAAACAGATGTGGCACCCTTGGGTTTGGCCTACCACATTCTTAATGGAGGTCCGGATGGGTGCAGGCACTTATCTTGTCATCACGTTCTGGCACTTCTGCCACCAGACAAAAACCGCCGCTAAGGCTAGGGTCACACATAAGCCCTTGGTCCGTTTTTGGCTTCATTTTTGGCATTTTTTTTTTCTAAGTCCAAAAACTGATAGAAAAACGGATTGGATGTAATAAACACACTGTCCGTTCTTTTCTGCACTTAAAAACATTGCTATGTCCGTTTTTGAGCCAAAAACGTTGCTAGCAACGTTTTTGGGGTCCGTTTTTCCAAGAAAAAATAAATTTTAACATGGGCCCTATGGAAAAAACGGATCCGTTTTTTTGAGAATTTTGGTTAAAAAATGACTAACTCCAAAAACGTTCAGGGGTGTAGGAGGCTCAAAAAGAACCCAAAAAAAAACGGATTGGTCATGGAAATCACTTCCAAAAACTGATTTCTATGTGTGACCCTAGCCTAAGGCTATGTGCACACTGGGCGCACTGGTGGGCGGGTTTGTGTCGGCGGCGGCTGGCCGGACCCGACAGGAAGCTCCAGAGCCGCCCACCGGCTTCCTGTCGGGTATGTGCGGCTGTGTGCGTCGGCTTTGCGGCGGGTGCACAGCGGGTTAGCCGCGTCGGTTCTGCAGCGGCTGGAAGCAGCACATGATTCTGCTTGCAGCCGCTGCAGAACCGATCGGTTTTATAGAACATGCTCATTCTTCGCTAACCCGCTGGGAACCCAGCGGGTTAGCAACGGATGAGCATGTGGAAACCGCGGTGTGTGCACACCGGGGGTCGGTTTCCATAGGTTTTTTATGTTAACCCAAAAGCCGCTTTTGGATTAACATAAATTAGCATAAGCCTCATGGAAACCGACCGGCGGTTTCCGCTGCTAAAACGGCCCTAAACCTCCCTGTGTGCACATAGCCTTACTGTGGTTTTAAGACAAGCGGAAAGTGCTGGAAGTGCCGGATCGCGATGACGTAAATGTCCGCACATGTCCTGACCTCCATTAAGAATGCATTAGGCCAAACGCAACCTTGCCGCAAGTGAGTCGCATCTGTTTATGTTAAAAAAGGCGAATTCAGCTGGATTTGAAAAAAAAAGCAGATGTGAAAGCACTCTAAGGCCCCTTTCACACAAGCATTTGTTACAATTTGTGCAGATGCGGCAGATTTACCACATCTGCTGCATAACGACTGTACTTGCGGCAAGCCCCATGCATTGTCTATGGGGCATGCGGCAGGTGTAGTATAGCCACGGTTCTGGCACTTGCGGCAGTTGCGGCTGCAAAAACGACAGTTTTTTTTTTGTGGCTGAAAGTGCCGGAACCGCGGTTATACCGCACCTGCCGCAAGCCCCATAGACCATGCATTGAGCTTGCCGCAAGCATGCCGGAAGTGGGTCGTTATGCGGCAGATGCTGCAGATGCTGCAGATGCTGCAAATTGTAACAAATGCTTGTGTGAAAGGGGCCTTAGCCTTGTAAAAACTAGGAAAGATCAGCTCACCTGTGAGTACTTGATCTACCAACTCCAAGATAAATCGAAAGAAAAATGTAAGGACGAGCAGCAATCCTGTCCATAAAATGTTATAAGTTGATTCAATATAGTAAAATCTGACCGTAAAATGCAGCACAGTGTTACACAGCATTGCATAGAATGAACAAGGCAACGCATTTCTGACCAGTGTGGTCCTTAGCCAATGGCATTGCCTTGTTTGCCATCTGCCATGTTCTGTATGGCTGTATTTTACTACGGTATATTAAATACATTTATTTCATTTTATGGACAAAATTGGTATTGTCCTTAAATTTTTTTTCAAAACTAAGTTTGTGCTAACTTTTCGTTTGTCCCTGCCAAGTGTCTCTGTTAACAGACAACTAGTAAATAATTCTGCCTCCACAACAGTTCCAGTTTATCATATGTCCCCTTGGGAAAATTAATTGTCTGCCCCTGTTGTAGAGTGTCAGGCTTGGTATCATAGGTCAGCATATAGTCTGACCTTCATTTCTAATATACAGCTAAGGCCTAATGCACATGACAAAGCTGTGTGTATGGAGACTGCATGGCACTAACACAGTGCTCCACTCGAGCTAGCCTGCAGAGCCATAGTCACTTCATGGGCCCCCGTTTGGTGCCTTTATATGCAGGGGCATAACTACAATAGGTGCAGGGTTGCGATCGCACCAGGCCTACAGCCTAGGGGGGCCCCAAAAGTCCTTTTGGTCTTTAGAAAAAGACTAATATTATTAAAGATTTCCAATAATTGGGGACCCTGCTTTCGCATCGGGACCCCTTGGCCTGAACTTTCACCACTGCATACATGCTATCATATTACTAGCTGGCAGAACACATATCTATAAACCCGCCGCAGTTGCAGAGTATCAGGCTTTGGTGCCATAGGTCAGCATATTCATTGACTGTAGGTCTGACCTTCATTTATTATATACAGTTAAGGTCTTATGCAGATGGCAGAGCTATGTGCATGAAAACTGTGTAGCTCTACACAGTGTCCCCATCGATCTAACTTACTGAGCCATAGTCACTTCATGGCCTTCATGTGCTGACCTTCTATGACTACCATATTACTAGCTGGCTGAAAACACCAGCATAATACAAAAAACTGGTTTAAAGGTACTGTCACACGCTACGATATTGCTAACGATATCGTTAACGATGTCACATGACCGAGATCGTTCGTGCATCATTTCAACATTGTTGGTGAGACGTCACACGTCCAGATAAGTTGAATGATGCGCGAACGATCCAGCGATCTAGACATCGTTTGTATGATCCAGCGAAGGATGTTGGCCATCATTCAGCTGCCATCACACAGCAAGCATATGAACATTCAATGTGGGCGTTCTGCTTCATGTAGGGCAGTATATAGGCATGCCAGATTGTGTTGTACCGCACCCCTACATCTCTGATTGGTGGCAACATCTGCATTTACCATTGGTAAGCCTTCATTGGGAAAATGACCAGTAGATTTAACACTTAACCACTGTTAACATCACGCCATACATGTGTCAACCAACTTGGGAACACACACAATAATGTAGTAACTAGCCATCCCAATATATGTATATGTGCGACTCCACAGTTTTCTTTGCAGATCACAAAGTCTCATTTGTGGGCACACGACCGTTTAACAACGCCTAGACAACATTGAGGGCGACTTCCATCAGTCTGCTTGGTTAATTTACGTTTGAATTTAATTTTACCAAGTCAATGACACACACCATCCAAGCACGGATTATCAAATATGGCGCCTTGGGTTGGACAACACACAACAGCCAATCGGAACGCAAGCACAACCACAAATCAGCGCTCAGGGGGCGCAGAAGCAAAACCGACAAAGCACACCTACGGAATTGATTTCTGCATCGCTGAAGTTGTGAACGACATCGTTTATCGCAACGTCACACACAACGATGCAGCAGGTTGACAGACGGTTAATTGGATGACGAACGACGGATTTCACGGAGCACAAATTTTTGATCAGCGATCCAACGATTTATCGTTTCAACATCGTTCGTTTACACACAACAATGCACAAACGATGTCGTTTGAACGATCAAAAAAACGTGACATTTCACCAATATCGTTAGCGTGTGACGGTACCTTTAAGGACAATGTGCCATTTTGTCCAGTTGATAAATGTATGCACCCGATTTTCTTACCTTTCAATATAATCTCCATCTCATCTCGAAGAATGTCGAAGATGCTATAGCGGGAGCTGGTCTCGGGTATTACATGCTTATTTAACCAACCACCACAGGCATATTGGTAGAAATCAGTGCAAGGTTCTATAGTTGGGTCCATATTCTGGATAATTCTTGCAGCTTTAAAAAAAAAAAATAGGAATATGTTTCATCGACTCTTATTCAATTAATAAAGGCTTACCCCCTCAAGTGTTTGTGTTGTGGAAAGAACTAAGAAGATCTATTTTGTATCTCAACTTGATAGCTTTGGTGTTACAAAATAATCTAACTATCAAGAGGGTTAAAGTAATGAAACAACTTTTCCATTCCGTAACGAAAGAGTTAGTTATGAAATCTGGCGACATACCTGCGGTAACACATCCTGTCGTGGTGCATACGGTCTCTGAATGAAAAAAGAAGAAAAACATTTCAATTCACTTTTGAATAAACTTATACTGTAGATTGAAAATTCACAAGGGAAGAGTTGACTATTTAAGAAGAGCAACCATGTGGCTTGTGGCTCTATCACACCGAGAAGGTAGTGTGAAGATCACTACAAAGAGAGTAGAAAACCTTTCAAGGAAAAGATCAGATGTAAAGTAAAGCCCCTTTATTGTGTTGTGTTCCCTGACTTCCTATGGGAAAACATCCAACTTTTCTGGTCTAGAAGCTCAATGTTATCCCTTTTGGACACTGGACCTTAGAACAAACTTGTCAACTATTTCATGTGATATGTTAAAGTTAGCAATATTGATATAGCAAAGGAGCAGGACGTGTTATCATGAGGAATATTTTGCAACCAAAAGTTATAAATCACTAAATGGAAAAAAACAAACCATCAACAAGTACTTTATTAAGACTTCATAAAAAAATAGCCTCCTTAGATGCTGATAAATTGCACTTTCGTTTAGATTGTCCGAGCATTAAAGGGAATGATTAAACATGCTTTGACATGCGAAACGTGTTGAAAGATGATTCCATTATTCTCGTGTAGAAAATAATTCAGCAGCACTCCGATTCTTAAAAAAAACTTCCAGCTTTATTTATAGAGGGTGCATAAGAAAAACAGGGAGAGGTGCAGGGAGTGTGTAGGACAACAGCCTGCTTCACACCATGTGGTGCTTCAACCTAACTACAGCAGGTGCAGGGGATGCAGTCGCACCCAGGCCAAGGAGCCTAGGGGGCCCCAAAATTCACTTAGGCCTATAGAAAAAGACTAATGCTATTACAGATTTTCAATACTTGGGGGCCCCGTTGGAGCTTTCGCATCAGGACCCATAACCTTCAAGTTACAGCACTGGCTTCAACCAGGCCTCTATCGATGGTTTTAATGTGATTTGAATTTTTTGCTAAACAAAGTAGACTGCACCCGTGAAGCTGTGTTCTCTCTACATTCTTTCACATTAAAGTGAATCCATCATCAGGTTTTTGCCACCCAATCTGAGAAAAGAATAATATTGAGACAGACATCCTGTTTCCAGCAATGTGTCACTTACTGGGTTGCTTGCTATAGTTTTGTAAAATCACTGTTTTATGAGCAGGAGATTATCACTGGAGGACTAGTAAACCAGCTTTCATTTAGTCCTGTATTTTTCTGAGCTCTGTATAATTACACCCACATCACTGATTGGCAGCTTTCTGCCTATGCACAGTGTACACTAAAAGCTGCCAATCAGTGGTGTCGGTGAGCTTATACAATGCTCAAAATTCAGAGAACTGGGAGATCCACAGCAGATAAAAATGATTTGAGAAGTGACACATCGCTAGAATGACGGTCTCTGCCCCTACATTATTCAAGTCTCAGATTGTGTAGCAAAAACCTTTTGTTAGATTCTTTTAAAGCATATGTACCGTATATACTCGTGTATAAGCCGACCCCCCTACTTTTGCCCCCAAAATCTGGGAAAACCTATTGACTCGTGTATAAGCCGAGGGTGGACCACAGCACAGGTATACAGCCCCCAGCAGTGTGGTATACAGGCCTCCCCAGTGGTATACAGGCCTCCCCAGTGGTAGTATACAGCAGCCCCAGAGGTATATACAGCAGCCCCAGTGGTAGTATACAGCAGCCCCAGAGGTATATACAGCAGCCCCAGTGGTAGTATACAGCAGCAGCCCCAGTGGTAGTATACAGCAGCAGCCCCAGTGATATATACAGCAGCAGCCCCAGTGGTAGTACACAGCAGCCCCAGTGGTAGTATACAGCAGCCCCAGTGGTAGTATACAGCAGCCCAGTGGTAGTATACAGCAGCCCCAGTGGTAGTATACAGCAGCCCCAGAGGTATATACAGCAGCCCCAGTGGTAGTATACAGCAGCCCCAGAGGTATATACAGCAGCCCCAGTGGTAGTATACAGCAGCCCCAGAGGTATATACAGCAGCCCCAGTAGTAGTATACACGCAGCCCCAGAGGTATATACAGCAGCCCCAGTAGTAGTATACACGCAGCCCCAGAGGTATATACAGCAGCCCCAGTGGTAGTATACAGCAGCCCCAGAGGTATATACAGCAGCCCCAGTGGTAGTATACACGCAGCCCCAGAGGTATATACAGCAGCCCCAGTGGTAGTATACACGCAGCCCCAGAGGTATATACAGCAGCATACCCCATCAGTATCCAGGGCCCCCCCATCAGTATCCAGGGCCCCCCCCTTGCTCCGCAAACTTGTAAAGTAAAATCATTATACTTATCACTGTCCTGTCGCCGCCATCCCCGCCGCTGCCGACATCGCGCTCCTCTGTCTTCATGCAGCGTCTTCCGGCTTCCTCCACTGGTGCAGACAATGACGTCATTGCCTGCGCCGACCAGAGGAAGCCAGAAGAAGACGGATGAAGCCGGATGAGCGCGATGACGGTGGCGGGGACGGCGGCGACAGGACAGTGATAAGTATAATGATTTTACTTTACAGGTTTGCGGAGCAGGGGGGGGGGCCCTGGATACTGATGGGTGGGGGGGCCTGTATACCTATGGGGGGGCACCTGTATACCGATGACTCGAGTATAAGCCGAGGGGGGGACTTTTCAGCCCAATTTTTGGGCTGAAAAACTCGGCTTATACGCGAGTATATATGGTATTTATTTCCAGCTAAGATTCCTTCCTAGTAAATTGTTCTACAAAGTCAATAATGGTTCCAGAGCCTGTGAAGGTACACAAATTACAGTACATGCATAACGAATTTTAATGTTAACTGAATGCAAAGACTGGTTGAATGCAAAGATTGGTGAGACTCTACCTTCCTCAAAGGGAACCTATCATGTCCATTTTTATTATTAAACCACCCCTAATGTTATTTAGATCATGTTGTATTCATTAGTAACCTTTTTAAAATAAAATAAAAAAATTAGTGGATTTATAAAAAAAAAATATATTTTGAATATTTACATATTTTCATTAGCTAGCGGCCAAACAGTCAAGCTGTCATCTAAGTGTTTAACAGTTAACAGACATGTCGCTCAACTGAAGCAATGCCAGAAATATGAATTATCAAATATGATAACATCTAAGCAACAGGCTCGATGTCTGGGTGTTATGTTTGACACTGTTTAACCTATATACAATCTCTCGCCCGCTCTTGTCGTTTGCACCTGAAGAACATCTCTAGAATCTGCCCCTTTCTCCCCATGGAAATGTGGCACCCCTGCTGGGGATTGCCACAGGACCCACCGATGCAAGGAGAGACATACACCTGGGTACACATAGCACACAACAGCTTCCACCCCTGACCTGGAGGGGGAGCTCTACTTGCTGCCTTAAGCAAGTTCCCCTATAAGGATCCAGGCCTGAGGGGAGGAGTCAGGCAGTTCCAGTCAGGCAGACAAAGAAGAAGGTACTGGAAGGAGCTGGTCGCTGGGATCAAGTCAGGCCCAGGACCAGAGAACACTGACCCAGCTGTGCTGCACCCGAGGGAGAGGGTTGGAGGCCAGTGGAGGAAGTAGGAGAAAGGAAGAAGGCAACAGACCTTGTTTCCCTTTAACCCATCCGGACTACGTAGTTCGATTCTGCTAATAATCTGAAATGTAGCAGAGAAAGCCCGGACAGATTATGAGGATCTAATCCCCCTGAAGGAAAGAATTACAGACACTCAAACCTGACAAGTACAGGACCAGGGACCTGAGCAGAGAATAGGGATCCCACAGAAAGGTCCTCATTTTAGGTTATTGAGTAGTACCCTGAGAGCGACAAGCATTGGCAAGTCCAGTTTCAGGCAGGACTTACCCCAATCACTGCACACAATAACAGAGGAGGCCTCACAACTCTCCAAGGTGAATGCCACAAATTTCACCGAGAACCTGGTTACTCTCCAGGACTGTACCTGTTACCGGACATCAGTAAAAAGGTACTGAAACAGAGACTGTTGTGTATGTGAGTGCTTGCTTTGCCGCTGCTGCCCGCAGTGTTCACTGCAGAATCGCCACTACTACTCCCCTCATCCAACCCGCTGCCCTGAGGTAAAGCTCCACCTGTGGGGAGCTGTACTAGTCTGAGCTGCACCTCCATCACCTCAGCGGCCTGCCGCAGCGCTGGTATACACGTTACCAGGTACCACAGGTGGCGTCACGTTACCGTTTCCCCATCCATCATCATCATCCCCACCATCCCCGCCATTGAGGGTCCAGGGCACGGAACCGGGAACCGACCAGCCATGATCCCCCATCAAAGTGACCATCTGTCCCGGTATCCGAGTACCCCCTACCCTGTCAACCGACTCAGAACCAAAAAAAAAAACCTCACTGTGGCCTTGCTCCATTCCCGCCTTGATTACTGCAATTATCTATTAATTGGCCTCCCCCTCACTAGACTTTCCCCTCTCCAGTCCATCCTTAAGGCAGCAGCAAGGACCACCTATCTGGCCAATCGATACTCAGATGCCTTTGCTCTGTGCCAGTCATTGCATTGGCTGCCCGTACACTACATGATCCAATTCAAACTGCTTGTTCTCACCCACAAAGCTCTTCACAGTGCAATACCTCCCTACATCTCTTCCCTCATCACTGTCTATCACCCTACCAGTTCTCTATGTTCTACAAGTGACCTTCAACTAATATCCCTACTAATCTGAACCTCCCACTCCCAGCTCCAAGATTTCTCCTGAGTTGCACCAATTCTCTGTAATGCTCTACCCCAAGAAATTAGGACTATCCACAATGTAAATAGTTTCAGGCGGTCCTAAAAAACACATCTTTTTAAGGCAGCCTTATTATGCTCCCTAATCCGAGTCCTTTATACTGTACATAGCCCATTAGCTATTTCTCTAGACATAACGCTCCTTCAAACTCCACCAAATCCAAAAACTCTACACTGATTGGCTGGAGACCACTTCATGTAATTTTATCTATCTCCCATTTCCTCAAAATACCTTGACCAACAATGTAAATAAGCCCTTGTACTTTGTGTAACCCCCATCTCATTGTAGATTGTAAGCTCTTTGGGCAGGGTCATATTTATTTTTACTTTAATTATTGTATTATATTTTTTACATTGTTGCTCTGTTTTAATTATTGTATCGTATTTTTTATAATTGTTACTTATGACTGTTTGTACATGAAACTCTGAATTGTAAAGTGCTGCAGAATATGTTGGCATGATATAAATAAAGATTAATATTATTTTTATTATAATTATTAATATTAATAATAATCCATCTAATGCTCTGTATAAAGGACCTGTGTGATTTCAAGACCATGTGACCGTAATGGGTATAGCTAAGTGAGCTAAAGCATGGAGGACAACATAGACTTAGTTCCACCTATTATAGTCACATGGTCATGACATCACACAAGTTCTAAAGCACATTTTGAAATTTGGCAATGCTATAGTTGAGTGACATGTCTCTACATGATTTAAATAGCATAGGGGGTGGCTTAATAACAAAAAAGGCATGACAGGTTCCCTTTAAAGAGAACCTGACAAGGGGTTTTACCAATTTAAACTAAGGTCACCACCTTTAACTGCTCTATAATTACAATACATTGACCTGTATCTAATGGCCACTTTACACACACCAACTTATCTGTCCAACTTCTGAACAACTTACTGGTTGCAGTGAAATCATGGACACATTGTTCCATTTGTACACAGCCACAAAATGGAGCAATGTGTCCATGATTTCACTGCAACCAGTAAGTTGTTCAGAAGTTGGACAGATAAGTTGGTGTGTGTAAAGTGGCCTTATGTCCCAACTTCCTCTGCATAGGCCAAAAATGCCTTTTATATGTCTGACATATGGCTCTGTCTAGGTGTCTTTTTTTTCTTTTCCTGGTACCTCCTCAATCCCTGCAGCTGCCATCCTCCTGGCTTGAGTGATATGGATGACGCATCCTACATTATGCTCTGTCCTTATTGGAGCAGAGCTTAGACCGTATGTGTAGGCCTGTGCTTAAACTGTGAAGGTACAAGATTCACGGCCATCTGTGGATGACGTACGATGCATTATCCACATGAATCAAGTCAGGATGGGAGCTACAAGGATAGAGGAGGCGCCGGGGAAAATAAATGCCCATTGGACTGGTCTACGCCACATGCCAGAAGTATATAAGGTATTTTTTTGCATTTGTAGGGTGAGTTGGAGCTTTAATTTATCCCGATGGACTGCAGTAAAAAAGTAGGTTTGTGACTTTAGTTTATATTGAGAAAACCTGGTGACAGGTTCCTTTTGACTTCATCAGATGATCCCTAAGCCTAAAAAAAAACTTTTACGATTTAGTTTTAGAATATCACACAAGAGTGCCCACAACATAGAAATAGACTACAAGGCTGCTTTAGGACTGAGGAGTCCAGTGATGTGTTGTCCTATCTAATTTGCTACTTGTGATGTTCTCCTCTCTCTAATAAAACTGCATTGATAGTGAAGAATTGGGTGGGAATTAGGCTCAACAGTCATGGAAAGAGGAAAATAAATGCACTTCTGTCCTATAATGTGGGGCTTATTCGGGCCCTTTTCTTCCATGTACTTCCGTCTAGTAATGAGCGAGTTGTAAGATATTCGGGTTCGGATAACTCTAACCGAATACTATGAACTGTTTCAGTATTCAGATACGATTGAGTTTCTCATTGACTTGGATTGGACGAGTAACGAGTAATGAAACAGTTCAAAGCATTTGGTTACAGCTATCTGAATCTGAATATTTCACTACTTGCTCATCACTAATGATGGCACAACATGTATAAATATGGACCATGAACCAAAGCTTGGGATGGGATGAACTATAAACTCTAAAACAAAGAGATAAAATAAATGTACCGTATATCAAGCTTGACTAGTGCCTCTTCCCCCCCACATAAACAATCTTATCAGCGTACCTCATGTCAGGTGTAGCCAAAAAGTTTTGGTGAGATTCCAATAACCTTGACGAGTTGTTTCTGATATAATAACCTTGACAACTTTACTTCCCAGAGGGCTTTTGTGATACAAGTTATCAACGTTCAGCCAAAACCACCAAGGGAAACATCATTTTTCAATGCACATAATTATATTGTATCTTCCAATTACACAATGGGTCATTTAAGATATTTAACGGAGTGTTTCATAAGCACAAAAATAAAATAAATCAGTCTAACAAAGCACATTAAGGCACGATGGGAATTTAATGTGACCTTCTGGATGTATTTCTCCACAGAAATTTAAGATAAGCTGTTTTCCAAAAACAATAGGAGAACAGTTTATGGGGAAAGCCTTGGGTGAAGTCAGTTTCTTTCAGTTTTTTTCGTAGAAAAAAATCAGTTCAGTCTTGAAACTTATTTTACCTTAATCACTTCTGAAAATGGTAAAGTCTGGTGTCTTGGACACCTCTAAGTTCCTTAATCAAGGAATTTCAAACTCTTGATTATGTCAGATTTCCAATTTCTAGACATGATCCCCTTCAAGACGTGGCCAATGTCTTCAGTTTTTGTGTCTCCTCCCTTTTACCAAGAACCTTTTAGTTTTGTGTGCACATAGCCATGTGAGGCTTGATTCTAGCAGGATGGGTTGTAGTCTTGAATGGCATAATTCATATTATCATACGGAAGGAAATGGGGGAAAACAATCCCAAAAATGGTGAAAAGGCAAATAACAAAAACAAAAAAAAATCTAATGTTTACATATTTGGGTGGTTTGCAGCATTCATTATCTGCTAAAATGAGCATGTGCTAGATTCTCCAGGTCAGTACAATTATGGCAAAATGGCAATTTTTTAATGGCATTGGTGAAAAAAATATACAAATTTGGTAAAGAAAAAAAATGATGTTGCCATTTTCTGATACCCATAACTTCTTATTTTTTTTTGTCAATGAACCTTTGGGATAGTTTTTAGTATAGGGAGCTTTTTTATTGATATTATATTGCTGTACATGCAATGTTTTGGACCTTTTTTTATTATGTTTGGGGTGAGGTGTGAGGACAAAACAGTGAATTCTGACATTTCATTTTTTTCTTCTTTTAAAGAGGACCTGTCACCCCCTGGTGCATGGCATACTAAATGCAGCACTGAATGGACATGCTCGCATTCAGGGAAGGGGTCCCCCATGTCTCTAGCCCCCCCTGTAAGCTTTAAAAAAATACTTTAGAAACCTTACAGTTAAGAGGTCGCCTGGGAGGGATCTGAAAAAGAGGTCGTCGCCCATGTCACAGTCCTCCTGCCTCCTCCTTGTGTATTCCACCCCTTCTATATGTTTGCCACTTCCTGTTCTGCTGGCTCTGCGCTCCTCCTCTCCTGCCACCAGTTTTGCAATATTTCAGAGCTGCAACGTTACTGGAGTATCAAAAAGCACAAGGTGTGCCAACTCAGGGACATGGCCAAGGTAACGAAGGCTGAAAAACGACCACCTCTGAACAAGAAACATAAGATAAAATGTCAAGACTGGGACAAGAAATATCTTAAGACTGATTTTTCAAAGGTTTTATGGACTGATGAAATGAGAGTGACTCTTGATGGGTCAGATGGATGGACCAGAGTGATCAGTAAAGGGCAGAGAGCTCCACTCCGACTCAGACACCAGCAAGGTGGAGGTGGGGTACTGGTATGGGCTGGTATCATCAAAGATGCACTTGTGGGACCTTTTCCGGTTGAGGATGGAGTGAAGCTCAACTCCCAGACCTACTGCCAGTTTCTGGAAGACAACTTCTTCATGCAGTGGAACAGGAAGAAGTCGGTATCGTTCAAGAAAAACATGATTTTCATGCAGGACAATGCTCATCACATGCATCAAACTACTCCACAGCGTGGTTTGGCCACTAAAGGTCTAAAAGGAGAAAAAATAATGACATGGCCCCCTTGTTCACCTGATCTGAACCCCATAGAGAACCTGTGGTCCCTCCTAAAATGTGAGATCTACAGGGAGGGAAAACAGTACACCCTGGGAACAGGTCTGGGAGGCTGTGGTGGCTGCTGCACGCAATGTTGACGTAAACAGATCACGCAACTGACAGAATCTATGGATGGAGGCTGTTGAGTGTCATCATAAAGAAAGGTGGCTATATTGGTCACTAATTTTTTGGGGTTGTGTTTTTGCATGTCAGAAATGTTTATTTCTAAATTTTGTGCAGTTATATTGGTTTACCTGGTGAAAATAAAAAGTGAGATGGGAATATATTTGTTTTTTATTAAGTTGACTAATAATTCTGCACAGTAATAGTTACCTGCACAAACAGATATCCTCCTAAGATAGCCAAATCTAAAAAACACCACTCCAACTTTCCAAAATATTAAGCTTTGATATTTGAGTCTTTTGGGTTGATTGAGAACATAGTTGTTGATCAATAATGAAAATAATCCTCTACAATACAACTTGCCTAATAATTCTGCACACAGTGTATATATACTGTATATACACAGTAAGGCAGCACACTGCAACTAAAGTACCATTCCAGAGTTTTTTGTTTTTTTTTAATTTTACCATGGAGTGGTTCTTTAAATCTGAGTCCTACATCTTATACTCAAATTCTGGTGGCTTCACCTTCTATCGCTGCTGCTCCAATCAATCTCTGCCGATTCTTTACTGTACAGCGGCTCCAGGGCTCCAGAGGTCACAACGCAATACATCTCTCTGAGAACCCAGCACTGACCTCGTTCTGGGTCCCAAACAGATGCATTGGGAGCTTGTGACATAACTTCTGACTTTGGCCAGTCAGAAATTACAGTCATAAGATGGCGCCACTGTACTGGAGGGCACCGGTAAAAGAAGAAGCCGCTTAAAGGTGAGCATATGACAGGAGTCAGATGGCTTAGATTTAAAGCGCCACTCCAGCACTAGAAAAAAAACACTAGACTGGTGCTTTAATGAGGATATGAACTCCAATATTGCTATAACCTTTAAAAGTGTAAGGTACTTAATTAGTTTTTTTAATCAAAGAGCGCAAAAGCTATTCATGTCAAGGTGTACTTAAATTTGGATAGTCCCTAATCATTACATGTGATACCTCTCCATGTGCCAAAACCAGTCTCATCTGAGCTAGTAGGTAGAGACCAGCTGCTTGGATGGGATGCAGAAGCAGTATGGAGGCCATTATACAGCAGTACTGAGCAATGTAACAAACACTTGCTAAAAAACTACAGCTGTGTCTCTCCATGATATTCTGCCTCAGTCTCTCATTCTGCTCCTCCCTTGTTCCCCTCCCCTGTTCAAAAATTTCATAGATTTCAATAGGCAGCTGTATCTGATACCTCAGTGAGGTGGTGTGGAGCCCACCGGGACGGGGGTACTGAGTACCGGACTGCTGGGGATATCACAGCGGTCTTGGTCTGGACCGTGTCCTGGGTTCCGCAAGTAAATGGGGGAAAATTTACAGGGGAGTCTGTCGTGATTCCACCCACAGGTTGTGGTCAGGGTGTCCACCGCTGCTGCAGAACCTCCGGGGATAATGTTTGGCAGCTGGGGATGTAATGGCTCTCCGCAGGTAGAGCTTGGTTCCCCAGGGCAGAGATAGTAACAGTCTATAGATGGTGCTATGGATATTGCAGGATAGGGGTAGTAGTAGAGATGATAGCTGCTTGTGAGGGAACGCAGGATTTGAGCACAAGGATCACACAAACTCACGGTTTTGAAGTTTTCCAAGTCTTTACTGCAGATGATGTTGTTAGCAGAGTACTGTCCACGGAGTCTGTACTGGGGCCGAGTTGCTCCCACCCTGTCCGGGTCCTCAGCTTCCCTCTCCTGAGCTGTGTGTGGCCCTGCTGCCGCTTCAGCTAGGCTGCTGGCCTGTCTCTCCTCACAGGTACCCCCTTTGCTAGGCAACTTGAGTTTTTCCTCTGTATTTCTGACCCCGCCGTGTTGCTTCGCTGAGGTACAGTGTAGATATATACCCTCCACTAGTCCGGTGTTTACTGTGCTGCGTGTGTCAGTCACAGTTTCGGATCCGGCATCCGGTTTGTGCGCTCCTCCGGGGCGAATTATGAGGTAACTCAGTCTCCCAGATGTGTTCTCCTGTTTCTCTTACTCCTTCCCTCAGACCCTGGCTAGGCCTGGAAGTAGGTAGCAGGCTGTGGAGAGGCTTAAGGCAGCCCCTTTACACCACCAGTCTTTCTTCCTCAGTCCTCCCAGGGACTGCACTAACTCCAACTCACTAACTGTCACTGCCACTCTGAGATAAACAACATTAACTCCTCCCATCACTCTGCTCTTCTCCACTTCCTCTCCACACCAGAATATATAGGGAAGCAGCTTTAGCTCCCCCTTCTGGCCTGGAGGTGCTAGTGCAGTGCTGTGGGTTGTGTAGGGAGTTAACCCTTTGTGGTGTTACTGTGGCACATTAACCCCTGGGGTGCCACATTGGCAGTCCTTTATAAATAGAACATATTTTACCTATATCTTTGCATGAATGATTAATTCAGAAAGCAGCAAGAGGATCACAATTCCTCTATGTAGTACATCTCAGATACAATAAGAGTCACTGCTGTTCTTGGTATCTGGTGTGCTGAACTGTCAGTAGTTGATTGGCCAAGCAAGCTTCCATTCTGCTTCTGGGAGGTGCTGAGTTGCTCAGGTGTTCCATCTTCCAGTGATTGCTCTCGGACATTACTGAGCATGATCTTCCAGAATTCTGCCAGTTGTACATTCTATCTCAAAGGCTGTATGGCCTGTATTCCTGTGTCTGTTATGATCTTTGTTATCTGACCCCAGACTGTTTACTTCTCTTTAGTCTGCTCCCTTTACTTGCTGTGATCTCCTAGTATTTTGACCCCATGAACCTTTACCCAAATACACTTCTGTTGATTCCATGAGTCTTCTTTGTGCTCTAGACGGAAACCTGACCCTAGACCGTTGCAAGACTACATCTGTCTTCTCCCTGAATACTACTAGCACTCCTGGAACCTGACCCAGTTTACGTGACTTCCCTGCAGTCTATACTCCATTAAAGTGATCCTAAACCCAGAAACTGACCCCCCCTTATCTTTAGACCTGTCCCTGCACCCCTCTTATCATTTCTAGCCATCCCTTTTGCATAAAAAAATCGCTTTTGTAAAGTAAGAGAAAAGGTAATAATACTTTGTCCTGTGTGAGTTCTCTCTTTCTGTGGAAGCCGCAAATGCCCCGCCTGTCTGCTGCTGCCTTGTAATTATTCACGCCCTTCTCTGCTTGCTGCCTTTGTGAGTGTGTGGCCGCGTCATGAAAGAGGGCGGGGCTAAATCGCGTCATGCCGGAGCCCCGCCCCCTTTCATGACGCGGCCACACACTCACAAAGGCAGCAAGCAGAGAAGGGTGTGAATAATTACCTGGCAGCAGCAGACAGGCGGGGCATTTGCAGCTTCCAACAGAAACGGAGAACTCACACAGGTCAAACTATTATATCCTTTTCTCTTACTTTACAAAAGCGATTTTTTATGCAAAAGGGATGGCTAGAAATGATAAGAGGGGGTGCAGGGACAGGTCTAAAGATAAGGGGGGGTCAGTTTCTGGGTTTAGGATCACTTTAAGTAGTGACTATGTCACACCCTAGCTATTAGTAGTGTCTAGCGTCACTTTCAACCTAGCTATTAGTAGTGACTAGAGTCACTGAGAAGAGAAGTACCTTATTAGTATTACATGGAGCTGTCCTTTAAAGGGATCCTGTCACCCCCAAAACGCCTCCTAAGGTATTAAAACAAGTCCCTGCAGCATCCCATCACTAATCCCACACTCCTTTTTGCTAATAAATGCATCCTGTGAAAGTGAAGAAAAACGTTATATCACTTACTCATTATGATGATAATGAGTATAGTGGCTATTCTTTAGTCACCCAGGCGGGCCCATGTCGTCATCATAGCACACCTTAATAGGCGTGATCTGCAAGGCATAATGTTATCAGCGCTTCCCAGTGCTCCTCAGCGCTGGTGAGGCTGTAATGGGGCTCTAATGACGCGAATCCGTCATTTCCGGTATCGGGTGAAGTCAGTACACCCACGCCGCATGCGCAGTGCGGGGCTTGAAGCCCACAGAGCGGCGTGGGTGTACTGATGTCACCCGCTGCTGGAAATGACGCGATTCGCGTCTTTAGACCCCATTACAGCCTCGCCAGCGCTGAGGAGCGCTGGGAGGTGCTGATAACATTATGCCTTGCAGATCACGCCTATTAAGGCGTGCTATCATGACAGAATGGGCCCGCCTTGGGTGACTAAAGAATAGCCATATACACTAATGAGTAAGTTCTATAACGTTTTTCTTCACTTTCACAGGATGCATTTATTAGCAAAAAGGAGTGTGGGATTACTGATGGGAGGCTGCAGGGACATGTTTTAATAGTTTAGGAGGCGATTTGGGGGTGACAGGATCCCTTTAAGTCCGACCTCAAACATAAAACAGCCCTCCTGTCAGTTATGTAAATAGGCACATCTGGTTCCAAATGCATTTTTTACAATCTGTTTGGTATTTTTTCATCTTTAAAAATTGATATTGATGGACATAGAACAATCACACAACCACAAATGACCTTCGTTGAAATCCTTTGTAATATTATAGTTGGAATTATGTTCCATACACAATTCCTCCTTTAAGGCCAAAGTAAAATCTGCACGTTCTGCGTCCACGTCCAAAGCACAAACCACTCAGACAAAAGCAGTCTGGTAAAAATAACATCTCTCTTTCACCAGTAACGTGCGTCCCTCAACTTTGGAGACACGTCGATCCTGTCCAACACAAATAGTGCAAGATACTGTGTAGCATTCATTATAACTATCTTGGTGGTCATTGCCAATATTTTGCTACTTCATGAACTCTTATTAATAGAAATAATTTTAAAAGCATTAAATCTTTTATAGTTCTACTTAGAATTCAGATGGAACATTTATCTTTTCATTCATTTTTTTCCGTTGTGTTATGGAGTCAATTAAATATTACTGCTGAGTTTGGCTTATGCTATAAAAAGTTGTATAGCCCATTATTCACTAGACTATTAGGAGCTTACTCACATTATTCATTTTATGATTGGCTAAATTTTAAAAGTCTATTCAGGGGTGCAACTATAGAATGCAGTGCGCGTAGCCTTGTGAAGGCAAAAAACCTCAGTCAGATGTTGTACAGTATATAAAAATAACTGCCCTTTAATACATTTTTTGCTAAGGACAAGGAATTTAAAGGGAATTGGTCACCAGGTTTTGGTCAACAAATCAGAGAGCAGCATAACATTGAGAGAGACCCATATTCCAGCTATGTGTTACTTGTACTGTGCTCCTTGCTGTATTTTCATAAAATCACTTTTATGAGTAGTAGTGATGAGTACTATGCTCGATACTTGATCGAGCATTGAGGTGTTTGGGCACTCTTCTTACTCGATCAAGTAACCCGGATGCCCGAGTGCCCTACTTGAGTCCCCGCCCTATGTTTCGCAACTGTTAGACAGCCAATCAACATGAAGGGTTTGTTTGCCACACACGGTAATGCCATATCCATGATGGCTGTTGTCATTACTGTGATTCTCCAGCCACTTCACATCATCAGGTTTTATATAAGACCCGGGGCTCATCACACTGCAGTTCAAGAAGACTTGATCTAGAGGGAAAGTTAAAATTAGAGCATTCATATAGGCAGGGTTTATTGCCTCATGGTTCTTCTATAGGTGTACTGCTGCAACCTAAAAACAAAAGTCCTTTTATACTAGTAAAACCGCTATTGCCTGAATTCAGTGTAGGGCTAGCTGCTGGAGTAGGAATAGCATTTTAATGGAAAAATGTTTGGAAACATTCTTTCTTGTGTAATAACTTATATATAAGGAAAAATTAAAATAGAAAAAAAACCTCATCCACCCCTTAATAGCCAGGTCATCTCTCAGCATATTTCCCTGTAATCTATGACTACAGTAGCTGACATAGTAGAGGGTGAAGTCACCGGTAAATGTAATTTTGACATTTTGACATCCTGTTTAATTTATGAAGGAGGGACTCTGAAACTTACAAAGCCTATGTGGACAATGCAAAAACTGCCAAGAATTAGAAGGAAGAGGGACCTCCAATACACCCTTTACTAGACATAAAGGAGGGCCTCATACACATTGTTAAAATTGTTAGATAGTTGGACTCCAAGAATCATGAAGTCTATGCACTAAGTGAAAGGGATGACAAAAATTAGGAGGGACTTAAATAAACCCTGGAAGACACTTGGGCCTCAGATTTTTTTTATCTATTTTTAGGGAGTGGGACTTCTAAACTAGTAAAAGCCTATGCACCAAGTGCAAGGGTTGACGAGCATTTACAGTTGTGCTCAAAAGTTTACATACCCCGGCAGTTTTTTTTTTCTTGGCTTTTTTTCAGAGAATATGAATGATAACACAAAAGCTTTTTCCACTCATGGTTAGTGGTTGGGTGAAGCCATTTATTGTCAAACTACTGTGTTTTCTCTTTTTAAATTATAATGACAATCAAAAACAAATTGACCCTGATCAAAAGTTCACATACTCCAGTTCTTAAACCGTGTATTGCCCCCTCTAATATCAATGGCAGCTTGAAGTCTTTTGTGGTAGTTGTGGATGATGATTTTTATTTTCTCAGATGGTAAAGCTGCCCATTCTCGGCAAAAAGTCTCCAGTTCCTGTAAATTACTGGGCTTGCTTGCATGAAATATGCGCTTGAGTTCTCCCCATAGTGGCTCAATTATATTGAGGCCAGGAGACTGAGATGGCCACTCCAGAACCATCACTTTGTTCTGCTGAAGCTAATGACAGGTTGTCTTGGCCTTGTGTTTTGGATTTCTGTCATGTTGGAATATCATAGTATGTCCCATGTGCAGCTTTCTGGCTGATGAGTGCAAATTTGCCTCCAGAATTTGCTGATAATGTGTGCATTCATCTTTCCTTTAAGTTGACCACGTTTCCTGTGCCTTTGTAGCTCACACATCCCACAATCATCAGCGAACCACCTCGTGCTTTATAGTAGGAATGATATTCCTTACATCATAGGCCTTGTTGACATTTCTCCAAATGTAACGTTTATAGTTGTGGCCAAAAAGTTTGATTTTGGTCTCATCACTTCAAATAAACCTTGTTCCAGAAGTTTGGAGGCTTGTCTCTGTGCTGTTGGCGTACTGTAGGTGAGATACTTTGTGGCATTTGCGCAGTAATGACTTTCTTCTTGCAACTCGACCATGCAGGCCATTTTTTTTAAGTGCCCCCTTATTGTGCATCTTGAAACAGCCACATCGCTAGTCTTCAATGAGTCCTGTATTTCAGCTGTTATGTTTGCGATTTTCTTTGCATACCGAACAATTTTCATGGCAGTTATGGCCAAAATTTTTGTTGGCCTACCTGATCATGTTTGGTTTTTACAGAACCTTTGATTTTCCATTTGTTAATCACAGTTTGATATCCTTTTGTATCCCTTTAGTGTTTTATACAGTTTAACTATCTTTTCCTGTCAATCCATTGACAATTCTTTTGCTTTCCCCATGACTCACAATCCAGAAACATTAGTGGGTGGATGAAATATGCAAGAGTCTGTGTGGATCTCGGAAACTCACTCAGCTTTTATGCACACACACGGATTACAAGCAAATTTTTCTCAGGTGAGGATGTTACCTTTATGAGCCATTCAAACCCATTTGTGTCAAATAATGTGCATGTTATCAGGCCAAAATCGCCAGGGTATGTGAACTTTTGATCAGGGTCATTTGGATGTTTTTGGTTGTCATTATGATTTAAAAAGAGAAAACACAGTAGTTTGAGAATAAATGGCTTCACCCAACCACTAATCATAAGTGGAGAAAAAAAGAGTTTTTGTGTTATCATTCATATTCTCTCAAAAAAGGCCAAGAAAGCAAAAAAGCTATCGGGGTAGGTAAACGTTTGAGCACAACTGTACCTCTGAGGGGTTTACATTTATATATGTAAGAGAATTGTAGAGGCACACCTCATACACATTCAGAAAAAATAATGAAAAGGCAATACACATACCAATGGAAAAATTAAGAGCGAGGGTCACATATTATTATTATTATTATTATTATTATTATTTATTTATATAGCGCCATTGGGTTCCATGGCGCTTTACATGAGGATGAGGGAGACAAGAACAAGTACACTAAATCTAGGCGATCAGGACGTACAGGTACAGGAGGGGCAGGGACCCTGTCCACGAGGGCTCACAGTCTATGAGGGGTGGGTTAGGATACAGTAGGATGGGGGAATGTCAGGCGTTCGCCTGGGTCTCATGGCAGGTTGTAGGCTTGACGGAACAGGTGAGTCTTCAGGTGACACTTGAAGTTACTCAGGGTAGGAGAGTGTCTGACGTGTTCGGGTAGGGAGTTCCAGAGTAAGGCAGATGCCCGGGAGAAGTCCTGAACTCGGTTGTGTGAAGAGGTGATGAGGGGGGAGCAGAGGAGGAGTTCTTGGGAGGAGCGGAGGTTGCGTGAGGGTAGGTATCGGGAGACCAGGTTGGAGATGTATGGTGGGGCCAGGTTGTGTATGGCTTTGTACGTCATGGTTAGTGTTTTGAATTGGGATCTCTTGGAGACGGGGAGCCAGTGAAGGGCTTGGCAGAGGGGGGAGACAGGGGAGTAGCGGGAGGACATATAGATGAGTCGGGCAGCGGAGTTGAGGATAGACTGGAGAGGTGTGAGGGAGTTAGCCGGGAGGCCATTGAGAAGGAGGTTGCAGTAGTCAAGGCGGGAGATGATAAGAGCATGGATGAGTGTTTTAGCGGTGTCGTGGGTGAGGAAGGAGCGGATCCGTGAGATGTTCTTGAGCTGGAGCCGGAGGGATGTGGTGAGGGCCTCGATGTGGGGTTTGAAGGATAGGGAGGAGTCGAGGATTACCCCGAGGCACTTGGCTTGGGGGACTGGGGAGAGGGCGCAGTCGTTGATGCAGATGGATAGGTTGGGAGGTGGGGTGGAATTTCTTGGGGGGAAGACTATGAATTCAGTTTTGTCCATGTTGAGTTTAAGGAAGCGGGCAGAGAAGAAGGATGAGATGGCGGAAAGGCATTGAGGGATTTTCGAGAGTAGGGAGGTGATGTCAGGGCCGGACAGGTAGATTTGGGTGTCGTCGGCGTAGAGGTGGTACTGGAGGCCATGGGACTCGATGAGTTGCCCTAGGCCGAGAGTGTAAATGGAGAAAAGTAGGGGTCCCAGGACCGAACCTTGGGGGACTCCGACAGAAAGGGGGTAGGGTGAGGAGGAGGTGTGGGAGTGGGAGACGCTGAAGGTCCGGTCCGCTAGGTATGAGGAGATCCAGGAGAGGGCAAGGTGGGTGATGCCAAGGGATTCCAGGATCCGGAGAAGAAGGGAGTGGTCAACCGTGTCGAAAGCGGCAGACAGGTCAAGGAGTAGCAGGATGGAGTAGTGGTGTTTGTTCTTGGCGGTCAGTATGTCGTTGGTGACTTTAGTCAGGGCTGTTTCGGTGGAATGGAGGGGTCGGAAGCCGGACTGTAGGCGGTCGAAGTGGGAGCACGAGGAGAGGTGAGAGGACAGTTCGGAGTGGACGTGTTGTTCAAGTAGCTTAGAGGCGAATGGGAGAAGAGATATGGGGCGATAGTTAGAGACAGAGGTAGGGTCAAGTGAGGGTTTTTTTAGGATGGGCGTGATTAGGGCGTGTTTGAAGGCCGAGGGGAAGGTACCAGTGCTAAGTGAAAGGTTAAAGAGGTGGGTGAGGGCTGGGATGAAAATGGAGGTGTGGTTGGGAATGAGGTGGGATGGGAGCGGGTCGTGGGCGCTGGTGGTGAGGTGTGATTTTGACAGGAGGGAGGAGAGTTGGTCTTCAGTTATGGGGGGGAAGTGGCTGATGGAGGAGGAGGGCAGTGTAGGTGGGAAGGGGAGTTGTGGGGATAGTGGACCGAAGCTGCTTCTGATCTTGTCGATCTTCTCCTTGAAGAAGGTCGCAAAGTCTTCAGCAGAGATGAGGGGAGAAGGGGGAGGAGCAGGTGGGCGAAGTAAGGAGTTGAAAGTTTTGAAGAGCTGTTTGGGGTTGCGGGACAGAGAGGTTATAAGGGATGAGAAGAACACTTGCTTGGCGGTAGCGAGTGCCGTCTTGAAGTCAGTGATGGATTGCTTGAACAGAGCAAAGTGCTCGGGGGTGTGTGAGACTTTTTCCATCTCCTCTCGGCGACTCTGGACGCCCGTCTCAGGTTTTTAGTGAGGGTGGTGTGCCAGGGTTGCCTGTTAATGCGTGGAGCATGGAGAGTGAGGGGGGCGGCTAGGTCGAGAGCTTTCATTATGGTGGTGTTGTATAGGGTGGTGGCAATGTCAATGTCGTCAGCGCAGGGTAGGTTGGTGAGAGGGAGGAGTGATTCAGAGAATAAAGGAAGATCAAGATCTTTTAGGTTTCGGCGAGGGTGATCAAGTTTGCGGAGAGGGGGTAGTGTGGCAGGGGAGGAGAGGGCGGAGAAGGTCAAGAGATGGTGGTCGGACAGTGTGAGTACCGAGGTTGTGAGGTTAGAGAGGGAGCAAAGGCGGGTAAAGATGAGGTCAAGCGTGTGGCCTTGTTCGTGGGTGGGAGAGGAGGACCATTGGGAGAGCCCTAGGGAAGTGGTCAAGGAAAGAAGGTTGGAGGCGGCTGGACGGGGAGTGTCAATGGGGATATTGAAGTCGCCCATGATGATGGAGGGGATGTCAGTGGAGAGGAAGTGAAGTAGCCAGGTGGTGAAGTGGTCAAGGAAGGAGGCGGTGGGTCCGGGGGGGCGGTAGATGATGGCTATTTGGAGGTTGCAGGGGGAGAAGATTCGGACTGAGTGGGCTTCGAAGGAGGGGACAGTGACGGATGGGGGCTGGGGGATGGGGCTGAAGGTGCAGGAGTTGGACAGCAGTATGCCGACTCCACCGCCGTGCTTGCCAGAGGGACGGGGGGTGTGGGACAGGCTGAGGCCGCCGTAGGATAGTGCGGCAGGGGAGGCCGTGTCGGAAGGGGTGAGCCAGGTCTCGGTGAGGCCAAGGAATGACAGTTTCCTGGAGATAAAGAGATCATGGATGTCGGGGAGTTTGTTGCACACTGAGCGGGCATTCCAGAGTGCGCCGGGTAGAGCGGTAGGTGGGGCATGGGTTGGGGGAATGGGTCTGATGTTGGTGGGGTTGCGAGAGCTAGTGGTGGTGAGGTTGCGAGGGTTGGCGGTGGGTCGCGGGATGAAGGTTGTTGTGGGGATGTTGCGGGGGGGGCCAGGATTGGGGGAGATGTCACCGGCAAGGAGGAGGAGTAGGCCGAGGGTTAGCAGGTGGGAGTATGAGAGCTTGCGAGGCGGGCGTGCTTGTTTGGTGATTGAGGATTGAAAGTGAATGAAAAGGTCGGTAAAGTGGGTGAGGTGGTTCGGCAGGATGGAGGGTGAGAGCAGTATTTTGTTGCTGGGAGGGGGGACAAGTGGGGGTAGTAGGAAGTGGAGAAGGATGGGAGTGAGAGTGAGGAGTAGCGGGAACATTGCATACGGAGAACAGGGAGTGAGTGTGGCAGCAGGGGTCAGAAGCAGAGTGGGGAAAGTTGTTGTAGTGGGTGAATGGTCATCAGTGGGGAGCGGTCACGGGATGAGGTGATGACCAGGGGATGAGATGTAAGGTGGGGGGTCAGATGGATGGGTCAGATGGGGAAGTTGGGGGATCAGTCGAGGCGGTCGGGGGTTGACAGAGGCGATTGCTGGGTTGGCTGATGGAGCAGCCGTGGGACAGGTGAGGCATCCAGGGGTCAGTCCGGGGTGGGATGCCACCAAGGTATGAGCTACAGTCCAAGGGAGATGTGGATGGGGAAGAGATCTAGCAGTCCTGGACAGGATGGTGGAGCTGAGGACAAGGTGATGCAGTCAGTATGGGGAGAAATACTAGTCAAGAGGAGGTCAGATGGCTGGGGAGGAAGGGTGGACTGATGACTAGTTCCTTACTTGTGGAAGGGAAGTAGTAAGGGTGGTAGAGATTAGAATGGAAACATTGTGGGGGATTTATGTTTCTTTACCTACCAGTCTTTTCCAGTCCATTTCTAGTCTATTTCTAAGTATTGTACTTAGAAAATGTACTTTGAAAGATGTAGTTTGGAAGATGCATAGATCAGACTAAGTCTGGATCAGACTTATGCTTCATCATATATCTGTAGCTGAATACGTTTCAGGTGTTGATTGCTGCCTGGGTGTGGATGGAGTGACTGGATGATGGGGGTTACACAGAGGTAATAAAACATGGGAAGGGGCTGGAGAACTAACTCTAGTGACTCTAATGACCTTATAAAAATTTGGATCAATTGCAGCTTGATGACCCTCTAAAAATTTGTAGCACGGGTGACCTGATGACCTTCTAAAATTTTGGATTGAGGGCCGCTGTTGATATTGCAACACCAACGTCCCTTTTGCCTCACATTTCCTTCCAGGATGGGATGCCGATTTACTCACTACTGCAACCACCCATATGTTCCTCCACTTCCTGCTCTGGTCCCTGCTGAGGCTCACAGGGCCTGCAAACATTGTGCAGGTCTCCTGTACATGTGCATGTTACATATTTTATTATGGGGCACATCCCCTTCAGTCTCAAATAGACAAAGGTAAATTCTTCAGCCTATCTAGAATATTTTTGAATTACCTGTATAAGTTTGCCAACCGGCACCATAAATTGGGTGGTCACATCCACTTTATAAAGAAGGCTCTGAGAGGCACTTACTGGCAATTGAAAGTATTATGGAAAGAAACAGTATCTCAATAATAATGAGACCAAAGGGAAAAATATAGTGACAGTTCAGGTATAAAATATTTCAGGATTGACTATGCAAAAAAAGAAATTGGTAGAATAAAAGTAATGGAGCATCATGAATAAATTAATCCATAGAGATTGGACCAAAGCAGATAAATGAACAATACTAATCAGTGATTAAAAACTATTTCTATATGCACACTGTAAAATGGCAGACGGACATGTCATGGAGGGGAGACACAGAGATGGTTATCCTCTGTAACGCAAGCCTAGAAGGTAGCTCCAGTACATATAGTACTAAGAGGGTTAATAGGGCATATCAAGACCAGGTTTGCAAGCAATCTGAGACATGAGTGGGGCTGCCTGCTTGCATACCTCCACCCTGAAGCAAGGTATATTAGAGATAAGGAAGTCTAGGTGGATTCATAAGGTGCCTACCGTATCTCCGTGAACCGTATCTCTACAATACATACACAGAAAAAATGCCAATCATTGATTAGGATCTTCCACAAGACTCCTAAGCCCAAAGATTCAGTTATTCTGAATCTTTAACCACAAAAATCTGTTCAGCTTCATAAGCTTTTTATCCAACTATCCATATAGAGGTTATAATTTATAAAATGACAGGTTATATAATCTGGTTAATTGCAACTGTTGAGCACTAAGGGCTAGGGTACTCAGCAGCTGGTCCAGTAAGTAGAATTCATGGTGGCTGTGCCCAGTGCTGTAGCCCTGGCTAGCATTAAAAAGGAGGAAAATAAAAATGCTGAAAAATGAAAAGGGACAATAAAGGTAATTTGTAATACCAGCTGACGTTTCCAGCCACTATGTGATAACCCCCTCCAGCTTGAAACTGGCCCCTGAGAAAAAAGGTGAAGGAGTTGTAGCGAAGAGGAAATGTGAGGGTGCAGGGGGAAGGAAGGCACAGAAGGCAGTCTCTTAGAGGTCTTTTACCTTTTACTAGTTGATGTAACAAGTCCAGAGCACAACCATCACCTGGTATGTAGCTTAGCCAGTCTGAGAGGAGTTGCAGTCCACTCTACTATGTGAGAAGATTTACCTTCCTGCTATCTTCTATGGGTTTTATGGATTTCCAGGTACCTGTGAACTGTCCTGTACTCTCTGTTCTCTCTCCCCCTCTGTGTGAATTTCTTCCAGCCAAGCAGGTGAAGCGAGCCTGATGCTGCCACTGCTCTTAGACTCTCTGTGTCTTGAAAAATCCCTTAAGTGACCAGTGAATCTGGAATCCACCAGTCTCCAGCTTTTGCACTCAGGATCTGGAATACCTGAGCAGCCCAGGGAACTGGATCGTCTCTGGGGTGAGCTCCTTGCAGCTCCCTTACCCCTGACCGTCTTCTTTAACTCTTACTGTCTGATCTGCACTGAGAACCTAACTGGCCCCCCCAGCTAAAACATGAGTCACAGCCTAAGAAAGACCTCTCAAGTGCTCATCTTCTTAGTCAGGGATCGGACAGTGTGTGCATGATTGTGGTTCCTAGCAAAGGGAGCTCCAATTCCCCTCAGATGTGGCATTACAATTGATGTAGAGATAATATCACTTGTGGCAGCCAAACTGCAGGGGCGCCAAATAACATAAATCATACTTGTAAAATATTGTCTACAAGTTTCTCAAAAGAGATCTCCAAGTGTGATCTGCATTTGCAACAAATTTAAGTATACAGCCTTGCTGGAGTTTGAGAGATGACTTGCTTGACAAAGACGAGTATAAAACTAAAAATAGATCTTCCAATTGTCAAAATAATGTCTTATATGTTTAGGTTCAGAGAAATAAAATATTCCTCTTATTTTGATCATGTAAAAAAATAAAAAAATAAATTTAAAACAGGGTGCCATTAAAACTGACGTGAATTGTTCCACTAGTTTGTCCAGCGTTTCTACTATGGAAAACAACCTGGGCTGGGCAGATTGGGATGGGATGGAAACTTATTTTGTGAGCTGTGAATGACTGAATCTTGCCAGTAACATAAATCATATAAATAATGTAACAGTATGCCCGAGTATGCAACATACATAGACATGACAAATGGTGACTTTACACAAGGTTTATTATTTATGCAACTAGGAAGGGAGTATTGGTAGCACAGAAAATCAATAGGAGATACTAAGATATTTTACAATCAATTCAAGTTAATCACATGCAATAAACAAGGGTACACTACAGGAGTATCTAATGTTTTAAGCAAAACCCTAAGCAGTGGGTAACACTTATCTGAACTCTCTTCTATTGTGATTATGCTCCAGTGTCTGGGTTTCTAATGATCCTGGTCAACTTACTGCAAGGCTTTCAACAAAATGGGCCCTCTGTCTTTTTGATAACTACAGGGGCTACAGTCTGCACTGGGTGATGTTAAGTCCTCAAATATCAGACAGTCCAGCAGGAGGCAAGGATCCAAGTTACTCCGGAACACCATCTTGACAGGTGTCACCTGCAGCTTTACCACATAGCTCAGGTTTGGGGTCCTGATGGGCGACATCTGTTGCTTGACTACGTAGCTCCGAGGCGGGGTATGGAACAGCGCCACCTGTAGTTTGACCGCGTAGTTCTGGCGTGGGATCTTGACCAGCAGTGTTTGTGGGTTGTTCACGGAATTTGGGCACAGTCTCTCATGACAACTGATGTTTAAGCACTGCTCACAGGACTCAGATACTGTCTCCTTCCAGGCGGTGTCTACAGACGGCTCTCATGGCTCAGGCATCGGCTCTTGATAGGTATTCATTAATTCACTTGCTCACTCACATGGGAGGGTGATGTCCTACACCCCTGCACACAGCTCTGCTTTCATAAAATGTTTTGGGTTATTCCTGCCCCTCCATCTACATCCTGCTTTTTTATGTCTTGCTGGTGCTTTGATCTTGTCCTCTTCTCAAACTCTTCTGCCATGAAAACGACATTTCTTGGTTCAGTGTGCGGCACCATGATAACGCCTAGGCAGCAGGCTCGCTGTCTGGGTATTATGTTTGACACCGATCTCTCCTTCTCCTCCCACACACAATCTCTCGTCTGCTCCTGTCGCTTACATCTGAAGAATATCTCTAGAGTCTGCCCCTTTCTCACCATGGAAACAACAAAAACCTTCACCGTGACCCTAATCCATTCCCGCCTTGACTATTGCAATTCTCTATTAAGCGGCCTCCCCCTCACCAGACTTTCTCCTCTCCAGTTCATCCTTAATGAATGCAGCAGCCAGGATCACCCACCTGGCCAATCATTACTCAGATGCCTCTGCTCTGTGCCAGACATTGCACTGGCTGCCCGTATACTACAGGATCAAATTCAAATTGCTTGTACTCACCTTCAAAGCTCTTCACAGTGCAGCACCCCCCTACATCTCCTCCATCATCTCTGTCTATCACCCCACCCGTTCTCTACGTTCCTCAAATGACCTTCGACTAACATCTGCACTAATCCGATCCTCCCACTCCCGGCTCCAAGACTTCTCCAGAGCTGCACCAGCCCTCTGGAATGCTTTACCCCAAGAAATCAGGACTATCCACAACTTGCATGGCTTCAGACGATCCCTAAAAACACATCTTTTTAAGGCGGCCTATCATACTTACTAATAGAAGTCCATTGTACTGTAGACAGTGTACGGGCTACCCCTCGGGACATTACTCGTCTACAAACTCCACCAAACCAAAAAGGTCTACACAGACTGTATAATGACCATCCATGTAAGCTTAGTTCTATGCCCCATTTCCTCAAGATGCCTGGACCATCAGTGCAATAAGCCCCTGTACCTTGTGCAACCCCTATCCCGTTGTAGATTGTAAGCTTTTTTGAGCAGGGTTACCTTCATTTCTTGCTTTATTTATTGTACTTTCTTTGTTACATTGATTTTATGCCTATTGTTTTGTATCCAATTATCGTACTGTATTTGTTCTATACTGTAATTACTTACTGTATATTTTCTGTACTCTAACCCTACATTGTAAAGCGCTGCAGAATATGTTGGCGCTATATAAATAAAGCTTTATTATTATTATTATTATTATTATTAGTCCCGGTTGGCATCTTATGTCAGCAGAGAGTAGTGTCTCCTTGATAGCCCTGCAGAGCTTGTGTGGCGCCCACTGGTCGGTGTGCCATGAAGGGGTACTGCTCCCAGACCAGTGTGTAAGGTATCCCTGTGGCTAGTGAAGGGGGAAGTTCATATGTGGCTTTCATTCGGCATCCACACACCTAGCTTAGGGGGCCAATTGGTTAAACCCGTCACCAGGGTAACCAGTGCCAGTGGGAGGTTATATAGATGGGTAGTGGAAAGCGGGAAGAGGAAGAGAGAACGAGGAGTAGAAGAGAGGTATAGGAGGACCCTTCAGGGGAACGTACAGGGAGGGCACCCAGAAAGAGCGGTGACCCAGATGAGAAAAGGGAAGCCTGAGGGTGTGTGGTAACACCCAGCATCAGACCGTATACCCACCAGTCTGGGAGGATCTCAGTGCACAGAATGGAGTAGCAGCTCCGGGAGTGGTGCAGGCAAGTCTAACTCTGAGCCACCAATACCGGTGAGACCCAGGAGTGTTCAGCCCCCGGGTCACTTTAAAACCATAGCCAAACAAGGAGCCAGGACCCTCGGAACATCCCCAGAGGTGCGGCAATCCGGAGAAGGTTCCTACACGAGTGTAGAGTTACAGAGGAGAGAGCAGGAGGTCAGGTCAGGCTCCACGCAGGCCAGACTTCAACACTATGAAGGACAGAGGGCGAAGCCGAGATAAACAACTGGAGAGCCATAGACGAACACCCCATTCATTGGTCACTACCTAGGTCAGCTACCCGTGACTGTAGACCTGTGGTTGAACTTGAACGTGACCAGTAATACCATGCAGAGACTCAGCTACATGTGGTGTGTCGTTCTTACCCGCTGTGAGGGATCAGACAGCTTCTCACCTGCAGAGCCGCCTTACAGTTAATATAGCATCACTGCCCTGGGGACACTGCTCTACCTGCAGGGAGCAAGACCAACTGGCTACAATAACACCATCCCCAGAGGTCTAAAGTAGCGCTGGTGTTATCATCAGAGACTGTGTGGAGCCCACTGGGATGGGGTACTTGGTGCCGGACCGGGGTACTGCTGGGGAGATCACGGTGGTCTTGGTCCGGACCATGTCCCGGGTTCTCACAAGTAAAAGGGGATATAAACAGGGGATAATGTTTGTCGTGACGCCACCCACGGGTTGTGGTCAGTGAGGGGACCACCGCTGCAGCGCAGATCTGCCAGGATGATGGAGGGATGGATGGGCTGCAGCTGGATGGATGAGCCCACTGCGGGTCGGGCTGCTCCTGGCAGGGTAAAAGGTGTGTAATGCACAGTTCAGTATACCTGGAATCAGACACGGGAAACTGAAGCAGGGTTCACCGGGTTTACTCTCAAGTTCTTCAATTCAAGCAGTTTACAACACAGTTCACGGTACAGTTTAATTCACAACACTAAGCCCGGTCCTCTTGGATGCTGCTTAGCCTCCAAGTAGTGGGAGCACGGATCGGGAATCTGTGTTCCCTGCTGGTTTGTCTGGGGAGCCGGTGTATAATTTCAGTCCCCCACAGAGCCAACACTCTGGTGTTAGCCTAGCCTTCTGTAACCCTGTCTTTCAAAGTGTTACCAGGCTCCTTCTAACCCGTGTGACTTCCAGTTGCAATCAGGGAATCTTTCCCGTCTGTAGTTAGTCGGTTCTACCGTGTTCCTCGGACCCGGTGATACTGGTTCGGTCTCCGTCTTCACACTCCCCTGGGATGCCGGCTATGGACAAGCTTTCTCTCCATGGAACGGTGTCTCTGCGGATTCTGCGTCTTCAGGGAACCCAATCCCACCGGGATGTGTCACTGTCTGTCTGGTTTTGGCTGCTCGGCTCACTCTGCCTGCTTGGTCTTTACCTCTCAGCCTACTCCGGCCTACTCACTCCTTCCTCCTCTTTTCCTCATTTTGTACTATCTGTCACCTGACCTTCCTTCCTTCCCACCCACTTCCCTCTAAACCCCACCACCCCTTGCCCGCCTAGAGTCCCGGGCTCCGGGTTGGGAGCTGTGCTCTTGTGGGTGTGTGTGCTGTGAGGGTGTTTGGTGCACAAACTGTCTACCTTCTGCCTGGCTGCAGTTCCCTATGTGGCGACCCTGATTGCAGGGGCGCCACAACTGCAGGTGGCATCACAGACAATACACTTTTATTATTTTTGTTTCAACACTTTTCTGCGACCACCAGGGCCATGGACTCGGGCATCGACCAACGGTGACAGGATCCACCAGCAACGCCCAGGATCCGAGTACCCCAGCCCTGGGCGAGTCACTTGTTTAAAGGTACAGGCTGGGATTGCCACATATTTCTGAAGTCTCATTAACTTTGCTGAGATGGTAGAATACTGCATTTTCCTCAGCAAAAGCACATGGGGGAGGGTGTGCAGCAAATATGTGATATGTGAACATATTTTTATAGCATATCTGAGATCAGGGGAAAAACAGCCCTTGATCCTCATTGTGGCACAATGAGGAAAAGGGTCAATGTAAATAGATGCTTGTGCATGCCTGCTACTCTTGGACATGTACACAGACCTCAGAGTGGATTGAGGAGAGAATATCTATAGTCTTAGTGATGGCAAAAAAAACAGGTTATGGAAAAGTAGCATCATGGGGGCTCTAAGCATGGTCATCTGGCAGTTCTTAAAAGGGATTCCATGGCTAAGTTAGTGACCAGAGAAGCAGGCTGTAAGAGTATAGTCAAGAACCCGTACCAATACCAGAAGGTCTCAACAGAAACTCACACAAAAGGGTAGTAAAAAAGAAACCTGCCCCAACTGGTGATGTGTCCTATAACGTTTTTGCAGACTGTTTGCAATATACCATAATCTTGCATGACCTGACATTTTAGACCCATAAGATTATATATGTTACCATAGGTGAAACAGAAGTTTGGTACCAAATGATAGGATACTCATAACCTTTGTGTGAGAGTAATTTTTCAGATTCAACCTCAAAAGAGACAGCAGCATAATTTCTAAATATTTCAGGTAGACGAATGGGCAGTGCTGGACTGACCATCTGGTAATTACAACAGTCAGCGAATGCACCACTGATGAGCATCTTTACATTATAGACATTGCATATATGATCTGCAGAGCACTGGTGCAAAATGGATATTACCCTTATGTGATCAGTTTACGGTAGTCATACTTGAGGTGGGATCAGTATGATGGTATTAACACTATGGTATATGCTGGTAATATTTGGTTTCAGACTAGAGGCATTATATTGCAATACTATTATTTATTACTAGATGGGGAGCCTGATGCTATGGAAAATTGCAGTGAAATCATGATGGGGGCAGGCTCTGTGACGCTGCAGGAGGCAGCTATCTCTCTCCCCCATGTGCTCTTCCCCTGTCCCTTCTCTCTCTGCCCCCTGTGGGATGTTTCTCTCCCCCTGTTCTGTCTTACTAGGAGGAAAACACATGGACTCAAAATAATTGCAGGAGAGAAACTGCACTTATACATGGCAAATGAAGACAACAATTTCCTTGATACATAGAGCTCACATCCAGCCTATATTACAGGGAGAGACACTCCCACAGGATTAGGCCGCAAACTGCACATCAGATTTGTCTGAAAATGAATGATAGACTGAAACATAATTTTTTCATGTCAAAGGAAGTCCTTAGCCTTTAAAAACTTTGTCCATATACACGACAAGCAAGTCACCAGCCAGGCCACAAATACAGACATTGAGAAACATTGCTGTGACTGCCAAATACAAATGAGCTTTGTGACAGGAGTAAAGGCATTGCCAAATCTTTCAGAATTGCTGATAAATTTCCAAATTATCCTGACACATGCAAGACAGTGTGAAATTAAACTTAAGACCTCAGAATGAATTGCTAACAAGGTTTTGACAGGCCCGGTTCTAATTAGGTAAGTGAATATAACTGTTTATCTTAAAAATTCTACATTTGTCCTTGGAGTAGCATAAGATTTATGGCAACACATTACAATGTCTTGGAAGCACAGATTTATCACTAAAGAAATATATAAATTAATAGACTAGTCAGACCCGAGACAAGCAAAAAGCTCAGTTATTATCTTTGAGTCTCAGTACAGCAACTAGAGCAGTTTAGGCAATCTAGGTCCCCACATACCAGGGTTTGGAAATGGCCTGTGACTGTGGTTGCTGGAGTGGTAGAAAGTGACATATTTCATGTAATCGGAAATATACAGTGGAGAAAGAAGCAAATCTCTGAGATTTGGGCTGAGACTAACACCAGAGACACACTATGTGAGATGCAGGCAAGAAACTCGTATGAGACTCGCATGACTCACCCTGAATGCCTGCCAGCTCTCTGGACAGGAGTGTGTCAGCTGCATGTGTTTTTATGCAGCTGCCGTGCTTCCATCCAGAGAGTTGGTGGCCGTACTCCACCATAACCATCTTTAGCAATTTAATTTAGAACATGAAAAGCTCATGAAAAATGTGATCACCATTCTCATTCCCATTATTTTCTTCCTATTCATAGTAAATCTTCCCTAGTTTTCAACATTTGGATTCACTTTCTGCTGGGACTTATAGCAGTTGCTTGTATTTGCTACCAAGGCATTTATGTTTATGATTGTAGGTTTGGCCTCATCACAGAGAATGATAATCCAGCATGGGAAAGTGCAACTGGCGCTAAATTTGGGAAGGGGAATAATAAATTAACAAAAAAAACCAGGCTTTTCTCTTCAAAGAACTGAAAAACAAATGAAAAAAGTTCTTCTTTGGACAAAATGCTAACTAAGTGATAGGTCAGCGACCCAGCAACATGCCTTTTGTTAGGAAAGTCCACTTTAATTTGAATAATAACTCTGAAGCAGCTTTCTCTTCACTGGCCAGGATGAAGGTCTGTGGTGCCCCACCATGTAGGTGTCCCAAAAGGGGTACTACACCCATAAAAGCGGTGTAGTCACCCCACTGCAAGTGGAGTTATGAACAGTAGGTGGAACCCTATACCCACACTCCCACACTAGTCATCTGGTGGGAGGGACCCTGGAGGGTATATAGTAGCCCCAGGGGGAGGAAGGAACCATTCTGTGGCCGGGGCCTTTTAGCTTCAGGCCATCGTCGCCTCTGGGTTGGAGAACTAGGAAAGTTCAGGATGGGAACCTGAGGCACAAAAGACGAAGGGAGACAGGAAAGTTAGATCCCAGAAGGAAAAAAGGAGCAAGGGACTCAAGAAGCTGGAGGAGTTCGCTCAAGGTAGAAACCGGGTACCGGAGCCCGCACCTGTGGCAACCTTTAAGGACCTCAGAGAATCCGTCGACCGGGGGTATATTCCGATACGGCCCTGACTCCTAAAGACCCATTAGAGGGGAATCAGGAACTGCAGAACAGCCCGCAGTGCCCAAAGGAAGGTTCACCTGATGAGAGCAATGGAGGTAAAGAGGAGCAGCAGGAGGTCAGACCCAATCTTCAGGAGGTCAGACTTCACCGCCACTGGGAGGCAAGGGAAGAGAAAGGAACAAGAAAGGCACACAGTGAGGGATCCATCTACCAACCATAAAAATCCATTGCAGCCCCGTAGCCATTTGTCGCTATAACATTTTACTGCACTGAAGGACTGTTAATGATTACAAAAGGTTTTTCAGTAAAGTACCCGGTGAAGTGACTTCTCGACTCTGCTGCATCTTTCCTTGCACAAACTGCTTCCTTCCACAGAATCGCTGCCCCGGCGGTCCAGTCCTGCCTGCAGAGGACTACACCATCATTGCCACAATACCATCGACCACCGGAGGACTGTAGTGGCACTAGTGAGTATCACCAGGTACTGCAGGTGGCGTCATGAAACAAAAACTTGATTTTCTCTATTTAACCATTGACTACCAGGGCCACAGTCTCAGGCAGCCACCCGTGACTTCCAGACTGCCCGCCTGAGATCTGAGTACCCTGCCCTGGGTGAATCAGGTCGACGTTGCTCATGGTACTCCGCTGCCGGACGGTCTTGGAGGGTTGCAGGGGCTACTCCTCCAGGGGCATTTTTTGCCACCACCTGCCCCCCAGCACACCCATCATGGTCACCACTGGAGTAGAGGATGGAGGCATTAGGGGACCACCACCCTCTCTAGGAGAAACAGGACCAATGGAAACACAGTAGCCACCACCAATCATCGCTGACGGGGCACGGACTCCAGCACGCTGTGGCACACCTATGGGAAATCAATAGGCGACGCAGATTCCATCCCTATCACTCATTCACACGCCAAAAGCCGGGAATGTCGCCTTCATGATTGCCTCTGATTTTGGAGCAGTGCTGTGAAATCGGAACCAGGCGACAACTTTTTTATCACCGTCAAATTCCCAAATTACACGCCGCAACTGCGAGGCAATTTGACGGCGATGGTGCCGGGGCGATATATCGCCGGTCAGATTCCTCGCCGCGTGTATTCCTTGCGGCGTGTAAAGGTACCCTGACAGTAAACGCCCGGATACCAAGTTCCCAAAAAACGCTACCGGCCATCTGATTGGCTGGAAGTCACAGGTCCTTGTGCAGTGATCGCAGGTCTTCTGGGACGGTCCCGGGGTCTTCTTAGCAGGTCCCGATGCAGGCGTCGAACAGGTGAGTATGTAATTTTATTATTTTTAACAACTTTTATTCACTTTTAGGGTACTTTCGCAGTGTATCTTTAGATACACTGCGAAAGTAATCGGACTCGCTATACTTGCAACAAGTACCGAGTACCGGAACCTACTCGTTGCGAGTATAGCAAGTCCGAATATTACGGTACTTGCTCATCCCTAAACATTACTTAATATACAAATTGGGGACCCTGAACCCAGAGGGTTTGAACTTAAGTCTGGAGAATATCACCGATTAATTCTGCTATGAAATATCATAATACTTGATTTTTTTTTTTTAATTATTCTCACTTTTTTTAGATTTTTTTTATACATTTTTATATATATTTATTCTTGCATATATATATATTATTATTTTTAAAAATGTATTGTGATTTTCATTGAAATACATTACTATTATTTTTCAATATAATTTTGTTTCTTTTTTTCCTCTATTTTTAATAAAACTATTTTTAATTATGTTTACATAATTTTTCTTTTATAATTTCTTTTTGTATTTTTATTTAATAAACATTATTGTTTTAGATTCGCTTCTGGAAGAGGAAATTTCTCCTTTTATAAAGTGTTCTTCTATCTAATTTGATCCGTTTAGTGATTTAACAAGATGAAATGATCACTCACTGTTATCAGTCATTATAAAAGTACAGGGTGGGCCATTTATATGGATACACCTAAATAAAATGGGAATGAATGGTGATATTAACTTAAAATAACTCATGAAAGAATAAAGTTACGTTAAAACCAAGCACACCATTGATTTTCTTATAAAATTCTTAATAAGTTTCTTGTGTCAAATGACCCTCTTCCCATTGAAAAAAATAAGGTTGGATCCAAAATGGCCGACTTCAAAATCGCCGCCATGGTCACCAACCATCTAGAAAAGTTTTCCCCTCCCATATTCTAATGTCCCACAAACAGGAAGTTGATATGACCAACCATTCCCATTTTATTTAGGTGTATCCATCTAGATGTCCCACCCTGTAGATACATGCAACATAGAAAAGGGAATTTCCAGGGGAAGACAGGGAAGTGCAGGCTCTAAAGGTACCGTCACACACCACAATCTCGCCTGGCGATCTGAAAGGCGATGTATCGCCCCGGTGAAATCGCCGTGAAATTGCCTCACGGTAGCGGCGTGTGATTGGGCGATTTCGCGGCGATAAATCGGCCGTCTCCTGATTGGTGAAGAGTGCTCAGTAATCAGGCGATATCGGCAAGGTGATTTTTTCGTGTTTTGGCGTGTAACAGGGCGATAGTGATGGAAAAAGCAAATTCTGTGATTTCCCTTAGGCGTGCCTCAGGATGCTGTAGTCCGCGTCCCCTGTAAATATTCCCCTTTTCACTGCCAGGCCCAGGACACGGTCCGGACCAGGACCACCCGTGACATCCCCCAGTAGCAAGAATAGGATATCTGCCGCGACACTACTGTATATATATAAAATGTAAATTAATGAGTGGCACTAGAGAAAAGAAGATCAGACTGAATTGTGCAAATGTGTAATGCAGAAACTGCCCTGTGCTAAAAATGAAAATCAGAGGTCTTAGTCTCATTAGTAGCCACTAAGGATCAAGCCTGGCACCCACTTCAAGGAGCCTCCACTGCCAGGTCCTGACACTATGCCCTAGTGAAATGGTGAAATGTGTGTAGGCTTATATGTCCATGGATGTAATTAAAAACAGGAATCAGGTGTGTGCTAGGACCTCACACTGGTGTCCAAGAGTGGTTACCAGACTAAGAAAAGAAGGAAAGGGAAAATTATATATAATGGGAGCTCAGTCAAAATAGACAATATGTGAAAAAGTGTAAGACTGGCATCACCGTACATGTAGGTGCTGGCAGAAAATAATAATACTTACAAGAATAGGATATCTGCCGCGACACTACTGTATATATAAAAAATGTAAATTAATGAGTGGCACTAGAGAAAAGAAGATCAGACTGAATTGTGCAAATGTGTAATGCAGAAAGTGCCCTGTGCTAAAAATGAAAATCAGAGGTCTTAGTCTCATTAGTAGCCACTAAGGATCAAGCCTGGTACCCACTTCAAGGAGCCTCCACTGCCAGGTCCTGACTCTATGCCCTAGTGAAATGGTGAAATGTGTGTAGGCTTATATTGGACATTTCACTAGGGCATAGTGTCAGGACCTGGCAGTGGAGGCTCCTTGAAGTGGGTACCAGGCTTGATCCTTAGTGGCTACTAATGAGACTAAGACCTCTGATTTTCATTTTTAGCACAGGGCAGTTTCTGCATTACACATTTGCACAATTCAGTCTGATCTTCTTTTCTCTAGTGCCACTCATTAATTTACATTTTTTATATATACAGTAGTGTCGCGGCAGATATCCTATTCTTGTAAGTATTATTATTTTCTGCCAGCACCTACATGTACGGTGATGCCAGTCTTATACTTTTTCACATATCCCCCAGTAGCAGACCCGGTCCGGTACCGAGTGCCCCGTCCCAGTGGGCTCGACAGAGGGCTTTGAGGCTGCGTTATGCTATATGGACAGTGGATAATGGGGGTGCATTATAATAATTGGATGACTATGGGGGCTACCTTATGAATGGGGGACAAAGGGATGCATTATAACACATAGAGGACTATGGGGGTACATTGTAATATATGGAGGAATATGGGGATGCATTATAATAATTGGAGGACAATGGTGACGGGAGGAGGAAGTCTATATATACCAGGACAGGGGACATATATGCATGATAAGGGTCATATTCCAGGATGAGGGACATTAATACATAATGAAGGGAAGAGGGGTCAATTGGTGGGTGTTTATAGGATTTAGAACATTAAACAGAGTCCATACAACTGACCAACAAGCGTGGGAGGGGGCCCAGGTCTAAATGTTAAACTGGGGCCCACTGGACTTTAATTACACCACTGGACTTAAAGACACTCCGAACTAACTATCTAATGTTTACAGGGACTCAATGACACTCCCAGCTAACTAACCAATGTATACAGGGGCTTAAGGACATTTCCAACTAACTATCCAATGTGCTTGGGGCTTAAGGACACTCCCAACTAACTATCCAATGTGTTTAGGAGCTTAATGACACTCCCAACTAGCTATTCAATGTGTTCAGGAGTTTAAGGACATTCCCAATGAGTTATGAGGCCTCCCTGTTGTGCTATGGTTGCTACGGTCCTGGGCTGCCTGTAGCTAAGCCCTGACCCTCCTTGCTGTCTGCACCTATATGGCAGGCGGTGTGAACCCTGCTGGTGGGCACCGCTGTGTCAGCTGCGGTCCCCGGGCTCTATATGCGGCTGTGTCTCCAGGTACTGCTGCGGCTGGGAGACTTGAGTCCTCCCTGGCCCTCCAGTCTTTACTGCTGTGCTGTTAGATCCCCTCGCAGTCTCGGACTCCGGTGTCTGGGTTGTTAACGCTGCTCCTCTGGAGCGAACCAGTATGCTTCCACTCCCCTGGCTAACTCCCCTTGCCTTTGACCCTCACACTGGTCAGTCTCTCTCCACTGGCACAGGCCTAGTGTGGCTCCGTTTGCCAGGGTGTCTTCCTCAGTACTGCTCCGTACTGAACTGCCTAACTCCGCCCCCAGGCCGAAATCATAGGAGATCTTGCCTGAACTCAGCAAGTAGAGCTCCCCTTTCAGGTCTGGAGTGGAAGGTGTTGTGCGTTAGCTTACCTAATGTGGAAATCCCTACCTTTTCCAAGTGTTCCTATGGCAACCGAACTGTGCGGTGCCATACATGTATTTTCAGTCCATTATTTATGTCATAGAAAAGATGCCAGGGTTGACAACCACCCAAAAATTCCAGGACAGTCCGTAAAAATGAGGCAATTTTTTTATCCTGTCCGTAAAGAATGTTTAAGGTGTATGATTTTTTTGCACCTGCACAAACTGATACAGTTCATTGTAATTATTAGCATCTTTTTACAGTTTACAGTGAATGCAGCTGATGTCTCATATCACAATTATGGGCTGTAGAAATGGATCACTTATAATCATAATGATTTGTTATGGTTTTCCAATGTATCCATAAAAAATATTGTCTGTCTATAATTTTTTGCCAAACTGTCCAGAATTTTTTTTAATTTGTCAGCCCTGGGGGATGGATGGCAGAGCTGTTAGCTGAACAAGTTATTTGGCTGTTAGCCATGCAAGTACCGTATATCTTACCATATTGATGAATATAGTAACAGGCACAGGCAGGAAAGGACCCCTGTGAAGATCAGCATATGGGCCCTTTGCAGTCCAATAGTTCATCATAATGCACAATTCCACTGGTTTTAGAGGTGGTAGTCGGCCTCCCCCTCTCTGAACAGGAGCAGTGGAGCTACATAGAATAACATACCACTGACAATATCCCATTCAAAGCGGCAGGGGTCGTGCCGGTTGAATGATCCGAGACTCGTGGGAGTAAGGGCCACATCACACACACAGATATCTGTGCAGATATTGTTTGCAGATCTCTGGTTGCAGTGAAATCATGGACACATTGCTCCATTTTGTGGCTGTATACAAATGGATCAATGTGTCCATGATTTCACTGCAACTAGGGATGGGCGAATCTACTCGCTAGGACTCGTTACTCGGCGAGTAGTAAGGGACTCGCAGGACTCGGTACTCTGCGAGTTTCCCAGCTTTTACTCGCATGAGTCCAATGCAAATCAATGGCAATCGCTAACAAAACTAGGATTGCCATTGTCTTGCATTAGACTCGGCTACTGTGCTAGTGATAGCAGGGAAACTCGCAAAATAACTGCTGTTACATTGCGAGCCGAGTCCAGCTGTCTTCTCTGTGTACAGGCTGCCGCAGCTCCAGGGTCCTAGAGCCTGCCTGCTCACAGAGATGATGTAGCAGTGCTGAGATTGTTCTCAGTCTGCTCATTCCCTGTGCATAGACATCTATATCTATGCACAGGGGACGTAGCAGAGAGGACATCGCGTTTTGGACTGCGTCGGACAGAAGAGGATTTTTTTAATTAAAGATGGAGTCCCTAATGGCTTTTTTTTTTATTTCAAAAAATTTTCTCTGTGTTTGTTTTTTTAACCCTTTATTGGAGATTCTTAGTGGCTGGGTCAAACGTGGCCTGACATTAAGAATCTCGGGCTTAATACCAGCTTGTATAACAAAGCTGGTATTAACCCCTTTATTACCCAGCGTGCCACCGCCACCAGGGCCGCTGGAAGAGCGGGATTCAGCGCCAGAGGATGGCGCTTCAATGAACGCGCCATCTTCTGGGGCGGCTGCGGGCTGCAATTTGCTGGGGCAAGCTGCTTAGCTGTACCTGGCTAGACATAGAAATTGCGCGGAGCCCCACGCATTTTTTTTTTATTATTTCATGAAATTCATGAAATAATAAAAAAAAGGGCTCCCCTATATTCTTGTGT
Source organism: Allobates femoralis (assembly GCA_033576535.1). NCBI lineage: Eukaryota > Metazoa > Chordata > Amphibia > Anura > Aromobatidae > Allobates > Allobates femoralis. The sequence goes on from JARQOC010000009.1 coordinate 148,038,028, forward strand.
CTGGCCAGGTACAAATAGGCACCTGGGGGTTGGGGGCAGCCCGTCGCTGCCTGCTGGATCCGGCTGGTTCCACAAATACGGCGAAGCCCATGTAATTTTTTTTCTGAAAAATCAATAAAACAATCCTAAAAAAGGGACTGCATCTTTATTAACCCCTCGCCCATGGTCCAGGGGTTAATAAAGATGCAGTCCCTTTTATTTACATTGTTTTATGGATTTGTCAAAAAAAATTTCACGTGGGCTTCGCCGTATTTCTGGAACCAGCCGGATCCAGCAGGCAGCGACGGGCTGCCCCCAAACCCCAGGTGCCTATTTGTAACTGGCCGGACACAAGAATATAGGGGAGCCCTTTTTTTTATTATTTCATGAATTTCATGAAATAATAAAAAAAAAATGCGTGGGGCTCCGCGCAATTTCTATGTCTAGCCAGGTACAGCTAAGCAGCTGGGGGCTGGAAACCGCAGCGCAGGGATGCCCAAGCTTTCTGGGCACCCCCCGCTGCAAATTGCAGCCCGCAGCCGCCCCAGAAGATGGCGCGTTCATTGAAGCGCCATCCTCTGGTGCTGAACCCCTCTCTTCCAGTGGTCCTCGTGGCGGTGGCACGCTGGGTAATAAAGAGGTTAGGGCCAGCTTTGTATTATCAGCTCGCCCTAAGCCCGAAATTTATGGCGGTCACGCCAATATTAGACATGACTGCCATGAATTTCTATTAAATTGTTTTAAAAAAAAACACAACACAGAGAAAATTTTTTATTAGAAATAAAAAAAAAAGCCATTAGGGACTCCATCTTTAATTAAAAAAATCCTCTTCCGTCCGACGCAGTCCAAAACGCGATGTCCTCTCTGCTCATCCCTGTGCATAGATATAGATGTCTATGCACAGGGAATGAGCAGACTGAGAACAATCTCAGCTCTGCTACAGCAGGCAGCAGGTGGGCTCTAGGACCCTGGAGCTGCGGCAGCCAGCACACAGAGCAGACAGGACTCTTATCTGTGCGAGTTTCCCAGCGATTACTTGAAAAGTAAACGAGTCCAATGCAAATCAATGGCAAAACTAGGATTGCTTCAGGCTGAAGCTTCCGAGACACATCTGTGATTTGTAAATCGCACACTACTCGCTATTACTCGCTTCCCCATTCATTAACTCGCTCGAAACGAGTAGCGAGTCCAGGGCTCGGACTCGCTAGAGTCAAGCGATTCCTAGTAATTTAGGATTCGCCCATCACTAACTGCAACTAGAGATCTGTGAACAATATCTGCACAGATATCTCTGTGTGTGACGTGGCCCTAACACGCATGTCACTCAGATAGTGTTTCCAGCAATTTCTCATTTTTCCAACAAAATTTACAAAACCATTTTTAGGGACCATATCACATTTGAAGTGACTTTGAAAGGCCTATGTGACAGAAAATACCAATTTCTCCTGAATATGTTGATTCCACAAATGTGGTAGAAAACTACTGTTTGGTGGAACAATAGGGCTCAGAAGGGAAGAAGAGCCATTTTGGCTGGAATAGACTGTGGATGCCGTGTCACATTTGAAGAATCATTGACATGCTAAAACAGCAGAAACCAGACAAGTGACCCGATTTTGGAAACTACAACTCTTGAGGAATTCATCTAGGGCAGAGGTCCCCAACTCCAGTCCTCGAGGGCCGCCAACAGTGCAGGATTTCAGGATTTCCTTAGTATTGCTCAGGTGTTAATGTGATCATCTGCACAGGTAATGATTACAACCCCTGTGCAATACTAAGGAGATCCTGAAAACATGCACTGTTGGCGGCCCTCGAGGCCTGGTTTTGGGGTACCCTGATCTAGGGGATTAGTGACCATTTAAACTCTTAAGTGATTAACAGAATTAATAACATTGGACTAAGTAAATGAAAATTACCATTTGTTTCCACTAAACTGTTGCTTAGGCCCCAAGTTTTTAAGTAATGGGAAAAAACGAATAATACATTTTGTTATGCAATTTCTCCTGAGTACACCAAGATGAGGTCGAAAACAGCTTTGGAGGCACAGTGCAAAGCTCAGTAGTGAAGGAGCATGATATTATAATGCAAATTTAGCTGGAATAGTTTGCGGGTGCCAAATCAAATTGGCAGAGCCCCTTAGGAGGCAGAGCAGCAGAACCCCCCCATAAGTGACCCATTTTACAAACTACATCCCTGAATGAATTCATCTAGGGGTACAGTGACAATATTGACAACGCAGATGTGTCACAGAATTTAAAACCATTGGGTGATAAAGAAAAAATAGATACATTTTTACCACAAAAAAATAGTTTTAGCCCCAGATTTTATATTTTCACATGGGGAAATAGACGAAAATGGCACCTAAACGTTTCACAATTTCTGCTAAATTAAACTGTACCCCACATGTCCACATATGGCTGTACAGTACTGCTTAGCCACAAGGCAAGACCCAGGGGGGAAGGAGCGCCATTTGACCCTTGGACTACAAATGTTTGTACAATAGTTTGTAGACTCCATATACAGCTGCCCCTAAGTGGCAGAAGAGCAGAATCCTCCCCAGTGGCTCCATCTTGGAAATTACACCCTTCTGGAGTTTATCTACAGTACAAGTGCAGGGATGATTTTAACTCCATGAGGGTTTACCAGAAACAAGAAGCAATGAAGGTTTGCTGAGTGAAAATTGTAAATCTGCCATTATACTACCCAGTACATTGTAGTTGCCCAGTATGTTGTAGAGCCCAGCTTGTGCTCTCGAGGACACACGCCTTGTTAATTTAGCAGGGTTTCTCACTACAGAAATGCCTAAATGTGGTTTTGGCAAACTGTGGGGCTCAGAGGGGTGGGGATTTGGATTCTGGAGCACAGATTTTTCTGGATTTCTGTTTTCTGGGGGAAGGAAGGGGGGGGGGTGAGGAGGCATAGCACTTTTTTCACAGCTTTTGTGCTGCCGGTGATGTGGCATCATTCTATGTTGACATTTACAGATGACGGACCTGAGTGGGAAGACATGCATTCTTTGTGGATTAAGTTGAAGCTTTTATTGAGAACATTTTACATAATATTTTGATCACATTTATCCTGTGCTGTACATTGGGTATTTATATTAGCGTGTCCATCTAAATCTCCACATAACATGATTCAGATGACACCCACAAGGGATCCACTCTCTATAATGAGACAGCAATGTTACTCTGGACTCCGTCTGGCCTTCAGCCACGCTTTAATTCCTGCTTAAAAAGAAGGACACGGCTGGATCATAGGACAGACTGAGCCTAAGGTGACTCACACTGCCTCTGTGGCGCCCTGCAACGAGTGCATCACAGGAGGGTATTGCATCCATGACTGAAGATGCAATATTCTCCGTCTCAGTAGTGACACGGTTAAAACTCAGAGCTCCATACCCTACATTCACCATCTTATGGGTCAAAATACACCCGCGCCCATCAACAACCGGATCACTGGTTCCAAAGCTAGCAAGTTGTTCAGCACTGCTAAGCAAACCAGGAGTGGAGGGACCGCTCTCTAGGAGCACCACACCGCAGCCACAATCAGAGCCGTCTTGCCAGCGGAGTACCCACAAAAAGGAATCTGGCTCCCCTCACTCACCGGGCTGTATACACCGGCAGAGAAATTGAAGTAGCCCCCTTGTACCCGAACTTGGCACCCTACGGCGACATCGGCACCCCATCTAGAAAAGTTGAGAAAGGAGGAACACCGCGGAGCTCTGAGTCAACACCAGTTATTGCTGAGACCACCCAGTCTATTACCTGTTGCCTGTATTCCCTGTATCACCTGCTGTTTACAGTAAAAGACCCGTTACAGAGAACACTGGTGTCTGTACTTCTTCAGAACTGTTTAACTCCGCGTGCTAAGAGTAACGAAACTGCCGCACAACATCAGGTGCAGCTCCTGGCTCCGGGGACTCCCGCTCGTCCTGTGGGGAGCGTCCCATCTTGTTGCCGTACATCCTCCGGAGGTCCAAGCATCGCCGGTGAAATCATCGGAATTCCTGCAGGTGGCGTCACGACAAGAATTAACCCTTACTGTTCAGCCAACCCCTATTGAATCTGGACCACCGGGCCCCACAGCCTCGGGTGGCGGAACCGTGACAGGGAGAAGCGAACGCCCGAGACATGCAGAATCTGGCTACGGTGAGTCACCTCATTATAGGAAATCTTCCATTTGGGATTCAATCTGAATCATGTACTGTATGTCACAGATTTACACGGAAATCCCGGTGTATGCACTCAGCGCTGAGGACAGGATAAATGTGAGCTGGGTCTTACCGTTATCATTGGGAGGAAGAGTAAAAAAATCGACAGCAGGTCAAGAATTGCTTTTATTTATTTTTTATGCCATTCATCATGCAACGTAAGTGATTAGTCGGTGCAATTACAGCAATACGAGATTTATATACGGTATATTTTTTTACATTTTTCTAATATCACACACTAAACACACCTTTTTTTTATGCCATTCACCATGTGGTAAAAAGAAGGATAAAACAGGTTTATTCTTTGGGTTGGTATGATTACAGAGATTTCACATTATTTTTTTTTTATGTTTTACTTTTATAAAAAAAATAGTTTTTGCATCACTATATTCGGAGAGCATTTTTTTTATATTATTCTGTGGACAGAGCTGAGTGGGGGATTATTTTTTGTGGGAAAAGATACGGTATACCATTTTTATTTACATGCAACTGTCAGGTTACTTTTTTTGGTGGTATAATAAAAAACGATAGTTTTTTTTCAACCTTTTTATGGTTTTCACTAAGGTTAAATAATATTTCTGTTTTATTGATCAGTGTGTTCCAGATATTGTAATAACAAATATCTACTTTTTATCAATGTTTTTACATATGTATTTATTGGTATACTATTTTATTTATTTTTTTTGTCCCTTATTTTTTGAAGTATTTTAAAAATTTTCTTGAGTTTTTTTTTACTTGACCTAGTTCCTGTAGGAAACATAATAATTTCTTGGCTGATCGCTGATCTAATTCTCTGCAATAAAGACAGGAAGCATCTCAGGTCCTGCTCAAGGCAGAACTTTACAGGCCTCTGTACCTAGGTGACCCTGTGGCCATTATTCGGCCTGTGGTCACCATGGAGACCATGGTTAAGACGCAAATTTATTCACATTTTGCCGAGGAAGCCCTCATCTTCTGGTAAGTAGTTAATACCGCTATTGCTATTGACAGCAGCATCAGATGGGTTAATCGCCGGCACTGCTGTCATTGATCCAGGTGGTACGGTAGGATGTCAGCTCCAGCATATAGCTGACATCCACTGATGATTTTGCTGACTGTTCTTATGAGACGGTGCAATCGGTGAATGCCATGAAGGGGTTAACATCATGATCCTCATTATGAAGGTTTTTTCAGTGAGTACCCTATTTTTCTGACTATAAAATGCACTTTTTAACAAGAAAAATTTCTGCTAAAAAGCATGTGCGTCTTATAGCCCAAAGGCACTTTTCTGTGATGGAGGAGAATACTGAAGCCGCGTCCTCCCTGATAACAAAGGGAGCTGCCCTCTTGCTCTCTGCCCCACACTGATCTAAGTAATCAGTGCAGAGCAGGAGAGAAAGCTACCTGGGCTGAACAGAGGGTCGCTGCAGAAGCTGAGCAGCTGAAGTACATTTCACACAAGTAATTCCAGGACCTTTCAGTTCATGTGACTGATCACATGATCTGAAAGGTCCTTCAGTTAATTAAGTAGAAAGTCCTTCAGCTGGTCAACTCCTGCAGCATCCATTTAGGTCTTGAACAGTAACTACAAGATGTAGTAATGCATAGTTTGTGTAAATGTAACTGTGCATGTAGTAGAGTTGTGTATGTAGTGTAACTGCCCATAGAAGACTGTGTATCTAAGAGTAACTGTTCATATAGCATAGCTGTGTATGTAAGTGTAACTGTGCATGTAGCAAAGTTGTGTGTGTAAATGTAACTGTGTTTGTAGCAAAGCTTTGTATGTAAGTGCAAAAGGGCATGTAGCAAAGGCTTTGTATGTAAGTGCAAATGGGCATGTAACAAAGCTGTGTATGAAAGTGTAAGTGTGCATGTAGCAGAGCTGTGTATGCAAGAGTAAATGTGCATGTAGCAGAGCTGTGTATGAAAGTGTAACTGTGCATGTAGCAGATCTGTGTATGCAAGTGTAAATGTGCATAAAGCAGAGGCATGCAAGCAAGTTTTAGAGAAACTTGGTGTGAGATCCATGTGAGAAACTCACAGGAGTCTCACATGCCTCACCCAGCACAACCGCTGTCTCTCTGGACAGGAGCATGTCAGCTGCATAGAAACACAACAAGCTGACATTCTGCTTTCCAGAGAGCTGGCGGCTGACCCAGGCGAGGAATGTGAGACTCCTATGAGTATCTCACGTGTATCTTGCACAGTGTGTCTCTGGCCATAAACGGAATCTGTCAGATCAAAAATCCATACGTAACAGATATGATTTTCTAAGCCCTCTGGTGAAGCTTTCTACTCATGTATTTCTTTTATTTATACTCACCCACTATCCTCTGTAATCTGTAAAAAAAAGAGATCAATTCCATCTGTCGATCTCAGTGAGTGATCACTTCTCTGCTGCCCACTCCCAAGGGAATGAAAATTCATGTAGTGACATCACTGTCATGCCTTTTGCACTAACCTACCCTGCAAGCACACAAGGAACGTTCAGTGGAAATCACTCATATGGGGGCTTTGTATCCTCCTGTCTGTTTTGCTCTTCTTTATATGCAGGAAAACAAATGCTCAGATTAACATATAGAATCTCACACAGACAGCACAGGTTTGTGCTCTGAGCAACAAACATCTTCCCCCTCTCCAGCAGGAGGTCAGCACAGATGGGGGAGATCGCCTTATCTGATAGCTCAGCTAGGTATTGGCCTGTCATCTCCCACTCCCGCTCAGAAGCATCCTGCAGGACAGGAAAATGAAAATGAAAAAGCTAGTAGTGAGACACAGAGCACAGAGGGGAGAGAATACCAGCTTAGGTAGGTGTGGATATTTAAATAACATTTCCATGCAACTAACTATTCAGCAGTGAAATTAATAGACTGAACCAGTGCAGCCAGCTGCTTGCAGGATGTGAAGATGCTTATAGCAAGAAAACTGCAGAGGGTACAGTAATAATTTTTTTATGTTTTAACAGGGCTGCCCAAGCACTATTCAAAGGTATTATTGGTATCCAACTGAAAAATCACCTGACAGAGTCCCTTTAAAGTGCAGGTAGTAAAGCTCTGTATGTACATGAGTATACAAAGTATTCAGACCCTTTAAATTGTTCACTTTTTGATTCATTGCAGCCATTTGGTAAATTCAAAAAAGTTCATTTTTTCTCATTAATGTACACTCTAGACCCCATCTTGACTGTAAAAAGCAGAAAAGTAGAAACTTTTGCTAATTTATTAAAAATGAAAATGAAAAATCACATGGTCATAAGTATTTAGACTCTTTGCTCAAACACTCATATTTAAGTCACATGTCCATTTCCTTGTGATCCTCTTTGAGATGGTTCTACTCCTTCATTGGAGTCCAGCTCTGTTTAATTAAACTGATAGGATTTGATTTGGAAAGGCACAAACCTGCCTATATAAGACCTCACAGTTCACAGTGCATGTCTGACCAAATGAGAATCATGAGCTCATAGGAACTGCCCAAGGAGCTCAGAAACAGAATTGTGGCAAGGCACAGATCTGGCCAAGGTTACAAAATAATTTCTGCAGTACTCAAGGCTCCTAAGAACACAGTGGCCTCCATAATCCTTAAATGGAAGAAACTTGAGACCACCAGACATTTTCCCAGAACTGGCCATCCAGCCAAACTGAGCAATCATGGGAGAAGAGCCTTGGTGAGAGAGGTAAAGAAGAACCCCAAGATCACTGTGGCTGAGCTCCAGAGATGCAGTAGGGAGATAGGAGAAAGCTCCACAAAGTCAACTATCACTGCATCCCTCCAGCAGTTGGGCCTTTATGGCAGAGTGTCCCAATGGAAGCCTCTCCACAGTGCAAGACATATGAAAATCTGCATAGAGTTTGCTAAAAAAAAACACATGAAAGACTCCCAGGCTATGAGAAATAAGATTCTCTAGTGTGATGAGACGAAGATAGAATGTTTTGGTGTTAATTCTAAGCAGTATGTGTGCAGAAAACCAGGGACTTCTCATCACCTGCCCAATACAATCCCAACAGTGAAACATGGTGGTGGCAGCATCATGCTATTGGGTGTTGTTCAGCTGCAGGGACAGGATGACTGGTTGCAATTCAAGGAAACATGAATTCAGCCAAGTACAGAGATATCCTGGGTGAAAATGTCTTCCAGAGTGTTCTGAACCTCAGACTTTGCCGAAGGTTCACCTTCCAACAAGATAGTGACCATAGCACACAGCTAAAATAACAAAGAAGTGGCTTCAGAACAACTCTGTGACCATTCCTGACTGGCCCAGCCAGAGCCCTGAACTAAACCCAATTGAGCATCTCTGGAGAGACCTGAAAATGGCTCCACCAACGTTCAGCATCTAACCTGATGGCACTGGAGATGATCTGCAAGGATGAATGGCAGAGGATACCCAAATCCAGGTGTGAAAAACTTGTTGCATCATTCCGAAGAAGACTCATGGCTGAACTAGCTCAAAAGGTGCAAATACTCAATACTGAGCAAAGGGCTAAATATTTATCACCATGTGATATTTCAGTTTTCCTTTTTTAACCCCTTTACGACTAATGACGAGTATACTCGTCATGAAAAGATGTCAGTTCCCGCATCATGACGAGTATACTCGTCATGGCTTTGAACTGTCACTGCTTCTAAACGAACAGTGACAGTTCAATTCTAAAAGCTGTCAGTGACAGCCAAGGGTTAGGGCAAGAGGTGTGGGGACCCCTGTTAGAGGTCCCCACATTCAGAGCGATGTGATCGGTCAGTCAATCTGACCGACCGATCACATCAAGATCACGCAGCGAAATGCATGATCTCTTCAGGAGCCGGGCTGTCAGCTGTGCCCGGCTCCTGCAATCATCCCCTGCTTGTGCCCTCTGCTGTGCCGCTCTCCTGCATCCCCCCCCTGTCCCCCGCTGTGTCTGCCCCCCCGCTCATCCCCCTGTCCCCCGCTGTGCCTGTCCCCCCCGCTCATCCCCCTGTCTCCCGCTGTGTCTGCCCCCCAGCTCATTCGCCTGTCCCCTGCTGTTTCCGCCCCCCCCCCCCTGCTGTTTCCGTCCCGCTATCCTCCCGACCCCATCCCGTTGTCTGGGTCCCCCCGCTGTCCCCGACCCCCCGCCACCGCCGGTGACCGGCGGGAGGAGGTGATCACCGACCTGGTGATCACCTCTTCCCGCCGCTTCCTTCAACTCACCTCCTCCTGCCGCCGCTGTCTCCCGCTTGCCTCCTCCTGCTGTCAGCCTCTTCTCACCGCCGCCGCCCGACGTTTGGTAAGACCTCCTGCATGATCCCGGGGGATCCCCATCCCCCTACAGGGGGATCCCTGATCCCCCATCCCCCTGCATGGGGATCCCTGATCCCCCTGCATGGGGATCCCTGATCCCTATCCCTCTGCATGGGGATCCCTGATCCCCCATCTCCCTGCTGGGGGATCCTTGATGCCCCATCCCCCTGCATGGGGATCGCTGATCCCCCTGCATGGGGATCCCTGATCCCCCATCCCCCTGCAGGGGGATCCCTGATCCCCCATCTCCCTGCATGGGGATCCCTGATCCCCCCTGAATGGGACCCTGATCCCCTGCATGGATCCCCCATCCCCCTGCATGGGGATCCCTGATGCCCCATTCCCCTGCATGGGGATCCTGAATCCCCCATCCCCTGCATGGGATCCCTGATCCCCCATCCCCCTGCATGGGATTGAACTGCAGAAAGAGATCTGACAGCTCAGGTGCAGTGATCCAGTGGATCACTGCACCCAAGCTGTCAGATCGCTTTCTACATCTTGATCCCCATGCAGGGGATTCCCCTGCATGTGGATTGAGCTGCAGAAAGCGATCTGACAGCTCAGGCACAGTGATCCAGTGGATCACTGCGCCCAAGTTGTCAGATCGCATTCTGCAGCTTGTTCTCCATGCAGGGGAATCCCCCTGCATGGGGATTGAGTTGCAGAAAGCGATCTGACAGCTCGGGCGCAGTGATCCACTGCACAGTGATCCGGGCTTTCAGACCACTGAATTGCTTTCTGCAGCTTAATCCCCATGCAGGGGGATCAGGCGCAGTGATCCACTGTGTGGATGCAAGGGGATCATCCTGCAGTGAACTAGTCTGACAGTCCTGGCACAGTGATCCATTATGGGGCTGTCAGATCACTTCACTGCAACGTCGGGTCACCTGACCCAAGCCTCTGAGATCATGTGATCTCTGAGACTTGGGTTTGCACAGTGATGCTGCACTGTATGGCAATGATCTGCCATACAGTGCATTATCACTACGACACCAGAGACTGCAACAAGAGGACACTTGATTCCTTTGCTGCAGTCTCTGGATGTAGCAGAGGCAGAGTCCGAAATTTGTTTGTGTTTTTTTTCTAATGAAAATATTTTTCTCTGTGTGTATTTATTGACTACTTACCAGAGATTCCTAATGGCGGGTCTAACATTGGCCCAATATTATGAATCTCGGGCTTAGTGCCAGCTGCCAATAAAAAGCTGACATTAACCCCTTTATTACCCAGTTTGCCACCGGCACCAGGGCAACCGGAAGAGCATGGGTACAGCGCCAGAAAATGGCGCTTCAATGAATGCGCCATTTTCTGGGGCGGCTGCAGGCTGCAATTCGCAGCATGGGGGGCCCAGAACGCTTGGGCCTTTCCATGCTGAGGATTCCAGCCCCCAGCTGCCTAGTTGATCCACTTGAGAAAGACGCATCTGTGCGTCGAAACGCGTTGTGGCATACTGGACCCCTGCTGTTCGTGCAATAAATTATCGGTAATCTAATCACCAACCCGTGGTTTCTTTAGCGCTCCAATCCTCTGACACCGCTTGTTTTTCTATTTGCTAGTTGTACCTGGCTGGGCCAAAAATATGGCGGAGCCCTACGTCATTTTTTTTTTCTAGAATTAGTTCTAGAAATTTAAAAAAATGGGCTTCGCTGTATTTTTGGTTGCAGCCAGGTACAACAAGGCAGCTGGGGGTTGCTGGCAGTCTGTAGCTGCCAAGTTGTACCTTGCTGGACCAAAAATATGGCGGAGCCCCACGTCATTTTTTTTTCTAGAATTAGTTCTAGAAATAAAAAAAAAGGCCTTCACTGTATTTTTTGTAGCCAGCCATGTACAACTTGGTAGCTGGCTGACTGGAATCCTCAGCGTGGAGAAGCCCAAATGTTGTGGGTCCCCCACTCTGCAAATTGCAGCCCACAGCCACCCAAGAAAATAGCGCATTCATTAGAGGCGGCATTTTCTGGTGCTGTACCCCAACTCTTCCAGTTGCCCTTGTGCTGGTGGCACACGGGTTCTCCATATGCGACATGGTGTCCGCTAACAATGTCAATGGAAAATTAGCTCCAATTGTTAGCGGAAACCATGTCGGGTATGGAGAGCCCCTCCCTGTGTGCCTGAACATTGGAGCTCCCCCACAAGTGACCCCATTTTGGAAACTGGACCCCCTAAGGAACGTTTCTAGAGGCATAGTGAGCACTTTGAACCCCCAGATGCTTCACAAATTCATCCATAAAAATGAAAAAGCACTTTTTTTTCCACAAAAGTTTCTTTTTTCATTTTTACAGATCAATTTGTGAAGCACCTGTGGGTTGCTCACTATGTATCTAGATATGTTCCTTTGGGGTCTAGTTTCCAAAATGGGGTCACTTGTGGGGGAGCTCCAATGTGGAGACACACGGGGACCCTCCAAACGCGACATGGTGTCCGCTAACAATTTGAATGGAAAATGAGCTCAAATTGTTAGCGGACACCATGTCGTGTTTGGAGGGTCCCCGTGTGTCTCCACATTGGAGCTCTCCCACAAGTGACCCCATTTTGGAAACTAGACCCCCAAAGGAACATATCTAGATGCATAGTGAGCACTTTGAACCCCTTGATGCTTCACAAATTGATCCGTAATAATGAAAAAAGAAATTTTTTGTGGAAAAAAAGTGCTTTTTCATTTTTACGGATGAATTTGTGAAGCATATGAGGGTTCAAAGTGCTCACTATGCATCTAGATACGTTCCTTTGGGGGTCTAGTTTCCAAAATGGGGTCATTTGTGGGGGAGCTCCAATGTGGAGACACACAGGAGCACTTTGAACCCCCAGATGCTTCACAAATTCATCCATAAAAATGAAAAAACACTTTTTTTTCACAAAGAAATTATTTTTGCCTACATTTTTTCAGTTTCACATGGGCAAAAGGATAAAATACATCCCAAAATGTGTTGGGCAATTTCTCCTGAGTACACAGATACCTCATATGTGGTCATAAACCACTGTTTGGGCGCACGGCAGGGCTCAGAAGTGAAGGAGCGCCATTTCACTTTTTGAATGGAAAATTGGCTCCAAAATTCAAATTGCGCTCCTTCCCTTCTGAGCCCTGCCGTGCGCCCAAACAGTGGTTTATGACCACATATGAGGTATCGGTGTACTCAGGAGAAATTGCCCAACAAATTTTAGGATCCATTTTATCCTGTTGCCCATGTGAAAATGAAAAAATTGAGGCTAAAAGAACATTTTTGTTACAAAAATTAAAATGTCCATTTTTTCCTTCAACTTTATTTTAGTTCCTGTGAAGCACCTGAAGGGTTAATAATCTTCTTGAATATAGTTTTGAGTAGCTTAGGGGTGCAGTTTTTGGAATGGTGTCACTTTTGGGTGTTTTCTGTCATGTACACCCCTCAAAGAGACTTCAAATGTGATGTGGTCACTAAAAATAAAGGTTTTGTAAATTTTGCTGGAAAAATGAATAATTGCTGATGAACTTTGAACCCTTATAACGTCCTACCAAAATTTTTTTTTTCTTCCAAAATTGTGCTGATGTGAAGTAAACATGTGGGAAATGTTATTTATTGACTATTTTGTGGCACATAAATCTCTGGTTTAGCAGAATAAAAATTAAAAATGTGAAAATTGCTAAATTTTCTAAATTTTTGCCAAATTTTTGATTTTTTCACAAATAAACGCAAAAATTATCGACCTAAATTTAATACTAACATGAAGCCCAATATGTCACGAAAAAACAATCTCAGAATCGCTCAGATCCAATGAAGCGTTCCAGAGTTATTACCTCATAAAGGGAGAGTAGTCAGAATTACAAAAAATGGTCCGGTCATTAAAGGGAACCAACCACCTCAGATCACCCTAATACACAGTTAATACGTGTCCCTGCACCCTAAGGATACCTTTCCAGCACTGTTTTTGTGTAAAATCTTGCATTAATATAACCGATATAAAGACTTTATAAACTTACTAGCCTGGAGACATCTGGGTGTATCCCTCCTTCTGTTATACTTCAGGGCTGTGCATTGCATGGCTGTGCTCCCCCTCCCTCCGTGCCTGCTGCCCTGCCCTGATGGGTGTGATCGTTATCTCCTCTGCACAGAGGGAGGGGAAGCGCAGCCATGCAATGCACAGCCCTGAGGTATAACAGAAGGAGGGATACGCCCAGAAGTCTTCAGGCTAGTAACTTTATAAAGTCTTTATATCGGTTATACTAATGCAAGATTTTACACAAAAACAGTGCTGGAAAGGTATCCTTAGGGTGCAGGGACATGTACTAACTGTGTATTAGGGTGATCTGAGGTGGTTGGTTCCCTTTAAGCTGCAAAGTGACTCGGTCCTTAAGGGGTTAAGAAATATGCAAAAATGTCTACATTTCAGTTTTTTTTCAGTCAAGATGGGGTGCAGAGTGTACATTAATGAGAAAAAAATTAACTTTTTTGAATTTAGCAAATGGCTGCAATGAAACAAAGAGTGAAAAATGTAAAGAGGTCTGAATCATTTCTGTAAGTGTAAATGTGCATGTAGCAGAGCTGTTTATGTATAATATACACACTGCAGAGAAACACTAATAATAGATGTATTACTTTCCTATCATACCTAGTGATGAGCGAGTACCTAATATTCATATTTGCTATACTTGTAATGAGTACTTTGTAATACTCGTGTATTTGTTCCGAATATTGAGTACAATGCAAGTCAATGGGAAACGAGAGTAATTTTCTGCTTGACCCCACGATGAAGTCTGGGAGGGCTGTAAAAAGGTTGAAATTACTGAAACAGTGCTCACATTGCATAAGAACAGTAGGCAGAAATGATGTAGACTGTCTGCGTACTGTTCTGCCATACAGCTGTGACAGAACCTAGTGAAGATAGATAGAAAAACAGGTAGATCGAGCTTAACAGACTTCTGCTGCTGCTCCTGGGGCTTCAGTCTCCCGCGCTCCTGTTGAATCACTTCCAGGTCAGCTCAATCTCCGCTGGATCACTTTCAGGCCCCTATTAAGCTGCTTGCATATACACTGCACTGTCAGACAAACAGTCAATCACAGATGTTCACACTCTGTGAGAGCCTCTGTGATTGGCTGTTGCAGTTAGAATGTATTTCCACAATCTGGATGGTGATTGTGCTTGGTTGCAAAACACATTAGTGTATGGCAACCAACCTGCCATCATGGGGTGTTTAAAAATTTGCTTGTGGATTCGTAATATTTTTAAGTCTAGCCCGATGAAAGCTGACATCTATAAGCTGCCACTTTAGAAGCCTAATTTTACCTTGGTTGACAAAAAAAAATGTGTGGGCTCCACCCTATTTTTAATTGCCAGCCATGGTAAACCTAGGCAGCTGAGGGCTGGTATTCCCAGCGGGCTGAGTGCGCATTGTTTTATGCCCCCCCCAAACTAAAGAATAGCAGCCCGCAGCCATCCTTGAAAATGGCGCATTTATAAGAAGTGCCATTTCCAGGCGCTTTACCAGGCTCTTCCAGCGGCCTTGGTAGCAGAGATGCATCAGTTGAAGAAAACAGAAGATAGAAAACAGAAGACCAGGATGGTGTCTTTGTATTTATTTTTAATAATTTTTTTTCTCTGTGTGGCGTCTTTTTTTTAAGCCTTTATTGAAAATTCTTAGGGTACCGTCACACCTGGCGACAGCACCGCCGATTTCTTAGGCGACGTAGGGGCGTGGCCTATCGGCGCCGATATCACCCCTGTGTCGCCTAATGTAAAGGGGCGATGTCGGCGCTACATACCGCCTCTGAGTGGTCGCCTGGTTTCCCATCAGTGCTCTGAAACCAGGCAAGCACTCAGGGGCAATGTGTAGACATTGCCCCATGTAACAGGGGGACGGCGAACTGACAGGCGATGGGAGCCATAGGCTCCCATGTTACAGCATCGCCGCTGGGATTTTTAGACACCCCAGCGGTGATGCCACCTGTCCGATCGCAGGTGCATTGTCGGAGGTGTCGCCGCATGTAAACATGTGACGCCGACGCTGGCGGGACACCAAAAACGTGCATACTCCCGCCCGTCACCACCAACATCTCCAGCAACGTCACCTGGTGTGACAGGCCCCGTAGAGGCCGGGTATAACTTGACCTGACATTAAGAACCTCAGGGCTTAATACCAGCTGTTAAAACAAAGCCGGTATTAACCCCTTATTACCCAGCATGCCACCTGCAACCAGGGCTGCTGGAAGAGCCTGGTAAAGCTTTTATAAATGTGCCATTTTCAAGGGGGGCTGCGGGCTGCTATTCTTTAACGTGGGGGGCCATAAAACAATGGGCCCTCACCTCGCTGAGAATACCAGCCTTCAGTTGCCTAGTTTTACCTTGGTCGGCAAGTACAAATAGGGCGGAGCCCACGCATTTTTTTTTGCCAGCCAAGGTAAAATTAGACAGCTGAGGTTGGCAGCTCATAGCTGTATTTTCATCAGGCTAGAATTAAAAATACTGTGAAGCCCCATGCGTTTTTTTTTTAATTATTTATTTAACACCCTATGACAGGAGGTGGGTTGCCATACACTAATGTGCATGGCAACCAAGCACAATCACTGTCCAGTTTATGGAAATGCACTCTGACTACAACAGCCAATCACAAAGACTCTCTCACTATGTAAGCGTCTGTGATTGGCTGCTTGTCTGAATATGCAAGTAGCTTAATAGGCGGCCCTGGAAGTCATTCAGCGTGAGACTGAGCAGCCCAGAAGCAGCTGCAGGAGTCTGGTAAGCACGATCTACATGTTCTATCTATCTATCTTCACTAGGTTCTGTCACAGCTGTATGGCAGAACAGTATACAGGTACATCATGTCTGTATACTGTTCCCATGCAGTTTGAGCATGTTCTCAGCCATCTCTGCCTTTTTACAGCCTCACCAGACCTCATCGCTATTTTGTTTGAGCATCTCTTTTTTCTTTGGTTAATGTTATTATCAAAGATGGATATGGCATTACTATGACTGGCAAGCAATCCCAGCATGTTTATTGGCTGGAAATCAGTCAGCAAACATGCTTTTCAGCTCACTCGAATATCACGAGTAAAATCCAAAAAACTCGCCGAGTAACAAGTATCCCGAATACCGCACTATCCGTGCGAGTAGCAAATAGTAACGAGTATACTCGCTCAGCACTAAGCACACCCTATTACATTAAAATTAGAGCTTGTTTTAAATAATAAGAAAAATATTTTTCCTATTTTCTGCTGTCCAAATCTATGGTGCATCACATGGTAAGGAACATATTATAGTCCAAAAATAAAGGTAATCAGTAGATCTTTGTATTCTTTCTAGTGCTAGTGCAATCTTTGTACAATAACAATGCAATTATACGACAGGCGTTTTTGTTAATCTATGCAGGAGCAGAATCGGAAGCTCAGAAACATGTGGTTAAGGCCCTATAATTGCCTCGAAAACCTCTGAATAAGAACAGGATTCTATTATCCTATCACTTGAACAAACCTGCTCCACTGCTCTCGTTTTAATGTAATGTCTTTGAAAGGCATTAAAAAGACAATTGCTTCAGAGCAGATTTTAAATGTTTCTTTTCAATTCAACAAAGCGTCATTGTCTGACACCGAGAATCTTGTCAGCACCGACACCACCAGCTACTTCAAGCAAGTAAAAGGTTAAAAAGTTTATTGTGTTTCTCCACCTATTAGTGCATCTCAATGAGTTAGAATGTCATCAAAAAGTTAATTTATTTCAGTAATTCAATACAAAAAGTTAAACGCATATATAAAGTCATTACAAACATATTGTAGATCCCTCACTCTATTATATAATTCATTGAAAGGCAAAGACTACATGGAAAAAGGGCAAGAGACATGGAGTAATGGAAGGTAGCAGTAAGTCGGCCTGAGATCCTCAGGTTTGGCTGAACTGTGTGAACCGAAAAAAATAAGCTGCACTAGTCAACTGGATGATGAGCTGAAATATATCTCTTGTACAAGTCAATGTAAAAAGGATATGTGGTGCCCCCCTCCAGGATGGGTTGGAGAAGCTTCTCCAAATGGCTCAAAGATTGCGATTGACAATATTCCCCAGAAACCATACCATTACAAGGGCCTCCGTTGCCAACCATTATCTACGATGGACTACTCTAGTGGTTGTAAAGAACAAATATACTAAAAGAAGGAAGCAAGCGCAGATAGGGTCTTATCTTTTTAACAATCAGCGGCTTAAGAGCCGTAATAAACACTGCTCACCTGGTTTAGTTGTCTTTTGCGGACCGACGACACATTGTCCCTGGAAATACTCTAGTGGTTGTGGCACTCAATTCACGTTTTCAGAGGGCCATCAGTCGATCATCAACAGTCAATGTAAATTTTGATTGAATATGAATCCCCTACCTCAGTCACAATGTGGCACAAGCCAGGCATGGATTTTATTTTGACAAATAGGGTGATTGACAGTAGATTTTGATTGAATATGTATCCCCTATCTTAGTGACAATGTGGAGCAACCTGTCACAAGGGTCTCCAATGATAAATATTAGTTTGGTAGAGCCACTGTACATTCCAGATTTGTCCACTGCACAATGCGCATAGGACTTGTAAAAATTAGTCCTATGGGCTGAGTCATGGTTAACAAAGGAAGGAAACGGGTTTTTATGGGAAGAGGTTGATGGTACCAGCAGAAGCACGAATCAGCAATTTTGGTAAATTCAGGTTGGCTTGCTGTCATCTGGAGGGATTAGAAACTGTGGAGATATCCAGTCCTTGTTGAATTTAATCAGGGTAAGTCTGTCTGCATTTTCTGTTGAGAGGCTGGTGTGCCTATCAGTGATCATTGACCCAGCGGAACTGAAAACATGCTCTAACATCACACTAGCAGCAGGGCAAGCCAACACCTCCAAGGCGTATAAGGGGAGGTTGGGCCAAATCTTCAGCTTATAAATCGGATTATGACGGCATCACCACTTTAAGCGTAGGTGCAGGCAGAAAATAATATACTTACAATTCCGGTTATCTGCCGCGACACTACTATTATATGATAAATGAAAGCTTTCATTTATCATATAATAGTAGTGTCGCGGCAGATAACCGTAATTGTAAATCTTCAGCTTAGACACCCAATAATTAAAAAACAAATGAAGCGTCAGAAAGGACGCACATATGGTAGCTTAAGTACCCTTTGACCATGTTCTGCAACTTTTCCTTCCTTGGCATTGTTACAGGCACAGATAGCCTTTGCTGTTGTGCTGGTTTATTGAAAATTGTCCCATTTTTGCACATTTTTCCCCCCATCTCAGTTGGACCTGGAGTTTGTGTCTCTCCCCATTATCCTTTGGTGTTGAAAAGAGCTGGTACCTCTGCCAGCAGCATAGTCTGACGGTGATGTTTTGATTGAATATGTATCCCTTTGAAGAATTCTATCCCCTTGAAGAATTCCATTGTAAAACGCTTTGGTGACTCCAAAAGGAGAGAAGGAAATTTCTTTTTGTACCGTGGATCGAGAAAGGTGGCCAACCAGTATAGGTTGTTGGATAAAATGTGTATCACGTGAGCACCTAGCCACAGACAGTTAAACAAGAACTATGTCCTGTGGGCCAAGCTGCCAAAAGGCAAATCTTCTGTGTCCTCCAACATTAGGAGCGGTATCCATCCTCTCCTCACGCTGACTTGCCTCCTCCTCTCTAGCCCACGCAGTCTGGACAGATATGAAGCTTGGATTAGGTGTCCCCTCTGTAGCATTAGGAGTCCCCTTGGTAGCACAGAAAAACAAGTCATCTCCCTCCTCATCTTCCTCTGCTTCACTCAATGTTGCCTCAGAATGTTAGCTGGGCTGGGTAGTATCACCCATTGGGAAATCTGGTTCCATACCAATACGCTGGCCACTCAAAGCTTCCTCTTTGAGATTATGCAGCGATTGTTTCAAGAGACACAGCAGTGGGATGGTTATGCTGATAATAGCCTGATCACCACTCACGAGGTTTGTGCCGTAGTGAAAGTTCTCAAGAATCTCACAAATGTCAGCGATCCACACCCACTCAATAGTTGTTATGTGTGGTGACTGACTCTCAATCTGACAGGCATGTTGAAGCTGATATTCAGCTACTGCCCTCTGCTGCTCACTAATCCTCACCAACATATGATAGGTACAGTTTCACTGCGTGGGCAGGATGCAAATGAGTTGGTGACTTGGCAAATTGAAGCAATTTTCCAGCACAGTAAGAACAGCAAAAGCAGTAGAGGAATAGTGGAAATGGGCGCTAATATCGTGCACCTGCTCAAGGAAATACGGCAAGTCAGGGTAAGTTTTCAGAAATTTCTGAACTAGGCTCAGCACGTGAGATATGCATGGCACGCGTACCTGCTTGCCGACCTTTAAAGCCACCAACAGGCTATGCTCATTATCGTAGACGACCAGACCAGGTTGGAGATGCAGTGGGGAAAGCCACTGATTGGTCTGTTGTTTTAAAGCTTGCCACAGCTCTGCTGCAATGTGTTGTTTCTGACCTAAACAGGTCAGCTTCAGCAAAGCATGTTGCCGCTTTGCTGATGTGCTGCTGCACAGCTCTCAGCTTGGCAGTAATGGGCAGGGAAATTTTGCAGAGGATGAGGAGCAGGAGGGGGGGAGAGAGGAAGTGGAATATCAAGAGGCTGAAACCCTGACAGAAGTTGGGCTCACTATTCTTGGCGTGGGTAGGATGTGTGATATTCCAGTTTGCGCCTTTTTCCCACCCTACACCAGGTTCACCCAGTGTGCCAAGACAGAAAGTTATTGTCTCTGTCCACCACAAATTGTCAAGTTGTCATTTGTTAGGTGGACCTTCCCATTTACGACTTTGGTGAAAGCATGGTTCAGATTGTGTAACACATGTAGGGACGGCACACCGGGCAAAATAGTGGTAGCTGGGAACACTATATCGTTTGGCAGCCACAGCCAAGAGATCATGGAAAGACTGTGTTCTCACAAGCCTAAACGAAAAAAATCTCCAAAGCTGGCATTTAGGCAGTGTGCGAGTTTAGTATTTGTGCCTGTGGGTGCGTGGCTGGGTATTTACACATTCTTTCCAAGCTTTCAGGCACTGCCAATTGGATCCTTTGCTGGGACAAGGAAGTGGATGTGGTTGATGTTTGTTGTGTGTGAGCAACCGCAGCTTGTGGGTAGGAGGTATGAACGCCTGATTCCTAAACTGCAGGTTCAGAAGGACATAGCCCAGGTGACATGGCAGTGGTTTGACCTGCAGACGCAGATTTGGTACCCTGGTGTTCCACCCACCTAATGGGGTGGTTGGCTGCCATGTGGTTTCTCATACTGGGGGTGCTCAGGTTGCCTTTGCCCTGGCCTCTGCTCAACTTGGTAGGGCAGATGCTACAGACTACACTCCCTGACAGAAGGTATGTCGCTTATCCATGTTATGTAAATAAAAGCTTATAACCTGACGTTAAATTCATCCCTTTGTTGTATAAATTACTCTTTTGAAAGCTGAAACCCTCCGAAATGTGGTTTAGGTTAAGAAAATTGCCATAAATGCTGAAATATTGATCATTTAATGAACACAGAATGGTCAGATTTTGTCAAGACAAAAGTTTTGTCGCCCACAGAAAGTAATGTGATATTCAAACAAATAATTAACTTAAAATACAAATATATGTTGCATAACATTGGTGAATGAAGTTGTGGTGCTATTAGTCATATTTAATATTTTGTGTGACTTCCATGAGCATGAAGGGCTGCATCCATGCGGTTCAACCATGATTCATACAATTTATTAATGAAGTCATCAGGAATAGCAAAGAATGTAGTTTTACATGCCTCCCAGAGTTCATCTAGATATCTAGATTCTTTGGTTTTGTCTTCCAAGCTTCCTCTTTCATCCTACCCCAAACATGCTCAATGATGTTCATGTCTGGTGACTGGGCTGGCCAGTCCTTGAGCACCTTGATTTTTTTTGCCTGGGAGAACTTTGTTGTAGAGATAGATGTATGAGATGGAGCACAATCCTGCTGCAGAATTTGACCCCTTTTATGATTTGGAATGTAAGAGGTTGCTAATACTTCTTGATATTTTAGGCTATTGATATTGCCTTCCACCTTGCAAATGTTTCTTTCCACCCCCAAATTTAACTGTTTTCTGGGTGTATTTTGGATGCATACGGGCTCCAGTAAGTCTCCTGCAGTATTTGCGGCGGCTGTGGTGTAATTCTACTGAAGATTCATCAGAGAAATCCACCTTCTGCCACTTTTCCAGCGTCCATCTGTTTAGCAGGCCGTGGGACTTTGCAAATGTCACACTGTTTTTTATTTGCCTTTTGTTTAGTGCTGGCTTCCGGGCAGTGATTCGACCATGGAGGCCATTTCGAGACAGAATCCTACACACTGTTCTAGTTGACACAGGGACTTGAGGTGACCAGGCCTGTTGGAGCTCAGTTGCAGTGGAAGGCAGGCTTGCTTTGGATTTTCTAACCAACAAACGTTCCTCCTGAGCAGTTGTCTTG
The DNA here is from genome assembly GCA_033576535.1 of Allobates femoralis. Classification (NCBI taxonomy): domain Eukaryota; kingdom Metazoa; phylum Chordata; class Amphibia; order Anura; family Aromobatidae; genus Allobates; species Allobates femoralis. Next base: position 148,059,871 of record JARQOC010000009.1, read on the forward strand.
CGGGGTCTGCGGACCCGGGCTTGTCAAACACATCTCCAGTCTCTTCAAATCATTTTTTAATTCTTTGTACTTGACGTGAGACACAATAAAGGTGCCAGCCACCTCTGCAGTGGATCTGGTCTTCAGCCTCTTGATAATCAAGGCTTTGGTGCAGGGTGGATTTTTGGCATGTTGTCAGAGCTCAAGTTACAGTTCAAGTGAAGGTCTGGGGTGCTGGGTTTCTTTTTATACACACCCACTAACTAACTGATTATTTACTGAGCACAGGTGAGGATGTAAACTAGGATTGGGTGCATTATATGACCAGGCGACAAAACTTTTGTCTTGACAAAATCTGACCATTCTGTGTTCATTAAATGATCAATATTCAGCATTGAAGTCAATTAATTTTCTTAACCTAAACCACATTTTGGAGGTTTTCAGCTTTCAAAAGAGTAATTTATACATCCAATGGATGAATTTAACATCATGTTATAAGCTTTTATTTACATAAATTGGATAAGCGACATAACTTCTGTCAGGGAGTGTACAATGTTACTTTCTGAAGGACATTCAGAAAAAAATTCCACGCAGCAGAACGCCCCCTTGCCCTGACTTAGCCCACAGCAGGGGTGCTCTTGGGAACAGTTGACTCAGTTCTCACTCTGGGAAAACCATGAACCCTTGGTGCCTGTGTTGGTGCTACATATCCATCTTCCTCTGTGTTTGCAGTCATGGCTATGCGTGCCAACAGTCCAGGTCGGATCAGTGGACTCATCATCGACCACCTCGTCTTCCATCTCATCTTCCTTCCCAGTTGACATTGTAGGCTGACCTGAAGGCAACTGTGTCTCATCAGCATAAGCCTCCACTTCTGGAGACAGTAAATTACATTCTCCAACGTGGCTTTCTTCTGGCTGAGGTCCTCAAATACTTGAGCATGAATGCACCCCACTTCCTCACTTCCCTCTTTAAGGCTGCATGATAATAAGCTAGAGCAAACCAAAGGATACATACCAAACAGATCCTCGGAATGGCCAAGCTTGGGGTCACATGTCTCCTGAGAGTGATAATGGCAGGAGGAAGGAGAACCAGCTTCAGGATTGGATGGGCCAGCCTTCTGCATATCAACAGTAGACTGTGTGCTCGTGGTAGATTTGTTGCTGCTTGACAAATGAGTAGAAGCATTGTCTGCTATCCAAGACAGAATCTGCTCTCACTCTTCTGGCTTCCACACAAGTTTTGGTTCCAGACGGGGCTCTCCATCGCCGGGCTTCATACTTGCTTCTGGATTCTACTGAGGCGGTTGCCGAGCCGCGACCCAGGCTGAAGGAAGGAGTGAGACGTGAACAGTGAGCTGACTTTACTTTCTATTTTCCGTGTTAGGTAGGAATAGTTACAACAAATGAAATGAGGTCACAATATTAGTGGAAAACCTCTGTAAGGTAAATGCTTTTCAAATCGTTTTACTGGTACACTATAAACCTCTTTTTCTTATTCCTAAAGCCCTTCTTTGTCCTCTTTTTTTTCTTTTTTCCCCATGATGAGAACCTTGTGTTCAATAAGGACAAGGTCTCAGAGCAAGCGTTACCTGTGCGTATCACAGACCCCCCACTTATACAGAGAGTGTACTGGTCTCCAAACTGAAGCCCTTTTCATTTGTAGTTGTATTCACTGAAATCAGTTAGTCTCTTTAAATTGAAAACACTCACTAAATGCGCTCATTTGCATAATCTTTATCTAATTAAACATTCAGTCTGCCATGAAAGAAACTAATTATTTTGTTCTTTGACAGAGACAAATGCAGCAAATGAGGCAGAAAGTCTTTGAAATGTAACTTTTTATTTCCGCAGCTACTTTTGGCCCTTTGGGTATAATAACGGGGGGACATGTCTTTATGATCACCAATATTGGAAACATTGTAAGACAAGGTGGATATGAAAGATAACTCTAGAGAAAAGAACCAGAGGGTTCAGAGGAGACACTGTTCAGATTGCAGCTTTATAGCAGATTAATACATTAAATTCACTGGGGGATAATATAATCACTCAGAATGATCACATCTGTTGAGCAAGATGGTGTAAGTAAATGACAAGTTGGTTACAAAATGTATAGAATTACTGTGGTAATGCTGCTTGTGCCATCACACTGTATGGAGGACTGTGTAGGGGCCATTGTGCTGGTCGAAGGGCTATGTGAGGGCCATTACGCTGGCTGGAGGGCTATATGATGGCCAATTATACTGTTTGGAGGGCTGTGTGAGGTTCATTATAATGTTAGGAGGGTTGTTTGGAGGTCATTATACTCTTTGGAGGGCTTTGTGGGGTTTATTATAATCTTTGGAGGGCTATATGGGGGGCCAATATACTGTTTTGTGGGCTAGTAGGGACAATGATGCTTTATGCAGGTCATTATACAATGAGAAGGGTTGTGGGGTGGCCATTATATTGTGTGGAGGGTTGTGTGGGGTCATTATACTATGTGGAGAGTTTTGTGGGAACATTATATTGTTTGGAGGGCTATGTGGGGGGTCAATACACTGTATTGAAGGCTAGTGAGGCCGTTATAATATGTGCAGGCCATTAACTAGTGCGGACGGTTGTGTCAGAGCTGTCATACAGTGTTGTAGGTTGTGGAGGCCACTATACTGTACGAAGAGCCATGATATTGTATGAAGGGTCATCATTCCATATGAAGGGCTGTGTATTGGCTATCATTCTATATGGAAGGCTATGTGGGGGCCATCATTTTGTGTGAATGGTTATATCAAGTTTATCATACTGCATGTGGGATTATGAGGGCAATCATGCTGTGTGAGTTTGGGGGCACATTTGTTGGCATTATACTTTATGGGGCATCTTAGTGCATGGGAACTCTATTGAAGGGGCTTTAATAGGGGCAAAAATACTTTGTAAGGACTGCATATTTATGAGATGCACTCATCTGTGATGCCACTGAATAACAATTTTTTAGGGGGGTATTAGGACTTCTTCAACGGGGCCCCATGATTTCTATTTATTTTAGTATGCCCCTGATTGCATGGCCTATATGACTTCTTACACAGACATGTAACTCTGCATATGGAGACATATCACCCCTTATAACTTTGTCAGAGGCTTTTCATCCAGCCAAGTCATACCTCTTGCTTTCTCCAGAGGAGTGGCAAACACCTTGTAACATGTATTTGAAAATTTGGAGGGCTATGTGAGGGCCATTATACTGTTTGGAAGGCTAGTGGGGGCCAATACAATGTGTACAGGCCATGATACTGTGTGCAGGGCTGTGTTGAAGCCATCACACTGTCTGGAGGGTTGTAGGGCCACTGTACTACACGGAGGGCCATAATTTTGCATGGAGGGCTGTGTGGGGGCCATCATATTGTGTGTAGGGTTGTATCAGGGCTATCATACTGTGTGTGGGACCATGAGGACAATCATGCTGTGCTGGGTTACTGTGGGGGTATCACTTCAAACTTCAGGTACATTTCAAAAATACAGTACCTGTATATAACATGTTAATAGCAGAGTTCACACAACAGTAACATTTAATAGAAAAACAACATTGTAGCTTCCAGCTTAAAGGTTTTGTCCACTACTTTTCCAACCTCTTTTCATCACCACCATAAAAATCAAAAAACTTATAACCAGCTCCTTTGGCTGCGCAGTTCCAGCGATGTGGGTAGTCGTGTTCCCAAAGCCCATGTGACATTGATATGACCTGCGAGCCTGTGACCAATCACCGTCGGCTTCCTTTTCCCCACGTTCGAACACAGGAGTATGCAACAGGAAGTCAGCGGTAGCTGCGGCGCTCACTTCCTGTTGATTACTTAACCATCCAAATGCGGGGAAAAGGAAGGCGGCATTGATTGGTCACGGGGCTCGCGGGTTATATCAATGTCACATGGACCTTAGGAAGATGACTATCCATATCGCTGGAATGGCATCGGCACTGGAGGTGGGTTTAGGCTTTTTATTTTTACGAGGTGAACAATAGGAATAATAAGCGGTTGTCCAAGTAGTGCACAACCCCTTTAATGTTTGTTTGTTGAATAAAATTATATTGAGTCTTACTTAAAAATCATTGCTCTCATTAGTACAATTGTGTAAATAAGACGTGTTGCCGGGAACAATGACAGTCTATGTGATCATATTACTGATAAGATGTGCAATTTAAGGACTGCCAAATGACTTTTATGGTGCTGATCAGCCGTCATCTACATACCCGGCTCAGCTAGCGAAGATAAATGTCTCCAAGTAGAGGAGCAAAGAGGAAGGATCCAAGATGGAAGAAGTGTCTAATTGGTGCAGCAATGAGAAATGCTATATAAGAACACAACTACAAGAAAAAAAATGTTAAATACGCAAAGGCATACAAAATAGCAGAATATTATTCACAGGAGCGTTTATTTAAACTATGTTTCTAAGTATTATGGATGAAACATTGTTGCAATTAAAACAACATAAATTCTACAACGTGATGATGTCACAACTATGACATTTGTGCCAAACAACATCATTTGCAAGAAAATATTTCTGTGCTTTCACAAATTAATTTCTTTTACTCCGGTGACATCAGTTCTGCTCCAGGAGTCCATCTTTGGTATATACAAAAAAGAGGTCTCTAAGTATACAGTACAATGCCTTAGTATAAACTACTTTATAATGGTATTTATGATTCCAAACCAGTGATTTCAACTGCAAATTCCAAATAGTAGCTACTGTATATACACACACTACTATATATCTGTGCAGGATCAATGCCTATTTCTTTCCAGAAACTTCATTATGCTATACAAGTGACTTCCTTTCTGTGCCACACAGGCTTGTTTTAGGTACCTCCGATAGCAAGAATGTTGTGCAAATAAAAAATTGTGCAACTTCAGGAATAAACTGGGAGTCATTTTGTTGCTGTGTTTTTTAATGTGAATTAAAAGCTGCTATTTACAGTAACAGTGAAAACTATGAGATCTCAGAAATCTCAGGCACAAGCTTGTCTTTTCTTTCCTGACCAAATTGGAAACTAGCGTTTTTTTTTAAATCTGCAGCATGTCAATGCCTTCAGTGCTTTTGCAGTATTTCTACAATGGTTTTGCAGCATTTTTCACCCATAGAAAGTAACAAGGAAGTGCCAAAGCGCTGCAAGAAAATCCCGCTTTTGGTGAATAAAACTAACTTTATTTAACATGTTCTGCAGACAGTCATAGAGTATAATCTGCACCAAAAAATGCAGCAAAAAAAGAAAATGCTTCCAAAATGCCTCAAATAAGGGAATTTTGAACACAGGGTTTTGACATCAAAGAAAGTAGTTAGCTCTGTTCTCAGTTTAACTCCTTAGATTATGCTGTAAACTGTGACAGTGGTATTTAAGCCATTGAAAATGGAGGGATATCTCTTTCCTTTACCAGTTGATATGCTACATTATCTATATAACATCCCCAATCTCACTTCTGAGCAAGCTTTACTCCTGGGTCATCAGTGCTCTGTGTCCTCTTGCAGCACATGCCCATTACAAGACTTTGCTCTGTCCTAAGCAGGGCAGAGCAATTTATGAATGTGTAGGCAGGGGCAACTGTATCCTCAAAAAACCTCGGCAACATGCTGCATTATTGCAGGTAGACTGTCACCTACCGTTCAGAATCAACATGTGCAGCTGTCAGACAGAGCCCCGATGGCACCAACTAAGACTTAAAGACCAGACTACGCTGGGTCAGGATCCAATCTGCCCAGTCAAGACTCAGAATTAAGACATTAGCCTAAAGCCAGATTCCAGCCCTCCCTTTCACAAAACCCAGAGACGCTCGACATCAGTCAAGCACCAAAGAATCGTGAAGAACCCCCTATTGGAGAATACTTGTGGTGATAACAGAGAGACATGAGTGAGAAGTGCCGTTGCTTCCAGCACCCGCATACGGTAGAGTGGTTGACCTGGGCAGATCGCAAGCAATAAAAAATGATTTGCCTGCTTCCACCTTGTGTCATCTGCGTCATTACATTTGATCACCTGCTTGTAAACATGCTGGAATGAAATTAGCAGCGCTGTGTGAATGACGTAAACCACAAGAAGCAGTGCAGGAGGATGACAATTTGGGGATAGAAGAGGCAACACACAAGACCATCAATGCCCATCAGACCGGATTGCACCGTATTGGGGGATTATAAAAGTCATAATACAAGTCAGTATGATCCATTAATAAATGGTCAAGTTGATGAAGGGACAGAAATGCAACTTTCTGAACATTCTGATATATTAAAGAGTGAACTTATGCAAACTTTTTTTTTTTATAATTTAACATAAATAATTTAACTTGTAAATGTCGTTTAAAAATATATTTTACCATTGTAAGCAAACAACTCCTGCCACTTCAAAAGTTAAACTACGGCGGCCGTCACACGGTTCAATATTGCGAACGATATCGTTTAAGTGATCTCCTTTTTGATCGCTTAAGCGATATCGTTTGTGAATCGCTGGGTGCAATCAAGCGATTTTACAATGTAAAATCGCTTGATCGCTAGATCGCAGATTGGTGAGCAGGAGCTCATATCAAGCGATAAACGCTTGAACAATCTGCTTCATCGTGGTGTATGACACCACGAAAACGATCTCCCGGCGGCAGAGCCTATGCTGAGAGATGGTATCTATGGTAAACGTCGGGTTACTAAGCGCCGCGCAGCGCCTAGTAACCCGATGTGTACCATAGTTACCAGCGATCTCGCTGCTCCACATCGCTGGTGAGTCTGTCTGTGTGACAGCTCACTAGCGATGTGAGCGATATTGTTAGCGATCGCGCGTGCACGTGATCGCTTACAATATCGCTCACGATATAGATACGTGTGACGGTCGCCTACAAAAAATCTTTTTAGGTAGATACTGAAGTCATAGTCCCTTGCTCTTGTCCCACATTTCTTCCATGGACCACTCACATCAATAAGAATGGGCTTAGAATATTATCAGATTCCCATCGACATCTCTAAGGCTGCCAAAGTGACCCAAGATTTCTATAAAGCCTATAATTCTGGAAATGAGTGTATTGAATATCTAATATAAAATTGCCAGTTGGCAGCTGTACTCGAATCCCATAATGCATGGCGGCATAATTGTCAGTGGGGGATGTAACCCTATCCCATAATGCATTGCGGCACTGGCGCTGTCAGTTGCTAAGGCACAGTTCGTGGCCACAAGTCCATGAACTGTGCCTCCGCAAATGACATACACGAGCAAGTGACATACAGAGCACGGGGCCCCAGGCAGCACACGGGAACCCCGGCAGCACACAGGGGCACCAGGCAGCACAAAGGGACCCCAAACAGTGCACGGAGCCCCAGGCAGCACAAAGGGGCCTCAGGCAGCACATTGGGCCGTATTGGCGGAAGATTTGAAGCTGGCCGCGAAAAGATATGTTGGAAAGCGCAAACAGTGTGACACATGTTCACTGCTCCTGTCAGCACCACTAAGCATACACCGATGTTCATTTCACCGCACTCCCGATGCGATAGCATCGGGCTTATTTCTAGTCATAGATATTAATAAGTGTAATTATATACTACACTGATCTCCACTATTCTATAGCAGTCCAATAAACCGAAATATTTCACAATCTAATACCTAAAGCATTGTTCATTTATTTAATTTGAAGGGGAATCTTGGTGAATTTTGTCTTTCGTCTTCCCTAATTCCTACTCTTTATGCCACAGTTAATACCACAATCGTAAAAAGTCAACTGAAATGGAAATTCTTTGCCAAAGCTGCTGTTCCGTTAAATTTACTGACATTCTTTGGCTCCTGGGTCTTTTTAGTTCTCATCATTAAAAGAATAAACATTAAGTAATTTTTCCATCAGCCGAATTTATTAAATAAATAATTGTTTTAAGCACAAATAAAACTATTAAAAAAATGAAAAGCTTAAGGAGAGAAGAAAATGTTTCCTTCTGAATACAGCACAGGATGATGACATGTCTACAAATGAAGGTGACATATGGATATATAGTCATGTGGTCTGTATCCAACTCAAAGAGTTTCCTCCACTCTAAGTAAAAATGTTGATTAAAAAAAGCTCGACCAAAATGTTGCAGATTGTTTCTATAGAGGTATGACCACCACCAGTCAAAAAGTGATGGGATATCCTGGCAATATGCCATCTAATATACAGCCCCAGTGTACCGCAGGAGGTCACACATAGCCCCCAGTATGTGCGGGTTGGGAGGGGGCGTGGGTTGGGAATTTTGCTTGGCGGGGCTGCAGGTTTGTGGGGGGAAAGGGGTGCGGATTTCTTGGGGTAGGTTTGGGGGGGTGGTTTTGAAGGGCAGGAGGCAATTTTTGGGGGTGGCACAGGGATGCAGATTTGAAGGGTGGGCTTTTTTGGGGGCGGGGTGTGAGTTTGGGGGGAATTTTTGGGGTGTGCGGGGGTGTGGTTTGGGGAGGGTACGAAGAGCAGGTTTGGGGGGAGGAGACGTTTTAGTACGGGGGTGAGGGGTAGGTTTGAGGGGAATGGAAGCCGGCGGGGTGGTTTTGGGTGAGGGGGAGGTGCCGGGAGGGTTAGGTTTGATGCATATTGTGGACATAGACACACACATACACATAGCTCAGATTATACCTAAGAACAGTTAGTTATGCCTGGGCTACAGCTAGTGAGTTTATACAATAGGAAAAACTTCTTTTAAAGAGGTTATGAAATTTGTAAAATGAAAACCAGGAGACATGTCACGGCTTTGCTGCTGTTTTGATATTTTTTTAGTTTTAACTAGATTACCCCTTTTAAGTATACCTGTTTGTTTTTGTTTTTTGCTTTTTTTATAGAAAGTGTCCCAGATGTTTTTTTTCACCATGCTTTCTTCTCTATAGAGCTACGTATATTTGTCCTTCCAAGCTCGGCATTCAACCGTTTTGGAAATTGTAAAATGACCTTTATTGATAGTCTTCTAAACAGAGGTATACCGAGGATCGTAGCAGAAATGGACTACTGAAATATTTGCTAGGAATTTTATGTATTATTTTTGTAGGAAATTGGATAACTGCATTACAATTGTATTCCTGCCGCGTGCCTCTCCTATTTGTGGAGTGTGTGGATTTGAGTCCTCTCCTGCTGATACACAGATGCCGACTCTTTCATCACATAGGAGGTCATGCTGTGAAGTCACTCCCTTGCTTCGCCCATGATCCTCCAGATGTTTTGGGATGAAGCAAACAATAACATGGTCTGTCATTTGGCAGGTGGAAGATTTGCCTCTTTGGATATTTTTTGTGTTCACCATCGTCACAAATTTCAGCTTCACAAAATATGCAACTTTCTAAGCAATATGCCTGAGAAACTAATGGATATTCTAGCTTAGCCAAAAAGAGCAAGAGAGGCTACCACTATTGAGGAACCTCAACTACTCTGTCCAAATGCTCAGCATGCTCTAAGGCCCTAATTCATCATGTCCTCACCACACCAGTCTTACTGAGGGGTAGGGGGAGTGTGAGGTGTCTGCATACTTCTTAGGGTAAGTGCACACTTACCCGGCGGTTTCGTCGGCGGCAGCTTGCGGAACCCGCCAGGAAGCTCCGGCGCCGTCCACCGGCTTCCTGGCGGGTATGTGCGGCGGGAGCCGGGCGGTATCCGGCGGCTGCCCAGCGGGTTCTCGGCGGCGATTCTGCAGCGGCTGGAAGCAGCACATGATTCTGCTTGCAGCCGCTGCAGAACCGCCGTTTTTTAGAACATGGTCATTCTTTGCTAACCCGCTGGGAAACCTGCGGGTTAGCAACGGATGACGCTGGGTAACCGCCGGTGTGTGCACTGCCTTGGGCTGTTTACATTAGTTTTAATGTTAATCCAAACGCCGGTTTGGATTAACATAAATTAACATAAAACTAATGTAAACAAAACGGCGGTTTACACAGGTAAACCGCCGAAAACCCGGCCAGTGTGCACATAGCCTTAGTGAATAAGACAAGGTGCAAAGTGGTGTATCTCACCACAAATATGTCTTTAGTGCTAGTGTAGGGGTGTCACCCCTATGAATATTTAGACATGGTATGACTTTAAGATACCATGCTTCCCTGTGTACTGGGTTTTGTGGACTAGCTGGTAGAGTCGGCACCCCCTTGAACTGTGCAATTGGACTAATCCGAGCCTAAGTAGTGTTGAAAGCAGAGAAAGAGAAAGTGAAAGAGAAGAGCAGAAGGCAGGCTACAGTAGAAGGCTGCTGGCCTGGATCAGAGTGAGAGAGATGACACTGCCTGAGAAGTGTCTGTGAACGGCTGTTTGGGAAAAAGCACGGTGCCGGCTGCGAGAGCTACTGTGAGCTAGGCCATTGGAAAGCCCTGGTTGCCTCTGAGCGAGTACCGGATGGAGAAGCCCCTGAGGTCAACGATTCTGAACGGGACCCAAGACGTGATCCAGAGGACCCAAAAGAACCCAGGACTCTGAAGAAGGTAGAAGAATTCCCCTGCCCTGCAACGAGAATCGCGTACCGATGAGCATCACAGCATCAAGCTCCCAGGAGCTGATTTGTTTCCCCTAACAGTACCATGAGTCTTTTACTGGTGTGCGCACTCGATAGGGCATAACATAAGCCTCAGTAGTCAGAGCGCGGCATCTGTGCAGCACGAGTAGCAGAGGCTTGTTAGATTTAGAGATGAGCAAGTACTAAAATGCTCAGGTGCTCGAAGCTCGGGCCGAGCATCCCAAGATACTCGTGTACTCGGCCCGAGCACCAAGCCCAATGTTATCCTATGGGAGACCCGAGTATTTTTCTGACATGACCCCCGGCAGCATGGAAAAAACCCTAAAAATGTCACAAAAGTATCAGAACAGTGCTGAAATGATATGGGAACAGCATGGGGAAGACCCCTGGAAGCATTTCAGACTCCAAGGTCACTGATGTCAACAATGTTGTCAGACTATTACGCCACTTTATGGACTGTCAAGAAAACGTTACAAAATGAAACCAAAATGGATTTTCATGGAAAAAATATTAAGGGCTCATACCCACTTGTGAGACAGAGTTGGTGTATGTTAGTTTTTTGGATTATATGAAAGATTTTTTTTTTTAAAAATTGTGTGGCACTCCCATGCCCCTGGGAAGAGACGTAAATGATGGCCTCTTTAAATAATGTGCCCATTATAAGGAAGTGGGTCTTTTGTAGGATTGGCCTAGGCAGGGCTGCCAAAAGTTGGGAGGCACTCTGATGCCCCTGGATGGAGGCATGCATGAGGGCCTCTTTTATAAGGAAGTCGGTCTTTTGTAGGATTGCCCTAGGCAGGGAAGCCAAAAATTGGGTGGCACTCTGATGCCCCTGCATAGAGACGTGCATGAGGGCCTTTTTAAATAATGTGCCCATTTTAAGCAAGTGGGTCTTTTGTAGTATTGCCCAAGGTAGGGCTGCCAAGAAATGTGTGGCACTGTGATGCCCCTGGGAAGAGACGTACATGAAGGCCTCGTTTAAAGAATGTGCCCATTATAAGGAAGTTTGTCTTTTGTAGTATTGCCCTAGGCAGGGCAGCCAAAAATTGAGAGGCACTCCCATGCCCCTGGGAAGAGACGTACATGAAGGCCTCTTTAAAGAATGTGCCCATTTTAAGGAAGTGGGTCTTTTGTACTATTGCCCTAGGCAGGACTGCCAAAAGTTGGGAGGCACTTCAATGCCCTGGATAGAGACGTGCATGAGTGCCTCTTTAAATAATGTGCCCATTGTAAGGAAGTGGGTCTTTTGTAGTATTGCCCTAGGAAGGGCTGCTAAACATTGAGAGGCACCACAATGCCCCTGGGAAGAGACGTACATGAAGGCCTCTTTAAATAATGTGCCCATTTTAAGCAAGTGGGTCTTTTGTAGTATTGTCCTAGGCAGGGAAGCAAAACATTGTGTCGCACTCTGATGCCCCTGGATAGAGGCGTGCATGAGGGCCTCTTTAAATAATGTGCCCATTTTAAAGAAGTGGTCTTTTGTAGTATTGCCCTAGGCAGGGAAGCCAAAAATTGTGTCGCACTCTGATGCCTCTGGATAGAGGCGTGCATGGTAGCCTCTTTAATTAATGTGCCCATTTTAAGGAAGTGGGTCTTTGGTAGGATTGCCCTAGAAGGGCTGCCAAAAATTGGGAGGCATTGCGATGCCCCTGGGAAGAAACATGGAGGAGAGCCTCTAAAAATTGTTCCCATTACAAAGGAGCGGGTCTACTGTACTTGTAATGCCCATTCTGTAAGCATGGACTAAAACATTTACCCCTGGGGGGTATACATGAAACTAATGCCTAACATTTGAACGGTTAGGGTTTATCATCATAAATATGATGTAAAAAAATTATGGTTTTGTGGCATCATGAACCACGATCACGCTGATCATATGATGGTGGCGGATGGGGAGAAGGAAGAGCAGTACAGCAAGTAGCCAAAGACATGAAGTGTGTACCGATGTGTGGGTGTACGGAGGTGCATGGCAATCTACCGGCACAAAATTTAAATTCCGCTATTATTTGGTGGTGGTGTGGTGAAGTCAGGCCAAATCCAACCCTTGTTCATCTTGATCAAAGTCAGCCTGTCAGCATTTTCAGTTGACAGGCGGGTGCGTTAATCTGTAATGATTCCACCTGCGGCACTAAAAACACGCTGACAAAACGCTAGCGGGAGGGCAGGCCAGGACTTCCAAGGCGTAGAGAGCCAATTCCTGCCACGTGTCCAGCTTGGATACCCAATAATTATAAGGCACAGAGGAGTCTAGGAGCACTTTTGTACGAACGGCAAGGTACTCCCTCAGCATCTTGGCAAACTTTGCATTCCTTGTGACACTACCCCGCACCTCAGGGCGTGTTGTACGGGAGGTGCTGAGAAAAGTGTCCCAGATCTTTGAGAGTGTTCCCCTACCTCTGCTGGATTGGGCTTGTGCATCTCTCGGCCGGATGCCTTGGTTGTCCACTGAATAGTGACCTCTGCCGCTAGCGTTTTCAGAAGGGAATTTTTTGACTAATTCCGCGACTATGGCCTTCTGGTACTGCAGCATTTTTGCAGACCTCTCCACCTTGGGAATAAGAGAAATAAAGTTCTCTTTGTAGCGTGGGTCTAAAAGTGTCACCAACCAGTAATGCGTGTCCGCCAAGATCTTGATAACGTGAGGGTCACAAGACAGGCAGCGTAACATAAAGTCAGCCATGTGCGCCAGACTGGTAATATGCCTTCAGGGTCCTCACCAACAGCATCACTGGCCATGCTGACCTCATCCTCCTCCTCCTCTCCCCTGTCCTCTGGCCATCCACGCTGAACCGACGGTCTGTCGGTTGTGCATGTATTACCGTCAATTCCGCATGAAAGTAGCTCTATTTCTTCATCCTCCTCCTCCTCGTCATAGTCCTCCAATGCGCGTTGGGATGAGATTAGGCTGGGCTGTGTGTAATCACCCAGTACGGGTTCTTGCTGCAACTCATCCTGCTCCGCCTGCAATGCATCATCTTTGATTTTGAGCAGAGAGCGTTTTAGAAGACAGAGAAGCGGGATGGTGACGCTAATGATGGCGTCATCGCCGCTCACCATCTTGGTGGAGTCCTCAAAGTTTTGGAGGACGGTATATATGTCGGACATCCATGTCCACTCCTGAGGTCTTATATGTGGAGTTTCAACCGTATACCGACGGCCTAGTTGATGCTGGTACTCAACAACTGCCCTCTTCTGCTCACAAATCCTGACCAACATGTGCAGTGTGGAGTTCCAACGCGTGATGACATCACACACCAGTCTGTGAGCCGGAAGCTGTAAATGCCGCTGAAAGCCGGCAAGGCCGGCAGAAGCAGTAGGTGACTTTCTAAATTGGGCACACAGGTGGCGTACTTTGACGAGCAGATCACACAGCTCCGGGTAGAATTTAATAAACCGCTGAACCACGAGGTTGAGCACATGGGCCACGCATGGAACATGTGTCAGCTCGCCTCAGAGCCGCCACAAGGTTCATTGTCACACACGACCTTGCCAGGCTGTAGGTTCAGCGGTGTGAGCCAGTGACCTGCCTGCTGTTTCAGAGCTGTCCACAACTCTTCAGCGTTGTGGAGTTTGTCACCTATGCATATTAGCTTCAGCACAGCCTGTTGCCACTTAGCCGAGGCAGTGCTGCAGTGCTTCCAGGTTGGGACTGGTGTGGAGGGTGAAGTGGAAGGAGAGGAGGAGGCTGAGGAGCATGACGTGCCAGAGCTGTACACTGTGGGTGAAACCCTGACTGACTTAGGGCCTGCAATCCTTGGTGTCGGAAGGACGTGTTCCGTCCCAAGCTCAGACTGGGTCCCGGCATCCAGAATATTAACCCAGTGTGCTGTCAGCGAGATGTACCGGCCCTGCCCACAAGCACTTGTCCACGTGTCCGTGGTGGACTTTGCCTGAAACTGCGTTGTTAAGGGCACGTATGATGTTTTGTGACACGTGCTTATGTAAAGCGGGGACGGCACATTGGGAAAAATAATGGTGGCTGGGGACCGAGTAACGTGGGACAGCTGCCGCCATCAGGTTGCGGAATGCTTCCGTCTCCACCAGCCTAAAAGGCAACATTTCCAGCGCAAGCAGTCGCAAAATGTGTGCATTTAGAACTGTGGCATGTGGGGCATTAGCAGCGTATTTGCACCTGCATTCCAAAGATTGGTGTATGGATAACTGAACGCTGCGCTGGGACAAGGACGTGGCTGATGATGATGCTATTTCTGCTTGTGCAAGTACAGGTGAAGGACAGGAGGCATCTTCACCTGCAGTATGGACAGGGGATTGGCTTGCACGCACAACAGTGGAAGACGCAGCGGTGTCACCCGCAGACACTGCTCCTGGACTCTGCTGTACATCCTGCAAAGTCGGGTGCTTTGCTGCCATGTGTCTGACCATGCTGGTGGTGGTCAGGCTGCTAGTTTTGCTGATGCTGATGCTGGCATGGCAGGTGTTGCAAATGGCCTTTTTCAAATTATTTGCAGACACCTTAAAAACAGCCAGACTCGGGAAGACCTAACAGTTGTACTGGCAACTTCACTCATGTTGTTGTTCCGGGGAACGGTTGTCTGCCTTCTTCCTGCGCACACCACCTTGCTTCTTTTAGCCTGTTGTGATGCTATGCCTAACTCCCCCTGTGCACTGCTGTCCTCGCTCTGCATATCCTCCTGCCAGGTTAGGTCAGTTACTGGATCATCCACCACGTCGTCTTCCACTTCTGCACCCTGGTCCTCCGCCTGACTTTCTGGCAATTGTGTCTTATCATTGTCCACCTCTTGTTGAGACACGTTCCCACCGTTGCCTTCGTGAGGACCGTGGCTGCTCAAATATTTGGGCATCGGTACATACGATCTCCTCATGACCCACTTCAACTGGAGCTGGCGAGGGGCCAGAATCTATGAATGGAGAAGTGAACAGCTCTTCAGGGTGTCCAAGTGTGGGATCAGTTATGTCCGGGGCCGGGCACTCGGCATTGCGGGAGGAAGGAGTATCAAGGTGTGGAATGTGCGGTCCAGTCTCACGGCTACTGACACTTGACCATGTGGTGTTGCCAAACTGACTGGAAGCATTATCCGCTATCCAACTAACAACCTGTTGACAGTGGTCTTGGTTTAATAGTGGAGTACTGCTGCGGTCCCTAGAAAATGTGACAGGAAGGTCGAGCGAGATGATGTGGGCGTATGTCGTGGCGCAATTCGAGCTTGCATACGGGTTCGTCTTCTGCCTGCACCACCATCACGTCCAGTTCCTTGTCCCTTGCTACCGGCCTTGCGCATTTGCAATGTTGTGCTGACTGTATACAGCTAAATGAAGGCGTCCAAGATTTGGTTTTTAGCACGACACTGAGATTTGAGATTAAGGCCCTGCAGGTGGACTAGTCAGGAACAAACACTGACAATAGAGAGTGTTTTGGCGTATCCTGATTTACGCTGCAACCTACTGTAGCTGCACTAAGATGCTAAATGAGTGCAGACAAGATTTGGTTTTTAGCACGACACTGAGATTTAAGATTAAGGCCCTGCAGGTGGACTAGTCAGACACAAACGCTGATGACAATAGAGAGTCTTTTTGCGTATCCTAATTTGCGCTGCAACCTACTCCTGCCGCACATAAATGTTAGATGAATGCAGACAAGAGTTGGTTTTTAGCACGACACTGAGATTTGAGATTAAGGCCCTGCAGGTGGACTAGTCAGACACAAAGGCTGATGACAATAGAGAGTCTTTTTGTGTATCTAATTTGCGCTGCAACCTACTCCTGCCGCACATAATGTTAGATGAATGCAGACAAGAGTTGGTTTTTAGCACGACACTGAGATTTGAGATTAAGGCCCTGCAGGTGGACTAGTCAGACACAAACGATGACGAGAATAGCGAGTTTTTGGGGTATCCTAATTTACGCTGCAACCTACTGTAGCTGCACTAAGATGCTAAATGAGTGCTGACAAGATTTGGTTTTTAGCACGACACTGACATTTGAGATTAAGGCCCTGCAGGTGGATTAGTCAGACACAAACACTGACGACAATAGCGAGTTTTTTGGAATATCCTAATTTACGCTAAAACCTACTCCTGCCTATATAGTGAGCTAAATTAATCCCTAAAAGCACTGTTTTGGGATGGATGGATGAGATTTCCAGCCTGTACACCAGCCCCAGACGTGATGCAGGCTGGTATACTGGCACAGCAAAGTTTGCTATATACCCTGCCTCCCTGCCTGCCTGTATACAGCTCTATTAGTCCTCAGAAGGACTGTTGTGGTAATTAGATTGTCAGCCCTGCGCCTAAACTAGCTGAAAGTCCACAAATCTGTCCCTCAATCAGCAGCAGCTCTCCCTACACTGACTGTCTGTGGAGCAGAGTGATGAGCACAGCGCGGTCAGGTCTTATAAAGACCTGATGATGCTGTGCGGCCAGCCAATCACTGCAATGCCACAACCAACATGGCTGTGGCATTACAGTGTTTGTCAGCCAATCCCTGCATGTGGGCTGGCTCTGTAAAGAGCGCCAACATGCAGGGAGGTGGACCCCGTGCATAGCAAAAGTATTGCGAGATTACTCAGTACTCGCCGAGTACCCCGAGTACCGAATATTCGTGCAAGTACTGAGTAGTGACAAGCATACTTGCTCATCCATAGTTAGATTGTTAGTGCAGTGAAGTTGTGAACATCTTTTGCTTGCAAAGTAAACCATTTTATATCTACTTGTAATAGCTGGGGCGATGTTCTTCTGAGCGATCTAGTTAGAAACTGAAGTGATTGTTAACCTCTTCACACCCAGGCGATTTTCCGCTTTTAATTTTTTTCTCCCCTTCTTTAAAGAGCCATAACTTTTATTTTTCCATCAATATAGACATATAAGAACTTGCTTTGTGTGGGATGAGTTGTACTTTTAAATGACTTAATTTATTTTACTATATAGTGTACTGGAAAACGAGAAAGAAATTTGAAGTGCGGTAGAATTGCAAA
This sequence comes from Allobates femoralis, assembly GCA_033576535.1. Taxonomy (NCBI): domain Eukaryota; kingdom Metazoa; phylum Chordata; class Amphibia; order Anura; family Aromobatidae; genus Allobates; species Allobates femoralis. Next base: position 148,077,244 of record JARQOC010000009.1, read on the forward strand.
AAAAGTGCAATTACGTTTGTTATTTAGATTTTTCATTCACCATGTTCTCTATATGAACAAAACAAAGTATTCACTGATCTCAGGGAGACCAGTTCAAGAAAACACTGCGGGCAGCTGACTAAAGCGCTCAACACAGTGAATTCCTAGGCCCATTGCCCCTGGGAATTTTGAATATGCAAATAGAGTCTGTGGAGCCTCATTTAGGAGTCTCAACACAGGACTAGCCAGATCTTCCTCTAGTGAAGGACCTAGCCATGATAACCACCATATTAAGTGGCCCTATGAGTCAATATCCAGCTCTTTACAAGCTTAAAGATATGACAAGGGAATACAAAGGCCAGGTATCCATCCACAGACAGCTGTTTCAGGGTGTTGCCTCTCATCAGTGTGGAGTAGGATTCTGGCTAGGTGGGCGCAATGCCTAGTAGACCAAGAAAACAAAGCATTCACTGATCTCAGGGAGACCAGTTCAAGAAAACACTGCGGGCAGCCGGCTAAAGCGCTCAACACAGTGAATTCCTAGGCCCATTGCCCCCCTCTATTTGCATGTTCTCTATATGGTAACACTGACAAGTTGGTATGATGCCTCGAGTAGGTACAAGTTTGTAGATACCAAACATGTATACTTTTACTGTTATGTAATTAACATTATCTTATTTTATATTTTGATAGATCGGGCATTTCTGAATGTGGCGATAGCAAATATGTGTATTTTTTAATAGTTTTATTTTCTATGGGGCAAAAAGGAGTGATTTGAACTTTTGTGGTTTTTTATTTTTTAAGGCTATTTTTTTAAACTTTTTCTTTATTTTACACTGCTCCTTTGGTCACCTCAGCACTGCACTGTCCAATCACTTATGGTATGCAGAAGCATCTCTCTGCATAGCACAAATGATCTCTTTCTGCTAGCAACACAGGTCAGGGATTGACGGCAGGAAGTGATTCATGACAGCTTCTGAGCTCATCTGCTGACCCTTGGGCTGTCATATTAACGCATCGAGGCCCCATGATCGCATCATTATCGATGACAGGGGAACAGTGGGATACCTGCATCAGTACTTTGGATTGTGATGTCAGTGAATGACAGCACGATCCAAAGGGTTAACAGGGATGATCGGATCACTGATTCGATCGGAGCTGTTAACTACACATGTCAGCTGATCAGATGAGCTGAAATGTGTGTGGGATAATGTGAGCTCAGCGCGAGATCTTGCATCAAATGGGAGGTGGCCAAAAGTGTATTATGCCCTTGGTCATGAATGGTTTAAACTTTATCATCGCTACAGTATTTACACCTGTTGACTTGCATATACATATATTTTATGCCTGTTAATAAAACTGTTCCCTTATTTCTGCAACCTTGTCTGGTATAACCGTAATTGAACTCTGCACAGTGGTGGTCCTTCGGCTATTGCTGCACTAGGACTGTTGTAAGACCTCTGGCGTAAAGCACAAGATCGTTCGTTATAAATTTGACAAGCGGGGTCGCTACATCCCATCACATCCCCATTCTACATCAGCTCTTCCCATTTTGTGGCCATACCCTTACTAGTGTCAAGGTCTAGGGCATGCCAGCAGAGAAAGCATCTCAAGAAGAGGATTTTCAACCCTGGAGTAGCAGAGATAGAAAAGAAGAAGGGAAGAAGCAGAGTCAGAGAGAAAAACAGTAAGAAAATAAGGAAATAAAGCAGAGAATGAAAGCAGCTGTATAGAAAGGGACAGAAGGATAGAGCAGCAAGGACAACCCAAGAGGTGCAGAAGAGGTGGTGAGAATGAAGATGGGCTAGAACTAGCAGCATTAAAAGGGGTCCATCTCAGCCAGAGAGCAGACACTGCTAACAAGTGTCACAACCCCTCCTGGACCTGCTCATGTAATTCCTTCCTCGACCACTAGGCGCCGCCATATTCCATCTATGAGTGGTGCTAGTAATGTGTCCTCATCTGGACCTGCTCTTTTAATTCCTTCCCCTGTCGCTAGGCACTGCCATGTTTGCCCTATAGATGGCACTGACGATAAAGGCATTGCACCTTTGCCAGAGCTTCCTTCTGCGGTTTCTTCCCCTGTCACCAGACATCACTGAGTTCACACTGCAGATGATGATGGTGTTGGGGAAAAAGTCTTAGCAGTGGATTCTGGAGAGCACAGGTTTCGCTCGTCCTCTGGGTTTAGTGTGGCTGGGAACTGTTTTGCTTCTCTGATAGTATTGGTATGTGGGCAGTCCAGATGGAGTCATTGTTTTGTGAGATCCCACCTATGGGGAGTTACCACTCCCTTTATATTCTCTTGGACTGGTCTCATAAGTTGTCAGTTATATTTCTGGTTCCCCATTCTAGCTAGAGCTTGTTTTTCCCTATGGTTTTGGTTTGACCTTGGTTTTGGTCTTTGATTGTTTTCTCCTGACTATATTGTACCTCATTGTCCTTTTGGTTGTCCTTTTGGTTGTCCTTTTGGTTACATCTTGACATTAGTATTATTCAGTTTTTCCCTGGCAGCATATACAGTGCCTTGAAAAAGTATTCATACTCTGTGCAGGTTTCCACAATTTGTCGTGCAACAGTCACATACCTTAATGTATTTTATTGGGTTTTATATGATATACCAACACAAAGTACAATTAAAGTCCAAAGGAAATGATACATGGTTTTCCAAATGTTTTAAAAATATGGCCCTAAATAAAATCCAACATTTATAATCCCCAATGTGGTAGTCAAATAGACGGTAATCATATTGAAATATAAATAGGTAACATATTACAACTGTAACAGAATGATAGTATGAAAATGACCTCTAAATCACTGTAATTTGCTGTGCAACATGCTCTACTGCATGTGTCCCTCCACCCCAACGCCGTTTTGCCATGCTTCTTCCGAGGGCATGTCTTAATGTATGACTTGCTTGCCAGTAAGGGATGATACGTCAGAACTGTTATGAGCGATGGGCAGCATTGAGAGCATATCATGTGTCTAATGGGATCCCATTGGTCAAAAAATGACTTCCATTCAATCATGCTGAAACACACGCATGGAGTGCATGTGTGCACATGTGCGCGCTGACCGGAAACCAATGAAATCCCAAGAACGCTCCCAGAGAGGGTTAACAGATATTTGCATGCAATGAGTATAACTTAATAAAGGAATTTTAACAGTTAATTTAAGTAAATGAAGTCTAATAATTGAATAATATCTGAATTAAGAAGTAACTCAAAAGGATAAATTAAAATGAAATATACAGAGCACATGAATAATAATTCAAATATGATATACTGAAACAGTGAAATAAATTGAAATATATAAAGGGAAACATAAATGAATGATAAAGAGTGAAAAATAATTTAAGTAAATGAAAAAAATAAAGAATAAACTATAAATAATGAAAAAAATAAATAAAAATGTGATGATTACAAGAAAAAAGAAAGAAATTAATTATAAAGATAAATAACTAATAAATTAGAAAAGGGGAACAAAAATAAGATGTGCAATATTTATAGATTACTATAAAGTGAAGTGTAAAATATTAATAAAATCACGTGTGACCATATATAAACAATTGTGAAATATGTATGTATGTAGAAAGGTATTGCTACTGTGTTAAAAATATAATTAATGATAACTTAAAATAGCTGATAAAAGTGACTAGTGTTCAAAAAACTATTTGGGTATGTATTAAAGTGACTAAATGTGTAGTAAATACCGATATTGACATCAATATAATTATATTACAAAAATGTACCATATTATTTGAACTATAAAGAACACTTTCTACCCCCCAAAGTTGGGAAGAAAGTGATGGGTTATTATCATAGTTCAAGTGTACCTCACTTGCTGTGGGGAGAAGGAAAGTTTGGCAGTGGAATGGAGTGGGACACAAGAGGCAGGGTCGTCATTGCAGTAAGCTAGTGGCTGGAGCGATCACATGTGACCACTATTAATAAAATGAATATTCACTGCTCCCCACGCCCACAATCCCCCCCATCTCTCGGCACTGAAGCTGATGCAGAGAGGTGTGCAGGATTATGGGCATGGGAAGCAATGAATATTCATTTTTTTAATAGCGGACACACAGATTGGCTTACTGCAGCCACTGGGGTGATTACGTGTGTCCACTATTGAAGAAAATGAATATTCACTGCTTCCCATGCCCATTATCCTGCCCAACTCTCGGCTCTGAAGTCAGGGGTGAGAGGTGTAGCGATAGGCGAATCCACTGATGTTCGGGTTCGGCGGCCCCGACTGGACTTTTTTTTTTAAAGTCCGAGTTCAGGGCTCGGACTTGAATTCAGACTTTAAAGTTATGAGTTGGTGCTATGAGCTGTAAAAAAAAAAAGAGTTAGTGGTTAAACAGCATCATTATACTTACTGGTGTCCTGCCGCTTGCACTTCCAGGCCACTTATCCACTTACTGAATATTCACTGCAGATGTACCAAACAGCCAATCACAGATGCTGTCACAGAAAGCGGGCATCTGCGATTGGCTGTTGGAGTAACTTGAAAACAGCACAAACATTCTAGAATCTCCTGTGCAGGGCAGATGCTATAATGTATGGGCTGGTTTCAGGTTACTCCAACAGCCTAATCACAGATGCCCATTCTCTGAAAACAGTGTCTGTGATTTGCGGTTGGGTCCCCCACCCATGGACATCATAGTGCTGTAAAATTAAATAAATATTTTAAAAAAATGACTTAGCACTTCGCTGTATTTTTGTTTCTCAGCACAGATAAAGCAGACATCTACGGGCTGCCATCCCCAACTGCTGGCTTTACCTTGGCTGGAAGCCCATTATTTTTTTAAACTTATTTAAATAAATAATGAAAGCAAAAATATGTGGGCTTTGCCTTATTTTTGATTGCCAGCCAGTGTAAAATGCAGGCAGTTGGGGACTTGGTTTCTCATCATGGAAAGGTCCAAGCATTCTGGGCCCCACATGCTGAAAATCACAGCCTGATGCCACCCATAATAATGGCGCATTCTTTCATAGTGTAATTTTCAGGCCCTTTACCCGGCTTTTCCAGCGGCCTTGGTGGAGTTTGCATGCTGGGTAATAAAGGGGTTAATGCCAGCTTTGAATTGGCAGCTGGCACTAAGCCCGAGATTCATAATTTCAGGGCAATTTCAGGGCAATATTAGATCCATCCACTATTAATCTCTAGTAAATATTGTAAAAAACACAACACAGAGAAAAAATCTTTTAATTGCAATAAAACACAAAAGACATCTTTAATAACCCAAAATAAAACCCTTTGACAATAATCCACAGGCCGACACACAGGAACGTCCAGTTACCACGCACACCGCCGAGAAAATTACTTTGGATGTGCTCATGGTGACATCAGAGTTGGGGTCACCAATATACCAGTACCGGTTGGTACTTTATCCAAACTTCTTTATTCCGTTCTCAAAACAGGAACGGAATAAAGAAGTTTGGATAAAATACCAACTGGTGAGATGCTGTCTCTTTTCTATATATATTGGTGTGACAATTTCCAGGAGGGACTCCCTGGAGGAGGACGTGCGTCTCAAAGAGTGGATGAAGATTATGACCCTATATTGCCACAGGGTGCTGTGAATAGTCTATTGTGTTGTGTATCAGAGTCGGGGTCATCTGAGTTCAGAGCTGACCCGCCATCTGTGAACTTGAATGAACCCGAGGAACTGCATTGTAGTACCTGGTAAACAGCCGTAAATGAGCAAGAGAAGTGCTCACTTTACGGCTGGGATCTGGGTGCCATAATTCAGTTCATCTGAATCATCCAAGTTCACAACTTACACATTAGCTCTGAGCTCAGATGACCCCGACTTTGACGTCTCTGCGATCATCCTCCACTGTTGTCTTCCATGGGTGTTCAGGTCTTTTTGCATTGTTGAGGTCTCTGAGTGTTTTATTTACTTTTTCAGGATATATCAAACTAAAGATTTACCCACTTCTAATATTTCAACAATTTCTCGGATAGGTTTTTTCTGATTTTGCAGATGAAGGATGGCTTCTTTCACCTGCATGGAGAGCTCCTTTGACTGCATGTTTACTTCTCAGCAAAATCTTCAAAATGCAAGCACTACATCTCAAATCAAGTCCAAGCCTTTTATGTGCCTAATTGAGAATCTATTATATAATCACGAATGGGTTTTTTGCCCCTTTTGAGTCCGCTCACGCTGCGAGTCAGCGTGGTCATGTGGATACGCCCGAAGCATTGGCCGCGCAGCGGCCATTGCGAGCAGTTCTAAGGCGACTCGCTATGCCCGCGCAGCGGGCATGGCGAGTCGCCTTAGCAGCGCGAAGCATTGGCCGCGAAGCGGCCATTGCGAGTCAGAGTCTCGCTCTGCTAGAATCCCGATGCATGTGCATCGGGCACCCAGCTAGTGAAATAATGAAGGAATTGCTCACACCTGCCCATGAAACAGCCTGTGAGTACATTTTTCCAAATACTTTTGGTCCCTTTAAGGGATCCTGTCACCCCCAAAACACCTCTAAACCTATTAAAACCTGTCCCTAGAGCATATTAACACTTTCCCTACACTCCTTTTACCTCCTAAATGCAGCAAGTGACATTGAAGAAAAAAGTTTTTATAGTACCTCATTAGTGATGATAATGAGTGACTATGCTATTCATAGTCACTCATCCAGGCTGCCCCTCTTCTTCATATCACGCCTGAATAGGCGTGATCTACATGCCAGATTCAAATTCGCGCCTCCCCGCTGTGCCCTGTGTCGTCCGAGGCTGCAGTGTGGCTGGGAGACGCGATCCGCGTCATTCCCGGCGCCGGGTGACGTATTTACACCGGCGCCGCGCTGTCAGCTTCAAAATGCGCACTGCGCATGCCCATAAAAACATTTTTCTTCAATGTCACTTGCTGCATTTAGGAGGTAAAAGGAGTGTAGGGAAAGTGTTAATATGCTCTAGGGACAGGTTTTAATAGGTTTAGAGGTGTTTTGGGGGTGACAGGATCCCTTTAAACACAGGGTGACACATGGAAAAGAGCTGAAACTCCAAAACCTTCATCCAAATTTGATGTGGATACCTTCAAGTGAAAGCTAAAAGTCTGGAATGTCCATTATATACCTATAACTTCAATATGTTTTAGTAAACAGGTTAAAAAAAAGATTGTGTCAGTGTCCAAAAATATATGGACCTAACTATATGTATACACATGAACCTTCATACTGGCACATGTATACAAAGAGCACATACTGACAGACACATATATACCTACCAGGAGCCCATAATAATAATAATAATAATAATAATAAAACATTTTATTTATATAGTGCCTACATATTCTGCAGCACTTTACAGTTACGTAGGAGGCAATGTACAGATAATAACAACCATATAAAATAAAAACATAGTTCACAAGTTACATGAGGGGTGAAGACACTATTCGAAAGCTTACAATCTATAAAGGCCCCGTTACACGGGGCAACATCTCACGCACGTTTTTGGCAACTCTCCAACATCGCTGATGAGCTGATGAACAAGGCGAGGAGACATCGCCGGCAACTCATCAGCAATGTTGCTAGCAACTATCAATTCAAACCTCGCAGCGATCCTTAACATTGGAGTCTATGGGGGAAGTTGCCGGCAACATCGCTGTTGCCGCGTCAGACCGGGCGATGCAGGCACATCGCCTGAGCAACATTGCCTGGTTTCACAAAATTGTTGGGAAACCAGGAGATGTTGCTGAAGCAACTATCGCCATTAATATCACCCTGTTATACAGGGCAACTCTCCGGCGATGTCACCGCAACTTGGCCACGCCCCTCAGTTGCCGGCGATGTTGCCGGAGATGTTGCCCCATGTAACGGGGCCTTAAGGAAGTAGGGAGACACAGTAGGTAGAACATACAGTCCCTGACAGAAGTTATGTCGCTTATCCATGTTATGTAAATAAAAGCTTATAAACTGATGTTAAATTCATCCATTGGTTGTATAAAGTACTCTTTTGAAAGCTGAAACCCTCTGAAATGTGGTGTAGGTTAAGAAAATAAATTGGCATTAATGCTGAAATATTGATCATTTAATGAACACAGAATGGTCAGATTTTGGCAAAACAAAAGTTTTGTCGTATGGTCATATAATGCACCCAATCCTAGTTTACATCCTTACCTGTGCTCAGTAAATGATCAGTTAATTAGTGGGTGTGTATAAAAAGAAACCCAGCACCCCACACCTTCACTTGAACTGTAACTTGAGCTCTGACAACATGCCAAAAATCCATCCTGAGACCAAAGCCATGATTATCAAGAGGCTGAAGACCAGATCCACTGCAGAGGTGGCTGGCACCTTTTATGTGTCTCAGCGTCAGGTACAAAGAATTAAGAAAAAGATTTGAAGAGACTGGAGATGTGTTTGACAAGCCCAGGTCCGGCAGACCCCGCAAGACAACTGCTCAGGAGGAACGTTTGTTGGTTAGAAAATCCAAATCAAGCCCCTCTTCCACTGCAGCAGAGCTCCAACAGGCCTGGTCACCTCAAGTCCCTGTGTCAACTAGAACAGTTTGTAGGATTCTGTCTCGAAATGGCCTCTATGGTCGAATCAGTGCCCAGAAGACAGCACTAAGCAAAAGGCAAATAAAAAACCGGGTGGCATTTGCAAAGTCCCACAGCCTGCTAAACAGATGGACGCTGGAAAAGTGACAGAAGGTGGATTTCTCTGATGAATCTTCAGTAGAATTATACCACAGCCACTGCAAATACTGCAGGAGACCTACGGGAGCCCGTATGCATCCAAAATACACCCAGAAAACAGTTTAATTTGGTGGTGGAAAGATCATGGTCTGTGGTTACATTCAGTATGGGGGTGTGCAAAACATTTGTAAGGTAGAAGGCAATATCAATATCCTAACTCTTACATTCTAATCATACTAACTCTTACATTCCAAATCATAAAAGGGGTCAAATTCTGCAGCAGGATCGTGCTCCATCTCATACATCCATCTTTACAACAAATTTCCTCCAAGCAAAAAAGATCAAGGTGCTCAAGGACTGGCCAGCCCAGTCACCAGACATGAACATCATCGAGCGTGTTTGGGGTAGGATGAAAGAGGAAGCTTGGAAGATAAAACCAAAGAATCTACACCACGTTCCAAATTATTATGCAAATGTTCTTTTCCTCTTATTTTCCTAAATGGTCGGTGCAAATGACAGACAGTATAATAAAAGTCATCACCTGTTACAGTATACATCGAATATTATTGAAGAAGCATCCCAATGAGAACAGTATAATCTTCATAATTAAAAAAAACTCTAAATGCCCTGTTCCAAATTATTAGGCACAGTAGAGTTTCTAAACATTTGATATGTTTGATAGAACTGAAAATGCTCATTTGTTGAATTTGCAGAATTAGGAGGTCACATTCACTGAAATAAAAAGCTATTTAACTCCAAAACATCCTAACAGGCCAAGTTACATGTTAACATAGGAACCCTTCTTTGATATCACCTTCACAATTCTTGCATTTTGCATCCGCTGTAGCGACCAATGAGAGAAACGGAATTCAAACTGCGCGCCAAGCCACGCTACTTCTTTGATTGGTCGCCGTGGCCGCAGAGACCTATCAGCGAAGTGGCGTGGCTTGGCGGGAAATATGAATCCTGCACCGCTGATTCGTCGCTGCTGAGAGCGGCAACCAACCAGCGGCGCGGATTCATATTTCCTGCCAAGCCACAGCGACCAATCAGAGAATTAGCGCGGCTTGGCGCGCGGTTTGAATTCCACGTCTTTCATTGGCCACTACGGCGACCAATGAGAGACGTGGCGTGTGGCTTGGTGCGCGGTTTGAATGCCGCGTATCGGCGTGTTCAGCGCCGATCAATCAGAGAAGCGGCACACGCCTTGGCGCCATATTTAAAATACACTGAGCGGCGCTGAGCTTCTCTGATTGGTCGCTGCCGCACGAGATGCCTATGTCAGTCCTTACTGTCACTCTTGCATTCTATTCATGAGACTCAGGGTTGGCTTAGGCAATGAGCGCTGGCCATCCTGAGCCTTCTGTTTCATGAATAGAATGCAAGAGTGACAGTGAGGACTGACACAGGCATCCTGCGCTGCAGCGCTCAATCTGATTGGTCGGTGCGTTCAGCGCCGACCAATCAGAGAAGTGGTGCTCAGTGTATTTTAAATATGGCGCCATGGCGCGCGCCGCTTCTCTGATTGGTCGGCGCTGAACGCAGCGACCAATCAGATTTAGCGCTGCCGCGTGGAATGCCTGTGTCAGTCTTCACTGTCACTCTTGCATTCTAGTCATGAAACAGGAGACTCAGGATTGGCTCAGGCAATGAGTGCTAGCCATCCTGTGCCTTCTCTTTCGTGAATAGAATGCAAGAGTGACAGTGAAGACTAACACAGGCATCCCGCACGGCAGCGCTCAATCTGATTTGTCGCTGCGTTCAGCGCCGACCAATCAGAGAAGCGGCGTGCACCATGGCGCCATATTTAAAATACACTGTACGCCACTCAGTGTATTTTAAATATGGCACCATGGTGTGCGCCACTTCTCTGATTGGTCGCTGCGTTCACCACAGTGGCTCAAGTGGTTAGCACTGCAGCCTTTGCAGCACTGAGGTCCCGAGGTCTTGGGTTCAATTCCCACCAAGGACACTAAGGATAACATCTGCAAGGAGTTTGTATGTTCTCCCCGTGTTTGCGTGGGTTTCCTCCGGGCACTCTGGTTTCCTCCCACATTGTAAAGACATACTGATAGGATGTTTAGATTGTGAGCTCCAAGAGAGACAGCATTACTGATGTATGTAAAGTGCTATGGAATTAATAGCGCTATATAAATGAATAAATATGATATTATTATTATTATTATATTTAAAATACACTGAGCGGCGCGCGGTCTGAATGCCGCGTCTCTCATTGGTCGCAGCGGCGACCATTGAGAAACGCAACGCGCGGCTTGGCGCTCGATTTGAATGCCACGCCGCTGATTGGATGCATTCAAGACCGTGCGCCAAGCCGAGCCGACTCGCTGATTGGTCGCCACGGCCGTGGCGACCAATCAGGGACGTAGTGCGACTTCGCGGGGGATTTGAATCCCGCTCGGGATACTACCACAGCGAGCAGCCGGGAGATGACTGGCTGATGCCGGTCATCTCCCGGCTGGCTCACCGTGGACCTGCACGCTCAGCTCTTTTGCATAAGCGGTGCTCATTGGCCACCGTGGCTGCTGGCGACCAATGAGCGATGGCGCGCGATTTCGGCCTCAGACGGAAGTGGCCGCTAGACAATTATATAGTAGATATATATATATTGGAAGGGCTGTGTATATATGGGGAGTGTTGTGTATTTGGGAGGGCTGTGTATATATAAGGATGGCTGTGTCTATATGGGGAGTGATGTATATATGGGCAGGGCTGTGTTTATATGGGGAGTGCTGTATATATATGGGGAGGGCTGTGTATATATGGGAGGACTGTGTATATATGGGGAGGGCTGTGTATATATGTGGAGGTTTGTGTATATATGAAGAGGGCTGTGTATATATGGGGAGTGGTGTATATATATGGGGATGGATGTATATATATTGGGGTGCTGTGTATATATGGGGGATGCATTATAGTATATGGAGGATTAAGGGGTGTATTATAATATATGGAGGGCTATTGGGTGCTGTATAGTATATGAAGTACAATGGGGGTGCATTATAGTTTATGGAGGTGCTTTATAGTATATGGAGGACTTTGAGGTGCATTATAATAAATGGAGAACTAAGGGGGTGCATTATAATATATGTGGAGTGCATTACAGTATATGGAGGACTATGAGGTGCATTATAATATATGGAGGAATATGGGGGTGCATTATATTATATGGAATACTATGGGGATGAATTGTATTATATGGAGTACAATGGGGGTACATTATAATATATGGAGGACTACAGTGGTGTATTATACTATATGTAAGACTACAAGGTTGTATTATACTATATGGAGGACTATGGGGGTGCATTATACTATATGGAGGACTACAGTGGTGTATTATACTATATGGAAGACTACAAGGTTGTATTATACTATATGGAGGACTACGGGGGTGCATTATACTATATGGACGACTTTGGGAGTGTTTTATAGCATATGAAGGACAATGGGCGATGCATTATAGTATTTGGAGGACTATGGGATGGATTATAATATATGGATTACTATGGGGGTTCATTATAATATATGGAGGAATATGGATGATACATTATAATATATAAAGCCAATTATACTATATGGAACCCATTATAATACTTGAAGGGCTCTGTTCTGGACATGATAATACTTGGAGGGATATGAGTGAACCTTTATACTTTATGGAGGGCTTTTTGAGGGCTGTGTTGGGGGCATTATTCAGTTAGAAGAGGTGTATATACTGAGGAGCCATTATGCTGTATGTGGGTCAATTATACTACATAAAGGGCTGGGTGGGGGTCACATTTAGGGATCATACTGTGCTGGAGTAGTTGATGGGATACAGTAGTGTTATGTGGAAGATACTGTAGGGGAATTTACTGTGGGGGATCATACAGTGTTTGTGAAGTGTCTTGTGGAGGATTCACTGTGGGCGATCATACAGTATTTGTGGAGTGACTTGTGGTGGAATCACTGTGGGAGATCATACAGTGTTTGTGGAGGGTCCCGTGCAGTGGCGTAACTTCATTGGAGCGGGCCCAGGTGCAGGATTTAGTCCGGGGCCCCTTAAGTGAGGAGCGGGGGTGGGGGGGTGCAGATGAAAAATTTTGAGGACCAGGGGGGTGCTGCTGAAAGATTTTCTGGGGGGGGGTCGTTGTGCGAGTGGGGCGGCTACCGTGAGTACCAGTCCCAGCTCTCAGTGACTCCCGCGGTCTGCTGGCCAGTTTCTGTGCAGAGGAGAGGAGGGACGGGCACAGCTGCAGGAAGTGAGGCTTCTCTCACTTCCCGTCCTCCCTCCACTCCTCGTCCTCGGAACAGCGCTACCGAGACCGCTGCGACTGTGGTAGTTACGCCACTGGTCCTGTGGAGGAATCACTGTGGGCGATCATACAATGATTGTGGAGTGTCCTGTGGAGGAATTACTGTAGAGGATCATATAGTGTTTGTGGAGTGTCCTGTGGAGGAATCACTGTAGGGGTAGTGTATAGTGTTTGGGGGGCACTTTTGTTAGCATCATATTTTATGCGGCAATGAAGGAGAAATCTAGGGGCTTCAATAGGAGGAAAATTACTTTGTAACAAAAGCAAAGTTGTGGGATATGTATGTATCTATGTGACCCAGACTATTTTTGTAATTTTTTTTGGGGGGGGCCTAATTAGAACTTCTACTATGGGGCCCCATGATTTCTATGTACGCTCCTGGTGCAGGATGCATTGTCCCTTTCACATATGCCTCTCCTGCAGGACTGGTTGGCCATAACTTACACACCACGTCCATTGCTGCCCCTTTGTACATACAGGCATTCAGCCATGTTTCTCCTGAGTGGCGATTGGTTGGTGACACTCATCCCCCTTCCCACTCCCACATCCTTCACTTAACCCAATTGGAGAACCTCTACGATTAGATCCGGACAGTCTCATGTTCAGTAATTGTGATTGGCTAAGTGTTTCGAGAGAAAAGTCTTTGCATGTGGTGTGTGGATGGTACTACATGGTGGACATGTCTGACTAGTTAGTGCCAGGCAGAGGCCACATTGGAGCTGCCCAGAGTTTTGTAGGCGTGTGCCAGAAATAATAGGTTAAATCCATATGGACGGTGTTGTTTGATCCGCGCACACTGCATACAATGAAATGAACCTCAATAATGGCCAGGGTCACATTTGCGTTATGACCCTAGCCTGCCGGATTCCGGTTTTATCTTAGAACTTTTTCCAGCGCCGCATAGCGTTACCGCTATGCGGTGCTGGAAAACGCTGCCCTTAGTTACCCGCTGTTTACCTTAACGACCTGTCACACAGGCAGCGGTTTGGAGTGCGCTTTACAGCGCCGCACAGGAAACGCTGTCTGCAACGGTTTCCTGTGCGGCGCTGTAAACCGCACTCCGAGCCTCTGCCTGTGTGACAGGTCGTTAAGGTAAACAGCGGGTAACTAAGGGCAGCGTTTTCCAGCACCGCATAGCGGTAACGCTATGCGGCGCTGGAAAAAGTTCTAAGATAAAACCGGAATCCGGCAGGCTAGGGTCATAATGCAAATGTGACCCTGGCCAATAATAATAGAAATAATAGGTTGACAATCAGTGCCTCCTCCTGTGCTATAAGGATGAAGGACTATGTCTACAGGACCACTGCTCTGCCAGCCATCATTGTGTGTCTATGGCTTGTGACAAGCCTGCCATTGCCATTAATGATCCTTGTTCTGGATTCTTCTGTGTGGTTACTGTACTGTAGTTGGGGGGCGCCATTTTGAATTTCGCCTCTAGTAGCAGAGAGGCTAGGTTCACCGCTGCCCTCAAGGCCTTAGTAGCAGTCTAACAGTTTACTGGATGGATGCTATTGCCATCACTCAAGAGGACGTTTACCTTATGAAGTCTACATACATACTATTAATTTGTCTGTGTTGATCATTTAACCACTATATGGTTTTTGTATGGCAGTATTAGGCTGGGGTCACACATAAGCCCTTGGTCCGTTTTTGGCTTCATTTTTAGCATTTTTTTTTTCTAAGTCCAAAAACTGATAGAAAAACGGATTGGATGTAATAAACACACTGTCTGGTTTTTTCTGCACCTAAAAACATTGCTAGGTCCGTTTTTGGGGCAAAAACGTTGCTAGCAACGTTTTTGTGGTTCGTTTTTAAAAAAAAAAAAATTTTTAGCATGGGCCCTATGAAAAAACAGATCCGTTTTTTCAGGAATTTTGGTCAAAAAATGACTAAGTCCAAAAACGTTCTGGGGTGCAGGAGGCTCAAAAAGCACCCAAAAAAAACGAATTGGTCAAGGAAATCACTTCCAAAAACGGACTTCTATGTGTGACCCCAGCCTTATTTCTTATATTGGTGCTTGTGAAGTGGTAGCGTGCACTTGGCCATTGACCGACAAAGTAAGGCTGGGGTCACACTTGACATGAGTTTTTTTAGTGACTTAAAAAAAAACGCATGCGTTTTCCCATGCGTTTTTTCATGTCAGCATGAGTTTTTTAAGGTGTGTGATTGCACCCTGCGTTTTTGCATGCGTTTTTAAATCCGCACCAAAAAATAGTGCATGCACTATTTTTTGGTGCGTTTTTTTTAACATTGGCCCCTATGGAAAACGCATGCAAAAACGCATGGTACATTAGTACCATTTAGTGCCATTCAAAAACGCATGCGTTTTTTTAACATGGGCTCCTATGGAAAACGCATGCGTTTTTTTAACATGGGCTCCTATGGAAAACGCATGCGTTTTTGAATGGCACTAAATGGTACTAATGTACCATGCATTTTTGCATGTGTTTATGATGTCAGCTAATCACATAATAGCAAAAACGCACACAAAAACGCATGGTACTGTCACACATGCCTTTTTGCTAATTACACATGCGTTTTTTCTATTAGGGCATGCGTTTTTTAACATGGGGGCTTATGGGTGCGTTTTTACATGTTTTTTTAAAATCGCAGGTCTCCAAAAACTCATTGAAAAAACGCAAGTGTGACCCCAGCCTAAGTGTAGTTTTTTCCTTAATATCTAGTTAAATGTTTCGATGTCCAGCTTTTATATTACTTCTTCTTTTCTGAGTAGAAAGAGTAAGCAAAGCAAATTTACTCATGTATGCACTTTGCGCTGTCAATTTTCCAGTTTGCAGGGGGACAGTAATTTTAGTGGGTTGGTGAGATTTTTGTGCCAGAACTGCCTCTCAGTCCCATTCTGGCCCTGATAATATTGATATTATTTTGTCAGGTAGGATAGCAGCACTTATGTGTCTCCATACTACATTATCTATGCCAAGATGAGCATGAGATTTTGACAGAAAGAATTTTCTGAAGATTGTCGTAGGTATTGCATTTTCATTAGTTGAGATCAATATTTCCATTACTTCTGGCCAGATGAACTGTTCTTGGAAAGGAAATATGACGGGTTGGAATTTTATTGGCCAGATCCTCTGAATATAGGGCACCAGATATAACAACTGCATATCATCATTAAGCGGCCGTCACACGCTACAATATCGTGAGCGATATTGTTAGCGATCACGTGCACGCGTGATAGCTAACAATATCGCTCACATCGCTGGTGAGATGTCACACAGACAGACTCACCAGCGATATGGATCAGCGAGATCGCTGGTAACTATGGTACACATCGGGTTACTAGGTGCCGAGCGACGCTTAGTAACCCGACGTTTACCATAGATACCATCTCCCAGCATAGGCTCTGCCGCTGGGAGATCGTTCATCGTGGTGTCACACACCACGATGATGCAGATTGAACAAGCGTTTATCGCTTGATATGAGCTCCGGCTCACAAATCTGAGATCTAACGATCAAGCGATATTACATTGTAAAATCACTTGATCGCACGCAGCCATGCACAAACGATATCGCTTAAGCGATCAAAAAGCAGATCGCTTAAACGATATCGTTCACAATATTGTACAGTGTGACGGCCGCCTTAAGAGAATAAATAAAGCCTAATCAACCAAGAGCAATAGAAGTCAGAAAGTCATTGGAGGTTAAATGCATGAATCCTGGATATTGGTGCTAATGGTGGGTTTACACGTCGCGATATCGGCGTCCAACTCCAACCAAAAGTCACGTGGTTCGTGCGTTGGCCCCGATATTGTTCATGCATTTTATAGTTTGAACGTCCAATACGATGCACGGACGACGCCAAAACGATATCGGGGATTGAATGAGCGTGCTCTCCAACGGCCCGATATTGGATGGAGGTTGGAGCCGGATTGGGCTGTGTAAACGCCCAACTACGATGTGCAGTACAACGTCTCCTATTCTCTCCCATGTTAAATGGTCGTTCCAGGGTCGGCCGTACAAGGGGGGCGTAGACATCGTAGAGACGTTGTATGCTGATATCGCACTGTGTAATTCTCCGATGCGATCTTGGAAATCTGGGCGGATCCAATATCGGACCGACGTTGGAGCGTGTAAAGTGGCCATAAAGTTTAATGTGAATGTTTCACCTCAATTCCTTTAAATGCATTTTCTTTGCATCTTTTTACATACTATTTCTACATTTCACTCTCTTTTAAGAACTTGGTGGAGTCTAACACTGAATTCTTCTGAAGAATACCATCTTCCTAAAGACATTAACCTTCAATAAACCAAAATAAACAGTTGAAATAGAGCACGCTGTTCATCTGACCTTCCCAGTAGATATTCACATATTGGTGTCTTGGCTCCCAGACCACACACTTGTCTTCTCAGCAGGTTTCAGTGCCTGTTACATGTAACTTAGTTATTCCCACAAGTGTCCATACATCTGTGTGTGTGGAGCCCGGCAGTGTGATGACACCATAACTAATTCTCCTCCATAAATAATACTGTCCTGGACAAGAGCAAATTTCAGGGAATTTGTAAGGCACTTGTTTTTACAGATGTAGATGTAAGTAACATTGTCATGCAGCATGGAGGGTGCAGATTACAATGCTATTATTATTATCACTTTTAATTAAATCTCCATTCGTTGAAGGTCCTGTACATGTGAAAATAGTTTCTGTACACAAGATATAGTATCATAAAATGAAAAAAACTACTGAGACACTGTTACAAAGAGATACAAGGTATAGAGCAGAGAGACAGAAAATGAGGGTTAAGGGTATGTGCACACTGGCCGGCGGGTTGGTCGGCGGCGGCTGGGCGGACCCGCCAGGAAGCTCCGGAGCCGTCCACCGGCTTCCTGGCGGGTATGTGCGGCGGGTGACGGGCGGGTGCCGGGCGGGTGGCCAGCGGGTTAGCGCCGGCGGTGTTGCGGCGGCTGGAAGCAGCACATGATTCTGCTTGCAGCCGCTGCAGAACCGGCCGGATTATAGAACATGCTCATACTTTGCTAACCCGCTGGGAACCCAGCGGGTTAGCAACGGATGAGCATGTGTAAACCGCCGGTGTGTGCACACCGGGTGTCGGTTTACATAGGTTTCAATGTTAATCCAAACGTCGGTTTGGATTAACATAAATTTACATGAAATTTATGTAAACCGACCGGCGGTTTACACACCTAATCCGACCCTAACCCGGCCAGTCTGCACATACCCTAAACCTGCTCATATAGTAATCATTTGGAATATATGGTCAATATGGGGTGGTTTTTCAGGTTGCTTTAGAAGATTTTGGAGCAAGACTAGTTGAGGTGCACTGGAAAAGTCTTCAAGACAGTTGGATGAGGAGCAAATAAGAAGGTCTTGTGATGACTGGAGATTATACATGGAGAGATACTGAGTTCCACGTCAGATGTATGGAGTGGATAATTTTTAGACAGCCCTGCACGTCATTGTTGAAGGGATTTTTCTAGGAAATACTTTTTCATCCCCTTCAGTTTCTGCTAGGTTTAAATGCATTGTAATGACAGTCATTATTCAACCTCTTCAGGTCCAGTACTGGTACTGTTCCACTCTTTTGGTGTTTGTTGACAGGCTGCAGCAATGATTTCACATGACCCAAAGACATGTCGTGTTCCTGGTGCGGACGAGAGTGTGTGATTTGTGCGCATACATCCACCTGCGTACAAATCACATATTGCAGTGAATGGGAGCGCACAGTCATGCGCAGTCAAGCGCAGCACCGTGCGTTCCCATTATAAACATAGGGGCTTGCGGTGGCTGCGGTCAGCTTGCGGATCCCCTACGCAGGACGCTGTGGAGGGGTCCGCAAGTGTGAAGCCAGCCTAATGCAGCTAAGCATTGGGTGCAGGGACCAATCCAAACTAAGACAAAGGCCGGAGCCTTAGATGCTGAATTTTGATCTACAGATGTAGCCATGTTTACTTTAGCACAGATAATACAGTAATGAGATAGCCCACAAAAACTGCATCTGACACCTAAAAGCTGTCATCGGTCAATGGCTTGTGCAATATTAAATCCTTGATAAGTTTCTGTGACAAGTTATGAACATAGTTTTGCATTTGTCAAGATGAACTTGACTAAATCTCTAGAAAGACAGATACAGCCTTTGCAGAATACTCTTATTGAGGTATTCGAAAAACAATGAGAATGAAAGTAGAAGTAAAGAAATTAAAATGTGATTATGATAGTGAAGATTTTAAAACCGAAGTAACCTTTAAATGGCAACACTCTGGACCATCATGAGAGAGATTAATATTCAATATCAGACATGAGCGGATGTTTTGAAATTCAAATTCGCCAAATTTTCCACAAACATTCGATTCTCAGAGAATACATTTGCACAAATCTCAAGACTGGAATGTTTGTAGTTGCTTGGAAAATACACATGGAAGAAGGGGAGAGAACCTTGCTAACACTCTACAGGACAGATGGAGAACAAGAGGACATTAATGACCATAGAAGCTTACACTCTACAGGAGAGAGAGGACCCTGCTGATCATAAGAGCTTACACTCTACAGAAGAGACAGATGACTACACTGATTATAAGAGCTTACACTCTAAAGAACAGAGAGAAAGAAAACCCTGCTGACTATACGAGCTTACACTATAGAGAAGAGAGAGAGAGGACCCCACTGGCCATAAGAGCTTACACTCTATAGGAAAGAGAAAGTGTGAGAGAGAGGACCCCATTGATCATAAGAGCTTACATTCTACACAAGAGAAAGGACCCCATGGACCAAAAGAGCTTACATTCTGAAGAAGAGAGAGGACCCCACTGACCATAAGAGCTTACACTCTGCAGAAGATAGTGGAGCCCACTGACCATAGATGCTTACCCTCCAGAAGAGAAAGATAACCCCACTGACCTTAAAATCTTACAATCTACAGAAGAGAGAGAGGATACTACTGATTATAAGAGCTTACACTCTAAGAGAGAGAGAGGACCCTGCTATCTATAACAGCTCATACTCTACAGAAGAAAGAAACATACCAGTGACTCTGGAGATGGGAAACAACTCTGCCATACAAACTGTGCTTCATCAGGAACCTCTGATCTATGATGACCCTTGTACTGACCACCACTGTAGAAGGTATGATAATCCATAAGATGTCATAGCTGCAGGGCATCATAGGGAAGCCTAGGCACCAACTCAAAATGACTCCAGACTGCTCTCTGAAGCTATAGCGGTGTGTGAAATGATTCCAGGCAAGTTGTTTTTTTTTAAAACAGCAAATTGAATCTCAAAATGTTCACATTTGTGGGAAAACATGCATTTCTGGAATTTGACCTGAACCATTCTTCATTTCTATTCAATATTAATGATGTAACATCAAATAACAAGAAGACCGGGTCCAGCTATTTTTTCAATCACAATTAAGTCCAGCAATACAAACATAGTTCCAGCCATTGACGATAAAAGCACAAGAAAAAGCTGTTGAAAACATTGGGGCCCCACCCGAACAAGCTACCACTAAGGCAACAATAGGGATAGCTATTAATTGTGATCAGTGAAAAATGTTTAAACCTTTCTTTTCATTTAGCAATAGCTGAAAAAATAATGTTTTGTCTTTCACACATTCAGCCAGCTGTAATCAATAATCTTGATGTTGATAAATGAAAAGGTTTCAAGGACCTTTTGAAACTCTAACGATGGCTTCACACCACGGTTTTTACCTGTCAGGTTCGATCGGGTGTGAACTGGACTGAAAGTGATCGGGTTTTGTCACCATGTATCCCTATGGTATTGGATTGGCCTTATTTGGCCTCGGGTTTTGTGTTTTTCCGGGAGGATCCGGTTTTTGTCTGATTTTTCATCGGACACAAAATCGGAATCTGCATCATTTTTTGTGCCCAATGCAAAAATCGGACAAAACCGGATCCTCCCAGATCCAGGGTGATCCAGCACCCATAACATGAGAGTCTATGGGTGCCGGATCACGCCGGATCTGTAAAAAAATCGGACCAGTTCCCGGATACATGTGAGTTGGTCGACAGGGAGGGGGTACTCGGATACCGGGACAGGTGGTTGCTTCGGCGGGGGATCACGGCTGGTCGGTTCCCTGTTCCGTGCCCTGGACCCTCAGTTGCGGGGATGGGGGTCATGATGATGGGGGAAATTATATCGTGATGCCACCTTTGGTTCCTGGTAATGGGGTTACCAGCGCTGCAGCCGGCCGCTGAGGTGATGGGAATGCAGCTTTGGTAGTACAGCTCCCCACAGGAGGAGCTTTACCTCAGGGCAGCGGGGTGGATGAGGGGAGTAGTAGTCCTCACCTCCGGTGATGATGCTGTAGCCCTCCGGGCACCGAATGAAAGGAGAACAGACACCACTTCAGCTCAAACGGTTCTTTACTTGCACCAGATGGAAATAAGTACACGGTACATTCTGGGTTAATGGGTATTGTAACCGCAGATCGTGAAGGCTTCTCCAGAGTCTGACAGTGATGCCCTCAATATGGCGCTAGTAGTCTTGCTACTCTTTTGTTCTATCTCTGTTTGCCCCTCTTGAGCCAAGTCTCTAGTCCTCAGGGTCTGTTACCTAAAGCCTCTGACTTGTCGGTGTCGTGAACCCAGCTGCGGGACTGATGTGGGCTGCTTTAGGGGTGCTTTGGTTCTCTGTATGTATCGGGCCCTCAGTTTGCCGGTCTGCAGTTAAGGTTGAACCTTGCATCTAACTACCTCGGCTCCGGTATGCTGGTGTCGACCTGGGTCCACAGCTGGCTCCGACCAGTTCTGGGTAAACCCCCTTCCAAGTCTTGGTCACCTCTCTCCTAAGAGGTGCCCTCCTGATGCAGCTGCAGGGTCCCCTGCGTCCTCCTTCCTTGCTCTCCTCACACCAACTGCCTGACTGAGCTGTCTACTCCCCGTCTCCCGCTCTCTAGGCTCCACCCCCTGGGAACTACTGAATATCAGTCCTCTGTATTAAAGTGGCCTGTGTATGGATGTTGGGGTGCAGACTCTGAAGATTCCCCACGTCCACGGTTATGGAGGCACCACACCTTTAATTGGGGTGCAGTACCTCCCTGTGGCACCTTGCCTTAGGCACGCCACACATGGTACTGAAGAGCAGCGGCTGTTAAAAGAAGCCACACTCATTCAACACCATGACAGAGTTCCACGGGAGAAATTTCAGCACAGCAGCCAGCTCCCCTGCACTCGCAGTGCTAAAATTTCAGTACTGGACAGCAGCAGAAAGGAAACGGCAAAAAGCAGGATGTGGGTTCTGCTCGTCCAGGGCTGTCAGGTTGTGTCCGGTGCATCCTGCAAAACAACAGACACAACCTGACAGCTCCAAACCGTGGTGTGAAGCCGGCCTAAGGGTATGGACACACTGGCGTGAAAAACGGACAAGTGCAATGTGAGAAAATCTCACATTGCACTCAGACCAATGTTATTTACTGACTCAGAACAGATTAGTGCGTGTCAGACGCTTTTTCTCATCCAGAAGCTGGATGAGATTGAAACATGCTGCACCAGTATTCGAGTCATGGCCGAGACTCGCCAGTGCAAGTCAATGGGTCCGACAAAATCATGGATCGCACACTGACAGCACACGGACCATCCGAGAGGCATCCATTTTTTTCACTGATCCATTATCATTCTGTAGCTCAGAACACTTTAAAATGTCCCTGTAATTGATTATACAGTACATAGCTGCTGAGAAAACAAATGGAGAGCACACGGACAGAACACAGATGCCACAAGGATCAAAAAATGGACGTCATTCGTGTAACTCTCCTGGATGAGAATCTGACAGTTTTTTTCACGCCAGTGTGTTTCTACCCTTAAAAGTAAAGTAGTTCTTGGTTGATGCCTTTGGTGAGGAAATCTGCTTTGTGGTTCAGGAAGGAGAAGACCCAGTGTACAGTCCAGCCCTTCTGCACCAAAATCTAAATAGCTGAAAATTTCAAACGATGATCAAAGATGCACAAAACATGATCATAGGGTGCTGATGTGTTGCCATGACAGCGAGTGGTGAGATGATGACCCCGTCACTGTCATGACTGACTTCCTGTGAATGCTGTCTGAGCTCCGGCATTCACAGGGAATTATTATTTCTGCAATATAGAGCTGTGCATTATGATGGCTATATACTGCAGAAGCGATCGGACACAGCAGTGTTGAGGTACCCAAAAGGGGCCAAGTAAAACAAAGAGAAAGTGACAACAAAAAGTTTTTTTATAAATATGAAACAATTAATAATAACATAGAAGTTCAGATGACACCCCTTTTGCTCCCTTGAAAATAAAATTATTAGAAATAAAAGACATATTTGATATCGCTGCATTCAGAAGTGCCTGACCTATCAAAATATAAAATCAATTAATCTGATTGGTAAATGCGTAACAGAAACAAAAGTAAAATCGCCAAAATTAAAGTTTTTTTAGTCACCGCAACACTGCAATAAAATGCACTAACAGGCGATCAAAAAATCACATCTACCCAAAAATGGCATACCGTAATTTAAAATGGCAGCTCAAGATGCAAAAAATAAGCTTTCACACAACTCCAGATCCAGAAAAATGAGAAAGCTACGAGTCATGGAAAATGGCGACAAAAGCGCAATTCTTTTGTTTTTACAAAGCTCTGAATATTTTTTCACCACTTAGATAAAAGTATACAGTTTGGTATCTATGAACTCATACCAACTAGGGGTATGGCTTCTGATGTATGCTTCTGTTCGTCCGTGTACAGCAACATAGTGTTTATATGACAGACATCCCAGGATCTACAACAGAGTTATTCTGAAAGGGAAGCTCCTGAGAGTTTGAAGGAACTGCTCTGAGGTTCAAGTGTATACAGAGCAAGCACAGGCACTAACGGATAGATTCAGAGAGAGGGGCTATCCCAAAGGTATTCTCAAAAAAGCCTGTGAGATGGCCAAGGAAACTGATAGACAAACCCTGCTAGTGCCTAAACAAAAACCTGAGACCTCTTATGACCTGACCCGTTTGTTCACCACTTTTGACAATGTCTCACACGCAGTATGTAAGATCCTTGAGAAACACTGGTCCATTTTTCTGTTAGATCCTGAATTGGGACCAAAATTTTCTATCCGTCCTTTAATTACTTATAGAAAGGGCCATTCCATCAAGGATCGAATCATACACAGTCACTTTGCTAGACTAATGAAGGAGACCTGGTTGACTAGTAATGTTAAGAGATGTTATAAGTGCTCAGGCTGAATAGTCTGTCTCTACATTGATGTGACTAAAACATTCAGGAGCAATGTCACAGCAGAAAATATGATATTTGATCATTCCTCAACTGCCGCAGGCAGGCAGTAGTGTACAAAGCCACCTGCATGTGCGGTAAGGTGTGACGACCACCTGCTGTGAGGCCGAGCTGCTGGCAAGGTGGCACTCCAAGAAACCCCGAGACCCTTTAATCTGGAATTACAGCGTAGCCCAGGAGGTAGTTGCCTAAGATGAGCAGCGGACCGGAGCAGGAAGATCGCCAGGAAGAGAATAAAAACCAGGATCCAAAAACGTAGTCAGGAGTCCGAGTCAAACCAGGAGGGCAGCTAAGGTACCAAATCGTCAGGCTGAAGCAGGGTCAAAAATCCAGGCAAAGATCAGTCAAAACCAAACACACACTAGATCACATGGGAACCAAGACTATATCTGGCGACCTGCAAGACAGGCACAAAAGGTATTTGAAGGGCGCAGTCACCTCCCATAGGCTGGAGCTCACAGCCTGATTATCTCATCCAGACCACCCCTAGAACCAGGCCAGACGGTGATGCACGACTGGCATCAACCACCCCACTACTGACAGAAGAACGCATGCTGCGCCTATCAGACTCCTCTGCAGGACCCGCTCTTTTGCAACCAACATCACGCACAGGAGAAATACGGCGGCGCCCCTTGACAAAGACAGACGTCGAAGCAGCAGGTCCATATGAGGACATGGCCCTCCTATCACCATCAGCCGAAGGAATCCGGCGCCTCTCAGCGGCCAAGGCAGGAACACCAGCCACCGAGTCCAACGGCGACGTGACATAAGGAATATGTTGGAAAAACGATTTGGGGATTCCTTGTTTTTAAAGGGACTGATTGTGTGAAGAGACCCCCGTGTGGTGGAAACTGGGACTGTATGGTCTTACAAAAGGAGACCAAGTCGATCTTTAACTTGGACACTGTGGCATGATCCGGTTTCAATGAACAGTTAAGCTATAGATGCTTTATCTGATATCTGACCTATTGTTGTTGGTTTACCAGCCATTATGTGTACTTTAATAATCTTGATTTGTGATGAATCTCATATTAACCAGCTTTGTACTTTCATATGTCTTTAATAGTTAATATGAACAAAATGCATGCTGTTTGTAGTCCTCAGCACCCCTCTATTTGGTCTTCTTACCATTTGTAGCACCAATCCATGCTGTTTCCTGTCTCAATGAGACTTTTTCTATACAGCTATACAGATGACTTGCCCGGTGACATAACACTATGTCACTTCAGGGAAACCTGATGTTTGTGAAGCGCTTTGATGATGAACACGTTCCACGTGATGCAGCATAATTTCCAGTAACCCGGGCCTCATATGACGCGGCAGATATGATGCCAGCATCTCACGTGACACGTATCCTGTTCCTGGCTTTGGGAAATACATTTAAGTAGCGGTGACGGTTATCGCACTTATTGTGCACAAACATGATGGTTGTTCGGGGTTGGGCGGCCCTTAATATTGATATAGAACAGATGGGGTATGTGTGTTTGTAGGAGTTGCCCTATTATGCGTATGTGGGTTGTACCACTTTCTATTTGGTCATATACCCATGTGAGTTTGGTCAGGTGCTTTGAATGATGAATGGGCAGTCCACCACAGATGAGACTGATAATTAAGCATTAGCATGACAGATGATGTGACTCTACAGGCTATATAAGCATGACTATCACCATTACCTGCCCCTCACTTCTAACCTATGCTGACATATGAACGCAGCTCTATTTGCTCCCGTCTAAGATGATGATCCCCTGATGATTCTTGTGACAAAACGCGTTGGAAAAAGGACAGTAGGGACAGTAATAGAGTGCATGGGTAAAGAGCAGATGTGGACTGCCCTTCTAAGGGCAGGAGTTTTCTTCTGAGGGACAGTACTTCTTTGTTTTGGATGTAGGGACTGCTGTAGTTTGAAGTTCCGATGCCTGGACGATCACCTGGTCTGCTGCAATTGTATCTGTCCTGGTAAACTCCTGGATCCTGCGTGGAATCAATCTAATTTTTTCTTTGATCGATGTGAGTAGTGCGGTAAATACCGCTAACCGGTTCACTATAGTTATGCATATTTTTATACTCTAGGCCAGTGATGGTCAACCTTTTGAGCTCGGTGTGTCAAAATTCACCGAAAAAACAAGTATAACTCGCATGGTGTGTCACTTTGAGAAAAACCCATAATTTTGTAATATTTGTAGCTGCAATAACAAAAAGGTATCCTGGATATGGCCCCCATTCTGTTATATAGTCCCTTATGCTGGATATAGCCCCCATCCTGGTACATTATAATCCAACCTGGATATGGCCATCATCCTGGTATATAGCCCCCATGCTGAATATAGCCCCCATCCTGGTACATTATCCCTCATCCTGGATATGGCCCCCACCCTGGTATATAGCCCCTATGCTGGGATATAGCACCCCCTATCCTGGTATATAGCCCCTTTTCCTGGATATAGCCCCCCATACTGGGATATAGCACCCCCCCATCCTGGTACATTACCCCCCATCCTGGATATGGCCCTTATCCTGGTGCACACACAAAAATAATAAACAATATAACTCACCTATCCCTCGTTCCTCTTCATGCTGAAAGTGTCAGCAGCCTGACACTGATAACATAATCAGCTCTGCTACATTACCATGCCGCCATTGTCTCGCCTTCAAATGCTGTGCTGAAACTGTGATTTCATGCAGTCACTGTCAATCACAGCATCAGCATCCGGAGACAGGACATGGGCGGCACAGAATGAAGATGGCAATCAAAGTGTCATCATCCCGCCTCCGTATGCTGATGCTGTGATTGACACTGACTGCATGCAATCACAGTTTCAGCATCTGAAGGCGGAACAAGGTGGCACAGTAATGCAGCAGAGTGAATTATGTTATCGGCGGAGGAGAAACTGAGCCATGACATGTGTGTCAGGAGAAACGCCTTGGCGTGTCACTGCTGACACGCGTGTCATAGGTTAGCCATCACTGCTCTAGGCTGTCTTTTGCTTGTGTACGTAAGTACTTTTGTATAGGTGAATAGGCAATTGAGACGTCTTATCTGTGTTTGTTTGTTGTTGGCTTGTCTAGTATCCAATGGGGAATCCCCTACCCCCATTTTTAACGATTTAATAACAAAAGGTTATTTTAATGCTTGCTTAAATTTCAACACTACCCTGATGGTTGCTTAATTAATTACATCTCCTAGACCCCGTTGAGGTGAAGTAAAGAACAAGGGTTTAAAATAGTCTGACCTTACATTTTCTGACATGCCACCTAAGTAAAGGAGATAGGATTATTGTTGTTCATCTAAAGAAAATCCACACCAACATTAGGTAAAAATAGTTATAAAATCTATTTTTCATTTTTCGCTAGGCTTTTATCCAATACTTCAGGTTTAGATCTAGTCTCCTTTACTTTTTATTTAATCTGTACTAATTGATTCTACACATTTCATTGACTATAGTGTTTGATGAAGGAGAGATTATTAATTGTATTCTTTTTAATTACACATTAGAATCATGGGCCTATATGACTTGATTTGATTCAGGGCAGACCTGGAATACTAAACAAGGTTAATTGCTGAAGATTTTGAAACGTCTGATTTAGGCTGGCTTCACATTGCGGGATGGTTCCGATCAGTGGCTGTCCGTGTAAACCGGACAGCCCCGGACCGGTTTTTGGCCCCATAGTAGACTATGGGGCCGAATAGAAGCCAGATGGCAGCTCTCTGCCATCTGGTTTCTATCTGTCCAGGACAATCTGGGAGAATTCAGTATTCAGTAACGCTTGCAGCGTTTTTTTGTCCGAGAGGGGAATATCTCCTCTAATTGGCAATTCCCGGATTGTCCCGGATTGCCCAGGATTCGCCCGGATCCTCCTGGATCCGGGGCAATCCGGCACTCCCTAACATGGGAGCTTATGGGGCCGGATTGCCCCGGTCCAAGAGGATCCGGAAACCGGACCCCTGCGGCTGCACGCCGCAGTTCTTTCAGGGCCGCGGCTTGCTCCCTGCCAGCCACGGTCCTGATTCATCAGTGGCGGCAGCTGCGTGCGGGTGCACACTGGACCGGATGGCACATTAGCCCTCCGGTTCTGTATGCTGATCCGATCCGGGGCTGTCAGGTTCATCCTGACAGCCTCGGATCGGATCTGACCCGCAGTGTGAAGCCAGCCTTAATTTACTACAATACATACACCAGAATTTTCAACTTTAGGTGTTGGTGTTTTCAAGCCAGTATACCAAAATGGGCAGAGCATGAGTGGAATGGGGAATAGCTATATCCATCATATTTCCTGAAAAATTTGCCATTTTTACACCAGAAATTTCTGAGACTGGTGTATTGTATATTTCTGATGGAGGCATACAGCACTTGAAAGACATGCCAAATTTATTGAACGGTGTGCACCTCTTTGTGATTTAGGCACATCTTACTTCACTACACCCAATTGATTTTGTTTGAGTTTTTGTTATATATTCTCTAAATGCTTTAGCATTGGTAGTTCATTTAGGGAGCCTAAAATATTATTCTGCTGGGAATCCCTCCTTAAACATTGCATGTAACAATTTTGGTTAGTAAAAATAATTTCTTTAAAGCATCAATTTTCCATTTCTAAACCAATAATAAATCTGCTGGTAAAGATGTGAATGTAGGCTGAAGAAAAACCTACAAATTGCTCATCTTCTCTGCCAAGTCAACACACTATGCCCACTCAATCAAAAATCATTGTCTTAATATCTTAATTAGTTATTTAAGAGCTTTAATGGGTAAATTGCAACTTAACTGCTTCTTTTTTGCAACTTTGATACTAGAGAACAATTCTTCCTATTTACTTTTATTGTAATGTTTCTCAAATGGGAAAAAACTCCATTACTTACAACATGCAACTGAAGATAAGGTCATCTGAGTCCACAGAGCTCCTCATCTTAGAAATAACTGTGGTGGGATAGTTATTTTATGGCCATAACATGAGATTTAAAGATTTTTTATTTGCATTACTTAACTATATTAAAGGGAACCAACCACCCCAAATGACCCCCCGGACTGTTAATATGTGTCCCTACACCCAGCACACACATTTGGGGCAATCGTTTTTGCTAAAAAAAACTGTTTAGTAGAAGCTAAGATATAGCTTTATGAAGTTTAATAAATCAAGCCGAATGGGTGTTACCTAGCTTTGTCCTCCTGCATTTCTTCGTGCCTGTCAGCTTCCTCTCCCCTCCTCCCTTCAGTGAAGCCCTTCTGTGCAAGCCAAAAATGCCCCGCCTGTCTACTGCTGCCTGATAAATTATGCACGCCCATCTCTGCACCTAAGAGCCTGGCCGCGTCATGAAGGGGGCGGGGCTAGATCGCGTCATGCCGGAGCCCCGCCCCCTTTCATGTCGCGATATAGCCCCGCCCCCTTCATGACGCGGCCAGGCTCTTAGGTGCAGAGATGGGCGTGCATAATTTATCAGGCAGCAGTAGACAGGTGAGGCATTTTCGGCAACACAGAAGGGCTTCACTGAAGGGAGGAGGGGAGAGGAAGCTGACAGGCGCGAAGAAATGCACGAGGACAAAGCTAGGTAACACCCATTCGGCTTGATTTATTAAACTTTATAAACATATATCTTAGCTTCTACTAAACAGTTTTTTTAGCAAAAACGATTGCCCCAAATGTGTGTGCTGGGTGTAGGGACACATATTAACAGTCCGGGGGGGTCATTTGGGGTGGTTGGTTCCCTTTAACTTCAGGTTTCTGTACTGTTTGAAGTCTTCTCCTTGCTCCATGCCATGATAACTGCTCTCGCATTTGTCATTCACCAACCTGTGAGCATTTAACCTCTTCCTGATATGCTCCATACATGTTTGGTGCATATCAGGTGAGGATTTGTTTACCCTTTACATGATACTGTCAACCTCTGATTGCAGCATTTAAAGGGTATATCTGGGACTTTATAAAAAATGTGCCTAAGCACTAACTGGCAGGTAGTTGCTACCTATCTGTCTATTGTGCTCAATGCTGTTCTTCTCCACACAAAGCCATCACAGACTGATTTTCATCTTCTGCTGATGTCAGGAAAACAGAGTGGTGGACTCTTTGCTCTCTTGGTGAGCACAGTCAACTTCATGCTGATTGACAGCCGGCTCCTCCAGTTAGGTAGCAGGGAGCCAGCTCTCTATTAGCAAGACTGTTCTGTCTCCAGGATCTAATCTGTAATCTCTTATGGCCACTTTACACGCGGCAACAAGTAGATAGAAAACGGCAGGTGTCGGAGACAATTGTACCTTTTACCTTCAAAACACCTTGAAGTGGCTGCTTGTAAATCAGGTATCTGCAAGGTGTTTTTAAGGTAAAAGGTACAATTGTCTCCGACACCTGCCGTTTTCTATCTACCAGTTGCCGCGTGTAAAGTGGCCATTATTGTTTACTTTACAATAATACTGCATGCTTATTCACTAACATGTCTTGTGAAATTTCTGCACCCTAAGTAAGGCTAGGGTCACACTTGCAGATTTTACATGCGTTTTTGAGACTTGCGTTTTCTAAAAACGCATGTAAAAATGCACCCATAGGCCCCCATGCAAAAAACGCATGCCCAATAGCAAAAACGCATGCCCCAATAGCAAAAACGCATGTCTAAAGTGTCATGCGTTTTTGGCATGCGTTTTTGCACTTAAGTGAGGAGCTGCCTTGAAAAACGCATGCAAAAACGCATGGTACCATTTAGTGCGATATAAAAATGCATACGTTTCCCATAGGGCCCTATGTTAAAAAAAGCATGCGTTTTTAAAAACGCACCAAAAAACGCAGCTTGCAGTATTTTTGGTGCTGATTCAAAAATGCATGCAAAAATGCAGGGTGTCATAAAAGACCTTAAAAACACATGCAGAAATGTAAAAAAGCATGGAAAAACGCATGCTTTTTTTTTTAAGGCACCAAAAAAAACGCATGGAATGTGTGACCCTAGCCTAAGTTAATAACCCTTATCTATTGGTAGTGCTTTGGCTCCCTCTAGTAGCTGAAGTTTTGTGCGCAATTTCTATTTTCATCAATATGTCTGATTCTCCTCCTCCTTTGCAATGTATTATGGTAGTTCAGCCTCCACTTTCCATCCATGAAGAGACCCTCCATTTCGTCCCTCTTGCGATCACATAGCTGGTGAGTGTTTAAAATTTCTGCATCTATTTTCCACTCTAAGTGTTATCCCAGCTTAGGCTATGGTCACACTTGCAGATTTAACATGCGTTTTTGAGACTTGCGTTTTGTGAAATTGCATGCAAAAACGCATCCATAGGCCCTCATGTAAAAAACGCATGTCTAAGGCTAGGGTCACCCTTGGCATGCATTTTTCAAGGTGCTTTTTGGCAGCCTGCGTTTTTGCATGCGTTTTTGCTGATAGGTGTGGGGGGCCCTTAAAAAACGCATGCAAAAACGTATGTACCATTTAGTGCCATATAAAAACTCATGTGATCACTATAGGGCCCATGTTAAAAAACCGCACGTGTTTTGTAAAAAACGCATGCGTTTTTGAAAAAGCACCAAAAAATGCTGCTTGCAGTATTTTTTGGTGCTGAGCCAAAAACGCTTCCCAAAAACGCATGGTACATTCAGACATGCGTTTTTGCTATTGGGGCATGTATTTTTTGCATGGGGGCCTATGGATGCGTTTTTGCATGCGTTTTCACAAAACACAAGTCACAAAAACGCATGTAAAATCTGCAAGTGTGACCCTAGCCTAACTGCACCCTGCGTTTTTAGGATGCGTTTTTGGCTCAGCACCAAAAAATATTGCAAGCAGCATTTTTTGGTGCTTTTTCAAAAACGCGTGCGTTTTTTTAACATGGGGCCCTATGGGAAACGCATGTATTTTTATATGGCACTAAATGGTACATGCGTTTTTGCATGCGTTTTTTAAGGGACCCCCACACCTATCAGCAAAAATGCAGCCCAAAAACGCAGGCTGCCAAAAAGCACCATAAAAAACGCATGCCAAGTGTGACCCTAGCCTAAGTCCTCCTTGTCCACCAGCAACTCCATAAGATTTTTTCTGTTTTGTATCTTATGGAGTTGCTGGCTCCATGCTGCAATTTGCACCCTCATCACCTACAGGTGGTCTAGGGTCGAGATGGAGTCTGCCCACTGAGAAGTGGGGGGGTGGACAAGGAGGACAGGGATGTCAGCTTAGGACTCATCAGACCTGAAGTCACTTTGTCGCAGTTGATGAGCAAACAGACATTGGCCAATGTGTGTACGGCGGCCGTCACACTCATCAATATCGTGAGCGATATTGTTAGCGATCACGTGCACGCGCGATCGCTAACGATATCGCTCACATCGCTGGTGAGCTGTCACCAGCGATGTGGAGCAGTGAGATCGCTGGTAACTATGGTACACATCGGGTTACTAGGCGCCGCGCGGCGCTTAGTAACCCGACGTTTACCATAGATACCATCTCCCAGCATAGGCTGTGCCGCCGGGAGATCGTTCATCGTGGTGTCACACACCACGATGAAGCAGATTGTTCAAGCGTTTATCGCTTGATATGAGCTCCGGCTCTCATATCTGCGATGTCACGATCAAGCGATTTTACATTGTAAAATCGCTTGATTGCACGCAGCGATGCACAAACGATATCGCTTAAGCGATCAAAAAGCAGATCACTTAAACGATATCGTTAGCAATATTGAACCATGTGACGACCGCCTACCAAGAACTTCAGAGATAAAAAAATAAGATTTAGATTTTTTTTTTAAAAAAACATAAGTTTTTAAACTTTTTTCTCAAATATATATAGCTTGTTAGCATTTGTACATCATTGGTAGTAGCTGAGTGCTGCAGAGAACTTTTTTCTAGTTATTTGACCCAGCGTCCTTGCTGGCACCAGTTCACATTGTGTCTGTGAGTGCTGTGCAGTTTTTTTTCTGTTTTGTATCTTATGGAGTTGCTGGCTCCATGCTGCAATTTGCACCCTCATTACCTACAGGTGGTCTAGGGTCGAGATGGAGTCTGCCCACTGAGAAGTGGGGGGTGGACAAGGAGCATAGGGATATCAGCATTAGGACTCATCAGACCTGAAGTCACTTTGTCGCAGTTGATGAGCAAACAGACATTGGCCAATGTGTGTACCAAGAAATAAAAAAATAAGATTTTGAGTTTTTTGAAAAAAACGTTAGTTTTTAAACTTTTTTCTCAAATACGGTATATATAGCTTGTTAGCATTTGTACATCATTGGTAGTAGCTGAGTGCTGCAGAGTACTTTTTTCTAGTTTAGGGTTTTTAAGATTTGAAAAATAATTCTGATCTTTTTTCTATAGAAATGGAGTCAATCATGAGTATAGTCCTTGGTTAGTCCTGCATACCATGGACAAGAAACAAACTATGAGACCCTGAACTCTGGTCCTGAGACAATAACTTTAAAGCCTCTTTCACACATCTGAGCAAAAATACACATATGCGAGGTCATTTTTTTGGGGCCTGTGTGTTTGTGTCTCCCACATTGTTGGTCATGCACATCATGTCTTTGGAAACTTACCTGCCTCCGACACTGCTGTTTCTCTCTTCCGGTGCTGCTGCAGCTTACAGTGCAGTGAATATTTATGAGCTTAATGAGCGGCCCCAGAAGTGAAAGGAACACACCTGGAGATACGTGAGTATGAAATTCTTTATTTTTACACTACAAAGTCTTAGCTCATGTTTGTGCACACAGACGTCACACAGATGACATCCATGTGCAGGACCCATTTTGCACCCATTGACCTGAATGAGTCTGTGCAGCCAGCAAATAATGTCCATGTGGAGACACGAATGTGTGAAAGGGGTCATAGTGTAAAATGTGTGTACGTATGTAAGTGTCTCTGACATTTGGCTGCCCAGACTACAAATGTTCCAGAGATACGTACATGTGAAAGAGGCCTAAGGCTGGCTTCACACCACGGTTTTCGGGATCCGGGGCTGTCCGGTTCACTCCGGACAGCCCCGGATCCCGAAAACCGTGGTGTGAAGCCAGCCTTAGGCCTCTTTCACATGTACGTATCTCTGAAACATTTGTAGTGAACTGGTGCCAGCAGGGACGCTGGGTCAAATAACTAGAAAAAAGTTCTCTGCAGCACTCAGCTACTACCAATGATGTACAAATGCTAACAAGCTATATATATTTGAGAAAAAAGTTTAAAACCTTATGTTTTTTTAAAAAAAAATCTAAATCTTATTTTTTTATCTCTGAAGTTCTTGGTAGGCGGCCGTCACACGGTTCAATATTGCTAACGATATCGTTTAAGTGATCTGCTTTTTGATCGCTTAAGCGATATCGTTTGTGCATCGCTGCGTGCAATCAAGCGATTTTACAATGTAAAATCGCTTGATCGTGACATCGCAGATATGAGAGCCGGAGCTCATATCAAGCGATAAACGCTTGAACAATCTGCTTCATCGTGGTGTGTGACACCACGATGAACGATCTCCCGGCGGCACAGCCTATGCTCGGAGATGGTATCTATGGTAAACGTCGGATTACTAAGCGCCGCGCGGCGCCTAGTAACCCGATTTCAGCCCAATAGTATTTTTATGGGGCCAGATGGCATTGTTTTGCAATCCGGTTTCCATCTGTCCAGGAGGATCCGGGAGAATTCAGGTTTTTCTCCCGGACACAAAAATGCAGCTTGCAGCGTTCTTGTGTCCGGGGCAAATATCTGCCAAAATCTAATCCACCTGGATCCTCCCGGATCTAGCGCGATCTGGCGCCAGAGACTCCCATGTTAGGGGGCACTGAATCGCGCCGGATCCGAAAGAAAATTGGATTCGGCTCCCGGACGCCGCGTGCTGAAGCTCAGCGCCGGCCGGTGCTCAACTTCAGCACTGTGGAGAGCTCCCCGCTGACATTTCAGGACCGCAGCTAGCGCTTTTAAAATTTCAGCAGGGACAGCTCCTAAAACTTGCGATCTGCCAATTCCGGCAGAAAACAGGACCGAGGGCATACAGTCATGGCCAAAAGCATTGACACCCCTGCAATTCTGTCAGGTAATACTCAGCTTCTTCCTGAAAATGATTGCAATCACAAATTCTTTGGTATTATTATCTTCATTTAATTTGTCTTCAATGAAAAAACACAAAAAGAATTGTCCTAAAGCCAAATTGGATATAGTTCCACACCAAACATAAAAAAGGGGGTGGACAAAAGTATTAGCACTGTTAGTAAAATCATGTGATGCTTCTCTAATTTGTGTAATTAACAGCACCTGTAAGTTACCTGTGGCACCTAACAGGTGTTGGCAATAACTAAATCACACTTGCAGCCAGTGGACATGGATTAAAGTTGACTCAACTGCTGTCCTGTGTCCTTGTGTGTACCACATTGAGCATGGAGAAAAGAAAGAAGACCAAAGAACTGTCTGAGGACTTGAGAAACCAAATTGTGAGGAAGCATGAGCAATCTCAAGGCTACAAGTCTAGCTCCAAAGATCTGTATGTTTCTGTGTCTACTGTGCGCAGTGTCCTCAAGAAGTTTAAAGCCCATGGCACTGTGGCTAACCTCCCTAGATGTGGACGTAAAAGAAAAATTGACAAGAGATTTCAACGCAAGATTGTGCGGATGGTGGATAAAGAACCTCGACTAACATTCAAACAAGTTCAAGCTGCCCTGCAGTCCGAGGGTACAGCAGTGTCAACCCGTACTATCCGTCGGCATCTGAATGAATAGGGACTGTATGGTAGGAGACCCAGGAAGACCCCATTTCTTTCCCCGAGACATAAAAAAGCCAGGCTGGAGTTTGCCAAAACTTACTTGAGAAAGCCTAAAACGTTTTGGAAGAATGTTCTCTGGTCAGATGAGACAAGAGTAGAGCTTTTTGGGCAAAGGCATCAACATAGAGTTTACAGGAGGAAAAAAGAGGCATTCAAAGAAAAGAACACGGTCCCTACAGTCAAACATGGCGGAGGTTCCCTGATGTTTTGGGTTTGCTTTGCTGCCTCTGACACTGGACTGCTTGACCGTGTGCATGACATTATGAAGTCTGAACACTACCAACAAATTTTTCAGCATAATGTAGGGCCCAGTGTGAGAAAGCTGGGTCTCCCTAAGAGGTCATGGGTCTTCCAACACACTTCAAAAAGCACTAGAAAATGGTTTGAGAGAAAGCACTGGAGACTTCTAAGGTGGCCAGCAATGAGTCCATACCTGAATCCCATAGAACACCTGTGGAGAGATCTAAAAATGGCAGTTTGGAGAAGGCACCCTTCAAATATCAGGGACCTGGAGCAGTTTGCCAAAGAAGAATGGTCTAAAATTCCAGCAGAGCATTGCAAGAAACTCATTGATGGTTACCGGAAGTGGTTGATCGCAGTTATTTTGGCTAAAGGTTGTGCAACCAAGTATTAGGCTGAGGGTGCCAATACTTTTGTCTGGCCCATTTTTGGAGTTTTGTGTGAAATGATCAATGTTTTGCTTTTTGATTCATTCTTTTTTGTGTTTTTTTCATTGAAGACAAATTAAATAAAGATAATAATACCAAAGAATTTGTGATTGCAATCATTTTCAGGAAGAAACTGAGTATTATCTGACAGAATTGAAGGGGTGTCAATACTTTTGGCCATGACTGTATTTGCCCTCCGGTTCTGTTCTATCCGGGGCAGTCAGGTTCTGTCCGGAGCATCCTACAAAACGCCGGACAGAACCTGACAGCTCAAAACCGTTTATTGAATCGTGAATGATATCGTTTAAACGTCACGGGTTTGGAGTCGTTCAAATGACATTGTTAGGACGTTGTTGTGTGTAACACTGAGATTTGATTACAATAAATCGTTGGATCGTTGATCACAGATTTGAGAACATGTTCTCAAATCAGACGATCCACGATCAGCCAAACTCCTATATCGTGCTGCGTGACACCGTGATAATGATGCCGTTCACGACTGCGCCCATTCACAACAACAAGTATCGTTCGCTGGGTTGTGAGAAAAATAGCTGCTCGCTGGATCGCTGGTGCATCGTGCACGATATCTAGACGTGTGTTATCTCACCAACGATGTCTAAACGATGTCCTAACGACTGTGCGCCCACGAGATCGTTAGTGATATCGTTTCAACATTGAAGCGTGTAACGGTACCTTAAGACACATGCCTAGTTAACATTTGCATCAGTGATAACGTCCTGTGACATAAATATCAGATGATATATTTATGAGAGCAATGATAAATAATTAAGTCGTGTTACATGCCGGGAGAGACGACTTCTACAAAGTGATTCATTTTTCATGGCTTTTTGTATTTTACTAGATGGAACTTGAGCTTTTTTGAAAATAAATAAAACTAATTTTCCAAACTTTGTGGCCTTGGGGGTGTTAATAATTCACTAAAAGATGCTCTGTAATACAAACAGAGACTGGCAGCGATTATTTATTATGCAGTGGGTTAAGTTACTGGCTATGACTGTGGAGCTGGAGCTGAACCGATGATCCCTCCAACAAGCTAAAGTTATACAAATGTTGTGCAGTCACAGATTAACCGTGGCTACTGGGACTTTTGCAAATATTAAAATATTTTATTTTATGTAGTAAAAATGTAAAAATAAACATACAAGCAACATAAAAAGAAAAGAGAATGGATAAGAAAAATACATAATATTAGTAACAATGGTAGAAATAAAAAATGTACCGTAGTTTTCGCTTTATAAGCAGCACCCCAAATTTGGTGGAGGAAAAGAGAAAAAATAATTTTTTTATGTTAAATGGGGTCCATGTTATATTGCCAGTATCCATCTTACAATCAGTATATATGTCCCTCATCCTGGCATATATGTCCCCTATCCTGGTGTATATATATATCTCTCTTCCTGGTATATATGATCCCCATGGCTCCACAATGGCTTACCAAAGAGGGGGTTGCCATCGTTGGGCAGGTTTTCCGGAGGCAGGTTTCACGGGTCCATGGATTCTCCATTCACGGACATTTTTTGGAAGTCTCATACTCTAACAACCAGTTGCAGCTTGTGAATGAATCCAGGCACATAGAAAATGGTGGCGCCCACCGCACGCCACAACCCCACCGCAGCTCCAATCCCTCAGCTTTGTCTCTAACCTCCGTGGACCCGTGAAACATGCCTCCGGCACCCCCGCTCCGCGACCGCAATACCCCCTTCGGTAAAATATTTTTTCTTTTTTTTTTAAACATAAGATTCTGATTGTAAGAGGCACCCCTATTTTCCCCCCAATTTGGGGGGAAAAAAGTGTGTCTTCTAATGTAAAAATACAATAATTGGTATTTGAATCTAAAAGAAAAAATTCAAAGAAAGCAGAGCTCCGTTGAGGTTTGTAGTAAAAATAGTAAAAGTTAGGCTGTGTTCACACAATCTTAATTTTTCCATTGGGGTAAAATGGTACAATTATTCTAATCAGAGTTTAATCAGAGCTTGATCAGAGTGGGATCGTTTTTTTTCAGAGGGGGAGAGTAAAAAAGAAAAAAATTCTCCATTTTCTACACCTTGTCAGTCCGTGTCATCCGAGTGCAGTGTTCTTTTCCCGGACCCATAGACTTGACTGTCCAAGCGACATCCCATTCTCGAGGGCAAATCATGCATGCAGTGAGTTTTTCCTCTGACCACTCGATCTGAGGACAAAATCAGACGTATACTGGAGAACTGGTCACCTTGATGAGTCGTGCTAATAACTTGCATCATAGTTTTATAAAACTTGTAAGAATTTACCTAGCTGTTAATTCTTGGGCCGATTGTGCATTATGGCAACCTCAGTAAATTCAGCGCAGTGCAGAGATACAGTAACATGCAAAGGTTTTGGCACCTCTGGTCAAAATGACTGTTATTGTAAATAATTAAGCAAGTTGAAGATGAAATAATCTCTAATTGACATAAAGTTAAAATGACACATTTCCTTGTATATTAGGAAAAAAGGTTTCTCCAATCTATACATATTAAAAATTACGAAAAGGAAAATAGAGTGATGCAAAAGTTTGACCTTGGGACAGAAGTCAACAGGAAGGCCAAACATCTGATTTCATCAGAGTATGCTTTAGCTCTCTCTGGACTGGCTGAGCTCTATGCCTGGTTCTTCATGTGTCCTGGATGTACTGAACCAACTACTGTAAAGGTAAAGGACTCACAAGACTGTCTGCTGTGCCTTTCTTTCTGCTGCAACCTCACACCACTCATCTGTAGTACAACCCCTACAATCTACTTCACTTCTCAGCCTGCCCTATGCTGCAGGGGGGTATTCCATCTCTCTGCAAAAAACTATCCCTTGAGAATACTCATACAGTGCCGACCACCTAGTGGCTGGAAACCTTCAGCGGGCATCACAAACTCTTTTATTGTTTTTACTTTTTATTTTTTTTTCCAAATTTTTTTCACTTTTCCCCTTTTAATGTCAGCCGGGCTGCAGCACTGGGTACAGCCACTGTAAACTCTGACCGCTGGCCAAGTCTCTAAGTGCCCCAGCACTTAGCGCGAGACATAGGCACCTTCACTAAAGGGCATACAGTGAAGGAAATATTTGATCCCTTGCTGATTTTGTAAGTTTACCCACTGACAAAGACATGAACAGTCTATAATTTTAAGGGTAGGTTAATTTTAACAGTGATGGCCACTTTACACGCGGCCAGGGGCGTAACTACAATGGGTGCAGGGGTTGCGATCGCACCCGGGCCCTGCAGGCTAGGGGGGCCCCAAAAGTCCCTTTGGCCCATAGAAAAAGACTAATACTACTAAAGATTTGCAATAATTGGGGGCCCCGATGCGAACCTCCAACGGGGCCCCCAATTATTGCAAATCTTTAGTAGTATTAGTCTTTTTCTATGGGCCAAAGGGACTTTTGGGGCCCCCCTAGCCTGCAGGGCCCGGGTGCGATCGAGGCCTGAAGTTACCCCACTGCACGCGGCTACATTTCTAGCTTATCCACAGGTAACTTACTGGTTGCAGTGAAATCATGGAGACATTATTCCATTTGTACACAGCAACAAGATAGAACCATGTCTCCATGATTTCACTGCAGCCAGTAAGTTACCTGTGGATAAGCTAGAAATGTAGCCGAGTGTAAAGTGGCCATGAGAGATAGAATATTAAAAATAAAATCCAAAAGTCACATTGTCTAAACTATATAAATGTATTTGCATTTTGCAGAGAGAAATAAATATTTGATCCCTCTGGCAAGCAAGACGTAATACTTAATGTCAAAACCCTTGTTGGCAGCACAGCAGTCTGATTTTTTTGTAGTTGATGATGAGGTTTGCGCACATGTCAAGAGTAGTGTTGAGCGAGCATGCTCGGCACTACTCGGTACTCGCACGAGTATCACTGTACTCGGGCGACTCGCCGAGCACCGAGTAATCTCGCGATACTCGTGCTGTGCTCGTGGTCGTCATCTCTCCATGTTGGCGCTCTTTTGAGAGCCAGCCCATGTGCAGGGATTGGCTGACAGACCACTGCAATGCCACAGTCCTGTTAGTTGTGGCATAGCAGTGATTGGCCGCCCTGCACAGCGTGACCGAGCCTTTATAACTCCC
This sequence comes from Allobates femoralis, assembly GCA_033576535.1. NCBI lineage: Eukaryota > Metazoa > Chordata > Amphibia > Anura > Aromobatidae > Allobates > Allobates femoralis. The sequence continues at coordinate 148,117,893 of JARQOC010000009.1, forward strand.
GGCGCGCTGTGCTCGGCACACAGCCATCCAGACAGTGAGTGTAGGGAGAGTGTCTGCTGCTGATTAGGGACAGATTTGCGGCCCTCATAGGTAGATCCGGAGCAGGGCTGCAAACTGCTGCTGCTGACCACAACAGTCCTTCTCAGGACTAATCTAGGAGGACATAGGCAGGGTGATCCAGATCGGAGTCCAAGATTTCCAGTGACCAGAACAGTCCTTCTCAGGACTAATCTAGGAGGATCTAGGCAGGGTGATACAGATTGGAATCCAAGCTTTTCTGTGACCATTAGAGTCACCACACTCTTGTACTTAGTACCTTAATACAGGTTAGGGACTAAAATCCTCTCTTCAAACCATTACAGTCACCAGACAGGTGTACGTACTACCTTAATACAGGTTAGGGAACTAAAATCCTAACTCTTGTCATCAAAACAGTCACCAGACAGGTGTACGTACTACCTTAATACAGGTTAGGGACTAAAATCCTCTCTTCAAACCATTACAGTCACCAGACAGGTGTACATACTACCTTAATACAGGTTAGGGAACTAAAATCCTAACTCTTGTCATCAAAACAGTCACCAGACAGGTGTACGTACTACCTTAATACAGGTTAGGGAACTAAAATCCTAACTCTTGTCATCTCAACAGTCACCACACTGTTGTACGTCATACGTTTATACAGGTTAGGGAACTAAAATCCTAACTCTTGTCATCTCAACAGTCACCACACTGTTGTACGTCATACGTTTATACAGGTTAGGGAACTAAAATCCTAACTCTTGTCATCAAAACAGTCACCAGACAGGTGTACGTACTACCTTAATACAGGTTAGGGACTAAAATCCTCTCTTCAAACCATTACAGTCACCAGACAAGGTGTACGTACTACCTTAATACAGGTTAGGGAACTAAAATCCTAACTCTTGTCATCTCAACAGTCACCACACTGTTGTACGTCATACGTTTATACAGGTTAGGGAACTAAAATCCGAACTCTTGTCATCTCAACAGTCACCACACTGTTGTACGTCATACGTTTATACAGGTTAGGGAACTAAAATCCTAACTCTTGTCATCAAAACAGTCACCAGACAGGTGTACGTACTACCTTAATACAGGTTAGGGACTAAAATCCTCTCTTCAAACCATTACAGTCACCAGACAGGTGTACGTACTACCTTAATAAAGGTTAGGGAACTAAAATCCTAACTCTTGTCATCTCAACAGTCACCACACTGTTGTACGTCATACGTTTATACAGGTTAGGGAACTAAAATCCTAACTCTTGTCATCTCAACAGTCACCACACTGTTGTACGTCATACGTTTATACAGGTTAGGGAACTAAAATCCTAACTCTTGTCATCTCAACAGTCACCACACTGTTGTACGTCATATGTTTATACAGGTTAGGGAACTAAAATCCTAACTCTTGTCATCTCAACAGTCACCACACTGTTGTACGTCATACGTTTATACAGGTTAGGGAACTAAAATCCTAACTCTTGTCATCAAAACAGTCACCAGACAGGTGTACGTACTACCTTAATACAGGTTAGGGACTAAAATCCTCTCTTCAAACCATTACAGTCACCAGACAAGGTGTACGTACTACCTTAATACAGGTTAGGGAACTAAAATCCTAACTCTTGTCATCTCAACAGTCACCACACTGTTGTACGTCATACGTTTATACAGGTTAGGGAACTAAAATCCTAACTCTTGTCATCTCAACAGTCACCACACTGTTGTACGTCATACGTTTATACAGGTTAGGGAACTAAAATCCTAACTCTTGTCATCAAAACAGTCACCAGACAGGTGTACGTACTACCTTAATACAGGTTAGGGACTAAAATCCTCTCTTCAAACCATTACAGTCACCAGACAGGTGTACGTACTACCTTAATAAAGGTTAGGGAACTAAAATCCTAACTCTTGTCATCTCAACAGTCACCACACTGTTGTACGTCATACGTTTATACAGGTTAGGGAACTAAAATCCTAACTCTTGTCATCTCAACAGTCACCACACTGTTGTACGTCATACGTTTATACAGGTTAGGGAACTAAAATCCTAACTCTTGTCATCTCAACAGTCACCACACTGTTGTACGTCATACGTTTATACAGGTTAGGGAACTAAAATCCTAACTCTTGTCATCTCAACAGTCACCAACTGTTGTACGTCATACGTTATTACAGGTTAGGGAACTAAAATCCTAACTCTTGTCATCTACAACAGTCACCACACTGTTGTACGTCATACGTTTATACAGGTTAGGGAACTAAAATCCTAACTCTTGTCATCTCAACAGTCACCACACTGTTGTACGTCATACGTTTATACAGGTTAGGGAACTAAAATCCTAACTCTTGTCATCAAAACAGTCACCAACGTGTACGTACTACTTAATACAGGTTAGGAACTAAAATCCTCTCTTTCAAACCATACAGTCACCAACAGGTGTACGTACTACCTTAATACAGGTTAGGGAACTAAAATCCTAACTCTTGTCATCTCAACAGTCACCACACTGTTGTACGTCATACGTTTATACAGGTTAGGGAACTAAATCCTAACTCTTGTCATCTCAACAGTCACCACACTGTTGTACGTCATACGTTTATACAGGTTAGGGAACTAAAATCCTAACTCTTGTCATCTCAACAGTCACCAACATGTTGTACGTCATACGTTATACAGGTTAGGGAACTAAAATCCTAACTCTTGTCATCTCAACAGTCACCACACTGTTGTACGTCATACGTTTATACAGGTTAGGGAACTAAAATCCTAACTCTTGTCATCTCAACAGTCACCACACTGTTGTACGTCATACGTTTATACAGGTTAGGAACTAAATCCTAACTCTTGTCATCTCAACAGTCAACAGTCACCACACTGTTGTACGTCATACGTTTATACAGGTTAGGGAACTAAAATCCTAACTCTTGTCATCTCAACAGTCACCACACTGTTGTACGTCATAACGTTTATACGGTTAGGGAACTAAAATCCTAACTCTTGTCATCTCAACAGTCACCACACTGTTGTACGTCATACGTTTATACAGGTTAGGGAACTAAAATCCTAACTCTTGTCATCAACAGTCACACACACTGTTGTACGTCATACGTTTAATACAGGTTAGGGAACTAAAATCCTAACTCTTGTCATCTCACAGTCACCACACTGTTGTACGTCATACGTTTATACAGGTTAGGGAACTAAAATCCTAACTCTTGTCATCTCAACAGTCACCACACTGTTGTACGTCATACGTTTATACAGGTTAGGGAACTAAAATCCTAACTCTTGTCATCTCAACAGTCACCACACTGTTGTACGTCATACGTTTATATACAGGTTAGGGAACTAAAATCCTAACTCTTGTCTCATCTCAACAGTCACCACACTGTTGTACGTCATACGTTTATACAGGTTAGGGAACTAAAATCCTAACTCTTGTCATCCAAACAGTCACCAACTGGGTACGTCATACTTAATACAGGTTAGGAACTAAAATCCTACTCTTTCATCCAACAGTCACCACATGTTGTACGTACTACTCTTAATACAGGTTAGGGAACTAAAATCCTAACTCTTGTCATCTCAACAGTCACCACACTGTTGTACGTCATACGTTTATACAGGTTAGGGAACTAAAATCCTAACTCTTGTCATCTCAACAGTCACCACACTGTTGTACGTCATACGTTTATACAGGTTAGGGAACTAAAATCCTAACTCTTGTCATCTCAACAGTCACCACACTGTTGTACGTCATACGTTTATACAGGTTAGGGAACTAAAATCCTAACTCTTGTCATCTCAACAGTCACCACACTGTTGTACGTCATACGTTTATACAGGTTAGGGAACTAAAATCCTAACTCTTGTCATCTCAACAGTCACCACACTGTTGTACGTCATACGTTTATACAGGTTAGGGAACTAAAATCCTAACTCTTGTCATCTCAACAGTCACCACACTGTTGTACGTCATACGTTTATACAGGTTAGGGAACTAAAATCCTAACTCTTGTCATCTCAACAGTCACCACACTGTTGTACGTCATACGTTTATACAGGTTAGGGAACTAAAATCCTAACTCTTGTCATCTCAACAGTCACCACACTGTTGTACGTCATACGTTTATACAGGTTAGGGAACTAAAATCCTAACTCTTGTCATCTCAACAGTCACCACACTGTTGTACGTCATACGTTTATACAGGTTAGGGAACTAAAATCCTAACTCTTGTCATCAAAACAGTCACCAGACAGTGTACGTACTACCTTATACAGGTTAGGGAACTAAAATCCTCTCTTTCAACCATTACAGTCACCAACGTTGTACGTCATACTTATACAGGTTAGGGAACTAAAATCCTAACTCTTGTCATCTCAACAGTCACCACACTGTTGTACGTCATACGTTTATACAGGTTAGGGAACTAAAATCCTAACTCTTGTCATCTCAACAGTCACCACACTGTTGTACAGTCATACGTTTATACAGGTTAGGGAACTAAAATCCTAACTCTTGTCATCTCAACAGTCACCAGACTGTTGTACGTCATACGTTTATACAGGTTAGGGAACTAAAATCCTAACTCTTGTCATCTCAACAGTCACCACACTGTTGTACGTCATACGTATATACAGGTTAGGGAACTAAAATCCTAACTCTTGTCATCTCAACAGTCACCACACTGTTGTACGTCATACGTTTATACCGGTTAGGGAACTAAAATCTTAACTCTTGTCATCTCAACAGTCACCACACTGTTGTACGTCATACGTTTATACAGGTTAGGGAACTAAAATCCTAACTCTTGTCATCTCAACAGTCACCACACTGTTGTACGTCATACGTTTATACAGGTTAGGGAACTAAAATCCTAACTCTTGTCATCTCAACAGTCACCACACTGTTGTACGTCATACGTTTATACAGGTTAGGGAACTAAAATCCTAACTCTTGTCATCTCAACAGTCACCACACTGTTGTACGTCATACGTTTATACAGGTTAGGGAACTAAAATCCTAACTCTTGTCATCAAAACAGTCACCAGACAGGTGTACGTACTACCTTAATACAGGTTAGGGACTAAAATCCTCTCTTCAAACCATTACAGTCACCAGACAGGTGTACGTACTACCTTAATACAGGTTAGGGAACTAAAATCTTAACTCTTGTCATCTCAACAGTCACCACACTGTTGTACGTGATACCTTCATACAGGTTAGGGACTAAAATCCTCTCCTAAAACCATTCAAGTCACCAGACTGTTGTACGTCATACCTTGATACAGGTTAGGGACTAAAATCCTAATCTCTTGTGATCTGAATAGTCACCAGACTGGTGTACGTCATACCTTGATACAGGTTAGGGACTAAAATCCTCTCCTGTGACTGTTGTCGCTGTATACAAGCAAAATGCGCAAGGGCGTTGGCAAGGAACAAGGATGTGAACGTGATGGTGGTGCAGGCAGAGGCCGAGGTCGTGTGCAAGCACTAATTTCGCAACAAGAAAGTGGCACATCTACTCGCTCACACGTCCTGTCCCAAATTGTTGGGGCCCGCTGCAGTACTACGCTCTTGAACCAACACTAGTGTCAACAGCTTTTTATTTGGATAGCGGATAATGCTTCTAGTCTGATTGGCACCTCCACAAACACCCTGTCTTCCACACGGTGAATTGTCAGTAGCCGTGATACTGCACCGCACATTTCCCAACCTGATCCTCCTTCCTACCAACTGGCTGAGTGCACGTCCACGGACATTACTGATCCCACACTTGGACACTCGGAAATCCAGAAGTGTGTACCCATGGGTCAGTGGAGGTACATGGCAAATTGCCATTACAAAATTTAAATTCAGTTGTCATTTGTTGGTGGTGTGGTGAAGTCTGGCCCAATCCAACCCTTGTTCATCTTGATCTCAGTCAGCCTGTCAGCATTTTCAGTTGACAGGCGGTTGCGTTTATCAGTAATGATTCCACCTGCGGCACTGAAAACACGCTGTGACAAAATGCTAGCGGCAGTGCAGGCCAGGACTTCCAAGGCGTAGAGAGCCAATTCATGCCACGTGTCCAGCTTGGAGACCCAATAATTGTAAGGCACAGAGGAATCTCGCAGTACAGTTGTTCGATCGGCAAGGTACTCCTTCAGCATCTGACCAAACTTAGCATTTCTTGTGTCACTACCCCGCACCTCAGGGGCTGTGGTACGTGAGGGGCTGAGAAAACTGTCCCACCTCGTAAAGACTGTTCCCCTACCTTTGGCGGATTGGACTTGTGCCCCACTCGGCCGTACGCCTTGGTTGTCCACCGATTCCTGACCTATGCCGCTAGCGTTTTGTGAGGGGAATGATTTGCCTACTTCCGTGACTATGGCCTTCTGGAACTGCTGCGTTTTGGCTGACCTCTCCGCCTCAGGAATGACAGACATAAAGTTCTCCTTGTACCGTGGGTCTAACAGTGTTGCCAACCAGTACAGATTGTCGGCCAAGATGTTCTGAACGCGAGGGTCACGAGGCAGGCAGCTTACCATAAAGTCAGCCATGTGCGCCAGACTCTTAACAGCCATCACTTTAGTATCCAGACCAACACGATGACTGAACATGCTGTCCTCCTCCTCCTCCTCCTCCTCCTCATCTCCCCTGTCCTCTGGCCAGCCACGCAGAATCGAGGGTATGACTAGTGTGCATGTCATATCCTCAATTTGGCCAGAGAGTTGCTCCATGTCCTCATCCTCCTCCTCCTCGTCATAGTCCTCCACTGCACGTTGTGATGAGATGAGGCTGGACTCTGTGTTTTCACCCACACCCACTACTGTTTCTTGCTCCAAGTCATCGCGCTCGGCCTGCAATGCATCCTCTTTGTTTTTCAGCAGAGACCGTTTTAGAAGGCAGAGTAGTGGTATGGTGACGCTAATAATGGCGTCATCGCCGCTCACCATCTGGGTGGAGTCCTCAAAGTTTTGGAGGACGGTACATAGGTCGGACATCCATCTCCACTCCTCAGGTGTTATGTGTGGAGTTTGAACCATTTCCCGACGGCTTAGGTGATGCAGGTAGTCAACAACTGCCCTCTTCTGCTCACATATCCTGACCAACATGTGCAGAGTTGTATTCCAACGCGTGGGGACATCACACACCAGTCTGTGGGCCGTAAGACGCTAACGGCGCTGAAATCCGCCAAGGTCGGCTGAAGCAGCAGGTGACTTGCGAAAATGTGTAGACAGAAGGCGAACTTTTACCAGCAGTTCAGACAGCTCTGGGTATGACTTTAGAAACCTCTGAACCACCAGGTTGAGCACGTGGGCCACGCATGGAACATGCGTCAGCTGGCCTCGCCTCAAAGCTGCCACCAGGTTCCGGACATTGTCACACACAACCTTTCCTGGCTTTAGGTTCAGAGGTGTGAGCCAGTGATCTGCCTGCTGTTTCAGAGCTGTCCACACCTCTTCTGCATTGTGGGGTTTGTCACCTATGCAGACTAGCTTCAGCACAGCCTGTTGCCGCTTCGCAGAGGCAGTGCTGCAGTGCTTCCAGCTTGGGACTGGTGTGGAGGGTACAGTGGATGAGGATGAGCAGGAGGAGGAGGAGGCTGAAGAGCATGACATTCCGGAGCTGTAGAGTGTCGGTGAAACCCTGACAGAGGTCAGGCCTGCTATCCTTGGTGTGGGAAGGACGTGTTCCGTCCCTCGATCAGACTGTGTCAGAGCCTCCACAATATTAACCCAGTGTTTTGTCAAGGAGATGTAGCGGCCTTGCCCACAAGCACTTGTCCACGTGTCTGTGGTTATACACTTCAGCCCCTGACCTTACCCCTGCGGTATTAAAGAACAGCAATGACTGTCTAGCTGCAGTTTCCAATATCATGTCCACTCTCTATTTGAAACTAAACCTTTCCAAAACTGAACTTCTTCTGCTCCCCCCATCCACTAACCTCCCTAAATCGGACATCTCTCTCTCAGTTTGTGGCACCACGATAATGCCTAGGCAGCAGGCTCGTTGTCTGGGTGTTATGTTTGACACCGATCGCTCCTTCTCCTCCCACACACAATGTCTCGTCCGCTCATGTCACTTACACTTGAACAATATCTCCAGAGTCCGTCCCTTTCTCACCCTGTAAACAACAAAAACCCTCACCGTGGCCCTAATCCATTACCGCCTTGACTATTGCAATTCTCTATTAAGCGGCCTCCCCCTCACCAGAGTTTCTCCTCTCCAGTGCATCCTTAATGCAGCAGCCATGATCACCCATCTGGCCAATCGTTACTCAGATGCCTCTGCTCTGTGCCAGTCATTGAACTGGCTGCCCGTATACTACAGCATCAAATTCAAATTGCTTCTTATCACCCACAAAGCTATTCACAGTGCAGCACCCCCCTACCTCTCCTCCCTCATCTCTGTCTATCACCCCACTCACGCTCTACGTTCCTCAAATGACCTTCGACTGACATGGGTAATAATCCGATCCTCCCACTCCCGGCTCCAAGACTTCTCCAGAGCCGCACCAAACCTCTGGAATGCTTTACCAAAAGAAATCAGGACTATCCACAACTTGCATGGCTTCATACGATCCCTAAAAACGCATCTTTTTAAGGCGGCCTATCATACTCCCTAATAGAAGTCCTTTGTACTGTTGATAGTGGGCTATCCCTCTGGACATTACTCTTCTACAAACTCCACCAAACCAAAAAGGTCTACACAGACTGTATAATGACCATCCATGTAAGCTTAGTTCTATGCCCCATTTCCTCGAGATGCCTGGACCATCAGTGCAATAAGCCCCTGTACCTTGTGCAACCCCTATCCCGTTGTAGATTGTAAGCTCTTTTGAGCAGGGTCACCTTCATTTCTTGCTTTATTTTTTGTATTTTATTTTGTACATTGATTCTATGCCTATTGTTTTGTATCCAATTATTCTACTGTATTTGTTCTCTACTGTAATTACTGTATTATATTTTCTGTACTCTAACCCTACATTGTAAAGCGCTGCGTAATATGTTGGTGCTATATAAATAAAGCTGTATTATTATTATTATTATTCGGTGGACTTTGGCTGAAACAGCGTTGTTCCGGGCACGTGTGATGCTGTTGGACACGTGGTAATGCAATGCGGGGACGGCACATCTGGAGAAATAGTGGCGGCTGGGGACCGAGTAACGTGGGACAGCAGCCGCCATCAGGTCGCAGAATGCTTCCGTCTACACCAGCCGGAAAGGCAACATTTGTAGCGCAATGAGTCGCGAAATGTGATCATTCAGGACTGTGGCATGTGGGGCGTTGGCAGCGTATTTGCGCCTGCGTTCAAATGTTTGCTGAATGGATAATTGAACACTGCGCTGGGACAAGGACGTGCTTGATGGTGGTGTAATTTGTACGTGGGCAACTTCAGGTGCAGGGCCGGAGGCTTGTTCGCGGCCAGCATGGACAGGGGATTGGCTCGCACGCACAACAGGCAAAGACGTAGCAGTGACATCAGCAAGCACCGCTCCTCGACTCTGTTGTACTTTCCACAAAGTCGGGTGCTTGGCTGACATGTGCCTGATCATGCTGGTGGTGGTCAGGCTGCTACTTTTCGTACCCCTGCTGATGCTGGCATGGCAGGTCTTGCAAATGGCCTTTTTAGAGTCATCTGGAGCCAACTGAAAATACTGCCAGACTCGGGAAGACCTAACATTTGCACAGGCACCTTGTGTCGTGTTGTTGTTCCGGGGAACGGTTGCCTGCCTTATGCCTGCGTACCCGACCCTGCTTCGTACTGCCTGTTGGGATGCTATGCCTCCCTCCCCCTGTGCACTGCTGTCCTCGCTCTGCATATACTCCTGCCAGGTTGGGTCAGCTACTGGATCATCCACCACGTCGTCTTCCTATTCTTTGGCTAATCGCTGGACTGATCCTCCTTCTCCTCATGTGCCACCATGATGACCGTTACAATAGTTTGGCTGTTGTTTCAGGTATACCCCCAGTGGTAAATTTTTACGCCCATTCTTTTTGAATGGCCATTACAAAGACAGGATACCCGCATCTTTTCAATGTGAAAAATGTTTTGAGGCCCTCCTGCACGTCTCTATCCAGGGACAATGTGGAGCCTCCTAATTTTTGGATGCCCTGACCAAAGGGCTATACTACAATACACCCACTTGAGGGTTACAGGCCCTACTACATGTCTGTAAGCATGGGTCATTGTTGAACCTCCCAATTTTTGTCTGCCCTGACCAAAGGGCTATACTACAATACACCCACTTGAGGGTTACAGGCCCTACTACATGTCTGAATGCATGGGTCATTGTTGAACCTCCCAATTTTTGTCTGCCCTGACCAAAGGGCTATACTACAATACACCCACTTGAGGGTTACAGGCCCTACTACATGTCTGTAAGCATGGGTCATTGTTGAACCTCCCAATTTTTGTCTGCCCTGACCAAAGGGCTATACTACAATACACCCACTTGAGGGTTACAGGCCCTACTACATGTCTGAATGCATGGGTCATTGGTGAACCTCCCAATTTTTGTCTGCCCTGACCAAAGGGATATACTACAATACACCCAGTTCTTAACAGGCCCTCCTGCACGTCTCTATCCAGGGACAAAGAGGAGCCTCCCAATTTTTGTCTGCCCTGACCAAAGGGCTATACTACAATACACCCAGTTCTTAACAGGCCCTCCTGCACGTCTCTATCCAGGGACAAAGAGGAGCCTCCCAATTTTTGTCTGCCCTGACCAAAGGGCTATACTACAATACACCCACTTGAGGGTTACAGGCCCTACTACATGTCTGAATGCATGGGTCATTGTTGAACCTCCCAATTTTTGTCTGCCCTGACCAAAGGGCTATACTACAATACACCCACTTGAGGGTTACAGGCCCTACTACATGTCTGAATGCATGGGTCATTGTTGAACCTCCCAATTTTTGTCTGCCCTTACCAAAGGGCTATACTACAATACACCCACTTGAGGGTTACAGGCCCTACTACATGTCTGTAAGCATGGGTCATTGTTGAACCTCCCAATTATTGTCTGCCCTGACCAAAGGGCTATACCACAATACACCCACTTGAGGGTTACAGGCCCTACTACATGTCTGTAAGCATGGGACATTGTTGAACCTCCCATTTTTTGTCTGCCCTGACCAAAGGGCTATACTACAATACACCCAATTCTTAACAGGCCCTCCTGCACGTCTCTATTCAGGGACAAAGAGGAGCCTCCCAATTTTTGTCTGCCCTGACCAAAGGGCTATACTACAATACACCCACTTGAGGGTTACAGGCCCTACTACATGTCTGAATGCATGGGTCATTGTTGAACCTCCCAATTTTTGTCTACCCTGACCAAAGGGCTATACTACAATACACCCACTTGAGGGTTACAGGCCCTACTACATGTCTGAATGCATGGGTCATTGTTGAACCTCCCAATTTTTGTCTGCCCTGACCAAAGGGCTATACTACAATACACCCACTTGAGGGTTACAGGCCCTACTACATGTCTGAATGCATGGGTCATTGTTGAACCTCCCATTTTTTGTCTGCCCTGACCAAAGGGCTATACTACAATACACCCAGTTCTTAACAGGCCCTCCTGCACGTCTCTATCCAGGGACAAAGAGGAGCCTCCCAATTTTTGTCTGCCCTGACAAAAGGGCTATACTACAATACACCCACTTGAGGGTTATAGGCCCTACTACATGTCTGAATGCATGGGTCATTGTTGAACCTCCCAATTTTTGTCTGCCCTGACCAAAGGGCTTTACTACAATACACCCACTTGAGGGTTACAGGCCCTACTACATGTCTGAGTGCATGGGTCATTGTTGAACCCAGGGCCGGCGTCAGCACCCGGCGTACCCGGGCAAGTGCCGGGGCCCTGACCTGACAGAGGGGCCCACCGCTGCCCACACACATCTTACGGTCACGCTGCAATAATTATTTTCCTTTTTTATTCCCTCTCTGCAAAGTTCCGTGACAGTCCCTGTCACGTTGCCAAGGCCGCGGTCGGGTATCCAAGGGGCGTGCCCGCACCACTCCCAGCAACACCCACATCCAATCCGAGGGAAGCGGCTTCTGCACCCTCCCGGCAGTGGAAGTGCAGAGTCTGAATATGGCTGCCGGCAGGGATCAGTCCAGGCTCCAGGCCAGGGTTACAGACTCTAGTGTTTCTTCCTTTTGTTCTCCCTGGACTGGGGCCGCCAGGAGGAGTTCAGCCCCGGACACTCCACACACTCCCTGCCTGTCGGGGCTGCCGCAGCTGACTGCAGGTAATGGCAGTGAGAACTTGAACGTGTGTGTCCTATGCCTGGCTGCAAGGGTTAACAGTGATGGCAGAGAGGGGCCTGGCTGCAGTTGTTAACAGTGATGGCAGAGAGGGGCCTGGCTGCAAGGGTTAACAGTGATGGCAGAGAGGGGCCTGGCTGCAGGGGGTGATGGCAGAGAGGGGCCTGGCTGCAGGGGTTAACAGTGATGGCAGAGAGGGGCCTGGCTGCAAGGGTTAACAGTGATGGCAGAGAGGGGCCTGGCTGCAAGGGTTAACAGTGATGGCAGAGAGGGGCCTGGCTGCAAGGGTTAACAGTGATGGCAGAGAGGGGCCTGGCTGCAGGGGGTGATGGCAGAGAGGGGCCTGGCTGCAGGGGTTAACAGTGATGGCAGAGAGGGGCCTGGCTGCAAGGGTTAACAGTGATGGCAGAGAGGGGCCTGGCTGCAGGGGTTAACAGTGATGGCAGAGAGGGGCCTGGCTGCAGGGGTTAACAGTGATGGCAGAGAGGGGCCTGGCTGCAGGGGTTAACAGTGATGGCAGAGAGGGACCTGGCTGCAAGGGTTAACAGTGATGGCAGAGAGGGGCCTGGCTGCAAGGGTTAACAGTGATGGCAGAGAGGGGCCTGGCTGCAAGGGTTAACAGTGATGGCAGAGAGGGGCCTGGCTGCAAGGGTTAACAGTGATGGCAGAGAGGGGCCTGGCTGCAAGGGTTAACAGTGATGGCAGAGAGGGGCCTGGCTGCAAGGGTTAACAGTGATGGCAGAGAGGGGCCTGGCTGCAAGGGTCAACAGTGATGAACGAGAGGGGCCTGGCTGCCAGGGCAGACAGCCTACAGGTGTGGACAGACAGCTACAGGTGGGGACACAGCACAAAGGTGTGGGGAGACAGCGTACAGGTGGGGAGACAGCACAAAGGTGTGGGGAGACAGCGTACAGGTAGGGACACAGCACAAAGGTGTGGGGACACAGCACAAAGGTGTGGGGAGACAGCACAAAGGTGTGGGGAGACAGCACAAAGGTGTGGGGAGACAGCACAAAGGTGTGGGGAGACAGCACAAAGGTGTGGGGAGACAGCACAAAGGTGTGGGGAGACAGCGTACAGGTGGGGACACAGCACAAAGGTGTGGGGAGACAGCACAAAGGTGTGGGGAGACAGCGTACAGGTGGGGACACAGCACAAAGGTGTGGGGAGACAGCATAAAGGTGTGGGGAGACAGCGTACAGGTGGGGAGACAGCACAAAGGTGTGGGGAGACAGCACTAAGGTGTGGGGAGACAGCGTACAGGTGGGGACACAGCACAAAGGTGTGGGGACACAGCACAAAGGTGTGGGGAGACAGCACAAAGGTGTGGGGAGACAGCACAAAGGTGTGGGGAGACAGCACAAAGGTGTGGGGAGACAGCACAAAGGGTGTGGGGACAGAGCACAAAGGTGTGGGGACAGAGCACAAAGGTGTGTGGGAGACAGCGTACAGGTGGGGACACAGCACAAAGGTGTGGGGAGACAGCACAAAGGTGTGGGGAGACAGCATACAGGTGGGGACACAGCACAAAGGTGTGGGGAGACAGCACAAAGGTGTGGGGAGACAGCGTACAGGTGGGGACACAGCACAAAGGTGTGGGGAGACAGCACTAAGGTGTGGGGAGACAGCATACAGGTGGGGACACAGCACAAAGGTGTGGGGAGACAGCACAAAGGTGTGGGGAGACAGCGTACAGAGAGGGGAGAGACAGTGCACAGTGCTGGAGAGAGAGAGCACGAGAGGAATTATATTTATGGGGTTGTACATATAGATGTATAATACAGTCCACCGCCTTTATATTATATAAATATATAGCCAGTATGGGTTAAAGGGGGCCCACTGAGACTCTTTCGCCGGGGCCCACATAATCCTGGAGCCGGCCCTGGTTGAACCTCCCAATTTTTGTCTGCCCTGACCAAAGGGCTATACTACAATACACCCAGTTCTTAACAGGCCCTCCTGCACGTCTCTATCCAGGGACAAAGAGGAGCCTCCCAATTTTTGTCTGCCCTGACCAAAGGGCTATACTACAATACACCCACTTGAGGGTTACAGGCCCTACTACATGTCTGAATGCATGAGTCATTGTTGAACCTCCCAATTTTTGTCTGCCCTGACCAAAGGGCTATACTACAATACACCCACTTGAGGGTTACAGGCCCTACTACATGTCTGTAAGCATGGGACATTGTTGAACCTCCCAATTTTTGTCTGCCCTGACCAAAGGGCTATACTACAATACACCCAGTTCTTAACAGGCCCTCCTGCACGTCTCTATCCAGGGACAAAGAGGAGCCTCCCAATTTTTGTCTGCCCTGACCAAAGGGCTATACTACAATACACCCACTTGAGGGTTACAGGCCCTACTACATGTCTGAATGCATGGGTCATTGTTGAACCTCCCAATTTTTGTCTGCCCTGACCAAAGGGCTATACTACAATACACCCACTTGAGGGTTACAGGCCCTACTACATGTCTGAATGCATGGGTCATTGTTGAACCTCCCAATTTTTGTCTGCCCTGACCAAAGGGCTATACTACAATACACCCAGTTCTTAACAGGCCCTCCTGCACGTCTCTATCCAGGGACAAAGAGGAGCCTCCCAATTTTTGTCTGCCCTGACCAAAGGGCTATACTACAATACACCCACTTGAGGGTTACAGGCCCTACTACATGTCTGTAAGCATGGGTCATTGTTGAACCTCCCAATTTTTGGCTGCCCTGACCAAAGGGCTATACTAAAATACACCCACTTGAGGGTTACAGGCCCTACTACATGTCTGTAAGCATGGGACATTGTTGAACCTCCAAATTTTTGTCTGCCCTGACCAAAGGGCTATGCTACAATACACCCAGTTCTTAACAGGCCCTCCTGCACGTCTCTATCCAGGGACAAAGAGGAGCCTCCCAATTTTTGTCTGCCCTGACCAAAGGGCTATACTACAATACACCCACTTGAGGGTTACAGGCCCTACTACATGTCTGAATGCATGGGTCATTGTTGAACCTCCCAATTTTTGTCTGCCCTTACCAAAGGGCTATACTACAATACACCCAGTTCTTAACAGGCCCTCCTGCACGTCTCTATCCAGGGACAAAGAGGAACCTCCCAATTTTTGTCTGCCCTGACCAAAGGGCTATACTACAATACACCCACTTGAGGGTTACAGGCCCTACTACATGTCTGAATGCATGGGTCATTGTTGAACCTCCCAATTTTTGTCTGCCCTGACCAAAGGGCTATACTACAATACACCACTTGAGGGTTACAGGCCCTACTACATGTCTGAATGCATGGTCATTGTTGAACTCCCAATTTTTGTCTGCCCTGACCAAAGGGCTATATACAATACACCCAGTTCTTAACAGGCCCTCTCAGTCTCTATCCAGGGACAAAGAGGAGCCTCCCAATTTTTGTCTGCCCTGACCAAAGGGCTATACTACAATACACCCATTGAGGGTTACAGGCCCTACTACATGTCTGAATGCATGGGTCAAATCAATTTTGCTGCTGACAAAGTATACTCAATACACCATTGTTAAGCCCTACTATTACAGGCATGGACCTCCCAATTTTGTCTGCCCTGACAAAGGCTATACTACAATACACCCACTTGAGGTTACAGCCCTACACAGTCTGAAGCATGGGCATTGTAACCTCCAATTTGTCTGCCCTGACCAAAGGCTTACTACAATACACCCATTGAGTTACAGCCCTACTACTTTGATCATGGTCATGTAACTCCAATTTTGTCTGCCCTGACAAAGGGCATACTACAATACACCCAGTTTACAGCCCTACTCTATCAGGGCAGAACCTCCCAATTTTTGCTGCCCTGACAAAGGCATACTACAATACACCACTTAGTTACAGCCCTACTCATTCTATCATGCATGTGAACCTCCAATTTGTCTGCCCTGACCAAGCTATACTACAATACACCCACTTAGTTACAGGCCTACTACATTCTGAAGCATGGACATTGTGAACCTCCCAATTTTGTCCCTGACAAAGGCTATACTACAATACACCCACTGAGGTTACAGCCCTACTACATGTCTGAATGCATGGTCATTGTTGAACCTCCCAATTTTTGTCTGCCTGACAAAGGCTATACTACAATACACCCATTTACAGCCTCTACGTCTTCGGGGCTGCTACAAGGCTACTAAATCCTTTAGCCCTCTCTATCAGAAGACCCAATTTTGTCCTGACCAAGGTCCAATACACCTTACACCTACATCGAGGCAGTGAACCCAATTTGCTGCCCTACAAAGCTACTAAAACACATTACGCCCTTCATTCAGCAGGACCCCATTTTTTTGCTACAAGACTACAATACCATTTAGCCTCTCATCTATCAGCAGACCTCCCATTTGTCCTGACAAAGCTAACAATCACCTTACCCATTCTCAGCAGTGACTCCAATTTGCCCCTGACCAGCTATATAATACACCATTACAGCCTCGTCTACGGCAGGACCCAATTTTGTCTCCCTGACAGGTATACACATAACCCATTATACAGCCCTCAGTCGACAGCAGTTTTCCCCTCCCATTAGTCTCCTACAAAGCTATCTACAAACACACCACATTACAGCCTCCATTCACAGATGTACCTCAATTTTGTCTGCTACAAGGCTTACAATACACCATTTACAGGCCTCTCTCTAGCATGACCCATTTGCTCTGACAACTATCTAATCACATTCACCCTCTCAGCTACGGACAGGACCATTTTGCGCTGACAAGCATACATACACATTCAGGCCCTCTACTCTACGGGCATGTGTTAACCCAATTTTCCCACAAAGGCTTACAATACACCACTAACAGCCCTACTATCTGGACATGGACCTCAATTTTCTCCACAAGTACAATACCCCATTTACACCTCCTTTCGCAAGAACTCCAATTTTCCCTCAAGGCTAACTCAATACACCCTTGAGGTTACGGCCCTACTACATGTCTGAAGCATGGGTCATTGTTGAACCTCCCAATTTTTGTCTGCCCTGACCAAAGGGCTATACTACAATACACCCACTTGAGGTTACAGGCCTACTACATGTCTGTAAGCATGGGACATTGTTGAACCTCCAATTTTTGTCTGCCTGACCAAAGGGCTATACTACAATACACCCAACTTAGTTACAGGCCTCTCAGTCTCTAGGGCATGTTGAACCTCCCAATTTTTGTCTGCCCTGACCAAAGGGCTATACTACAATACACCCATTGTGGTTACAGGCCCTCTCATGTCTGAATGCATGGGCATTGTTGAACCTCCCAATTTTTGTCTGCCCTGACAAAGGGCTATACTACAATACACCCACTTGGGGTTACAGGCCCTACTACATGTCTGAATGCATGGGTCATTATTGAACCTCCCAATTTTTGTCTGCCCTGACCAAAGGGCTATACTACAATACACCCAGTTCTTAACAGGCCCTCCTGCACGTCTCTATCCAGGGACAAAGAGGAGCCTCCCAATTTTTGTCTGCCCTGACAAAAGGGCTATACTACAATACACCCACTTGAGGGTTACAGGCCCTACTACATGTCTGAATGCATGGGTCATTGTTGAACCTCCCAATTTTTGTCTGCCCTGACCAAAGGGCTTTACTACAATACACCCACTTGAGGGTTACAGGCCCTACTACATGTCTGAATGCATGGGTCATTGTTGAACCTCCCAATTTTTGTCTGCCCTGACCAAAGGGCTATACTACAATACACCCAGTTCTTAACAGGCCCTCCTGCACGTCTCTATCCAGGGACAAAGAGGAGCCTCCCAATTTTTGTCTGCCCTGACCAAAGGGCTATACTACAATACACCCACTTGAGGGTTACAGGCCCTACTACATGTCTGTAAGCATGGGTCATTGTTGAACCTCCCAATTTTTGGCTGCCCTGACCAAAGGGCTATACTAAAATACACCCAGTTTTTGTTTACAGGCCATCCTGCATGTCTCTATCCAGGGGCATTGGTGAACCTCCAAATTTATGACTGCCCTTGCAATGGAAGATACTACTATAGACCCAGTTCCTCAAAATGGGCACTTTATTTGTAGACAGGGCTTCAGGTACGTCTCTTGTCAGGGTCATCGGAGTGTCGCACAATGTTTTCACGTAAAATCTTTTATGTAATCACAAAAAGTGACATACACCTGCTGTATCTCACTATTGGGTATGTGCCCTTAACATTTCCACCATAAATATTCATTTTGGTGTCATTTTGGAAGGTTTTCTGGACACTCCGTAAAATTGGCGTGAAATTCGGACAACATTGTTCACAGCTGTGACTTTTGAGTGAGAAATGCTTCCAGGGGTCTTCCCCATGGTGTTGCCACTGAGACATTTGTGACATTTTTAGGGTTTTTCCAGGCAGCCGGCAGGCATTTCATAAAAATACTCGTGTCTCCCATAGGATAACATTGGGCTCGTTACTCGGGCCGAGTACACGAGTATCTCGGGATGCTCGGCCCGAGCTTCGAGCACCCGAGCATTTTAGTACTCGCTCATCACTAGTCAAGAGGAAGTTTTGTCCACTCCTCTTTGCAGATCATCCCTAAATCATTAAGATTGTGAGGCTGTCGCTTGACAACAAAGAGGTTCAGCTCCCTCCATACGTTTTCTATGGGATTAAGGTCTGGAGACTGGCTAGACCGCGCCATTAATTTAATGTGCTTCTTTTTGAGCCACTCTTTTGTTGCCTTGGCTGTTTGTTTTGAGTCATTGTCGTGCTAGATGACTCACCCACGACCCATTTTTAATGTCCTGGTGGAGGGGCGGAGATTATTGTTGCGCCCCACTACATAGGTGCCACAAAAGCGGTACTGCACCCAGAAAAGCGGTGTAGTCACCCCACTGCAATTGGAACTATGGTCACTGGGTGGAACCCTAGAGCAAACACCCACACACTAGAGTAGTAGGTGGGAGGGACCCCTGGAGGAGATATAGTGGCCTCAAGGGGGAACTAGGTAGCTCAGATGAGTTGTCAGTGAGAGAGATGGAGTAAGAGCTGGAGCAAGGAGGGTCTCCTCGGCTGAGGAGCCCAGAAAGTACAGATCCCAGAGAAACGAGGGAAGGAACGGAGGCTCAGCAGTGAGCTAGTTCAAAGGGAGGAAAACGGGTACCGGAGCCCGTAACTCTGAGTTCCTACACGGCTCACAGAGAATCTGACGAACGGGGATATTGCAGATACAGCCCCAGTCTCCTGAGTGAGTCAAGAAAAGGGAGCCAAAAGCTAGGAGCAGAGGCCACTGCATAGCTTAGAGAAGGTTGTCCCGGAGACCGCACAGGAGGGAAGGAGACAGAACGAAAAGCAGCAGGAGGTCAGATCGTCTTTATGAGTCAGACTTCACTGCCACTGGGAGGCAAGGAAAGAAAGGAAAAAGAAAGGAACATAAGGAGGGATCCATCTACGGCCAGAAATTCCATTTGCAGCATCCATTGCATTTGCCGTTATACCATCTACTGCACTGCTGAACTGTATGACTTTGGAGAAGTTCTTAGTAAAGTTACCCAGTGAAGTGAAGTCCCGACTCTGCTGCATCCTTTCCCATTATAAACTGTTTTCTTACAGCATTGCTGCCCCGGTTGTCCCGTCTCGCCTGCAGGGGACTAATTCATCTAAGCCGCGATACTATCGACCACTGGAGGGCTGTGGCGGTGCTGGTGAGCACCACCAGACACTGCAGGTGGCGTCTCGAAGGCAAAAACTTTGTACATAATCCCCTGTAAATAAATCCCATCCCCTCATTAGTTGACCCCCGGGGCCATGGCCTCGGACCAGCCACCAGTGACATCCCAGGAGACCTGAAACCGCCCGAGAGCTGAGTACCCGAGCCCTGGGTGCGCGTCATTATCACTCAGGATTTTACGGTATATGGCTCCATCCTTCGTCCCATTCATGTGGTGAAATAGCCCTGTCCCCTTAGCAAAGAAACACTCCCAAACATAATATTTCCACTACCATGCTTGACTGTGGGGATGTTGTTCTTTGGGTCATAGGTAGCATTTCTCTTCCTCCAAATATGGTGAGTTGAGTTAATGCAAATAGCTTAATTTATGTCTCATTTGACCACAGCACCTTCTCGCAATCACTCTCAGAAGCACCAAGTTGTTTATTGGCAAGCTTCAGATGCACCTGTACACCTGCCTTCTTGAGCAGTGGGTCTATGTGGGCACTACAGGATTTTAATCCATTACAGCGTAATGTGTTACCAATGGTTTTCTTGGTGAATGAGGTCCCAGCTGCCTTGAGATCATTACAAGTTCCCCCTGTGTAGTTTTAGGCTGATCTCTCACCTAAAGGCCCTGTCACACATAACGACTGCTCCAGGGATCCCGACAGCAATAACAACCTGCCGGGATCGCTGGAGCGTCAAACAGGCAGATCTCCCCAGCGATCAGGGGCATGGGAGCCACCTCCCACATCGCTGAAAGCGATGTCAGCGTCCTCCCTGCTTTAGCGCTGCCTGTAAGCAGGGAGAACGCTGGTAACTATGACAAACAGCGGGTATCTAGGCAGCGCGCACTGCCTAGATACCCAGTGTTTACCATGGTTACCAGCCAGTGAGGTCACTGATCGCTGGTTTTCTCGCTGTCACACGTAGCGATGCGTGCTGACCAGCGGGAAACCAACGATCAAAAAATTACCCGCATCACTTTGCAGTGATCAGTGACCTCACAGCAGGGCTGCCTAGAAACGTCCACTGTATTTTCTAACCTTTGCTCCTATAAATTGTTGAACAAATAAACTGCTACGGAATTACTCTATTATCTGCATTTTTATTGAGTGCCAGGGTTTACGGGACAGACTATATAGTTTAACAGGTATACAGATACAAAAATTGAATTTCAGGGAATATTAGATAAGGAGGCCCAATGTGAAGCACTCCACAAGGCTCAATTCTTCTCAATATTGGTTCTATGTGGAAGACTAGGGTTGGTAATTTTAACAGTATGAGATAGAATATCAAAAAAAAAATTCAGAAAATCACATTGTCTAAATTATATAAATTATGTAAATGAATTTGCATTTTGAAGAGAGAAATAATGCATACGCACCCGAACGCAGCATACGCTGCCAAACGCAGGCACTATGCGTTCCTATGTTAAACACAAGAACGCAGTGCGCATGCGCTTGACTGCGTATGGGAAGGCAGCATATGCTGCCTTCCCATACGCAAATGTGAAGGCACCCTTAGCATTTCTTCTGCGGTGTTGCTATCAGTGTGTTAAGAGTGGGAGGAGAGGGTTGCATTGACAATCCAACACAATGGGCAGCACATTGAACACATTTTATAAGTGGTCATAAACTTGTAAATAGCTCATGAAACAATAAAGTTACCCTAAAACCAAACGCACCATTGTTTTTCTTATGAAAGTTTGATGTGTCACATAACCCTCTTCCCATTGAAAAAAGTTAAGTTGGATCCAAAATGTCCGACTTCAAAATGGCCGCCATGGTCACCACCCATCTGGAAAAGTTTTCCCCCTCCCATATACTAATGTACCACAAACAGGAAGTTGATATCACCAATCATCCCCATGTTATTTTGGTGCATCCATATAAATGGCCCACCCTGTAGTATAATATAATACCATTACATTCCACCACTCTGTATGGCAGCTCTCACAGTCCCCAGAACACAGTATGATAGTCCCTACGCACAGCACAGCCAATAATGTATGATATCTCCACACAGTATGATGTCTCCAACAACCCTCCACACAGTATAATGCCCCTACAGTTCTCCATACAGTACACTAACAAACAAAGTGATTCCCCCTCCAACAATGTGATCGCCCTCCAGCCCCCACACAGTATTATGGCCCTCACAGCCCACACAGAACACAGTATGGTACCCCTACAACCATCCACACATTATGATGCCCGCATAGTCCCCCACACAGTATTTGGTTTACAAATAGTGTAATGTCCCCACAATGCCCTACAAGGACTAACTGATCTCATAATATCATAAATACAATTCACCTATTCCCTTTCTTCAGATGCATTGATGAGGCTGCACACAGCAGACGGAAGGACAGAGAAGTGGAACAGAGAGACGATGTTTCCCTACACCTCTGTGTTCAACTGGATCTCCAGGATGAGGATACCATTTAAATTCAGCTCTAGGGACGCCCCTCACCCCCTGCAACTCATGATCCCCTTAGCAGTCAAGGAGTCTGTTGCTCTTAGTTGCATGCCACTGATATGGACTACTGCAAACTACTACATTTTGAAGATATGAGTAAAAATCTCGTAGATTGTGAGCCCTCGCGGACAGCGTCCTCTCTCCTTCTGTACCTTTATGCCATATGTTGACTATGTACCTTGTACTTGTCTTTGTATACTTTTCCATATGTAAAGCACCATGGAATTAATGGCGCAATAATAATAAATAATAATAATAATAATATCCTAGCATGTTTTATTGAACTGTATTGGACCTAGTTAAAGACATTTCACTTGAAAATGTCTGGATATACTGGACATTTTAAAAGAAGTATGCAGTGTCCAGACAAAATATATATACTAACCCATTAGTTGTGTGCAAAGTGTCACCATTTTCGGTAGCACATACCATGTGTACTCAGGACAATGTGCTGCAGAGAGCAATGACTTTTTAAGCAAGTTCAACCCCTTCCTGACCCATGACGTAGGAGGGAGTTCACATAATTTCTCAGACATCTCAGCTGAGATCTCAGACTTGCAGCACCGATCAGGTCCAGGATCCGATTGGTGCTATTAACCCCTTGGATCAAGCCATCAATCACTGACAGCAGGATCCAAAGGTGCCGCTGCGGGGAACGCGCTGTTCCCTGCCTGCATCAGAGATCCCACGATAATATTGCGGGATCTCTGGGGCTCATGTGACAGCCCGGGGTCCTGGCTTAACCCTGGAAGCTGTCACGGAGCACTCCCTGTGGGTGGTTGGCAAGCGCTGCCAACCACTTCCAGTGCACAATTCTGACAGATCCTGATGTGCTGCAGCTCATCGGGATCTGTGAGAAGCGATCAGTCACTGCAGTGTTGTGGTGCTCTATGGGGCTGTGTAAAAACAAAAATTAATTAGTAAATAAAGTTTTTAAAACTATGAGGGGAAAAAACCCTAAAAGTTCAAATCACCCCCCTTTTCCCCACTCAAAAAAAAATACACATATTTGGTATCACCGTGTTCAGAAATGCTCGATTTCAAAAATTCTTTTTATTGTTTTACAAAGAAAGGTACAGGTGAAGGTAGCGATACTTATCAAGTATAGAGGTATGAACAAGTCTATGAACAAGTGACCTCTAGAGTCTATAACTAAAAATACAGTAACGTAGTAATAAACATCAAAGTTTAAAGGGAACCTGACCTCTAAAAATGAGCTCCCAGGCTCTTTTAACCTGTCCCTGCACCATGGTAATCCATTTCTATTCATCCCTTTGTGTCCATAAAGCGCTATTGTAAAGTTTATAAAAGTTCTTTTTTACCTGTGGATCTGGAGATTCTCATTATATGTGAAGCCGCAAAAGGCGGTCTGTTGTGCTTCTCCCCGCCGCCGGGGTGTTAATTATGCACGCCCATATGGGCGTGCTATAGAGCAGAGACTGTGCTTGTGCTGCAAGGGGGCAGTAAAGGTGATATGACGAAAATCGTGTGCGCCAGGAGGCGTACCATTTTCTTGTGTTTTGTTTCTAGTTCAGAGATTTCATGATAGAGCGAGTTAATCTGTAGCTGTTTTTGTTTATGGATGTATGCAGTGATCGAGATGAATTCTCCCCTGACCACCGATTTATGGGCTTCCCATTGAGTCGATGCCGGAACCGCCCTGTCATTGTTTTGTTCAAAGTACTGATTCAGCACCTTGGCTATGCGTATGTGTGTGATGGGGTTACTCAATACCGAGTTGCCATGATCTACAGGAGGGGAAGGATGGGTGGGAGTAAAAAGTGTAGTCATGGTTCTGTGGAGCACTGCGGGTGGAACGCTGCTCCCCGACTAGCAGGCCCTTAGAAGGGGTTAATGTTGCCGGACTCCTAAAACCACCAGGTTAAAAATGAGCCTATCATAGCTAGCTTATCGGTCATTGGTTAATTGCTTTGCCCATGGTATATAAGGAGGGAGCGGCGGCCATATTGCCTCTCCTACATCCGGATCCCGGAGCGCAAACGCTGCTGCCGGACCAGGATGGACCCGCTGACCTCCGCGGTAAGGGAGCGGATCGCTCGCGAGGGAGCTGCATGGTTAACCGACCTGTTCGTCGGACCAGGCGGCCCCTCTGTGAGTCTTGCGCCCGCAGCATCGGGAGGGCGGAGGTCGGGCAGGCTTTCCCGCCCGCCGAGGAGACTTAGCCCTAGCTGGGATTCCCCCTCGGGCACGCGCAGTGGCGCGCGCGCTCAGGGCAGGTTCCCGCCCCCTGCAGTTGTCCCCGTGGCGTCGGCGGCCTTACACCGGCATTCCGGGCCGGATCCACAGGTGCCTTCGTTTCCACCAGCTTCAGGCACACATTCGCCTGACGCGGTGGACATCATTTAGACTGCCTCCGCTTCTTTACTAACTAGTGTAGGGGAAACTATTGCAGGGCAGACCATGGGATCGGCTATGGGATCAGAGGGCGCACAAGGGGCACAGGCCGCGGGATTGGAGGGACTGGCTGGATTGAGCCAAAACGATATCATAAGGGCCATAATGGAGCCCCAATTGCCCCCAGGCCAACTTCCAACGCCACCATCATCCCAGCAGAATTTAGCTATGGAAGCGGAGAGACTTTTGAACCCCTTGCTGGCTGCAATGGGTCGGGAGACGACAGTGCCGGTCCTGCAGGGCCAGTCTACCCTGGTGCCGGTGGACGCGGACACATCCCGCCGGGCTAGCTCGGATCAGGGCTATGGGGCAGACCCTATAGTGCCGGTACACGAGGCCCGTGTCAATACTAGTCGGAGCGTTAGCAGGGCTAGACGGTCCAGATCTCGTTCCCGGGCCCGGGAACAGAGCTGTCACAGCTGCAGGAGCCGCGCTTCCCAGCACTCACAACGCCGACATCGTTCCAGGTCTCGCAATAGCCGTAGTCGGTCTCGTTCACCAAGCAGGCGCAGACGGTCGAGGTCTCGCCGCAGCTATTCACGTTCCTCCTCAGAAGAGCTGCCTCGTGGGTCACGGAATGTCTCCAGCCGAAGACACACTCAGGCTGGGCCCCCCGACAACGGAACCGGGATGGCCCGTTCGGTCGCTTCGCCGCCACAGCCGACAGTGCAGGTCGCACCGCCCGCAGCTACAGGAGCCGGTGAGTATGATTATGTTCGGGCTTGGAACGGGGAGGCGCAGCGGGCGGGGTGATTGATTTATTAAGAAATTTATTAACTAACAAGATAATAGTTGACCCTAAGGCAGAGCGGCGCGCCGAACCGGTGCGTCCTGACCTACATAAGGATACCTTTTTTTGTGGAGTTCCGACTTTAGGGTCCCATTTGGACCCTGAGGTCGCCCAGAAGATCTGGGCAAATGAATATGTGGACATATGGTCTTTGGTGTCCACCGAACAGAGCTCCGTTGATCGGGAACGGAAAATAGCTGATCGTCCTTTTGAGCGCAAGCCCAAAGTAGCAAAGTCCATGAATAATTGGTTACAGGCTTTCTTTGTGCTTGGGTGCATAATGGGCCAAAAACACCCGGAGCTATGCTCCGAGCTGTTTACGTACGCGGATACGATCTATAATTCCTATAAGTCACACGGCGGTACGGCGTGGTGGAAGTACGACGAGGACTTCCGGCGACGTTTGGCGATTAACCCCCAGTTGGGTTGGGGCGTTAAGGCCACCGATTCCTGGTTGCGCCTTATGATGTCTCAAAGGGCATCACAGCCCTTTCCAGGACAGGCCACCTCTGCTGGTTCCGCCCCAGGGGCGGTGGCCGTGCGTAGACCGGGTTGCTGTTGGCTCTTTAATGACGGCCATTGCCGATTCCAAGCATCATGCAAATACAAGCATGAATGCTCTATCTGTGGCGGGGGACATGTGGCCTCCAAATGCCAAAAACAGCAGCCCAGGGGTGGGTCCAGTAAGCCCAACTCGTCAGGTGACCAGAAGGACACCGGTGAGCGCGGCCGCGATGGACCCATGGTTAACCCGCTACCCCAATGAGGAGGCGGCTGCCACCTTGCGGGAGGGTTTTACGGTCGGTTTTTTCATCCCTTTCACGTTTTCGAAGGAAGGTTCATTTGCGCCAAACCTAAGGTCGGCAAGGGACTTGCCACAGGTCTTGGCTAAAAAATTGCAAAAGGAAACCGAATTGGGCCGCATGTGCGGCCCCTTCAAGTCCCCCCCCTTTTATAATTTACGAGTTTCACCTTTGGGTATCGTGCCCAAAAAAGAACCGGGCGAGTTCCGCCTGATTCAGCACTTGTCACACCCCTCTGGATCGTCAGTAAACGACGGCATTCCTCAAGAATGCTCGTCGGTGAGCTACGCTCCTTTTGACCGGGCCGTCTCGCTAGTACGGGAGGCGGGCCCGGGTGCTGAACTGGCCAAATCGGACGTGGCTTCCGCTTTTCGATTGCTTCCCGTACATCCAGATTGCTATCACTTGCTGGGCTGTTTTTTCGACGGGGGCTATTATTACGACACATGCCTTCCTATGGGTTGTTCAATTTCTTGTCGTTTTTTCGAGATGTTTAGCTCCTTTTTGGAGTGGGGCGTTTGCCGTCGTTCGGGAGTCAGGTCCATAACGCATTACTTGGACGATTTCCTTTTTGTCGGCCCAGCTTCTGCTGAAACTTGTACCCTTGCCCTCCGCTCCTTTCAGGAGTCGTACGGTGAATTCGGCGTGCCTTTGTCGCCGGGCAAAACGGTCGGCCCCGCCACCAGGATGTCTTTCCTGGGCATCGAAATTGATACTGAGGCAATGGTGTTCCGCCTCCCAAAAGAAAAAATTTGTAAATTATCCTCCCTGATTGTTGAATTCAGATCCGTGAGAAAAGTCACACTTGTGCGACTCCAATCCTTGTTGGGGATGCTGACCTTTGCATGTAGGGTGATGCCAATGGGTAGGATTTTTTCCAGGCGCCTGAGCATGGCGACCAGAGGCGCAAAATCAGCCAATCACTGGATCAGGCTGACGCGCCCGTTGAAGGACGACCTGAAAGTATGGGAAATTTTCCTGGCGACGTATAACGGGCATACGTGCTTCCAGGCGGCCGAGGTGTCATCTAATGACATTTCCCTCTATTCTGACGCCTCCGGCTCATTTGGCTTCGGAGTCGTTTTCGGCAATCACTGGTGCGCAGGCTCATGGCCTACCGAATGGAAGCTTAACGGATGGACAAAAAACTTGACGCTGTTGGAGTTGTTCCCGATTGTTCTGGCATTGGACGCTTGGCCCGATTCATTTACGAATCGTAGGTTGTGTTTTTGGACAGATAACGAGAGCGTGGTCCACGCTGTCAATTACTTGTCCTCGTCTTCCCCGCCGGTGATAAACTTGTTGCGGCACATGGTCCTTCGTTGTTTGCAGTTGAATATATGGTTTAGAGCTAGGCACGTACTGGGCGTCGATAACTCGATTGCTGATGCTTTATCCCGTTTTCAATTCCAGAAGTTCAGGGAGCTGCTTCCGTCGGCGGACGAGACATGCTCGGAGTACCCAGGCTCGGTATGGAACATTCCCTCGGGCCTTTGATGCCTTTGGTAAGGGCTTTTCTTGCCCCTTCGACTTGGAGAGCCTACGGTAAGGCCTGGTTGGAATGGGTGGATTTGATGGGGGATGCGCGTGCGCATGCGGCCTGCTATTGCACCGTGGAGAATATATTGAAGTACTTGTCCAATTTGCGAATGGCCGGTATCGCTGGGACCGCGGCGCAACACCGGTTAACTGGGTTGGCTTTCCATTTTAAATTGAGAGGTTTGCCCGACGCTACGAAACAATTTTTGATTTCCCAAGTGATCAAGGGTTGGAAACGGGAACGTCGGGCCCCGGACGCGCGGCGTCCGATTTCTTTTGTTTTATTGCAGCGCTTGCTAAGTGTTTTGCCTTCGGTTTGCGCGTCGGTTTACGAAGAAAGCTTGTTTTCCGCAATTTTTGGTTTGGCATTTTTCGGGGCGATGCGCCTGAGTGAGATGGTTCCTAAATCCCCGGACGGCCCCGGGGGCCTTTTCGCCGATGACGTCATTTTTTGCCAACAAGGCCTGCGCATACGATTGCGTCGGTCAAAGACGGAACAATCTGGACGGGGAGTGTGGTTTCCTCTTTTTGCCATCCCAGGCCCAGTGTGTCCGCTCTCGTTAATCAGAGGTTACGCGTCGGTGATGGTTCACGGTAGGCACTATTTTTCACATGAGGATGGGACTGCGGTTACCGCGTCGCATTTTAAGTTTATATTGCATAATGCCCTCCGGGCCTCGGGCTGTTGCCCGGAAGAATACGGCACGCACTCATTCCGCATAGGCGCTGCGACAGAGGCGCCACGCGCAGGGCTCACGGATGATGTGATTAAGAGAGTGGGACGATGGAAGTCTGAATGTTTTCGTAGATATATTCGCCCTGATTTGTTGTGATAATTAAAAAAAAAAAAAAAAAAAAGAACAACAAAAGAGGTGCAACATTACTGTTACTGACTGTATGTGGAATGTTCGAAGTTTATGGAATTTTATTAATTGAGTTTTCTTGTAGATGGATTTCGGCCGAATGTGTGGATCCTGGGCCACTCTTATGTTTATTGGGCATCACGCCATGCTGAAACTCGGCCAGGAGGACGGGCGTTGGGATTCCACGACGTTAACGTGAATTGGAGGGGCACCAGGGGGCTGGTCTGGGCACAAGTGCTTCCTGAGGTCGTCAGAATCTCTAGGATTGACCCCGGCCCCGTGGTTTTGATTATCCATGCGGGGGGAAATGACCTGGCCAATTTCAGACTAGGTGAACTTTGCACACTCATGAGAGCGGATTTAGATAAATTCCACAGCTTCTTTACAGAACTAACCCTGGTTTGGTCGGAATTAATACCCCGGGTGGTTTGGCAGGGCGCCAGATATGGCGCTGCCTTGGAGAGGTCACGGCGGGCGCTCAACCATAGGATGGCCCAATTTGTGGGTTCTAAGGGTGGTTTTTTCCATACGTCATCACCAGCTGGAAATGGATACCAGTCGTTTAATGCTTAGGGATGGGGTACACTTAAATAACATAGGGCTTGATATCTTCTTATCAGGCCTGCAGGATGGTATTGAGCACGCCCTTAATTCTTTTGGGGGGGGTCGCAGCTCGGGTTTTGGCCCTCGCTCCTCCGTGGCGGAGTAAGTGACGGAGGTGTAAGTAACCTGTGCTGGATGGCCAGTGACAGAACACTTACAGTCACTGTTTTTCAAGGCGGGTTTGAGCCTTCATTAAGCTGCGGCCAATTTTAAAATAAATTTCCCACTTAAGAGTTTTAAAGATAATTGAGATGGTTGTTGGAGACCCTCAATAAAGTTATAAATGGTTAACCTGGTGTCTGTGGTTATTGTCCGGCCGGAGTAAGGTGGGTTATGCTAGTCTTGGGGTGTAAATACCTCCAGGCGTCTAGTAATTGTAGGGCTCAGAGTTGGGCCTTAATCCTATCAAGATCTGTTTGCGAGAACACACTTTTCTTTTTCGTGGTGTCGATCAAAGGTTCGAGTGCAACTTTAAGGTCTCCTCTCACTATGAGAGTGCCTTCTCGAACATCCCCAATCTTCCTCAAAGTCGATGAAAGCCATTTTAGGAGTTTTTTGTTAGGGGTGTATAGACAGCAAATTGTATCCAGGTTGCCAGCTAAAAGACCTTTGATAAAAAATGGAGCGACTGTTTGAATCTATAAGTTGTTCCCTGATTTGGAAGGGGATTCCCTTTGCTATTGAAACTCCTCTAGATTTGGCTTGCGGGGAGGTGGCGTGAAACCAAGTATCGTAATGCGCACGTTCTAAATTGAGTTGCCCGATCTATCAATATATAAAATCAATTAATGAGAGCAGTAAACTGTGTAGTGGAAAAAAAAAGGTTCAAACGCCAAAATTACGTTTTTTTGGTCGCCACAACATTGCTATAAAATGCAATAATGGGCAATCAAAACAGCACATCCACCCAGAAATGGTATCATTAGAAATGTCAGCTCAAGCCGCAAAAAATAAGCTGTCACACAGCCCCAGATCCCAAAGAATGAGGACGCTACGGGTCGCAGAACATGGCGCAAAAAGTGCAATTTTGTTTTTCAAACTTCTGAATTTTTTTTCACCATTAGATAACAGTAAAAGTATACATGTTTGGTATCTACGAACTCATACCGACTTGAGGCATCACCCCTTCATGTCAGTTTTACCATATAGTGATCATGGCTAATAAAAAAAACAAAAAAAACAAACGTGTAATTGCAATTTTTTTGTGATTTCACTGCATTTGGTTCAACTCGTCCCACAAAAAACAAGCCCTCATATAGCTATATAGACGAAAAATAAAAAGTTATGCCTCTTGGAAGCAGGGGAGCAAAAACGAAAAACGAAAATGAAAAATTCCCAGGTGGTGAAGGGGTTAAGAATAATTTCACCAACTGAACGAGCATTTTGCTCATTTATTGGGTGATTGGGAGTCCTTTTAGACAGACTAAATATTGAGATGTGCATTCTTTGGAACGCTCATTCATTCCCAATAATCTTCTAGTGAAACACAGCCTTATGGCCGCTTTACACACACCAACTTATCTGTCCAACTTCTGACCAACTTCCTGGTTGCAGTGAAATCATGGACTCATTATTCCAGTTGTACACAGCAACAAAATGGAGCAATGTGTCCATGATTTCACTGCAACCAGTAAGTTGTTCAGAAGTTGGACAGATAAGTTGGTGTGTGTAAAAGTGGCCCTTATACTTTACCAGATTTGAAAAACAGAACAGACAGCTCCTCAAACACTATTTACAGGAAAACTCTAAAGAGCCACATCACTTGCTATTAATATGTAATTGATTAACCTGGTGTAAATGCTGATGTATATTTTTGCTCCCATGCCTCACAGTTTTTGTATATGGTCGCCTAACTGCATGGGAATCTAGTTTTTTTAGCCAAGGGGGTATGATGCTAAAAAAGATGTCCACAGAGAAGAGTATAGAATCATTTCTCTTGGCCAAAAAGACTAGTTTCAAATATATCAGGGGGACGCATCTGAGGAACAGAGAGGCACAAGAACAGTTACCAGGCTTGGGAATATTTAGCTTGCCAAAAACAAGACTGAGAGGAGACTTAATACCTGTCCACAAATATCTCAAGGGCTGTCACACTGTAGAGGGATCAGCTTTATTCTATGGGGGTGTCTCGTAAACACTTCTACATTATTAGTCCAGGGCTTGATGGCAGCTGTGATTTCTCATAAATAACAGCTGTCATTAACCCCTTACATCACCCCAATTACCACCGCACCAGGGTAATTGGAAAGAGGCGGGTAGAGTGCCAGATATGGCATATCTAATTTGTTAATTCTGGAGCAGATGTGGGCTGATACTCTTTGGCGGAGATGGGCCAAAAACCATGGACTGTTCTACCCTGATAATATCACCCTGCTGCTGTCTGTTTTATGCGTTAGTTATCAAATGGGGATACTCTATTTTGATGCCTAGTGCAGATAAAACAGACAGCAGCAAGCTGGTAATATCAGGGTGGAAAGAGTTGTTGGCCCCTTCCCAGCCTAATATGAGCCCCTAGCTGCTGGCTTTATCTTGCCTGGTTAGAAAATAAGGGGTCCCCCACATCATTTTTTTTATTATTTATTGATTTTTACACTACACAGACAGGAGACTGACTGCACCCAATCACAGAGGGTGGGTGGGGGAACCAGTGAATGTTCATCAATAAGCCACATTAAACAATTTTTTAAAAAAAGGTGCAATTGATGAATCAAGAGAAAACATCTGGAGTTGCTAGACTACACACACAAAGTGGAAAAAAATAAAGAAAAATGGGAGGGTACATATAACATAGGTTTAAAAAAGGGTCAAATAGAAAACTGAATAGTGTCAACAAACAAAGGCACAAAATTAGACAAAAACAGGTCATGCTGAATCAGGGGCCATTGTACTAACATAAAATCATAGGGTGTTTTCACATCTATGCGCTCACTGCGCTAGGCTGCTCTGGCTGCCCTGCGCCAGCGCAAAAGAAAGCGCAGGGGCATTTAGGACCTGGGGCAGCCTAGCGCATGGAGCGCATACATGCCCTCACTAGTGCTCAGCTGTGCTCGGTGCCCCCATTATAGCCTATGGCCGAGCCCAGCTGAGTGCGCGCTCTGCCTAGTGAGAAGCGCAAGTGAAAGAGGCAGAACGCACGCCCTTTTGGGGCGTTTCCAGGTACATAAGAGCAGGCGCATGCGCCGTGCGCTCTGCCAATTTCACTTGCGCTTCTGAGTATACAAAGCACGCGCTCAGCTGTGCTCGGCCATAGGCTATAATGGGGGCACCGAGCACAGCTGAGCACTAGTGATGGCATGTATGCGCTCACTGTGCTAGGCTGCCCCAGGTCCTAAACGCCCCTGCGCTTTCTTTTGCGCTGGCGCAGGGCAGCCAGAGCAGCCTAGTGCAGTGAGCGCACAGATGTGAAACAGGCGATACTAAGATTGACATTTTGCAGATAGCATTGACCATGAATTTACAGATGTAGTAGAGCCAACTGTGAGATTTGGATGGGGTAAGGCTACATTCACACTGTGCGGTTTTGGTCTGTTTTTGCTCATCAGTTTTTGTAGCCAAAACCAGGAGTGGGTAGAAGTGGTGATGTGTTTCTATTATACTTTTCCTCTGATTGTTCCACTCCTGGTTTTGGCTACAAAAACAGATGAGCAAAAACAGAACAAAAACGCACAGTGTGAATGGAGCTTAATGATGCTTCCTCACTTCCATGGCAGCTCACCAAGCTGAGATAACATGGTAACTTTAGCAGTGGGAAACCACAGACGCCTTTATGATAATACCACCATGTGCCATATGACAAGTCATTTTAGAGGTTAGGCAGCTAACACGAAACATTTTACTGCTTCGGCTCTAAGCTCTGCTCCACCTGTAATATATGGATCTACGCTCTGCTCCACCTGTAATATATGGATCTACGCTCTGCTCCACCTGTAATATATGGATCTACGCTCTGCTCCACCTGTAATATATGGATCTACGCTCTGCTCCACCTGTAATATATGGATCTAAGCTCTGCTCCACATGTAATATATGGATCTACGCTCTGCTCCACCTGTAATATATGGATCTACGCTCTGCTCCACCTGTAATATATGGATCTACGCTCTGCTCCACCTGTAATATATGGATCTACGCTCTGCTCCACCTGTAATATATGGATCTACGCTCTGCTCCACCTGTAATATATGGATCTACGCTCTGCTCCACCTGTAATATATGGATCTACGCTCTACTCCACCTGTAATATATGGATCTACACTCTGCTCCACCTGTAATATATGGATCTACACTCTGCTCCACCTGTAATATATGGATCTACGGTCTGCTCCACCTGTAATATATGGATCTACACTCTGCTCCACCTGTAATATATGGATCTACGCTTTGCTCCACCTGTAATATATGGATCTACGCTCTGCTCCACCTGTAATATATGGATCTACGCTCTGCTCCACCTGTAATATATGGATCTACGCTCTGCTCCACCTGTAATATATGGATCTACGCTCTGCTCCACCTGTAATATATGGATCTACGCTCTGCTCCACCTGTAATATATGGATCTACGCTCTGCTCCACCTGTAATATATGGATCTACGCTCTGCTCCACCTGTAATATATGGATCTACGCTCTGCTCCACCTGTAATATATGGATCTACACTCTGCTCCACCTGTAATATATGGATCTACACTCTGCTCCACCTGTAATATATGGATCTACGGTCTGCTCCACCTGTAATATATGGATCTACACTCTGCTCCACCTGTAATATATGGATCTACGCTTTGCTCCACCTGTAATATATGGATCTACGCTCTGCTCCACCTGTAATATATGGATCTACGCTCTGCTCCACCTGTAATATATGGATCTACGCTCTGCTCCACCTGTAATATATGGATCTACGGTCTGCTCCACCTGTAATATATGGATCTACACTCTGCTCCACCTGTAATATATGGATCTACACTCTGCTCCACCTGTAATATATGGATCTACGTCTGCTCCACCTGTAATATATGGATCTACACTCTGCTCCACCTGTAATATATGGATCTACACTCTGCTCCACCTGTAATATATGGATCTACACTCTGCTCCACCTGTAATATATGGATCTACGCTTTGCTCCACCTGTAATATATGGATCTAAGCTCTGCTCCACCTGTAATATATGGATCTACGCTCTGCTCCACCTGTAATATATGGATCTACGCTCTGCTCCACCTGTAATATATGGATCTACGCTCTGCTCCACCTGTAATATATGGATCTACGCTCTGCTC
Source organism: Allobates femoralis (assembly GCA_033576535.1). Lineage (NCBI taxonomy): Eukaryota > Metazoa > Chordata > Amphibia > Anura > Aromobatidae > Allobates > Allobates femoralis. The sequence continues at coordinate 148,152,660 of JARQOC010000009.1, forward strand.
CACCTGTAATATATGGATCTACGCTCTGCTCCACCTGTAATATATGGATCTACGCTCTGCTCCACCTGTAATATATGGATCTACGCTCTGCTCCACCTGTAATATATGGATCTACGCTCTGCTCCACCTTGTAATATATGGATCTACGCTCTGCTCCACCTGTAATATATGGATCTACGCTCTGCTCCACCTGTAATATATGGATCTACGCTCTGCTCCACCTGTAATATATGGATCTACCTCTGCTCCACCTGTAATATATGGATCTACGCTCTGCTCCACCTGTAATATATGGATCTAACGCTCTGCTCCACCTGTAATATATGGATCTACGCTCTGCTCCACTGTAATATATGGATCTACGCTCTGCTCCACCTGTAATATATGGATCTACGCTCTGCTCCACCTGAAAAGTTTGGATATCTGCTATTATTATAACTCTCACTGTAATATATGATCACCTTCCACGTATATATGGTCTACGCTCTGTCACCTGTAATATATGATTCGTCGTCCACTTAATGGATCTACTTGCCTGTAATTATGTCCTTTCCGTAATATGGATCTACGCTCTCTCACCTGTAATATATGGATCTACGCTCTGCTCCACCTGTAATATGGATCTACTCTGCTCACCTGTAATATATGGATCTACGCTCTGCTCCACCTGTAATATATGGATCTACGCTCTGTCCACCTGTAATATATGGATCTACGCTTGCTCACCTGTAATTTGGATCTACGCTCTGCTCCACCTGTAATATATGGATCTACGCTCTGCTCCACCTGTAATATATGGATCTACGCTCTGCTCCACCTGTAATATATGGATCTACGCTCTGCTCCACCTGTAATATATGGATCTACGCTCTGCTCCACCTGTAATATATGGATCTACGCTCTGCTCCACCTGTAATATATGGATCTACGCTCTTCCACCTGTAATATATGATCTACGCTCTGCTCCACCTGTAATATATGGATCTACGCTTGCTCCACTGTAATATATGGACTACGCTCTGCTCCACCTGTAATATATGGATCTACGTCTGCTCCACCTGTAATATATGATCTACCTCTTCCACTGTAATATATGGATCTACGCTTGCTCCACCTGTAATATATGGATCTACGCTCTCCCCTGTATATATGATCTAGCTCTGCTCCACTGTAATATATGGATCTACGCTTGCTCCACCTGTAATATATGGATCTACGCTCTGCTCCACCTGTAATATATGGATCTACGTCTGCTCCACCTGTAATATATGGATCTACCTCTGCTCCACCTGTAATATATGGATCTACGCTCTGCTCCACCTGTAATATATGGATCTACGCTCTGCTCCACCTGTAATATATGGATCTACGCTCTGCTCCACCTGTAATATATGGTCTACGCTCTGCTCCACCTGTAATATATGGATCTACGCTTGCTCCACCTGTAATATATGGATCTACGCTCTGCTCCACCTGTAATATATGGATCTACGCTCTGCTCCACCTGTATATATGGATCTACGCTCTGCTCCACCTGTAATATTGGATCTACGTCTGCTCCCACCTGTAATATATGGATCTACCTCTGCTCCACCTGTAATATATGGATCTACGCTCTGCTCCACCTGTAATATATGGATCTACGTCGCTCCACCTGTAATATTGGATCTACTCTGCTCCACCTGTAATATATGGATCTACGCTTGCTCCACCTGTAATATATGGATCTACGCTTGCTCCACCTGTAATATATGGATCTCGCTCTGCTCCACCTGTAATATATGGATCTACGCTCTGCTCCACCTGTAATATATGGATCTACGCTCTGCTCCACCTGTAATATATGGATCTACCTCTGCTCCACCTGTAATATATGGATCTACGCTCTGCTCCACCTGTAATATATGGATCTACGCTCTGCTCCACCTGTAATATATGGATCTACGCTCTGCTCCACCTGTAATATATGGATCTACGCTCTGCTCCACCTGTAATATATGGATCTACGCTCTGCTCCACCTGTAATATATGGATCTACTGACGTCATTGCTTCCAACCTGTAATATATGGATCTACGCTCTGCTCCACCTGTAATATATGGATCTACGCTCTGCTCCACCTGTAATATATGGATCTACGCTCTGCTCCACCTGTAATATATGGATCTACAGCTCTGCTCCACCTGTAATATATGGATCTACGCTCTGCTCCACCTGTAATATATGGATCTACGCTCTGCTCCACCTGTAATATATGGATCTACGCTCTGCTCCACCTGTAATATATGGATCTACGCTCTGCTCCACCTGTAATATATGGATCTACGCTCTGCTCCACCTGTAATATATGGATCTACGCTCTGCTCCACCTGTAATATATGGATCTACGCTCTGCTCCACCTGTAATATATGGATCTACGCTCTGCTCCACCTGTAATATATGGATCTACGCTCTGCTCCACCTGTAATATATGGATCTACGCTCTGCTCCACCTGTAATATATGGATCTACGTCTGCTCCACCTGTATATATGGATCTACGCTCTGCTCCACCTGTAATATATGGATCTATGCTCTGCTCCACCTGTAATATATGGATCTACGCTCTGCTCCACCTGTAATATATGGATCTACGCTCTGCTCCACCTGTAATATATGGATCTACGCTCTGCTCCACCTGTAATATATGGATCTACGCTTTGCTCCACCTGTAATATATGGATCTAGCTCTGCCTCCACCTGTAATATATGGATCTACGCTCTGCTCCACCTGTAATATATGGATCTACACTCTGCTCCACCTGTAATATATGGATCTACACTCTGCTCCACCTGTAATATATGGATCTACGCTCTGCTCCACCTGTAATATATGGATCTACGCTCTGCTCCACCTGTAATATATGGATCTACGCTCTGCTCCACCTGTAATATATGGATCTATGCTCTGCTCCACCTGTAATATATGGATCTACGCTCTGCTCCACCTGTAATATATGGATCTACGCTCTACTCCACCTGTAATATATGGATCTACGCTTGCTCCACCTGTAATATATGGATCTACGCTCTGCTCCACCTGTAATATATGGATCTACGCTCTGCTCCACCTGTAATATATGGATCTAAGCTCTGCTCCACCTGTAATATATGGATCTACGCTCTGGTCCACCTGTAATATATGGATCTACGCTCTGCTCCACCTGTAATATATGGATCTACGGTCTGCTCCACCTGTAATATATGGATCTACGCTTTGCTCCACCTGTAATATATGGATCTACGCTCTGCTCCACCTGCAATATATGGATCTACGGTCTGCTCCACCTGTAATATATGGATCTACGACCTGCTCCACCTGTAATATATGGATCTTCGCTCTGCTCCACCTGTAATATATGGATCTACGGTCTGCTCCACCTGTAATATATGGATCTACGCTCTGCTCCACCTGTAATATATGGATCTACGGTCTGCTCCACCTGTAATATATGGATCTACGCTCTGCTCCACCTGTAATATATGGATCTTCGCTCTGCTCCACCTGTAATATATGGATCTACGTCTGCTCCACCTGTAATATATGGATCTACGCTCTGCTCCACCTGTAATATATGGATCTACGGTCTGCTCCACCTGTAATATATGGATCTACGCTCTGCTCCACCTGTAATATATGGATCTACGCTCTGCTCCACCTGTAATATATGGATCTACGCTCTGCTCCACCTGTAATATATGGATCTACGCTCTGCTCCACCTGTAATATATGGCCGTGTCTTGGCAGTGACCAGCGCTGCTGGTTTAATGGTAATAATCACTTCTATTATGGCCGATCGCCCCAGCACTCAGAGATCAATACCGCCCCGTGGCTGCTGCTCACTCGCTGCACAGGAATATTCCAGGGTTTATAGATTTGTATAGAAAGCAATCTGTCTCCTCTCTTAACGGGGTAATCATGCATGACGGGCCGCCGTTAACCCTTTGTTTCTGCGGTTTCGTCTCCGGAGAGAGTGTCCAGAACAATACCCAACTGTATCGATTTAATGAATTGACGATAATTGCAGCGGGTTATTGATGTTAGGGCTGGAAATGTGTGTTATGTCCGGGTGAATAATAACTTCACAGGGACAGAATGTAAAACGCTGGTACAATATATATTCAAATGCAGCAGAGCTGAGATTGCTGAATATACCTGTGCTGAGTTTGTCAAATGTAGTAGAGTTCAGATAGTCGAATGTAGCAGAGCTGAGAATGCCAAATGTAGCAGAGCTGAGACTGATGTAGCAGAGCTGAGACTGTCAAATGTAGCAGAGCTGAGACTGTCGAATGTAGCAGAGCTGAGATTGCCAAATGTAGCAGAGCTGAGACAGTCAAATGTAGAGAGCTGAGATTGATAAATGTAGCAGAGCTGAGATTGATAAATGTAGCAGAGCTGAGATTGACAAATGTAGCAGAGCTGAGATTGCTGAATATAACTGTGCTAAGTTTGTCAAATGTAGTAGACTTGAGATTGTCGAATGTAGCAGAGCTGAGATTGACAAATGTAGCAGAGCTGAGATTGATAAATGTAGCAGAGCTGAGATTAATAAATATAGCAGAGCTGAGATTGACAAATGTAGTAGAGCTGAGACTGTCGAATGTAGCAGAGCTGAGATTGATAAATGTAGCAGAGCTGAGACTGTGAAATGTAGCAGAGCTGAGATTGATAAATATAGCAGAGCTGAGACTGTCGAACGTAGCAGAGCTGAGATTGACAAATGTAGTAGAGCTGAGACTGTCGAATGTAGCAGAGCTGAGATTGATAAATGTAGCAAAGCTGAGACTGTGAAATGTAGCAGAGCTGAGATTGATAAATATAGCAGAGCTGAGACTGTCGAACGTAGCAGAGCTGAGATTGACAAATGTAGCAGAGCTGATATTACTAAATATAACTAAGTTTGTCAAATGTATCAAAGCTTGCATTGAGGCTACATATACTGGCAGTATACTGGGGCAGAAATTGCCAAAGGTCCCAGAGATGAGATTGCCAGATTTAACAGATATATCAGACCTCCATTTCCCAAATCTCAGGTAGTAGTGCTGGGATTACCAAACAGAGATCTCAATATGGATCCTAAGAATATAATGTGTATTATCTTAATGATCTCCTGACTTAAGTATTCCTCATTTTTTAGCGCTTAATTTGAGAAAGCCTGATGTAGCAGAGCTGAGACGGCAGATGTAGCAGTGCTAGGGCTGGTGAACATAGCGACATTAGGCACAATTTAAAGAGACATCAGCCTTAGGTATTCTCTGTGGGTTTACATAGGACTGCAGGTAAACCTAAATTATTCTAAATGATGTATGATCGCACATAAAAAATAACGTATAATGGAGTTATAAAACCAAATTAATGTTGCTATATTGTATATTGGTGGTGGTTGTACTGCTGCTACTAGTTCTACACACATACCCAGAGCGTGCGTGTGGTCTTTGCATAGGACTGCAGGTGAACTGGCTACATTATTTTAATACATAGTAACATGCATGAGTTTATGCCGTCCCAGATATGTAAATATTTCCATATATATGTATATATACACATTTATTGATAAATAAATATAATTATGCATATATATATATGGTGGATGTGTCATTGTGATACCCTGATGTGATCCTCCATAGGATGATAGGCACAAACCTCTAACCCCACAGCATTCTGGTGATGCACAACCGACCAAGTCGGCTCTGCTACATCATCCATCCATCCATGAACTATAGTGGAGCCAGGTGACCCCACAGCACGCCGTGCCCATGAGATGAGATTCTTCTTACCTTTATTAGTTGTGTAAACCACCAGGACAGCAATGAGACCACAAGTCATCAGGAAGAGCAGCACAGAGAGGCCAATCTCTACCACACTCCAAGACTTTTTCACAGATTTATTGGATTTCTCGACTATGTCCATTTGACTCTCGGATTTCCCCATAATTGTAACACTTCAGGAAAGAAAAAAAGCAAGAAAGAATATATAAGATACTAAAGTGGCGGAGCCTATAATCTGGTGTGTACAGCCTGAGCAGCTCATAGCAAAGAGAGAATGAAGAAACAGCGAGAGGCAGAGAACTGCAGAGATATTAACACTAGAGGCAGGGATGCATCAAATGACAGCAAGCAGAGAATAATGCACATCAGGGGGAAAGGGTTAACAATGAAGATGGAACACCATCCCATAATTACATGTATTTCTCCATCTGATTGTCCACGCTTTTGGTTGCTTCATTTTCCATTTCCTCCAAATCTATGGGAAATGTTCGGATTCTTTTTTATTGTTTTAGTTTTCTTCCTTTTTTAGCCTTTGGTTTGTATGGCAGAGTCCAGGGATTGGACACTATAGCTGGAGTTGTTGGTGCAGTTTGTAGATTATATCCATGCAAAGAGATTGTGCTTCTTCATGACACCTCATTGAATCTGCAGGGGGGATCTATTGATCCCTATGATGATAACAGCCATGGGATCTGCTTTGTGTGTTGGAGATCATAGTCATTACAACACTGTCCCCTTCACTCAGGATCCATACTGACTGCTCCTCAGTGTCTTCTGCCACAATAGGATCCTATGGTGTCTTCCTGGTGCTGCTACAGCCAAGGGTCCCTCTCACTACACTCCTCAGGAAAACTTCTGTGTTCCAATGAGCAGCTTGGAGTAACTATATCATCTACAGTGGGTGGGAAGGGAGGCTTAAAACACAGAAAGAAGCTGGAGGCAGGGCACGGACAGACACACACTTGGCTGGACACCAATAGTATACATATATACTGTCTACCACTCATATGTTTGGGGTCACCCAGACCATTTTGTGGCCACTCCATTACAGATAGAATACCAGCTGCCCGCTTCTTCCCTAAATAGTTCATGCATAATTTGGATGTGTGCTTTGGGTCATTGTCCTGGTTTAGGATTAAATTGGCTCCAGTCAAGCGCGTCAATATCGCTGTCAATATCGCTGCTGCACGTGACGTTGCAGCGATATTGACGCGTGTGACATGGTATATCAACCAGTGATAAATCACTGGTTGAGGTCGCCAGGTTTTCGGACTGGACCGAAAACCTGGCGATGGTCCCCCGTGTACACGCTGCATCGCTGCGTGTGACACCGGGAGATGAGATCAGCCAGCTCCCAGCGCCTCTCAGCAAGCGCTGGAAGCTGTATCCAGGGTAAACTGCAGGTAACTAGGCAGTGCGCTGCCTAGATACCCGATGTATACCTTAGTTACCAGTCTTCTCCGCTCACCGGCTGGTATCTAAGGTACACAGCAGGTAATAGGGACCCTAGTTACCCGCTGTGTACCTTAGATACCAGCCGGTGAGCGGAGAAGGCTGGTAACCAAGGTATACATCGGGTATCTAGGCAGCGCGCACTGCCTAGTTACCTGCAGTTTACCCTGGATACCAGCCTGCAGACATCGTGGAAACGATATTTAAATAATTTCCACTATGTCGCTGGTAAAATGATCGCTGGTGAATCTGCCTGTGTGACAGCTCACCAGCAATCAGCTGTCAATGTCGTCAGCGACCAGATCACTGACATTGACGTGTATGACGTCGGCCTAACCCCAGATCTTCAGTGTATGAGGCTTATGCAAATCCTTCTGTCTCTTCATGTAATCCCGAACAGACAGGATGATGTTGTGATCAGGGCTGTTTGGGTGTCAAATCATCACTTCCAGGGCTCCTTGTTCTTTGCACTGAAGATATTTCATAATAACATTGACTTTCTGTTTGGGGTCATCTTCCTGCGGCAGAATCAATTTGTAGTTGCTCAGACGCCTCCCCGATGGTATTAAATGATGGATAAGTAGCTGCAATATATTATATTCAAGTGGAATTGAATTCTACTCAAATTTACAAACATCTATAATCATCCAAAAGTGGATTTCTAGTTGTTTCTTCATAGATTCAGCGAACTGGCGACCATTTTTCTGAACAGTAAAGGGTCATCAAAGAAAATAACAAAAATTAAACAAAATCCTAATACTCACCTTAGGCTGGGGTCACGCATAAGCCCTTGGTCCGTTTTTGGCATTGTTTTTTTTTTATATTTTTTTTTTCTAAGTCCAAAAACTGATGGCAAAACGGATTATATGTAATAAACACCATATCCGTTTTTTTCTGCACCCAAAAACATTGCTAAGAACGTTTTTTTACCCCAAAACGTTTCTAGCAACGTTTTTGGGTGCAGTTTAAAAACGCATGCGTTTTTTAACATGGGGCCCTATGTGAAACGCATGCGTTAACGCATGGTATATGGTATATACTGCCGTTAAACAGTTGGGGGTCATTTAGAAATTTCCTTATTTTTGAAAGAAAAGCAAATTTTTTTTCAATGAAGCTAACATTAAATGAATCAGAAATACACTCTACATTGTGGTAAATGACTATTCTAGCTGAAAACGTCTGGTTTTTAATGCAATATCTACATAGGTGTATAGAGGGCCATTTCCAACAACCACCATCCAGTGTTTTAATGGTACATTGTGTTTGCTAACTGTGTAAGAAGGCTAATGGATGTTTAAAAAAAACCTAGAAAACCTTTGCCCAAGTATGGCTAGGGTCACATTTCCGTTTTTTTTTAAGAATCCTGATCCGGTTTTGAGCTTTCCAAAAGCTCAAAACCGGACCAGGAAACGCTCCTCATAGGAGCCAATGCTAAACACCGGATGGCTTCATAAGCCATCCGGTGGCCGTGTCCGGCACTGCTGCCTGCGTTAAAAATCATGCAGGCAGCAGTTTTCGCAGCGTTTCCCTGTACCGCACTGCAGTAACCGGATGGCTCAGGATGTGTAATCCTGAGCCATCAGGTAACTGCATAGGTTGCGGATCCCGGCAATAGCCGGGATCAGCAAACTTTAGTAAAGAGTTAAATTGATTACCTAAAGGACTGTTTGAGGTCTGTAGGGGGGCTTAGGCCCCCCTACAGACCGGCCGGCCACTTCGATAGGCTTCTTCTATAATTTCCCACCTGGCACGGGCTCCTCGGAGCTCCGTGCATGTCAACCAAAGTTCCCCCCCGTATCACTATAGAGGGGTGCATACACCCCTCTTGTATAGTTATGCTCCGCAACCTATGCAGTTACCGGATGGCTCAGGATTACACATCCTGAGCCATCCGGTTACTGCACAGCGGTAATCAGCACACATTTTGGTCAAAAAATGTGTGTGACCGGCATTGCGTTCACCGCATCTGGATCCGGATGCGGTGAATGCAATTCATGTTTGAAATGTGACCCTAGCCTATGTTAACAAAGCTGAAAATGGTTTCATGCTGCTTTGAAGGCAAATTGTGGTCACATAAACTATTGATGTGATTTGTGATTTTGATGTCTTTTTTTGGTCATTCAATTTGCATTTTGTTAACTGATATAAAATAAACCATTAACTATTAAAAATATACATTACTTTTTAAAGCATTTTTACTTTTCTGCATTTTTTCCACATCTGCCTAAACCCTTTACTCAGTACTATGTACAGAATATGTATTTACAGTCATGGCAGATAGTGTTGGCAACCTTGAAATTGTTCCAGAAAAAAAAAAAAAGATGCAAATTAGGCATCATTTCACACAAAAACCCCAAAATGGGCCATACAAAATTGTTAGCACCTTTCCAAAATTGTGGGTGAGCAACTTTTCCAGCATGTGATTCTCATTCTAACTCAACAGTGACAAGTAACAGGTATGGGCAATGTGAAAATCACACCTGAAACCAGATAGAAATGGGAGAAGTTGACTCAATCTTTGCATTGTGTATCTGTTTGTGCCACACTAAGGTCATGTGCACACGTTCAGTATTTGATGAGTTTTTTACCTCAGGATTTGTAGCCAAAACCAGCAGTGGGTGATAAATACAGAAATGGTGCAGGTGTTTCTATTAGACTTTTCCTCTGATTGCTCCACTCCTGGTTTTGTCTACAAATCCTGAGGTAAAAACTCATCAAATACTCAATGTGTGCACGAGGCCTAAGCATGGAGAATAGAAAGTGGAGAAGAGATCTGAGAGGACAGGATAGTCTGGAGGGTGGATAAGCAGCTCCAATCAAGTTACAATGAAAGTCAAGTTGTTCTGCAGGCTCAGGGTGCATTGGTGTCAGCGCAGACTATCCATCAACATTTTATATTAAATGAAACACTAAGGCAAGAGACCCTGGAGGACCCACTGCTTACACAGAGACAAAGAAAGAATGTAGTTTGCCAAAATGTATGTGAGTAACCCAAAATCCTTCTGAGAAAGTGTCTTGTTGATAGAAGAGACCAATAGACCAAGACAGAGCTTTTTGGATAAGCACATCAATCTACTGTTTATCCAAAACAGACATCTTGAAACCCTCTACAACCCCCAGCATGCTCCATAGACAGATCACCATCTGTGATCTGTGATGACAATAGTAGGGATCTGTCCAGATCTGTGAGAGGAGACAAATCAGGACATGTAGAGACTGGAGTGGGCAGGGCTCCACCTGTTTGTGATGAGCTCAATAAAGCAGGGAGATAGAGAGAGAGGGAGAGAGGGAGTGGGGATGATTTGGCTTAGAGAAAACAGAGCAGTAATACATAGAAACCCAGCCCCTCTTATGCTAATTGCTGCACACTTCATATTCCTGCTGCACACTTTCTAAGGACTTCTATAACATTTACCTCAGCAATCATACATGGAATCATTGAAGTAAGAGTATGATTGTACTCAGTAGCACAGTGCCTGTAAGTTAGTGGCCTCATGTTATAGCCCTCAAGCCTGCTGGTTGATCCTTTTTAAGTTAGTGAGTTGGTGCTGTGAATTGAAAGTGAAAGGAATCTGTGCTGAGGCCATATCCTGTGCTTATGAATGGACTATAGAGTTTGGAGTTGGATACATATTCTACGGTCATTATATCTTCTGTCTGAAGTTGAGGAACTATCGTGAGGACTATTGTGGAGCTGGATACATGTGCTGTGGTTCTGATCGCCATCATTTGCAGGAACTTAAGTACTATTGATAACAGCTGGTTTCTGATCTTGTGCATTGGTGGGTATCGCATTGTGGCCATCTACACGAAGTTGCTGTAATACCATGTAGGGTTAAAAATAAAACTTGTTGCATCGTTATCCTGCCTAAGGCTAGGGTCACACTTGCAGATTTTACATGCTTTTTTGGAGATCTGCTTTTTTAAAAATGCATGTAAAAACGCACCCATAGGCCCCCATGCAAAAAACGCATGCCCTAATAGCAAAAACGCATGCCTTAATAGCAAAAACGCAGGTCTAAAGTGCCATGCGTTTTTGGCATGCGTTATTGCACTTATGTGAGAAGCTGCCTTCAAAAACGCATGCAAAAAAGCATGGTACATTAGTACCATTTAGTACCATCCAAAAACGCATGTGTTTTCCATAGGGGCCCATGTTAAAAAACGCATGCGTTTTTAAATCAGTACCAATAAATAGTTCATGCTCTTTTTTTGGGTGCTGACTCAAAAACGCATGGAAAAACGCATGGGTGCCCAAAGGCACCTAAAAAACGCAAGCAGAAATGAAATAAGCATGCAGAAATGCATGCTTATTTTAAGGCTCTTAAAAAACTCATGCCAAGTGTGACCCTAGCCTTATGGCCACTTTACACACACCAACTTATTTGTCCATCTTCTGAACAACTTACTGGTTGCAGTGAAATCATGGACACAGTGTTCCATTTGTACACAGCCACAAAATAGAACAATGTGTCCATGATTTCACTGCAACCAGTAAGTTGTTCAGAAGTTGGACAAATAAGTTGGGGTGTGTAAAGTGGCCCTTAGTGAGTATTGCAACCCACAGGTTCAGATTCTTCCAGGTGTCAACACATATATATAAAAAAAGAGAAAAAAAACTGCACAGCACTCACAGACTAAATGTGAACTGGTGCTAGCAGGGACGCTGGGTCAAATAACTAGAAAAAGTTCTCTGCAGCACTCAGCTATTACCAATGACGTACAACGGCTAACAAGCTATATGTATATGAGAAAAAAGTTTAAAAACTTATGTTTTTTCCAAAAACCTCAAAAATCTTATCTTTTTATTTCTGAAGTTCTTAGTACATACATTGGCCAATGTCTGTTTGCTCATCGACTGCGACAAAGTGACTTCAGGTCCGATGAGCACCAGTTCACATTTAGTCTGTGAGTGCTGTGCAGTTTTTTTTCTCTTTTTTGTATCATATGGAGATGCCTGGCTCCATGCTGCAATTGCACCCTCATTGGCCACAGGTGATCTAGGGTCGAGATGGAGTCTGCCCACTGAGAAGTGGGGGGTGGACAAGGAGGATAGGGATATCAGCGTAGGACTCATCGGACCTGAAGTCACTTTGTCGCAGTTGATGAGCAAGCAGACATTGGCCAATGTATGTACCAAGAACTTCAGAAATAAAAAGATAAGATTTTTGAGTTTTTTGAAAAAACGTAAGTTTTTAAACTTTTTTCTCATATACATATAGCTTGTTAGCATTTGTACGTCATTGGTAGTAACTGAGTGCTGCAGAGAACTTTTTCTGGTTATTTGACCCAGCGTCCCTGCTGGCACCAGTTCACATTTTGTCTGTGAGTGCTGTGCAGTTTTTTTTCTCTTTTTTGTTTCATATGGAGATGCTGGCTCCATGCTGCAATTGCACCCTCATTGACCACAGGTGATCTAGGGTCGAGATGGAGTCTGCCCACTGAGAAGTGGGGGGTGGACAAGGAGGATAGGGATATCAGCGTAGGACTCATTGGACCTGAAGTCACTTTCTCGCAGTCGATGAGCAAACAGACATTGGCCAATGTATGTACCAAGAACTTCAGAAATAAAAAGATAAGATTTTTGAGTTTTTTGGAAAAAACGTAAGTTTTTAAACTTTTTTCTCATATTCATATAGCTTGTTAGCAGTTGTACGTCATTGGTAGTAGCTGAGTGCTGCAGAGAACTTTTTATATATATATATATATATATATATATATATATATATATATATAATATATATCTACTATATAATTGCCGTAGGCATTTTTGTGTCGGACCCCGAAAACGCCGTGGCTATGTCACGCTGTGACGTCACCACGCGCGAGCAATGGCCGCGAAGCGGCCATTGCGAGTCGCTGGCCGAAAATAGAACCAGAGGCTCGGCCACAAAGTTAGCGATTTACCGCTGAGGTAGCGCGAGCAATGGCCGCGAGGCCATTGCGAGTCGCTACCTCAGCTGCCGCACCTGCCGCAACTCCCCCTATACTTTCAATGGGGATCTATTGCGAGTCGCTGTGTAGCGCGAGCAATGGCCGCGAGGCCATTGCGAGTCGCTACACTTGCAGCGCGGTTGCGGTAATCCCCATAGAAAGTATAGGGGGACTTGCGGCAGGTGCGGTTTTGCAGGTGCGGCAAGTGAAAATCTATTTGAAAATATCAAAAAAAAAAAAAAAAATATTCTAGACACCCGATGCATTTGCATCGGGCTCACAGCTAGTATATATATATATATGCTACTGAATTTAGTGCTACTATTGGATGATAAATCCATTTGATAGACGGCTGACAGAAATTGGAGCAACAGGGTGGCATCGTAAAGGCATGAGCCCATGAAATTCCCATACTTTCATTAGGTATCTTTTTCTTTGAAGCTGGTGAGAAAATATTTTGCCTGTTTCTCAGTTTCTGTTCACATTGGGTTTGTGGCATCTGTTCATAATGATCACCTTAGTACTGTGTTATATCTGTAAATTGAACACTGGTGGTGTTTAACGGACTGTGCCAGGTTTGTATTGAGTTCCTCTGGGTTAAGCCAAGGTGTCCATTGTTTTCATGGCAATAACAACATGCTGTGCTATGAAATGTAATGGGATTTGCAATAGAGGCACAGATGCAGATGTGAGGACTATTAAGGTTTACGTAAAATGTTGAGTGACAAATAATATTGGCACTATGGACACTACTATATTTAGAAATAAAAATGATGTGTTTGTTTTCCACATTGCAAGCTTATGTTCCCCAATAAGAATCAGTTTTTAATATAAAGATCTAATGTGACAGTCATGAGAAATCTAGCGCAGAAGCCATATGCAAATTATGTTGGAAGTCCTTGGGGGCGTGTCATTGCATTTTGAATGTTTATTCCAAGTTTACTGACACTCCCCCAATGCACTTCCAACCTGATTTGCATGTGGTTTTTATGTTGTGGGATTAAAGCCTATACAGACATACTGCTACTTAAAAATAGAAAATCATTCTGAGAACTGCCCTATAAAATAGACTTTCCAAACAGGATAAAGTCCTATTCCCCATTGTAATCTTTTTGACTAAAGGTCCTGATACATGCTCATTTAAAGTATGCTGTTGATGGACTGATTAATCAATCGACAAATGGATGACCGTACAGCCAATACAACCATACACATTTGTCCATATTCCTGAATTTAAGGCTCCCATAACATTACAATAGGGTTAGATGAGCTCGCCAATATGGATGATATTGTCACTTCCCTAAAGTGATGTTGAGAAAGATAAGGATCTGGCATGTGTTATTTCAGATTGATGATCCTTTTTTTCATTACTGATAAGCCACCACCCAACGAATCTGATGTTGACTCTTGAAGAAAACACAGGAGCACATGGCCCTCTTTTAGGCCACATGCACACGTTGAGTATATGATGAGTTTTTTACCTCAGGATTTGTAGCCAAAACCAGGAGTGGATGATTAAATCAGAAGGGGTGCAGGTGCTTCTATTAGACTTTTCCTCTGATTGCTCCACTCCTGGTTTTGTCTACAAATCCTGAGGTAAAAAACTCATCAAATACTCAATGTGTGCACAAGGCCTAACATGGAGGAGTCAGAAGAGACACTGCTGGCTAAATGATTGGCCAACTCATGATTGGGCCAACAACAATCTAAAGTATATGAGATTTATAGTCATTTGATCAAGCCATAGATGTTCGTTGGTGGCACTGGTAGAACAATGAACAACCTTTCTGAGGGTATTCTCTCAAGGAAAAATATTTTGCTAGCCTTTCAACCAAAAAAATCAAAGGCCGACTTAATTTCAAAAGATGTCAGTGTGGCGCCCCGCAACGAGTGTGTCACAGGAGGGTATTGCAGCCATAAATGCAGCAGCAATATTCTCCGACCCAGCAGTTATGTGGTTAACATAGAGATCCGAACCCTGCATGCATCACCTAGAATAGAGGGCCAATCCTAGGTCCTGGTGGGCGGAGTGCTAGGGAAGTGTGTAGGAAAAGTTAGTCTAGAACACAGAAGGAGTCTAGAACGAGAAGAGAGAACTTGGAGTAGGAGCGGGGGACCTGCACCTCGTGCAGCCCCCGGGCCGTCACCGGTCGGGTGTTAGCACCTGAAGCCTCAACAACCAGGATCGGGCATCACTAACCACGGGTTCCAAAATACCCCGTGCCCCAAAACCTTACAGCCGGTTCACTGGTACCGAAGCTGGCAGCAGTTCACCTCTGCTACGCGAACCAGAAGCGTGGAGGAGCAGCTTTACAGGAGCAACCCACCACCAGCCAAATTCCAGTCGTCTAACCAGCGGTGTACCCACCGAGGGACCCAAGGCTCCCCAAAACATCCACAACGTATATCTTGGATAGGGATTGAAGCAGCCTCCCCGTACCCGACCTGGTATTCCTGGGAGACACTGGCAACCACTTAGCTAGAATGGAGGAACACTACGGATCTCTAAGGGACACCATCACTGCTGAGTCCACCCGGTCCACTACCCGTGAACTGTATACCATGTACTGCCTGCTGGTTACAGTAAAGACCCGCTGCAGAGACTTTCTGTGTCCGTGCTTCCTTATGAACTGTCCGTCCGCACTACAATGTAACCGCAGCTGCTGCACAACATCTTAAGCAGCTCCAGCCTCCGGGGATCACCGCTCAGCCTGTGGGGGGCGTTCCATCTTGCTGCTGTCCATCTTCCGGAGGTTCCGCAGCGTCGGTAACGATTACCGAAACTACTCATAGGTGGCGTCACGAATAAATTAAAAACCCCTTTAATCTGTTCCCGTAAGACGTCTTCACTTTTGATCTGCACTCAACCGGGCCTCACTACCGGCAGGCGCGGCCCACCCGTGACAAGGAGGAAGGAGCTTCAGCCTGTCTAAACCGGAGTCCCCGGCCGCGGTGAGTCATCTGTGATTGATCAGTTAAAATAATTGTCCGTTCTTACATTTTCTCTTAATGAATGATCATTTTGTTTTAAATTGTTCATTTTTATCACCTTAAGGCCACTCAGGTGCACTGGTCGGGTGCATCAGCGATACCTTCCCCTGTGCCGTTCCACCGGGTGCCGGTCCAGACTGCCCGCCAAGCTCAAGCTTCCTACCAAACCACCAGCTCCACCGTTCATCTTCGCACCCTGAGCCGTACCGACGGAGATGTACGCCAGCACCGACGAGAGGAGTGGCAAGCCCGTGAACGCGCCAACATGCAGGCCCATGCCGAGGCTCGCCGTCAACCGCCGCTGCCTGATGAACTCCGCCGCGAAGGTAGAATTTCCACCTTTAATCTATTTACCGGGTGGGGGTTCGCTTGGGAGGTGGGTTTGAATGAGGAGGTGTTTGTGGGGCGCCGGGAAGTCGAGTCACACTTGCCCAGAGGACATCCCGATCGCGACCTATACCGGGGCGATATAATCACCTACGAACGCTATGCTTGTCCGGACACCATCACTGCTGAGTCCACCCGGTCCACTACCCGTGAACTGTATACCATGTACTTCCTGCTGGTTACAGTAAAGACCCGTTGCAGAGACTTTCTGTGTCCGTGCTTCCTTATGAACTGTCCGTCTGCACTACAATGTAACCGCAGCTGCCGCACAACATCTTAAGCAGCTCCAGCCTCCGGGATCACCGCTCAGCCTGTGGGGAGCGTTCCATCTTGCTGCTGTCCATCCCCCGGAGGTTCCGCAGCGTCGGTAACGATTACCGAAACTACTCATAGGTGGCGTCACGAATATATTAAAAACCCCTTTAATCTGTTCCCGTAAGACGTCTTCACTTTTGATCTGCACTCAACCGGGCCTCACTACCGGCAGGCGCGGCCCACCCGTGACAAGGAGGAAGGAGCTTCAGCCTGTCTAAACCGGAGTCCCCGGCCGCGGTGAGTCATCTGTGATTGATCAGTTAAAATAATTGTCCGTTCTTACATTTTCTCTTAATGAATGATCATTTTGTTTTAAATTGTTCATTTTTATCACCTTAAGGCCACACTGAGTATTTGGTGAGTTTTTTACCTTAGCATTGTAAGCCAAAACCAGGAGTGGAACAATCAGAGGAAAAGTATAATAGAAACACGTCACCACTTCTGAAATTTTTAGGAACTCCTTGTTTCAGCTTACAAATACTGAGGTAAAAAACTCAGCGAACACAAAAAACTCACCGAACGCTCCTTGTGTGTATATGGCCTTATTGGGACACAATTCTCCTAAACATTTAGACCATCTGCACACGTTGGGGATTTGTTGAATTTTTTACCTCAGTATTTGTAAGCCAAATCTAGAAATGCTTAAAAAATACAGAAGTGGTGATGTGTTTCTGTTATGCTTTTTCTCTGATTGTTCCACTCCTGGTTTTGTAAAAGAAATTGAGGATGACCTTTTTCTCTTTTGTAGATAAGGTTTATTTGTGCATTTAAAAATCCTGTGTGGGTTTGTGAAAACAAATGTGAGACTCACAGTGAAAACCCACCCTCCCTGCACATATTGACAAACAATTGTTCACATATTTCAGGACCTATGGGGATTCGGAACTCGCCGAATAGTAGCGGTATTCGAGTACTCGCTACTCTATAGATACACTGTGAAAGTACCCTAAAAGTGAATAAAAGTTGTTATAAATAATAAAATTGCATACTCACCTGTCTGACACCTGCACCGGGACCGTCCCTGAAGACCTGCAATCACCGGACAAGGACCTGTGAGTTCCAGCCAATCATATGGCCGGTAGCGATCTGGCAAATCAGATGGCGACACGCCACAACCACGTTATCGATAGCAGCCTCCTGATTGGCCAGATTGCAAGGTCCTAGGTGTACTGCCAGGACCTTGCAATCTGGCCAATCAGGTGGCCGCTAGCGATCATGTGGCTGTGACGTGTCCCCATCTGATTGGCCAGATCACTACTGGCCATCTGATTGGCTGGATCTCACAGGTCCTTGTCCGGTGATCGCAGGTCTTCTGGGACGGTCCCGGTGCAGGCGTCGGACAGGTGAGCAGGCCCGGTGTCAGCACCCGGCGCACCCGGGCAAGTGCCGGGGCCCGACTGCTTGGATTGTGACCCTAGCCTGACGCAAGTATTGTCTGCTGCAGCGCAGAGCGTTTAATGCTATGCGTTGCCAGCAACGGAGCCCATAGAAACCGATGTTTACATTGACAACCAGTGGTTGTCAAGGTAAACATCGGGTTTCTATGGGCTCCAGTGCATAGCATTAAACGCTATATTCTGCAGCCGAAAATACTTGCCTCAGGCTAGGGTCACAATGCAAGTGTGACCCTAGCTCAGGGGCCCCTGAGCACACTGCCCCCACAGCCGGGGCCATATCCAGGGGGCAGCTGGGGGGTCATTTTGAGCCTCCTGCAGCACCGGAGGTCTCCCTCCTTCCCCCTCCATGGGAGCTGACAGAGCAGCACACTCTGTGCTTACAGGACCTGTGATGATGTCACATGGAGGGGAGGAGTCAGGGATCACATGATCAGCATCTCCGAGTATGCAGGACTCTGCTGTGCTGCCCATCATGAGACTCAATTAGGTGAAGTTTGTGTGGGGTCAGGAGGGGTTTACAGTGTGAATGTAGCAGAGGCCACTGTGTACTAGGTGTATGGCAATTAGGTGAAGTTTATGTGTGGGGTCAGGAGGGATTTACAGTGTGAATGTAGCAGAGGCGAGTGTGTACTAGGTGTATGGAACGGAGCCGAGTGGGTACTAGGTGTATTGAGCTGTGTATGGAGCAGAGCCGCGTTCGTACGAGGTGTATGGAGCAGAGCTGAGTGCGTACGAGGTGTATGGAGCAGAGCTGAGTGCGTACGAGGTGTATGGAGCAGAGCTGAGTGCGTACGAGGTGTATGGAGCAGAGCTGAGTGTGTACGAGGTGTATGGAGCAGAGCTGAGTGTGTACGAGGTGTATGGAGCAGAGCCGCGTGCGTACGAGGTGTATGGAACAGAGCTGAGTGTGTACGAGGTGTATGGAGCAGAGCCGCGTGCGTACGAGGTGTATGGAGCAAAGCCGTGTGTGTATGAGGTGTATGGAGCAGAACCGCGTGTGTGTGAGGTGTACGAGGTGTACGGAGCAGAACCGCGTGTGTATGAGGTGTATGGAGTGGAGCCGCATGCGTACGAGGTGTATGGAGCAGAGCCGCGTGCGTACAATGTGTGTATGGAGCAGAGCCGCGTGCGTATGAGGTGTATGGAGCAAAGCCGCGTGTGTATGAGGTGTATGGAGCAGAACCGCGTGTGTATGAGGTGTACGGAGCATAGCCGCGTGTGTACGAGGTGTATGGAGCAGAACCGCATGTGTATGAGGTGTATGGAGCAGAGCCGCGTGCGTACGAGGTATGTGTACCTGTGGTAGCCCCCGCGGATTCCGCTCCTATAGTCCCAGCCACCTTTGCCAGCAGCATTCTTCTCCAGAGTCTCTTCTGCCGCTGTCTGCATTCTGCAGCTCAGCATGGAGGGGCACGATGTAGTCATCACTGTGCTATGTGCAGAGCGACCGGAGGAGACCGAAGCGGCAAGAAGAAAGGTGAGGAGAAAGAGAGATCCAGACGGCCAGACACTCCGCTAAGCTGCGGTGCCACCCATATGGCAGTGCGGCTCCATTGAGCTGCTTGCATTATTTGTGCGCTTGAGGATGCTTGTGTATATACCAAGCATCCTCAGACGCACAAAAATCCAACATTTTGCATTTGAAGGGTATTTTTAAAAAGCGCAAGGGAATGCAAACGCATTTTAGCCCACTCCTAACAACGTGTAATATACTCACTGTCAGAAACAGCTCTTGCTGGTTTCAGCAGTCACTGTTCCTGTAAGGCTGCCTTCACATAGGCGTTTTTTTTTTAAATGTGGCAGTTGCGGTAAAAAAAACCTGCATCTACCGCATTTTCTGTCTAGCGGCTGCACTTGCTTCACATTTGCGGCAAGCCCCATGCATTGTCTATGGGGCTTGCGGTAAGTGTGCGGCTATAGATATATATATATATATATAATTATAGTCTGCGATATGTACTAAACCTGGAGCCGGCCCTGCAGGTGAGTATGTAATTTTATTATTTTTAACAACTTTTATTCACTTTTACGGTACTTTCGCAGTGAATCTATAGATACACTGTGAAAGTAATCGGACTCACTAGACTCGCAACGAGTACCGGGACCTACTTGTTGCGCGTATAGCGAGTCCGAATTGTGCGCTACTCGCTCATCCCTAATGGAGATCTTATTTGGTTGGGAAGCAATATACTCTTGGGTAGTGCTCAGGTTTTTAAGGAGATGGTGTCTGGACACAATTTTGTCTCCAGATCAATCCAAACTGTCCAAACCTATGTGGTTATGTACTGAGAGTGTAAGGATATTGGTACCCTTATATTGTCCCTAGGTGAGAAGGTCCCCCTAACCCAGCCCCTTAGTCCAAGGTCCAATGAACATGTAAACATTGTAAATCTTTGATATTAACAATCAATAGGGTAAAGTATAACCCCGCCTGACGCGTTTCGCCTCTTCAATAAATTAGAAATGGCCTTCACTCCAAATCCCTCCTTCTTCCCTCTCAGGCTCTGATTAGGTCTTTACTGATGGTCAGTTCAGTATGAAACCCAGTTGCTTTGAATGGGGATGCCCTCAGTCCTGTCCATACTTTGATTCAGTAACAGTTTTAGTAGTTGGATATCATATAATCAGATAAGTGCCTCTTTTGGTGATGCTCCTCTCTATCCAGTGTCTCACATCTGTGACATTTGCTAGGTATGCCTGCCTTAGTTTCTTTCTTTGGCGGTTTCTGGAGTGTACCGCTGTCTGGCGCAGTTCATTGGAACAGTAGGTATAAAAGAAACACATCATCACTTCTGAAATTTTTAGCAACTCCTTGTTTTGGCTTACAAATACTGAGGTAAAAAACTCACCAAACACTCCTTTTGTGTATGTGGCCTTATTGGGACACAATTCTCCTAAACATTTAGGCCACGTGCACACATTGAGTATTTGGTGAGTTTTTTACCTCAGTATTTGTAAGCCAAATCTAGAAATGCGTGAAAAGTACAGAAGTGGTGACATGTTTCTATTGTACTTTTCCTCTGATTGTTCCACTCCTGGTTTTGTCTTAGGCCATGTGCACACGTGGAGTATTTGATGAGTTTTTTACCTCAGGATTTGTAGACAAAACCAGGAGTGGAGCAATCAGAGGAAAAGTCTAATAGAAACACCTCACCACTTCTGTATTTAATCACCCACTCCTGGTTTTGGCTACAAATCCTGAGGTAAAAAACTCATCAAATACTCAGTGTGTGCACGTGGCCTTACAAATACTGAGGTAAAAAAAACTCATCAAATATTCAACATGTGCAAATAGCCTGAATGTTTAGGAGAACCAGGTCCCAATTGTGCACACACTGATTATTTGGTGACTTTTTTACCTCATAATTTGTAAAACAAAACCAGGAGTGGAACAATCAGAGGAAAAGTCTAATAGAATCACGTCACCTCTTCGGTATTTATCACCCACTCCCAGGTTTTGGCTACAAATACTGAGGTAAAAAAAACTCACCAAACACTCAACGTGTGCACGTGGCCTTAATCTAATGTGTGGGGGCCTTAAATCCTGACAACGTTTGATCAGATTCATAGTCTGCACCAATAAAAATTCACATAAGCTCAGCAGGCGGAGGTTTCCTGCAAGCTTGCATTTGTGATAAAAGTCAAAAAGAATTGTGGGATTTACTGCTGACGGCAAAAAATGCGGCCTTGTCAGGCGGGGTCTGGCAGCTGGGGAAAACTACGCAGTTTGCTGATACTGGCATTATCTGAATATTTCAAGTTCCACAGTCGTCAATAATACCAAGTCATACGACTTCGGTTCTGTGCCCCTGAAGCTATTTCTTTTCACATTTTATTTCCTGCAGATTCAGGAAGATCCTAACGTTTAAATTACAAGTTCTTAGTCTGCAGATAATTGCAGATTATTTCGTCTGTCATCACACAGAACAGCACTATCTATTCTATTGAAGTCTTGCAAGCGTTGTAGTTATGCTGCCATTACACCACAAATTACAAATGATTCCATGTCTCCAGGGAGCCTGCATTGAATTCCAGCTAGAAAGTTGAGCCAATCTTGCACCAATTTTTCATTACCATCCTGTTGTTCCTCTGTTCAGATCTAGTAAAAAAGAAAAAAAAAAACCTTCAAAAAGACAGATAAAAAAAGGGGCACAAATGTGCATGGTCATATTTTTCTGCTGCAAATACAGAATGTGTGCACATTCCCAGAGGAAGTTAAAGACTGAAAGCCTAAAATTGTGTCACTTCCTGTGAATCCTAAACATGTTTATGCAGCTTATTTTTTATTTTGTATTCATTTTCAGACTATTTTTTAGTTTTTTTATTTTATGCTTTCTTCATAATTATTTATTACTTTTTATTTCTACTTCTGTTTTAAGTGCAATAAAAGATAGTCAAGAGAAAATCATTAACTTGGGGAAGAAAATGAAGAGACATGTTGTCTGATTAAATGTTTCTGTAGGACTGAACCAATCATGAACTGGCCCTCGCCTTCTAAGCACTATGATCTGTCTCTATGGTGTAACAAATCCTCTGTGAAAATCTCTATGGGATCTATAGTGGATATCCAGCTTTTTTGTAAAACTCTACACTATATGGAGAAACGTATTGGACACCTACACATTGTACCTGTATGGACGTTTATGATCTTCCATTGCCAGTAATATGTGTTGGTTACCTCTCACTCCAAAGGAGGGGTCCCCAACCTGTGGATTGGGAGCCACATGTGGCTCGTGGGCCTGTATGTATTTTTATTTATTTTTATTTATTTATATAGCGCCATTAGGTTCCATGGCGCTTTACATGAGGTTAAGGGGGACAAGAACAAGTACACTAAATTTAGGTGATCGGGATGTACAGGTACAGGAGGGGCAGGGACCCTGTCCACAAGGGCTCACAGTCTACGAGGGGCGGGTGGGGATACAGTAGGATGGGGGAATGTCAGGTATGGGGCGGTCGCCTGGGTCTCATGGCAGGTTGTAGGCTTGATGGAATAGGTGAGTCTTCAGGTGACACTTGAAGCTTCTCAGGGTAGGAGAGTGTCTGACGTGTTGGGGCAGGGAGTTCCAGAGTCTGGCAGATGCCCATGAGAAGTCCTTGACGCGGTTGTGCGAAGAGGTGATGAGGGGGGAGCAGAGGAGGAGTTCTTGGGAGGAGCGGAGGTTGCGTGAGGGTAGGTATCAGGAGACCAGGTCGGAGATGTATGGTGGGGCCAGGTTGTGTATGGATTTGTATGCCATGGTTAGTGTTTTGAATTGAGATCTCTTGGAGGCGGGGAGCCAATGAAGGGCTTGGCAGAGGGGGGAGACAGGGGAGTAGCGGGAGGACAGATAGATTAGTCGGGCAGCAAAATTGAGGATAGATTGGAGAGGTGTGAGGGAGTTAGCCGGGAGGCCATTGAGAAGGAGGTTGCAGTAGTCAAGGCGGGAGATGATAAGAGCATGAATGAGTGTTTTAGCAGTGTCGTGGGTGAGGAAGGAGCGGATCCGTGAGATGTTCTTGAGCAGGAGCTGGAGGGATGTGGTGACGGCGTCGATGTGGGGCTTGAAGGACAGGGAGGAGTCAAGGATTACCCCGAGGCACTTGGCTTGGGGGACTGGGGAGAGGGCGCAGTCGTTGACGCAGATGGATAGGTTGGGAAGTGGGGGGGAATTTCTTGGGGGGAAGACTATGAATTCAGTTTTGTCCATGTTGAGCTTAAGGAAGCGAGCAGAGAAGAAGGATGAGATGGCTGAAAGGCATTGTGGGATTTTGGAGAGTAGGGAGGTGATGTCAGGGCCGGACAGGTAGATTTGGGTGTCGTCAGCGTAGAGGTGGTGCTGGAGGCCGTGGGACTCAATGAGTTGCCCCAGGCCGAGAGTGTATATGGAGAAAAGTAGGGGTCCCAGGACCGAACCTTGGGGGACTCCGACAGAAAGGGGGTAGGGTGAGGAGGAGGTGTGGGAGTGGGAGACGCTGAAGGTCCGGTCCGCTAGGTATGAGGAGATCCAAGAGAAGGCAAGGTGGGTGGTGCTGAGGGTTTCCAGCATCCGGAGAAGAAGGGAGTGGTCAACCGTGTCGAAGGCGGCAGACAGGTCAAGGAGGAGGAGGATGGAGTAGTAGTGTTTGTTCTTGGTGGTCAGTAGGCCGTTGGTGACCTTGGTCAGGGCTGTTTCGGTGGAATTTAGGGGTCGGAAGCCGGACTGTAGGCGGTCGAAGTGGGAGCACGAGGAGAGGTGAGAGGACAGTTCGGAGTGGATGTGCTGTTCAAGTAGCTTAGAGGCGAATGGGAGAAGAGATATGGGGCGATAGTTAGAGACAGAGGTAGGGTCAAGTGAGGTTTTTTCTAAGATGGGCGTGATTAGGGCATGTTTGAAGGCCGAGGGAAAGGCGCCAGTGCTAAGTGATAGGTTAAAGAGGTGGGTGAGGGCTGGGATGAAAATGGAGGTGTGGTTGGGAATGAGGTGGGATGGGAGCAGGTCGTGGGCGCTGGTGGTGAGGTGTGATTTTGACAGGAGGGAGGAGAGTTGGGCTTCAGTTATGGGGGGGAAGTGGCTGATGGAGGAGGAGGGCAATGTAGGTGGGAGGGGGAGTTGTGGGGACAGTGTGCCGAAGCTGTTTCTGATCTTGTCGATCTTCTCCTTGAAGAAGCCTGTAATGAGTAGCTCACAACTGTCTTTCAGCTTGGTGCATTAGGACCTGGCATAGCAAACAGCTGTGAAGAGAAGATCTCAAGATGTTGACTTTTGTGAGTAGCTCTGTACAGAATATCAGATCCTTGTGGGTGGTAAGGTAGGAACCCTTGAATCTTGGTATACTGTCTCTTTGTGATTTCTGTGGAAAACCTTTTGCTGTAATGGGGGCTCTGGGTGTCCCGACTATGAATAGTCTTAGGGTGAATGGCGTACACACTGGGTGTTAGTCGAGGTGTTAGTGAACTGCACACTCTCAAGAAATTGTTTCAAGAAAAAAGCTTTTGTATTGTGCCAAAAAAATAAAAGCAAAAATAGAATCTAACGTTTCACAGACTCGCTGTATAACTTCAAACCCATAGGTTTAGAATCAGTTGTGGTAATGTGATAAAAACCCAATGAGATACGACACTGGAGCTTTTCAGTCCTAGGTATTGCCAAAGAAAGGGATGGATCTGAACCACTTTCTAATATGCAGATATATGTATGGAATCCCTGGTGTAGATATCCATCAAAATGAAAAAAGTGGAACAACCCAATTCTTGGATTTCTGGTAAGTGGCGTCACAGGTAAGTTGGTTCCTATATTACAGTCCTGGTGCGTATAAGAGCTATGAACTGAGGGTTCAGATGGTGAGCATAGGAGAGCTGGCCTGTAATCCGCAGGACACAAGTACCTTTAAATGCTGAATAGGCTTTACCATAATTTAGATTATCCCGTATACTCTATCCCAGAGTGTCCCATAAACCATGCACTCTTCCTGGATCTGAGCTAGTACCTAATTCCTATAGGACTAAGATCCTCTGAAACATATATTCATTGTACCCTGCTCAGCATCCTGAACCCTCATTTCACATCTCCTATACCCATAAGGACAGCAATAAACAGTTCCCAACTTTCTAACCCTCGTATCCCGTGAACACACTTAACAGAAAACAAAGAATTGGATCGTCTCACTTTCTTCACTCTTGGAGATATCTACACACCAGGGATTCCAGAACATTCTGGTTATAAGAAAGTGGATCAAGCCATCCCTTCCTTGATGAAACCCAGGCTTGAGCAGCTCCAGTGTGATATCTCATTGGGTTTTCATCACATTACCCACAACTGATTCTAATTCTCTGGGTTTGAAGTTATAAAGCGACTCTGTGACCAAGACCATAAACTATTGGTCAAAACGTTAGATCCCACAGTCACATCTAGACTTTTGGCACAATAAAAGGCTTTTTTTTCTTGCAACAATTTTTTGAGAGTGTGCAGTGACTAACGTTTTTACACTGCTATGAGGGAGGCAGGAGCTGGATGTGGCTTGCAAACCTCTCTCAGAGCTGATTGTGACTTGCGACCATCTTTCAGAGCTGGATGTGGCTCTCAAGGTCAGACATGTTGTGAACCTCTTTTCTAAAGCAATAACAATTTCTGGTCTTCTGAGAAGGTTTTCTACAAGTTTTGTCTGTAGGAATTTTTGCTTCTTCAGCCAGCAGCTCATTGGTAAGATCGGTCATTGATATTGAAGAAAAGGCTTGGTTCATAGTCTTCATTTTAGTCCATCCCAAATGTGTTGGTTGGGGTTGTGGTCCGGGTTCTCTTCGGCTAGTCATGTTTTTCGACATCAAACTCCCCCAATCATGTCTGTATGAAGCTTGTGAACTGGGTACATTCATGGGGAACCAAAAAAGTTCCTTTCAACAAATTATTCAGCACTCTGCCCTCCGCTCCATTTTTGCGGTCTCCATTCATGGCTGAGTTGCTGTGGTTCTTTCCACTTCTCAATAACACTCACAGGTGATGAGGAAATATTTAGTGGGGAAAAATGTCATGAATGGACTTATTGCAATGGTGGCTCCTATTCCAGGACCTGTGAGCTCAGCAGGGCCAACCATTATTTAACAAGTTAGTAAAAGCAGACAGCATGGTGAGGAACTTGTAAGTTATACTCCCGTGTTTCACGAGTCTATGACAGCTCATTGTGTTGTTTTTACTTTGGGTGTTAATTTCTTCATTACTAGTGAGGGCTAATGTTTTTTTCTTCACTTGTAGTGCTAGTATGGTGTGCTGCAGTGTGTGTCTACACTCATGCCATCCTTCAGCTGTTGTCGGTATTAGCTCATACTACCTTGACCAGCCTAGAGAGTGGAGGTGTTTGAGCCACTGCTGTGTGAAGTTCAGCCGACCAGATACCGCTCCCCAGCTGCTGTCAGGAGCAGATCAGCAGATTCTAAGTAGTGATATTTTGTTTCTTTTCCTGTACCTTTAGATGGGGAGTGGGGGTTATTTCAGGGTATTCTCAGGAAATAGAGTTACACTGGTGGCTCAGACCTCGCCATCTTTAGACGTACCTGTGGGATAATGGAAAGCACGGGGTCCCAGTAGTTAAGGCTGGCTTCAGACTTGCAGATGCATCTGCAGTGTTTTGCAGATGCATCTGCAAGCATCTGCTTTCAGACCGCGGCCCCTATGTTTATAATAGAGCGCACGGCGGTCTGCAGATGCTTGCAGACCGCCGTGCGCTCTCATTGCCCGCCATTAATGATCTGTGCGCACGCGGATGCCTGCGCACAAATCACACACTCCCGCACCATGGACGCGAGATGTTGCGTCCCTGGTGCGGGCGGGAGTGTGTGATTTGTGCGCAGGCATCCGCGTGCGCACAGATCACTAATGGCGGGCAATGAGAGCGCACGGCGGTCTGCAAGCATCTGCAGACCGCCGTGCGCTCCATTATAAACATAGGGGCCGCGGTCTGCATGCAGATGCTTGCAGATGCATCTGCAAAACGCTGCAGATGCATCTGCAAGTCTGAAGGCAGCCTTAAGAGACAGATCAGGCTTCCTTTCCCCTGGAATCTGTATTTAACCCTGCTACCCCATCATGAAACCGTAACTATGGGACTGAATAAAAAAATCTGTGGTCAATAATTAAGACACATATCCTAAAACTTTGGTCCCTATGGTGTATGTAACTTACAAACATATGAAAGATGTTTTAAAGTGAGATTTTATTTTCTATTGTTCTTTATAATAACTATTTTTTTAAGCAATGCAGTGGCTCACCTCCCGGGCATTGCCCTGCAGGACAGTACTATACATAAATGAATGTGTTCCTCTACATCCACACAGATGAATGGATGCCATTGTCCTTCTTTGCTGCTGAGGGTTTCACTCTGGTGTAAGTATTACACAGGAAGTCAAAGCCACATGAAAAATAAGTTCCCCATAATTACTGCACTGTCTCCAAAATATACAATTCTAATAAGATGTAAAAAAAAAAAATTCCTGTCTCCAGTGATGTGATCTCGCGTAACTTGTTTTGACAAGAAACAGAACTTACATAGAGAAATCCGATTTTCTAACTGGCTGTCTGATCCCATTAGAACATTTTCATCATCACAATGACCCTGCCAGTAAATCATGCCTGAGATCTTATTAGAACCAACCACCAGATCCAGGTAACAAATACAATGGTTAATGAAGAAGGGGGGGGGAAATGGTCGGCCAGGGGGTAACTATTAGTCATCTAGTGGTAGAAGTTGCACAGTGATAGGTTGCATAGTGGAGTGGTAGGGGACCTTAAATTCTGAGGGGCACAAAAGTGTTAACCAGTTTTATAAATGAGAAATGCAGAGTGGAGGTCTTGTAAAAGATTTTGCTTTGAGGCCCAGCAGCTCCAAGTTCTCTTCTTGCTAATTGGCATATTCCTAACAATGAGGATTGCCACCCCAGAGGAGCCCAAGCGCTGAGTGTGAAGATTGGCATACCTGAGGAAGCTGCAGACTGGTGCCTAAGGGCTCATGCAGATGTCAGGTTTTCACTTTCAAGTTCTATGTTTTTCATGGATAGAACCTGAACCTGTTGGGTTGGCTGTTGGGTTGTTCACATGTGTACTGTGTGGCCCATACAAAATAAAGAAAACATATCTGATTTTTATCTGTGTAACAGATCAAACTCACCAAAGCAAGTCTTTTGGGCCTGTGAAAAAAAAATCGGATGCCATCCGTGTGCTGTCTGATTTTCACAGTCTTTTTAATAAAAACTTGAGAAAATAGTTCAAGAGAATAAAAGGTGGCACTCACCATCCCAATTAAAACCTTCTTTATTTCATACTAGCTGTAGTGCCTGGCATTGCCTGAGCATAGTAAATAGGCCTCCTGCTGTATACTGGGGGCTGTGTGCGGCCTCCAGCCTTATACTGAGGGCTGAGTATGGCCTGGTTGCCTGGCATGGTAACTGTTATTATTAGGCTGGAGGCACACTGTCATGCATCAAACACAGAGCGACAGTGATGTGAGTGTTGTGCATGTTTGCTGTGAGTGTGGTGTGAGTGTGGTGCGTCTGGGTGTGTGTGAAGCAAACCTCAAGACTGCCAACAGCATTTACCCGCATATTCAAACACTGCTTCTGTCAAAGCAGCGATGTTTGAATTTGCCGGGTTGCCCGCACAGTATCCATTCAGCTGTTACCGCTGTGACTGCAGATGCGGTTAACAATCCGGTTATATAGGTTTAACCCCATGTTTCTGTCATGTGAGTTTGTGTCCAGTTAAGTCCACACTCCCTGGACACAAACTGACATGTCAGACTGTGTGTGCAGGGGTTAATGCAATTTTTTAATAAAAATCGGCAATTACCGCTATTTTGTAAATTGCTATATTCTCCTGTGGTGAGCAGGAGTCAGGAGCTGTCCATGGTCCCGATCGTTATAGTTGCGTGCTGACCAGCTTCAGCACCACATACCCTGGACAGCTGCTGCACTGTAAACCATGAAATTTCAGGATCAAGGACAAGGTCTATAACTTTACGATCTTATAGTGCAGGACCATGGACAGCTCGTCCTGCACACTGCCAGATAATACAGTCATTTAATGAATACCGGTAATTGCCGGCTTTTTTAAAAAAGCTGCTGTTACAATAAATGATGGCAGCGTCAGACTCCGGTGTCCGGGTGTACTATAGGGCTATATTAACTGGTTCCCTTTCTTGATTCCCTGCTTCCTCCACTGGCCTCCGACCCTTTCCCTAGGGTGCAACACAGTGGTCAGTGGACCCTGGTCCTGGGCCTGGATCCTTCCCAGCGACCAGCTCCTCACTCTAGCTCTCTCCTCCGACTCTCTCCTCCGACTGACTCCTAGGACTGACTAACTCTTCCGCTCAGACCTGGATGTTTTAAAGGGGAACTGCATAAGGCAGCAAGTAGAGCTCCCCCTTCAGGTCTGGGGTGGATGGTGTGGTTTGCTGTGCGAACCAAGGTGTAATTCCCTCCTTGCATTGGTTAATCCTGTGGCAATCCCCCTTAGGGGTGCCACACAAGCTTAATTCTGCAGCAACATAAATCTCTTGCCCTTAAAGGTTTGCTACAGTTTTGGTGAAATGTATGAATGGAGGCCAAATTGTTGATTTATGAGACGTATCAGGTCTGTACTAAGAGGAAACATAGACCTTGAATGCTAAGATTACTTGAAGAGGATAAATATGGAGCGCACATAGGGCGTTATCGTCTTAATAAATAGTCCAGTCCCCCCAATCGGTGTGACTCACCTGCGGTGGTTGTGAGAGCCACAACAAACTGAGAGAGCCTGGTAATGGTTGCTGCAGGAGCCCACTGAAGATAAATGAATTCCACAGAAGAAAACGTTGGGCTTTGTAGTCCGCGCTGACCTCAAGAAACTTCTAGCCCTGATGAAGTGGCGGATTTAAAGCCACAAAAGCATAGGCAAATAAACCAAAACCTGATTAACCCTTTACTGGACTGGAAGTTTCTTGAGGTCAGCTTTTTCTTCGGTGGAAAAGATTACTTGAAGTGCATAACATATTAGAAAGTTGCTGAAGTTTTTTCAATAAACAACCCTTTAGTATTTACAAAACTGGAAGAACCTAATGTTAATGCTTTCAAGACCAAGGCTAGTGACTCATACAGTACGTACATTACGTACGTGTGACCCCAGCCTAACTCAGACACAATAGATTTTACTACATGAAATAAATATTTCAGATCCATTTCAACAGGTTGAGATCTTTCACTAAAGGTACCATTACACTCTTCAATGTTGAAATGAGATCACCAACAATCTCATGGGCGGGGCGGTCGTTAGGACATCGTTTAGAGATTGTTGATGAGATGTCACACGGCTAGATATCGCGGACGATGCACGAACGATGTAATGAGCAGGTATCATTCGCAAAACCCAGCGACCGATACTTGTTCACTGATGTGAATGGGTGAAGTCGTGAATGACATCGTTATCGTGGTGTCACACTGAACGATGCAGCAGATTGGCTGATCGTGGATCGTCTTATTTGAGAACATGTTCTCAAATCTGGATTTGCAGCGCCCCCCTAGTCAGCGCACTACAAAAGGGTACTACATACCTAACAGAAGGTGAGGTATGCTTTGTTCTGGTAAAGAGTAGTAGAAGCCTAAAGCTCCAGCACCACACACACACACCTAGTGATAGGGGACCAATCAGATGCCCGTTACTAGGGTAACCGGTCCCGGTAGGTGGAGAAGCTAGGTTGTAACCTGGTGTCACGTGACTGTGACATCACCGCAGGTCCTATACTGCAGTAGAAGACCTCTGCAGACACCGGGAGCCTGCGGGAGCTACCGGGAGCCTGCAGGAAGACGGCGGGAGACAGCGGGGGCTCGGGGAGAGGTGAGCATAAACTTTTTTTTTTTTTCCTGGAGGCTACGATTTAATGCCGGAATCGGATGCCTATTTGGCATCCGTTTCCAGGCATCAGAAGGGAGCCGATGCTGTCCGAATTTATCGGACAGCATCGGCTCCCTCATAAATCATAGTGTGAACGTAGCCTAAGGAGAAGCTGCAGAGAAATAGAACAGCACAGTAAAGAGAACAGCAGATGAGAAGTAACAGGGAGGGCACCTCAACCTGGTGACTCAGAAGAGAAAGGGGCAGATAGAGGGTAATTGAATCACCCTGGCCCAGTCCAAAGCATCATACCAGCTCTGACGTGGATCAGAGGTCCATCCCTGAACCACAAATTATCTGCGTGGTCGATAGCTTTTTAGGAGCACGATCCAACCGCCCTACACCAAGCACGTTCCTCACCAAAAGCACTAAACAGGGTTGGGTTCACCTTTGGAGAGATAAAGGGTTCCCATATCACCTGACGGGCCTTGTTCAAGAAGTGGGAACCTTGCAGGGCAGCACAGAGTAAGGACAGAGGAAGTGATAAAAAAGGAACACTAGTGGAGCTTCGGAGGGACACTGCTCACTACCAGAACCACCCGGTCCACTAACCCAGCTTAAAGAACTGCATTACCCTATAAACCTGAAGATTACTGGAGTAAAGTACCTGTTCAGAGTGAGCAACGTGTCTGTGCTTCTTCTCAGAAAACTGTGATCTACCTGCTTTGCTCCACAGTGACTATGCTGCCCTTTTCCATCATTGCTATTTCCAACACCCCGGAGACTTAGCACTACCTGTACAGGGCTATGACATCTTGCTGCCGCACATCACCCCGGATGCTCCAGCAGTGCCGGTGTCATCACCAGACCTACAGGTGGCATCACGAACAACTTTATTTATTTATTATTTTTTTTAATTGTCTGCTCAAGGGCACGGACTCGGGCACCGACCACCTGTGACATCCCAGTACCAGTACGCCCAAGATCCAAGTACCCCGACCCTTGGCACCAGACAGATTCAATGATCCAACAATTTATCATATCCATATCTCAGTGTCACACACAATGAGGTAGTAACAATGTCGCTCGAACGACTCCAAACCCGTGACGTTTCAGTGATATCGTTCACGATATCGTACCGTGTAACAGGGCCTTAAGTCAAATGTGTCCAATTTTTGCTCTTGTTTTATTCCCACTGCTCCCTTAAGTAATCCGGTTTTAGTATTTTTAAAATCTGCCTTAAGGGTCAAGAGATATGGATCTTGTTTTGTGCTAACTTATATTGGCTTTCCAAGAGGGTGTGGTTCATAGACTCTCTTGGGGCGTGTTATTTTCTGCTCTACATTATTAATTTGAGTGCCATGACTCCTTGATAACAATTAGCAAAAATTAAAAAGGCCTATATATCAGGAACCATGGGGTGGATTTAAAAAAACAAACAAATAATAATACAGATTAATCAAGACAGCAGCAGGAAAAAAATAGAGCAAAATCTGGTCACTTTTGATGTGGTGACAAGTCCGCTTTAACTAGACAAACCCAAAATGTTGTCTCACCTGAGTCAAGTAGAAGAAGTCTCCAGGTCATGCAGATGGAAAAACAAAGTCTTAGGCTGCCTTCAGACTTGCAGATGCATCTGCAGCGTTTTGCAGATGCATCTGCAAGCATCTGCATGCAGACCACGGCCCCTATGTTTATAATGGTGCGCACGGCGGTCTGCAGATGCTTGCGGACCGCCGTGCGCTCTCATTGCCCGCCATTAGTGATCTGTGCGCACGCGGATGCCTGCACACAAATCACACACTCCCGCCCGCACCCGCAAAACGCTGCAGATGCATCTGCAAGTCTGAAGCCAGCCTAATAAGGGAAGCTCCACACTGACTCAACAAGCGGATCAGAGGAGGATCTACTAATGGACAAAAGATGTAAGGAGACACCAATAGAAACTATGGGGATATGTTAAGTTGATTATCACTCAAGAGTCTTGCCCCAGTAACAGGGTCAAGAGTCTGTAGAAGGCAACCATTTGTGTGACATAGGAGCAGCTTACATTTATTGAGACCATGTTTTACATGGCAAGGCTGTCTCTACCACATTGTGAACCTTACAGACCCATGATATACCAACTGACTTCCAATCCTGTAGAACGGATGCCACTGCCAGTATAAGACCATTAAGTTTTGCAACTTGTATTAGCTGTAACCACTAAAAGTCATACCTACCTTAGTAAATAAAGACTTCTCAAAGAGCTTACATGTCTATACAACGCTAAGACAAATGGCTTCAGTATTACCAAGGTATCTT
This sequence comes from Allobates femoralis, assembly GCA_033576535.1. Taxonomy (NCBI): domain Eukaryota; kingdom Metazoa; phylum Chordata; class Amphibia; order Anura; family Aromobatidae; genus Allobates; species Allobates femoralis. The sequence goes on from JARQOC010000009.1 coordinate 148,186,563, forward strand.
ATTGCTAAACTGAGATGAGTGTTGTCAGATCTATTCTACATGATTAGGTTTACAGGTGTGGTTACTTATTCCTGTAATTTTATTATATTTCCTCATTGTCAGGGAGGTAAAAGCAACATGACCGACAGTGTAAGATCTGCCAGCAAAGTGCAGGCTGCAATTATCTGACCAAACACAACATGGAAGGCTCTTAATCAGGATCAAGTGATCGAAAATGTATGAGTGCTACTGCACCTTCCTTCACTCTGTCTTGTATTGCTATTTTCAATGAAAGAGTGGCTCCTCGTGAGGATCTATTTTATTTATTTTTTTCTCTTAAAAAAGTGAAAAAAAGGTATTTATTTAAATATTCCATTTTAAGTTTGGTAGAAGCAGCAGTAAAGCTCCTTCTCCAACATAAGAAAGCTACCATTATTATTGTTATTATTGCTACATGGTACAGTCCCTGACAGAAGGTATGTCACTTATCCATGTTATGTAAATAAAAGCTTATAACCTGACGTTAAATTTATCCATTGGTTTTATAAATTACTCTCTTGAAAGCTGAAACTCTCCCAAATGTGGTTTAGGTTAAGAAAATAAATTGGCATCAATGCTGAAATATTGATCATTTAATGAATACAGAATGGTCAGATTTTGGCAAGACAAAAGTTTTGTCGCCTAGTCATATAATGCACCCAATCCTAGTATACATCCTCACCTGTGTTCGGCAAATGATCGGTTATTTAGTGGGTGTGTATTAAAAGAAACCCAGTACCCCAGACCGGCACTTGAACTGCAACTTGATCTCTGACAACATGCCAAAATTCCACCCTGTGACCAAAGCCTTGATTATCAAGAAGCTGAAAACCAGATCCACTGCAGAGGTGGCTGGCACCTTTAATGTGTCTCAGCATCAAGTACAAAGAATTAAAAAAAGATTTGAAGAGACTGGAGATGTGTTTGACAAGCCCAGGTCTGGCAGACCCTACAAGACAACTGCTCAGGAGGAATGTTTGTTGGTTAGAAAATCCAACGCAAGCCCCTCTTCCACTGCAGCAGAGCTCCAACAGGCCTGGTTACCTCAGGTCCCTGTGTCAACTAGACGAGTTTGTAGGATTCTGTCTCAAAATGGCCTCCATGGTCGAATCAGTGCCCAGAAGCCAGCACTAAACAAAAGGCAAATAAAAAAAGTGTGGCATTTGCAAAGTCCCACAGCCTGCTAAACAGATGGACGCTGGAAAAGTGGCAGAAAGTGGATTTCTCTGATGAATCTTCAGTACAATTAAACCACAGTCGCCGCAAATACTGCAGGAGACCTACTGGAACCCGTATGGATCCAAATTTGGTGATAGAAAGATCATGATCTGGGGTTACATTCAGTATGGGGGTGTGCGAAACATTTGCAAGGTGGAAGGCAATATCAATAGCCTAAAATATCAAGAAGTATTAGCTACCGCTTACATTCCAAATCATAAAAGGGGTCAAATTCTGCAGCAGGATCGTGCTCCATCTCATACATCCATCTCTACAACAAAGTTCCTCCAGGCAAAAAAGATCAAAGTGCTCAAGGACTGGCCAGCCCAGTCACCAGACATGAACATCATTGAGCATGTTTTGGGTAGGATGAAAGAGGAAGCTTGGAAGACAAAACCAAAGAATCTAGATGAACTCTGGGAGGCTTGTAAGACTGCATTCTTTGCTATGCCTGATGACTTCATTAATAAATTGCATGAATCATTGTTGAAACACATTGATGCAGTCCTTCAAGTTCATGGAAGTCACACAAAATATTAAATATATTTAATATATTTAAATATATTAAATAGCACCACAACTTCATTCACCAATGTTATGCAACATATATTTGTATTTTCAGTTAATAATTTGTTTGAATATCACATTACTTTCTGTAGGCGACAAAACTTTTGTCTCGCCAAAATCTGACCATTCTGTGTTCATTAAATGAACAATATTTCAGCATTGATGCCAATTTATTTTCTTAACCTAAACCAAATTTGGGAGGGTTTCAGCTTTCATAAGAGTAATTTATAAAACCAATGGACAAATTTAACGTCAGATTATAAGCTTTTATTTACATAACATGGATAAGCGACATAACTTTTGTCAGGGACCGCAGATGGGGGCTACAGATTTTGCACTGTGGCCCCGCAGATTTGCATTACAATAATGCATTGCTTCCAGCTATCATTTGATTAGGAACATATGTAGGGGAAAATCCGGAGAGGAATTTGCCCCAGGTGAAGCCAGTCAACTCAGAGAAAGTGCAGTACACCAGATCCCACCTGTGAAACATGCTCCTGGTGTTCCTCACGAGAACCTGAGTAAATCAAGATGTCATCCTAGTGTATCATTACAAATCTACCCACTAGAGAAGTAAAAATATCATTTATGAATTTCAGCAATGGCTGAGCATTGGTCAAACTGAATGGCATCACCAAATTTTAAAAGTCACCCTTGGGTGTATTGAAGGCCGTCTTCCACTCATCACCAGCACATATAAGGTTTTATGCCCCTCTCAGATCCGGTTTAGAAAACCACATGACCTCTGCTAGTTGATTAAACATCTCAGGATTAAGGGATTTCATACAGTAAGCTTATTAATTTCCCTAAAATGCAAGCACGGATGCAACCCTCCATCTTTTTTTCTAAACAAATAAAAATAACACAGGGACTGGTAAAGTGGGAGGCCTTATGTGACAATAGAAAGACTTTTTTGAATATATTCTTTTAAGTGATGTCTTTCAGGAAGAGAAAAGTTAAACAGATGAGATTTAGGCAATTTGGTCACTAGTATAAATTTGATGGCACAATCAATAGACCTGTGATGAGGAAGAGCTTCACATTGAGTCTCTGTAAAAACATTCTCAAAATACTTCATAAAATCCGGAAGAAGAGAATTCAAAGAAGCCAGCATTTAGATGAACAGGTTAAACAAAAATGTCCCCAAGACTTAAATTCGCTAATCTCCCAATTGATGATAGGATTGTATTTAACCATCCATGACATACCAAAAACAATTTTAGTTGGTAAGGAAGGAAACACCATAAACAAAACAGATTCTATGTGTAGTACTCCCACTATCAAGCACAGATTCTTAACCTTAGGGTGGAAACACACTCTCCTACTTACATGCGAGTCTCTCGGACAAGACTCGGATCAGTGACCCTGCACGGCCTCTCCCTCTCTGGACGGGAGTGTGAAGCTGCACAAAAACACAAGCAGCTAACACTCCCATCCAGAGAGGGAGAGGCCGTTCAGGGTCACTGATCCGAGTCTCATCCGAGAGACTCGCATGTAAGTAGGATAGTGTGTTTCCACCCTTAGAAGTAACATGACTTTGGGTAAGAGGACAATTATCAATTGCGGATACTTGAATAGGATGACCAAGAGTCCAAACTGTGCAGTGCGCATTTTGAAGCTGACAGCGCGGCGCCGGTGTAAATACGTCACCCGGCGCCGGGAATGACGCGGATCACGTCACCCAGCCACACTGCAGCCCGGACGCTATGGGAGAGAGAGGAGGCGCGCAGGGAGGCGGCAATTTGAATCTGGCATGTAGATCACGCCTATTCAGGCGTGATATGAAGAAGAGGGGCAGCCTGGATGAGTGACTATGAATAGCATAGTCACTCATTATCATCACTAATGAGGTACTATAAAAACGTTTTTCTTCATGTCACTTGCTGCATTTAGGAGGTAAAAGGAGTGTAGGGAAAGTGTTAATATGCTGTAGGGACAGCTTTTAATAGGTTTAGAGGTGTTTTGGGGTGACAGGATCCCTTTAAGAAACACATTATTGTACTGTATGTAAAACACTGAATCATTACATGACCTGTTTGACCACAATATAGACAGACGATCAAGTGGACCAAGCTTGATTCCCTCTTTGAACTCACTGTGGGCCCCAATTTGCATGGTTTACCTGCCTCAATAGCATGATAGGAGGAAGTCACTGTAACACCCTCAAATATACTCTTATTCCTAAGACATCTGTCCAAATGCACTGCCATTGACATATGGTAGCTTCTTCCAGGGACAACAGGGAGGGAATAAACCATCATATCCCATATCTAACTAGGGAGACCCTGGCAGAATTGACTGCTGAGAGCAGGGTCATTCTAGGACGTTTCCGCTGCCCAATGGATGAACTGAGAGAAGTAGTCCTCCACTTTATAAATTCAATGACCAAGCCTGCAAATTATTGATTCAGCAAAAGCACCATTATCTGGGTCATCATAAATGAGACCCAGAGCAGAGAAAATAGTGTCAACTGAGGAAAACACTGGAGAATCCTCAGGCAGAAAAAAAACCAAGCCTGAGAATCTCTACTTAGCCACGATAGAATAATATCCACTCGTTGATTCTCTCCGGATGAGGCAGAACGGTGGTGAAAATACAACTTATATGAAGAACGGAAGATGAAAATCTTACTTTGGTGCCTGTGAAAGCACTCCAGTAAATTTATCTGAGGTTCAGAACACAGATTTGGGTGGAGTGGACTGAATCCTCTCTAGTGGCGGATAATGCATGTGGTTGTTGCTGCTTGATGTCAGCTAGCTTTAGGGAGAAAGAACATAACTGTGCAGCCAGGGCATCCACAGTGCCCATGATGGCGTCTCAGCACAAAAAGATGGAGTGGACTGCTGATAATGTTATGATTGTATAGTAAACTCCCATGGGATTAAGTCAGGCCCGGACTGGCAATAGGGAAAGGTGGGACAATTCCCTATGGGTCGCCCCCCTAACTGCAAAATGGGCTGCTGGCCCTTTAAATTTCACCTCAGAGTCCTGTGCGCGCGCACGCCATCGCTGACAAGGGCCGCTGCAGCGCGCACAGACAGGGCTCTCTCTGTCTGGCCAGAATCAGCTCCGAAAATTGTTTTTGTGGGCGGAGTTCACCCTCTGCTCACCAGTCCTGGGATCCTGCACTGTCTGCTTGATTCATTGCAGGCTCTAGTGATTGCTGATCTACCAATCAGACAGCAGGAAACAATCACTAGAGCCTGCAATGTCTGCTACCTGCTCTCTGATTGGTGCACAAGCCGTCACTGTAGGTTACAGTGTGATGTGCTCGGTATCAATAATTGGAGAGCAGGAAGCACTGAGAACACTGTGCAGCACCGCTGAGGAGATGCTGCTCCACACCATGTGGGGAAACGTCATACAGAGCTGTGAGTAACAGCAAAGTTAACTATCTCCCTGCTGCTTAGGTGTGTGTTTGTGTGTGTATATGGGGGTATGTGTGTATATGGGGGTGTGCATGTGTTTATGTATGGGGGGGTATGTGAGGTGTATATGGGTGTCTGTGTGTATGTGTGTGAGGTGTATATGGATGTCTGTGTGTGCATGTGGGGGGTATATGGGTGTCTGTGTTTGTGGTGTGTGTGTGTGTGTGTGTGTGTGTGTATATATGGGTGTGTATGTGGGGTGTATATAGGTGTCTGTGTGTGTATGTAGGGTATGTGTATATGTGGGTGTGTATATGGGTATATGGGTATGTGTGTGTATTCATAGGGGTGTGTGTATATATGGGAGTGTATGTAGATGTCTGTATGTGTAAATGGGGCTGTATATATGTGTATATGGTGGTGTGCATGTGGGGTGTATATGGGTGCCTGCGTGTGTGTGTATGTGGGGTGTATATAAATGTCTGTGTGTATGTGGGGTGTGTGTGCCTGTGGGGTGTATATGGGTGTCTGTGTGTATGTGTTTGTGGGGTGTATGAGTGTGTATATGGCGGTGTGTATATGTGGGGTGTATATAGATGTCTGTGTGTGTATATAGGTGTGAGTATATGAGTGTGAGTATGTGGGGTGTATATGGGTGTCTGTGTGTATGGGGGTGTTTATGTGTGGGAAGTTGGTGTAGATAGGGGTGAAACCCAGCTAGAGGGGTCAGACAGGCAGAAACAGGAGAGGGATTAGTATACTTCATTCTGTGTGATTAATGCAGCCTCAGGTCCTTAACTGCGGTGTGTGCGCATCTGTGTATGTTTTGATGTATGTGCATGCGTGTGTCCATGCCCATGGTGATGTATGTAAGTGGTGACATGTGATGTGTGTATCCGTAATTGGTGCGTGTGTGATGATATATATATGTGTCCATGCACATGGTGACAATTGTGCGTCGTGTTTGTGGTGACAAGCTTATCTTCCCGGACAATGTGCAGTAACCCGGTGTGGCCCCCAGCTTCATCCAGACACTTTGCCCAGTAAGATAGCGGTGACACAGGACTCAAGCAGCCGTTAGCGCCAAGTATACAAAACTCTGGGCTGGCTGTGTCCTCCTTGTCCACTCTGCCCCCCTGAGCCTGTGCAGTGTCCTTCATGTCCGTTCTGCACCCCTGAGCCTGCGCAGTGTCCTCCGTGTGGCTCTGCCCCCTGAGCCTGCGCAGTGTCCTTCGTGTCCGCTCTGCACCTGTGAACCTGCTCAGTGTCCTCAATGTCCACTGTGCCCCCCTTTGCCTGCGCAGTGTCCTCCATGTCTGCTCTACCCTCCTGAGCCTGCGCAGTGTCCTCCATGTATGCTCTGCCCCCCTGTGCCTGCGCAGTATCCTCTATGTCTTCTCTGCCCCCTGAGCCTGCGAAGTGTCCTTCATGTCTGCTCTGCCCATCTGAGACGGCGCAGTGTTCTGATGAAGCTCGGGTGCAGATGAGAAGCCACCAGGCCGTGGGGTACTCGAGACCGGGCAGCTGCTGTCAATGGGGAGTCACGGGAGTCGTGACCCAGTCCCATGGCCTGTGCTAAGTCCAAAAAGGGGTTATATAGAGGGGAGTTTGTCGTGACCCCACCTGTGGTATATGGTCAGGGTGACCACCGCTGCTGTATTCCTGCTGGGGGATGGTGGTGAGGGGCAGAGTAGATGTTAAGCTCTCATGGGTGGGGCTGGGTGCCCCCAGTACATGAATAGTGGATAATGGTGTGCTCTGGATGCTGCACTCGTGTCTCCCAGCAGCATCTCCAGCCAGCACGCGGGGACAGCAAAGATGCTCCGCAGGTGTCGTACTGCAGTGTCGTACTGAACAGTCACAGGCACTTTTGAGCTTACCAGCACTTTACTGTTCCAAAGTTCTTAAAAGTCAGTTACAGTACAGATCACAGTACTTACACTTGTCAGGGACCCAGGTGCCACTGCATCGCTTCCCTCAAAGTACCTTCCAGGCCTCTACTCTGTCTCTGTCCTTGCACATGGGTTTGGTCTGGCCGTTATGGGCTTTGTAGTGATGTCTCTCTCTGCTTTAGGGTCAGTAGCCCTAGTCCGATGGCTTTGTCCTACTCTGTTGCGTTACTTTGGTCACGGGCCTTAGAGTCTCCGTAACATGCCAGGATGTCTCGTGATTAGGGTCTTGAAGTCTCCCCGGTCACCTCTACAGAGCCAGCGCTCTAGTTGTCTTGGCCTAGCTCTCCAGTGACCCAGGTGTAATTTGGGCTCACCAGGCTCCCTCTTTCACTCCGGTATTTAGCTCTGGGTCCTCCGGTCAGCTAAGTCAGTTGCGGCTGCTGGGCCCATTGTTCTACCACTATTCTCAGTGTGGTGTCTCGGCTTGTGGTGCTTCTTTCTCGCCTCCTCTACGGCGAGCTCCCTCCTGGCTATTCTGCCTCCAGGGAACCTCTCCTCCTGGGATCTGTTCTTCCTACGTATTGTTCCTAGGCCCAACTCGTGTCTAGTTCCTCCACATACTTGTCCGGGTCTCTTTCTCTCCACCCACACTTCTCTAAACTGCCGCCACCCTTGCCTGACATAGAGTTTCTGGGCGTTGGGTTGAAATGGGTCGGTGTGTGTGTGTTCCTCAGTCAACTGTCTTACCTCGTCTGGCTGCAGTCCACCCTGTGGCCACCCTGGTCGCAGGGGCGCCACACAGACGCACTGCCTTCATCATGGGAGGCAGAGATGTGCAGAGCTGGCGGTGATGCTGGTCTTCATGTCACTAACAGCCACAGGGGCATGATAACATTAGTGGGGTCACCTTAGACTATATTCATACAGGGCGCTTTTGCAGTGTTTGTTTCTGCAGCTATCGCATCGCACTGCCCAGGATCAGCCGGCGGCTAACCTGACCTGAAAATGTCAGCTGCATAGAAATACATGAAGCCGTTGTGCTCAGATCAGGAGAGCCTTCAGGCGGTGCAATGCAATCCTTGCTTGAGTCATATGCTACACTCTGCACAGTACCAGTTCTCCTGTCCTGTATACTGGGTGTAATCCTCAGTATCTCTATTATTCTGTATATATACACTGCACAGTACCACTTCTCCTGTCCTGTATACTGGGTGTAATCCTCAGTATCTGTATTATTCTGTATATATACACTGCACAGTACCACTTCTCCTGTCCTATATACTAGGTGTAATCCTCACTATCTGTATTATTCTGTATATATACACTGCAAGGTACCACTTCTCCTGTCCTGTATACCCGGGTGTAATCCTCAGTATCTGTATTATTCTGTATATTACACTGCACAGTACCACTTCTCCTGTCCTATATACTAGGTGTAATCCTCACTATCTGTATTATTCTGTATATATACACTGCAAGGTACCACTTCTCCTGTCCTGTATACTGGGTGTAATCCTCAGTATCTATATTATTCTGTATATATACACTGCACAGCACCACTCCTCATGTCCTATATACTGGGTGTAATCCTCAGTATCTGTATTATTCTGTATATATACACTGCACAGTACCACTTCTCCTGTCCTGTATACTGGGTGTAATCCTCAGCATCTGTATTATTCTGTATATATACACTGCACAGTACCACTTCTCCTGTCAAGTTTACTGGGTGTAATCCTCAGTATCTGTATTATTCTGTATATATACACTGCACAGTACCACTTTTCCTGTCCTGTATACTGGGTGTAATCCTCAGTATCTGTATTATTCTGTATATATACACTGCACAGTACCACTTCTCCTGTCCTGTATACTGGGTGTAATCCTCAGTATCTGTATTATTCTGTATATATGCACTGCACAGTACCACTTCTCCTGTCCTGTATACTGGGTGTTATCCTCAGTATCTGTATTATTCTGTATATACATTGCACAGTACCACTTCTCCTGTCCTGTATACTGGGTGTAATCCCAGTATCTCTATTATTCTGTATATATACACTGCACAGTACCACTTCTCCTGTCCTGTATACTAGGTGTAATCCTCAGTATCTGTATTATTCTGTATATACACTGCACAGTGACACTTCTCCTGTCCTATATACTGGGTGTAATCCTCAGTATCTGTATTATTCTGTATATACACTGCACAGTACCACTTCTCTTTGTCCTGTATACTGTCCTGCTGTCAGAGAGGTGGTATTGGACTTCGGGATTTTCAGCATTTAAATGTTGTTTAAATTATCTTGAATAAGGAAGTCACCACTTCTCTTCTGTATAGGTGATGACTTTCTCTTCGCTGTGGATCTGACCGCTGGGACCCCACAATCCTGAGAAACTGTAGCTTTGAAGAGTATCATGTGAATGGACCTGTGGGCGAGTACTCCCTCTGTCTCGCCACTCACATGTGGCTTTCCAAATAACTCTTGTAAAACAGTGATGAGGGTCACGCCAATGTAAAAACAAAATTCACTTATTGTGACTGATAGATGATATAGTGTGTGGGCTGGTGGGGTCTTTACTTCCCGGGCTGATTTTTGGTCCCAGTCCGGCCCTGGATTAAGTAGTAATACACTAAAAACACTGCAACTGACTGAAGCGCTTGCTGTACAGACTAGAGTCCATAGTGGTTCCTGTATTGACTGGATTTGCCCTAACCCCAAGATTAAATGGTGGCAATTTAGACCTATGCTGCCTGAATAACCATTGAGTGCTTCATGTTCCTCTTAAAGAATTAGATGGCAGAGCAGGGTGCTAGATACCTACAGAAAGGAAAGAGTGCTGAGATAGAAAGGGTTCTCAGAATGAGTAACAACAAACCAAAAAATATTAAAGAAAGAATTAAGTAAAAAGAAAGTATGCCGCCCTCCACCTACTAAGAAACAGATGATAGGGGCGGGTGAAAAGCATAAACAACAAGCAGATAACCTTTTATTCAAGTATTTCACTAACTGACATGAAACAAATGCAGTACAGCTGGAAATCCAAATGAAAATATCATCAGCAGAAAATACCAGCTAGGGGAAGGTATTTATAGCCACACCCAAAAGGTGACTGGACAGAAAAATAGGTAAATGAAAACAACTGTTAACCTAACAGACAAAAGCAAGAATACAGATATTAAACCATGAGAGAAAAGGTTTATGTGCTCAGCGGATAGACCAATTGAGCCTCAATGGTTTGAACCCCATTGCATGACAGATAACTTGAACAAATTGTCTGGATAAGAACATATGTTGTTCTAAAACCTCTATATAATGCTCAGCATTGATAGTGCCTTTCAAGATGTGTTAGATTCTCATAGTATTGGCTCTAATGCAAATCCAGACATGTCAGACATGTAGGTGTGGATGGTCCCTCTTCTCATCAGTCTGAAACATACGGCATCTGCGATTTCCATAAAACATATTTCTTTATTCAGTTGACCACAGAATAGTTTTCCATTTTACCTGAGACTATTTTAATTACTAGTGCATCTCAATGAATTAGAATATCATCAAAATCTAATTTATTTCAGTAATTCAATACAAAAAGCAAAACACACCCAGTATATAGAGTCATTACACACAGAGTGATCTATTTCAAGAGTTTTTTTTTGTTAATGTTGATGATTATGGCTTACAGCCAATGAAAACTCAAAGGTTATTATTTCAGAAAATTAAAGTAGGGAGGATGAAGGGTTAAAAACTGCACTGCTGTATTCCACGAGACATCAAAAAGTGATTATAATATTGATTTATTAGTTAACATGTTTTAGGGTTCCCAGAAACACCCTGAAACATGGCAATATGATATAGATTTTTTGTCATATTCTAATTCATTGAGATGCAGTAGTAGCCTTTGCCCAGAGAAGACAGCAGTGTTTTTTGATTGTGTTCTTCTTTGATTAACAGACCTTTAACTTGTATTTGTGGATTGTATGATGAATTGTATTCACAGACAATAATTTTTGGAAATATTCCTGAATCCTGAGTGACTTTCCACAAATGAAGCATGCTTGTTTTTAATGCAGTGCCACTTGGGGGCCCATAGATCACAGACATCTAATACAGACCGTTAGCCTTGTCCCTTGTGTGCATGGATACCTCCAGATTCTCTCAATCTTTTGACGATGTTATTTACCATTGATGGTGGGATTTTCAAAGTCTTTATGTTAGAACTAGATAGAGGTCCGATGATGTTGCATCAGGAGGGCGGTGATGTAATGATGGGGGTGGGTTCTGGTAGCCATCTCTCCCCCCTGTGTACTCTCTCCCCATCGTGCACTCTCCGCCTGCCCGCTGTCTCTCTCCTCATATGCTCGCTCCTTTAGGCTGTCTTTTCCCTGTGCACTCTGCCCTCGTGTGCTCCGGACAAGGACCTGTGATTTCCAGCCAATCAGATGGCCGGTAGCAATCTGGCCAATCAGATGGCGACACGTCACAACCACGTGATCGCTTGCGGCCACCTGATTGGCCAGATTGCAAGGTCCTGGAAGTACACCTAGGACCTTGCAATCTGGCCAATCAGGTGGCCGCTAGCAATCACGTGGTTGTGACGTGTCGCCATCTGATTGGCCAGATCGTACCGGCCATCTGATTGGCTGGAAATCACAGGTCCTTGTCTGGTGATCACAGGTCTTTTGGGACGGTCCCGGTACAGGCGTCGGACAGGTGAGTATGTAATTTTATTATTTTTAACAACTTTATTCATTTTTAGGATACTTTCGCAGTGTATCCATAGATACACTGCGAAAGTAATCGGACTACTCGCTACTCCCGAGTACTCATAAGATACTCGGAGAGTAGCGAGTAGCCGAATGCCGCTACTATTCGGTGAGTTCCGAATATTAGCCAGTATACTCGCTCATCCCTAATTCAAAGGTCTCCAAAAACTGCCAAACTACTCAGAATGGACAACAAACACCAGAAAAAGTAACAACAATCCAAATACAGTACAAATAGTCAGAGGCAAAGTGGCATTAGTTTTCTACATTAAGTAAAAAGAGGTAGAAGAGTAAAAGGAGGACACAGGTATGGGCATGTCGTACCCTTCTTAAATCATGTAAAACATAGCAAGGAGACTCCAACAAGAATCCTCACTCTTTCCAAAGGGTCACACCTACAACAAAATGGCATCAATTGTCCCAGACCAAAAATTGCTGAATGGCCCAGCCTGCATGCATGGGACAGGGTCTGGAACAGGACCTGGCCTAGCATTTCAAGGTTAAACAGTGGTCAGCAACTATACGCTTTGTGGAGTATTACAGTAAAAACTAGAGAGGTAGGTCAGTGATCTGAATAGGCCTAGTGGGTCGGATCCCCTCTAAGCTCATACAAGCGCTCCCGTCAATATTATGCCCCGCCACACACATGTGGGACCACCATCAGCTTTGTGGAATATTACAGGAAATAATAGGGAGGTCAGAGACCTGTTTGGGCCTAGTAGGCTGGATAAACTCAAAGCTCATGCAAGCACTCCCATCAAAGTTATGCCTAGCCACACACAGGTGGGACCACTACCAGTTTCGTGTATTACTACAGAAAATAAGAGAGAGGTAGGTAAGTGACCTGTTTGGGTCTAGTAGGCCAGATAAATTCAAAGCTCATGCAAGCATGAGCTTTTAATTTAGTAGTGATATACCCTGCCACACACCGGTGGGACCACCATCAGTTTCGTGGAGTACTACAGGAAATAATAGAGAGATAGGTCAGAGACCTGTTTAGGCCTAATAGGACGGATAAACTTAAAGCTCATGCAAGTGCTCCCATCAATGATATATCCCACCACACACAGGTGGAACCACTATCAGGTTTGTGGATTACTGCAGGAAATAAGAGAGGTAGGTAAGGGAGCTGTTTGGGTCTAGTGGGCCAGATAAATTCAAAGCTCATGCAAGCGTTCCCATTAAAGATATGACCCCTACACACAGGTGTGACCACCATTAGTTTTGTGGAGTACTACATGAATTAATGGAGAGGTAGGTCAGAGACCTATTTGGACCTAGAGGTCCACATAAATTCAAAGCTCTTGCAAGCGTTCTCATCAATGATATGCCCCGCCACACACAGGTGGGACCACCATTAGTTTTGTGGAGTACTATATGAATTAATGGAGAGGTAGGTCAGAGACCTGGTTGGGCCTAGTGGGCCATATAAACTCAAAGCTCATGCAAGCGCTCCCATCAGTGATATGCCCTGCCACACACAGGTGGGACCACTATCAGTTTCGTCGAGTATTACCGTAAAAACTAGTAAGGTAGGTCAGTGAGCTGTTTAGGCCTACTGGGCTGGATAAACTCAAAGCTCATGCAAGTGCTCCCATCAATGTTATGCCCTGCCACACACAGGTGGGACAACTATCAGTTTTGTGGATTACTGCAGGAAATAAGAGAGGTAGGTAAGGGACCTGTTTGGGTCTAGTGGGCCAGATAAATTCAAAGCTCATGCAAGCGTTCCCATTAATGATATGACCCGCTACACACAGGTGTGACCACCATTAGTTTTGTGGAGTACTACATGAATTAATGGAGAGGTAGGTCAGAGACCTGTTTGGACCTAGAGGGCCACATAAATTCAAAGCTCTTGCAAGCGTTCTCATCAATGATATGACCCGCCACACACAGGTGGGACCACCATTAGTTTTGTGGCGTACTATATGAATTAATGGAGAGGTAGGTCAGAGACCAGTGCACCGTCACCAGTCCCGAGCACCAGTATCAGCCCAGAGCACCATCACCAGTCCAGAGCACTATCCCCAGTCTAGAGCACTGACACCAGTCCAGTGCACCATCACCAGTCCAGTGCACCATCACCAGTCTAGAGCACCAGTACCAGCCCAGTGCACCAGTACCAGCCCAGTGTACCAGATCAGTGCACCAGTACCAGCCCAATGCACCAGTACCAGGCCAGTGAAACAGTACCAGGCCAGTGCACCTGTACCAGCCCAGTGCACCAATACCAGTCCACTGCACCAGTACCAGCCCACTGCAGCAGTACCAATCCAGTGTACCAGCTCAGTGCACTAGTACCAGATCAGTGCACCAGTACCAGTTCAGTGCACCAGTACCAGCCCAGTGCACCGTCACCAGCCCAGGGCATCAGTACCAGGCCATTGCATCAGTACCAGCCCCCTACAACAGCCCATTGCACCAGTACCAGCCCACAGCACTGTACAAGCCAAGTGCACCAGTACCAGCCCACAGCACCAGTACCAGCCCAGCGCACCTTCACCAGCCCAGTGCACCAGTACCAGGCCAGGGCACTAGTACCAGCCCAGTGCACCAGTAGCAGCCCAGTACACCAGTACCAGCCCAGCGCACCTTCACCAGCCCAGTGCACCATCACCAGCCCAGTGCCTCAGTACCAGGTCAGGGCACTAGTACCAGCCCAGTGCAGCCCAGTACACCAGTACCAGGCCAAGGCACCAGTACCAGGAACCAGTTCCAGTCCAGTACACCTGTAACAGCCCAGTGCACCAGCTCAGTGCACTAGTACCAGCCCAGTGAACCAGTACCAGTCCAGTGCACCAGTACCAGCCCAGTGCACCATCACCAGCCCAGGGCATCAGTCCAGGCCACTGCACTAGTACCAGCCCACTACAGCAGCCAAGTGCACCAGTACCAGCCCACAGCACCAGTTCCAGCCCAGTGAACCATCACCAGCCCAGTGCCTCAGTACCAGGCCAGGCACTAGTACCAGCCCAGTACATCAGTACCAGGCCAAGGCACCAGTACTAGGCACCAGTTCCAGTCCAGTGCACCTGTACCAACTCATGCACTAGTACCAGCCCAGTGAACCAGTACCAGTCCAGTGCAACAGTACCAGCCCAGTGCACCATCACCAGCCCAGGGCATCAGTACCAGGCCAATGCGCCAGTTTCAGCCCAGTGCATCAGTACCAGACCAGTGCACCAGTTCCAGCCCATGGCTCCAGTACTAGCCCAGTGCACCAGGCCAGTGCACCCAGTCCAGCCCAGTGCACCATCACCAGCCCAGGGCATCAGTACCAGGCCATTGCATCAATACCAGCCCAGTGCACCGGTACCAGCCAGTGTACCAGCTCAGAGCACCAGTACCAGCTCAGTGCACCAGTACCAGTTCAGTTCACCAGTACCAGCCCAGTGCACCATCACCAGCCAAGGGCATCAGTACCAGGTCACTGCACCAGTACCAGCCCACTACAGCAGCCCAGTGCACCAGTACCAGCCCACTGTAACAGCCAAGTGCACCAGTACCAGCCCACAGCACCAGTACCAGCCCAGTGCCTCAGTACCAGGCCAGGGCACTAGTACCAGCCTAGTGCACCAGTAGCAGCCCAGTACACCAGTACCAGGCCAAGGCACCAGTACTAGGCACCAGTTCCAGTCCAGTGCACCTGTACCAACTCAGTGCACTAGTACCAGCCCAGTGAACAAGTACCAGTCCAGTGCACCATCACCAGCCCAGTGCATCAGTATCGTGTCCAGTGCACCAGTTCCAAGCCCAGGGCTCCAGTACCAGCCCAGTGCACCAGTACTAGCCCAGTGCACCTGGTCAGTGCACCAGTACTAGTCCAGTTCACCAGTACCAAGCCCAGGACACCAGTACAAGGCGGGGCATAATGCATCACCAGCCCATTGCCATGCACCATTACCAGCCCTGTGCAAGTACACGCATCTATACAGACAACACCGACAGCTCACCTACAATGCTGTTCCCTACTCAATGATCTTCTTCTCTATTCTGCCCGCGGTCCCGGAAGTCAGCCTGCCAGACATGCGGTCGTGTCACTCAGAAGAGATGCCGCCGGCGCAGACCTGCAGTGAGTGCAGGAAGGAAAATAAAAATAGAGACCTCTCTCCCCGCCCACTATTGCTAACACTGAATCTCATAATAACGTTGAACAAAAGCATTAATGTGAAAAGTCAGTAACGCTTTTGGCCAATGAAGCGTTATCAAAATAACCTCGAATTACCTGGATTTTTAGCAAATTGTTCGCATTCGTCGAATGACTCAAACATAGCCCAAAACAGGTCGAATTTGAAATTGGCGAACAATTCTAATCGAACATCACTCATCTCTACTGGTGATATCTATGAGAGTATTACTATTTTTAATGCTAATTTTGGTTGTCATTACATATCACTCTGGATAATATTAACCTTACCTGATGTGTTGTTGTCAAGCTTTTCTAGAGGGTGCAAGGGTATGTGCCCACAGGACGTTTTTAAACGGTCCTGAACGCAGCAAAACCTGAACTGGTTTCAAGGATCCTAGAGTCCATGCCAGGAGATTTGCTGATTTCAGGTCCTGCATTTTTTGCGCGTTTTTTGTGTGGATTTGCTGCAACTTTGATAGCGCGCTTTTTTTCCTGCTGTATTTTTCCACTGACTGCACCAAAAACGCAGGTAAAAGTAGAGAGGATGTCCAATTCTTCTTCCATCCGCACCAAAAACGCAGTGGGATTAGACAGTTCATGACACTTGCAAAACCATTGTAGAAATAGTGAAGGGGGAGGAGGAAGAAGTCAGTAGGCCGAAGTAGGCTGAGCAGAAAAGACTGAATCACACGTCCTGGCAAAGTGGGGTGTAAGGAGCGTAGAATCTGTACCAAGCCAGTGCGAGCCGGAGGAGAGAGAAAGCCTATCCGGAGCCAGTAACCCCCAGAGTGTGAAGGGAAGTGAGGATGTGATACCCGGGCCCTAGAATCACGGCAGAGACGACGACCAGACTGTGGAAGACACAGTAGAGAGAGCCTGGTAGAGCCTCACATTGCAGGACTGCTGGAGGCTGGGCTGAGTAGAGTGTCGGCTCTAGAGGGGACCGTAGTTTCACCCGCATCCCCAGACAACCGACGGGGGACCACAGCTGCATGTTAGGGTCCCTACCCCAAAGGACAGGCAGCTCAGTGACAAACAGGAGGAACCCACAGGGGCCCTAGTCACCGCCATACTGTCCAGAGACGCACACCAAGCGAACACAGAAACAGAGGGTTAACAGCCCTGGAGAGGACACTGAGACAGAGTGAGGGGTCGCAGAGGGAGAGGCCTGGCCGCAGAGAGTAAGGGAACCCGGAGGGGAAAGTGTGCCCGTGTATTGAGACTTGTAACCGACTGTAAGAACTGTGTTGAACTGTAACCTGAACTTGAGAACGTAAGAAGTAAACACGGTGACCCTGAATCCAACTGTCTTGTGTGTCTCTGCCTGCGAACGATTCCCTCCATACAGGATATAACAGCTGCAACCTGCAGAGCACATCTTGCCAGCTCCAGCACCGAGGAAGGATTCCTGCAGCATCTGGCTAGTAAGTGAATTGCACTCAGCACCAGGCCTGCACACTACACTATAGACTTTAACCATCACTGCCCCGGGGAACACAGTTCTGTCCACGGGAACCATTCCATCTACGCTGCCATTACATCATCCCCGGAGGTTCTGCAGCAGCGGCGGCCCATCACTGGCCGCACACAGTGGGTGGCGTCACGAATGACAATCCTGTAAATATCCCCTTTTACTTGCCAGCCCGGGACACGGTCCGGACCAGGATCACCCGTGACTTCCCCAGTAGCAGACCCGGTCCGGTACCGAGTACCCCATCCCAGTAGGCTCAACACACATACCCTAAGAATGAGGAGAAGCTGCAAAAATGGCCAAAGTTTGCACTGTATATGTCAGAGAAACACTAGTGATGCCTGCATGGTAGCGATAAAGATGGCATTTCGGTGGTCACCCAGCTTTCCTAGATATTAAAGTACAAATGAATGTGAATAAGGTTTTTGACTACTTGACAGAAGGATTTCTCCCTGTGGCGGGGGAGGATGCATTGGACTTGAATTTGTTATTCGTTTGTGAGTAATAATTTACGCATTTTATCGGCTTTGTGATCATGATTCCACTCATGTAAACACGACGGGCGTGTGTGATTGCTTTCTGTAAGTTTTGGCAAAGTTCTCTGCGAACAATGAGTGCATTCAGGGTTTCTGCTCAGACATCCTCACAATGTGACTATACGGTTGTGCTGGAACTGGATCATCATTACGGTGTTTACAGACCATTGTCCGCTCTTATTGTTTGATTGCAAAAATCCTCCCTGGACTCCTGCCACAAGGCAATCACTGAGGGTCAGCGCAGTCGGGGTTATTGGAACCAAGTTGACTATTTCATTATTCCATGCTATGCAGCTTCTTAATATAGTTTGTACACCAAATTTTCAAGACGCTACACATGCTGTCAGTGAAGGGCTAGGGTCACACTGCCTTCTGAGCACCTTTTAACGGTGCTGCGCTAAACACTTAAAACATTTTCTGCTGAAGGGCATAGTGTTAATGCTATGCGCGTCAGCAGACCGCTGCCCCATAGCAACCCTTTATTTACCATAATAGTGGCCGCTCACAGAGCGGCTGGGCAGCCGCTTTTCCTCAGTGCACAGGAAACGTTACACACAGCATTTTCCTGTGCGCTGAGGAAAACCGGCTGCCCAAGACGCTCTGTGTGCGGTCGCTGTCAAGGTAAAGGGTTGCTATGGGGCAGCGTTCTGCTGAAGCTATTTTTGCGCTGTTCTGTTTACCTTAGATTTGTTCCTATTTTGATCTAATTGATTTAGCAGCTTTAATATACTGTATATACTCGTGTATAAGCAGAGCTTTTCAGCACAAAAATGTGCTGAAAAGTCCCCTCCTCGGCTTATACACGAGTCATATACATCGGTATACATGTGCCCCCTCCCATCAGTAGTATACAGGGCCCCCCTTGCTGCCGCACACCTGTAAAGTAATACATCATTATACTTATCCCTGTCGCTGTCGCCGCTCTGACACCGCGCTCTTCCGGGTCTTCATGCTTCCTCCTCTGGCGCACAGGCAATGACGTCATTGCCTGCGCCCGCCGGTCACAAGCAGGAAGAAGCATGAAGACCTGGAGGAGCGCAGTGTCAGAGCGGCGACAGCGACAGGGATAAGTATAATGATCTATTACTTTACAGGTGTGCGGCAGCAAGGGGGGCCCTGTATACCACTGATGGGGGGGCGGGCGGCCTGTATACTACTGGGGCCTGTATACCACTGGGGCCTGTATACCACTGGGGCCTGTATACCACTGTGGGGGGTGCCTGTATACCACTGGGGCCTGTATACCACTGGGGCCTGTATACCACTGGGGCTGCTGTATATACTGCTGAAGCCTGTATATACCACTGGGGAGGCTTCTGTATACCACTGGGGCCTTTATATACTGCTGGGGCCTGAATATACCACTGGGGAGGCTGCTGTATACCACTGGGGCTGCTGTATATACTGCTGTGGCCTGTATATACCACTGGGGAGGCTGCTGTAATGCTGCTGGGGCCTATATATACCACTGGGGAGGCTGCTGTATACCACTGGGGCTGCTGTATATACTGCTGGGGCCTGTATATACCACTGGGGAGGCTGCTGTAATACTGCTGGGGCCTGTATATACCACTGGGGAGGCTGCTGTATACCACTGGAGTTGCTGTATATACTGCTGGGGCCTGTATATACCACTGGGGAGGCTGCTGTTATACTACCGGGGCCTGTATATACCACTGGGGAGGCTGCTGTATACTACCACTGGGGAGGCTCCTGTATGCTACCACTGGGGAGGCCTGTATACCACTGGGGGGGGCCTGTATACCACACTGCTGGGGGCTGTATACCTGTGCTGGGGTCCACCCTTGGCTTATACACGAGTCAATAGGTTTTCCCAGGTTTTGGGGGCAAAAGTAGGGGGTCGGCTTATACATGGGTCGGCTTATACACAAGTATATAAGGTATGCATATTCCAGGGCTAGCAAAGACAGAGGAGGACTCCTGTGCAAGAATAGCATATCGGCTCTTTTCAATTAAATAATGTCTCTAAGGGTACCTTTACATGTCGCAACTAGAGATGAGCGATATTCGACTCGAATAGTTCGCCAATCTCAAATTCGAGTTGATTTTGGCCCTATTCGAGTCATTCGCCAAATTCGAACAATTTGGTTCAAATTCGGCAAATCTAGAACATGTTCGATTTTGGTTCGAAAATGCGGCAGATGCGGGCAGAAAACCGCTCTGCCGCATTTTCAGCCAAAATAAACATTTACTAAGTCAAATAAAGTGTTAAAAATAAAAAAATAATGTATGCTCACCTGTCCGCGGTCCACCGACGCCTCCGGCAAGGTCCTGTGGCTTATAGGACCTGTGGTGACGTCAGTTCTCGCGGGAACTCAGGTCACATGACCGGAGTTCCGCGAGAAAATGACGTCACCACAGGTCCTATAAGCACAGGACCTTGCCGGAAAGCTTAAAATACACATTTTTATGTTTTAGACACTTTCTTTAAGTAAAAGAAAGTGTCCGAAACATAAAAATGTGTATTTTAAGCTTTCCGGTAAGGTCCTGTTGCTAATAGGACCTGTGGTGACGTCATGTTCTCGCGGGAACTCCGGTCACGTGACCGGAGTTCCCGCGAGAATATGACGTCACCACAGGTCCTATAAGCCACAGGACCTTGCCGGAGGCGTCGGTGGACCGCGGACAGGTGAGCATACATTATTTTTTTATTTTTAACACTTTATTTGACTTTATTTCACTTCCACAATGTATGTATATACATTGTGGAAGTGAAACAGCCCCACAATCCTGTTTTTTTCGTGTTCCGGGATGTTCGACGGTGTTCGTCGAGCATTCGACGAACATTCGTCGAACACCCCGTCGATTCGGCGAATCGAACACGAACATCAGGGTGGTGGCTCATCTCTAGTCGCAACATTGCATGCAATTTCACTTGCAACTTACTGGTTGCAGTGATATCATGGACACATTGTTACATTTGTACACAGCAACAAAATAGAACAATGTGTCCATGATTTCACTGCAACCAGTAAGTTGCAAGAGAAATTGCATGCAATGTTGCGACATGTATAGGTACCCTAACAGTATCTGGGTGCTAATTTAGAGATGGAGATGGACTCCCTACCCTGTGCAGCTGCATACATTGCACCAGTGATATACTGTATCTGCCCCTGGCATATACTTTGTTACACCATATGATTGCACTTTATGCTGTATGGTACTGATATTTTTTGCATTTAATCTTTGTTTATAGAAGGCATGGGTTAATTTTGGGCCACTTATCATAGTGAACTAGTGTGATTCCAGTGTGTAGCACACTGGTGTTTCTTTAAGTGTTTTTAACCCCTTTGTGATATTTCTTCTCATTTGCCTTTGTAGTAGAAATGTATCTTTCATGATACTGACTAATATACACTGCTATTATTTCTACATCTCTTTAACTTTTAATATTAACAAATGGGTGTCACTTAGTGAAGATTCCAGTGTGGAATGGACATAATTAGTATTTTATTATTTATTGGACTTCAGCGTGGTCTGGAGCCATGACGACTTGATGGATGAATGCTCTGTAGTAAGGTTGATACTGTGTAGCCTAGATAGGTCCACCAGGGTGTTTTCTGACCCTAAGTAGGTCCAGGAAGATTTTTGCCATGCCTAGATAGATACACCAGAGTATTTTCCAAGGTTAGATAGGTCCAGAGTCTTCTCCAAGCCTAGATAGGTCCACCAGGATTTTCTCTGCTGTTACATTGACTGTATCAGGCCATTGGGCTGCTGGTCTTCCTTTTCGCCTTGTTCCTTCTATTCTTTTGACCACGATGTCCTTCTCCAGTAATTGCTTTCTTCGTATGATGTGTTCAAAGTTGACAAGTCGTATCTTCGTGATCCTTACTTCAAGTGACATGTCTGGCTTGATTTGTATATTCTTCTTGCCATCCATGGTATTAATAACATCCTTCTCCAGCTCCACATTTTGAAGGTGTTGATTCGTCTTCTGTTGTTTCTTTATCATCCATGTTTCACTTCCATATGTTATTACAGGAAAGGCCAGACTATGTATGAGCGGTGAACTTCATCACCAGTGAGATTTTCCTTGATTTGAAGACCTTGTCAAGTGACTTCATTGTTGATACTTCCATAGCTATTCTACTATTGACATCTGGTGTCGTTGAGTGATCATTGATCTGAGTAGGTTGAAGTCTCTTACCGCTTCCAGTTTGTTTCCGGTCATCTCACCTGTGTCTTTGTTGCACCTGGCAGTAGTCAAAATCTTTCTTTCCTTTGTATTGAGTAGTAGTCCCAAGGAATAAGTATTTATTAAATGCCAAGTATAGAAATATCCCTTTACCAGTTCCATATGCACATCGGCTAGAATGTTAGGTTCCTCCACACATGAACTTCGACATACCGGTAATCATCCAATTTTGATCGGTTTATTTTTTGTCATATACAGGAACTCTCCCCAACAGATGATATTGGATGACTGATGGATGGGACAGGTAGAATGTCAATGTCCAATCCTTTAGTTTTCAGAGGAGGTAAGCCACTGCCAGTGCTCTCTGGTTGCAGCTTTCTCCTCTCTCCCCGTTGAAAACACATGAATGATGATCGATAAGAGCCAGGAGAAACAGCAGTCTGATGAATGATGTTCAGCCAACAACAACCATTTCATGTGTATGGCCATCAGAAAAGACAGGAGAGAGATTTCTACTCTTTGTGTTTAACTCACAGAGGATTGTGTAGAGTAGACTAAACACAATTGTAATAATCCTCAGCTGGGAGATATATTAGGTTAGGTCCCAAAAGAAATTCAGCCTAAATATGTTTTGATTCTTTGATATCCAAAAACATCCGCACAATTCATCCATCCACTTTTCAATGCAATTTTAAGGATATTATGGGAAAGAAACGATGTATTTTTCTCTAGTTGTAGTCAGTTGTTTCAGCTTGCATTATACATATGTGGGCAGTAATGACTGATTCTGGGTATGATGATCACCTTTACATCCACATGTGTGATTTTACCAAATATTTTAACCCCTTCACTTCTCCTCTGCAGCAGCCCAATGTTACATTGTAGTTTAAGAGATTGTCGGATTAGAAACTTCCTCTTTGTTTTTTTTTTACTTACTCATTGCATTCAATTAAAAAAAGGTTTACAAGCACAAAGCACGTGTAATAATGCCATCACGAGTCTGTGGTTTTCCATAGAAGCCGTTCTGGACATATTTCCAGTAACGTCTTCTTTATAGTGACCCAGCCTTCAATCTCTTCAATACTGTCTATCAGAAAGTGTTTTATAGGTTTTGGCTGTGTTTAGTCTTTTATTTTGTCATCATTATAGATGTAGAAGCTTATTATGAAGTATGGCATTTTTGACATGTTCTGACATCTAGTGGCCAAATATGTTACACCAGAGGCTGGTTCAAAAAAGGCATCTCGTTTTATGGTCTTCTTAGATATTGATTCATTTCAGTGGGTAAGAATAGATGAGAAGTCTCAAGATATACAATGAGGAGTGTAGATGTGAAGCACCTTAGTTGGGAGGAGCTGACTAGTTATGTCGTAGAGTAGGCAATGTTATCTGGGGAGGGTTCATTATACCCAAAAGTGAGAGGTTGGGATTATCTGAGAGGGCAGGTAATGGTCATTTTGCTCTAGACTATAAATGTAAAAAGTTTATCACTCACCAACATTTCAGTTGATAAAAAGGGTACAATTTAAGAGAACCTGTCAGCTCGATTTTGTAATGTTAAAGGGACACTGTCAGGTAATTTTTCAGTATGATATTAATATTACCCTTGAATAGTGCCTGGGCAGACCTTATAAAACATGTAAAATCATTATTGTTCCCTTTGTAGTTTCCTTGTTGTAAGCATTTTCAGACCCTGCAGGGAGCTGCTGCATTAGTCCTCTCCATTATATTGACAGATGATTAGTCCAGCTGTGTAAAACTGTTCATTTATTATGCACTCCTTCTCAGCAGCTCTCTCCTCCCGCCTCTCTCCTCCCTCATCTCTCCACCCTTTGCTCTGTGTCAGAATTCACTATCAGGAGCTTTTGTTGGGAAAGAGCTATTGCAGGTCTGCCTTACCTGATCTTGATAAGGTAATCTACTCCATTTGTTTCTTTAAGCAGGCTTCCTGCTGTGCTGTGACAGATTCTCTGTTTTATATGATCTCTTGTGTTGCTGCAAACACTGAGAGCAGAGAGGAGAATACAGCCGCACCCCCCAATGTGAGTGATTTCTACTGATCTCCTGTGCAGTGCAGTGATGTGAATATGTGACATACATATTCATCCTATGGGGAGTGGACAGCAGAGACCTAAGTAGATCACTCACTGTGATTGACAGATGGAATGAATCTCTTTTTTTGTAGTTTGCAGAGGATAGGAGGGAAACATAAATAAAATAAATGCAACAATAGAGAGAGAGCTTAGAGCGAGGAATTAGAAAATGATAGCAGTTACATATGGATTTTTGACCAGAGAGATTCCCTTTAAATAAAGACATGGTGTTTAAATAAAGAAATGGTGTTGTACAACTTATTAATTTAATACCTTTGGTGAAGAAATCCACTTTGTAGTACTTCTTTAGTCAGCATTAGATTTCAGTACACAGGGACCGGACTGTACACTTGGTCTTCTCATCCCTGTCTGTGATTCCCTAGCTCATCCACAGCTTCCGATCAGTGATTCCCTACTCATCCGTTTACTTCTGGCTGTGATTCTCTCGCACCTCTGCCTTTCTCCAGTCTGTGAATGATCTGTCTCCTTAAAGGGGTTTTCACATAAAGTTAACTTAAAAGTTCATTTTAATCCATAGATCTTGGAATAATAATAATTTCCACAATTAGATGTGATTAAAAAAATGTTCCTGTGCAGAGATATTCTTATAAATGTGCCCCTGCTATGTAGTTTCATTTTTGTTTCTGACCGTGCACAGAGCATTGGTTTAATCCTGGGCAGGGAAGGATGAAATGGAGTATACAGACATTACAGCACGGGATCACAAATAATTATTTCTGTGAGGTAAAGCATTTTCTAGAAACAGGCAGAGAAATGTTTTACCTCATAAAAAGAATCATCTGTGATCCTGTGCTGTAATGTCTGTATATTCTCTTTCCTTCCTCCCCTGCCCAGGAGACTTGGTATGATCAGACAGTGTTCCATGCACGGTCAAAAACAAAAATTACACAGTACATAGTACGGCACATTTATAAGATTATCTCAGCACAGGATCATTTTTTTTAAACACATTGAATTGTGGAAATTATTATTATTCCAAGATCTATTGAATAAAATGAACTTTATTTGTGGGAAAACCCCTTTAATATCAGCAGAAACCTATCATTCAAATTCTGGAGACATCAGAGGGGCCAAGGAATCATAGACAGGGAGGAGAAGATTCCATGTACAGCCTCGCCCCTGTACATCAAAATATAATTAGTCAAAAAGTTCAAATGTTGACTAGAAAAAAAAGACAAAGCGGATTTGTTCACCAAAGGTGTCAATTAAATCAGTATTTCAGCATCATTAAAGCCATGTCTTTACTTTACATGCCAAAATCATGCTGACAAGTTCTCATTGAGTTCCACCAATTGACCCCACAGAGAAAACTCCAAACTCCCCTCCAGAACCACATTTTTGGCATGGTATACGTGAATCCAGCCTATTCGATTAGAGACACTTCAAATTTGCCATGATTGTATCTGGAAATTCAGGAGAGTGAGCAGATATGTTATTACTATTAATACAAGATGTAGAAGTGACAAATCCTTTGTGTACTATGATCAACAAGTGAACAAGAAAATTATGGGTGGCAGGGGAGCTGTATACTGAGCTATGTATGTTTCTATGGCATACATTTCTGCTATTCTGCCTTATCTCAGTAGTTCAGCAGAGCTGTCATTTCTCATCAGTCTCAATTCCCTAAATAACAATGAAATGACCGATAATCAACAAACCGTTACTGATATTGAGATGACTTTGCTGATCTTCATCACTAACAATAGTGAGATAAGTCTGCTGACTCTGCTCACTGAAAATTAAGCCCCTGTCACACCTAGCAAGATCGCTGTTACATCACAGGTTTTGTGACGCAACATCGACCTCGCCAGCGATCTCGCTATGCTTGACACATAGCAGTGACCGGGCCCCCGCTGTGACATCGCCTATCGTGTTGAAATAGCCTGGACCATTTTTTGAACGTCGGGCTCCCTCTGGGCAGCATGCATCGGTGTGTTTGACGCCTAACAACGACCTCATTGGCGACTCAGAATTCATCCATGTAGGTCTGAGTCGTCAGACTAGCTGCTGTGTGACAGGGTCCCAACGACCGCCGAGGTCGTCATACGGGTCGCTGTATCGTTGCTGCATCATTAGTAGATCTGACTGTTTGACATCTCACCAGCGACCATGTAGCGATGTTCCAGCAATCCTTACCAGGTCGTATCGTTGCTGGGATCGCTGGAACATCGACAAGTGTAACGGGACCCTTAGTCTGCTGATCCTATTCACTAATGATAATGAGATTATTCTACTGATCCTGCTATACAGTAACAAAGACATGATTTTACTGTCTCTATCTTCTGATGATAATGAGATGACTCTGCTGACTTTACCCTATAATGATAATAAGTTGACTCCACTGATCATGCTGCATGAAGATACTGAGATGACTCAATTGACTCTACCTATTAATGATAATAGGATGACTCTGCTGACTCTGTCTTCTAATGATAATGAAATGACTTTATTGACAACATTGCCCTATAAACATATTGAGATGACTTTACTGACCTTGCTCTCCAACAAAGACAAATTGAATCTGCTAACTTTGCCCTCTAAAGATAACGAGATGACTCTACAAACCCTGCTAACTAATAATAATGAGATGACTCTTAAGGTGCCGTCACACAGCACAACCTGGCCAGCGATGTCGGAAGCGATGCGCGGGTGCCCGCTCGGTTCCGACATCGCTGGCCAGCTGTCACACAGCACGGCTGCGGCCGGCGATGCCGCAGCGATGCGGGCGGTGACATCGCTCGCTGGGCTGGGCTTAGCCCAGCGAGCGATCCGCAGCAACGCTGCGGTATAGGCTGGATCGCCGCCGACATCGCTCTGGCGATGTCACACGGCGCGATCCAGCCTAATCGCAGGTTGTCAGGTTTACGGTTCTTCCCGTAAACCTGACAACCTGCGACTAGCGATAAAACGCGGTCGCGTCGCGCTGTCACACAGCGCGACGTCGCTAGCAACATCGCTGGTACGTCAATTTTCCGGTGATGTTGCTAGCAACGTCGCCTGGTGTGACAGCACCATTAGAAACCGTGCCCAATAATAATATTGAGATACCTCTGCTCATCTTGCTCACTAATGACAATAGGATGACTCTGCTGACCCAGCCACATAATTAAATTGGGATGACTCTACTTAATCTGCTCTCAGACAATGAGATGACTTTACTGACTTTACCTTTTAATGATAATAAGATGACTATTGGTCCTGCTGACTAATAATAATGACGTATATATGTAGAAAAATCCCCTCTGAAGATTCCTTAAAAGGTATCTTTATTGATAATTCATTAAAAGTCACAGCAAAAAAGTGGAAGTGTTAAGGATAAAAACTAGAATACACGTATCCAAGTAAAGGGCGCAAACATGTTTTGGACCATAGTTGATGTTTACTGCTAAGTTCTGAACCTGCCTACGGTGTCTTTTGTGATATGCTTAATTCCATAAGTAATGAAATTATGGGACCAACCACCTTATATAGTCAAAATTATGAAATCATATTACAAATTTAAATTAAATGATTATGACAATCCATTTAAGCAATCAATATCCAATGATAATACAAATAAAATATACACATACATAGATAACATTACCGTAATCATCTGTACCTTCTGTATTCATAACCTACCTAAATTCAAAGCATATAATATTCTCATTTATACTGATAAGTAATACCAAGTTCCCTTTTTGGTATCTTTGGGATTTATACACATACTAGGTGACAGTAAATTTCCCAATGCAGGGGCTTTTTTTGCAAAAAACTGTTTCTAGAATAGTTTTTAATTTAGTATCTTGTAGGAGAATATGGACTGATTTTTAACAAAATTCTTCTTTCAAGGTAATATTTCTTTAAATTCTAAAGATTTTGACTGTAGGCATATTTTTACTACCTGTTTACGATGACAAGAGGAAGCTAGTAGTGTTGCATTCATTTTTTCTGTAAGGGTTAATATGAATGTTCCCTTTATTAACCATAGAGAGTGTGATATCAAGAAAATTAATTGAACTTTGAAAGAAACTAAAAGGGAATTTTAAGTTTAAGTTTTACAATTTAGATATTTTATGAAATTGGGTATTAATTCTGGGGTCTCCACAAATTAGGAGCAGGTCGTCGATGTAACGACCATACATCTAATATGGGGTGGGGAGAATTACTCTCACATAAGATAACGTTCTCTTCCCAATGAAACTTATAAATGTTTGCTATGGAGGAGAAAAAATTCACCCCAATAGATGCACCTCTCCTCTGAAGGTAATAGTTGTTATTAAAGGAAAAATAATTACACTGAAGTAGGTATTGAATAACTTTACTAATGAATTTTTTTATATTGTCTGGATATGCACTATATTGATTGAGGTCATGTGCCTGAGCTATTAGAGCTAAATCATGAGGAACTGAAGGGTATAGAGCGGTAACATTATAGAACAACCACATACAAGATGAATATTTTGTATAATCCAATGATGAGATAACATGTTTGTTGTATCTAATATATGCAGGTAATACTCTGACTATGGTAGTAGTTGTAAATACATATCAATTCAGGAGCTGATCATCTCTCCTAAACCTCCAATTCCAGACACAATAGGTCTCAAATCAGGGTGAACTTTGTTTTTATGAATTTTTGGAAAATAATGAAGTATAAGGACAATACAAATCTTCAGAGAATCTCTCTGTAATAATCCCCATTTTAATCCCTACTTGTGACCCCTCCCCCAGGGCTGTGAGGTACTCTGATCTTAGGCACTGATTAAAGGTGCAGTCACTGGTGGCCGGTGCCCTACTCCGTGGCCCTGGTGGTCACTGAAAAGTGTGTAGAAAGTAAAAATAATAAAATAAAATGTTCGTGACACCACCTACGGTACCTGGTAATGTTACCAGTGCAGCCTTCAGACCTCTGGGGATGATGATACTGCTGCCAGATGGTGTTGATCCCTGTAAGTGGAGCAGGATCCCTGGGGCAGACATGGATGAATGGATTTCTCACTGGAAGGCGGCTCTGCAGGTGGAAGCTTGCTGCAGACTCTGCTGTTGAGACTGCACTGCAGTTTACCAGCTTAATGGAAAGGAGACACAGGAGACTTTCCTGCTCTGCACAGGTGTTTACTGGCAACTTGTTAAGGGAGTTCTCACTGGTACACAGTCACACAGTCACGTGTAGCTGGAAAGGTAGTCACCAGAGGATGCAAAGTCTCTTTGAGGCCCTCTACGATGTTCCTTCAGGTTTTGACCTCTGTCCTCACTTTCCCTACCTGCTTTTACTTGTATTCTCCTGCTGCTGCTGCTGGAAGCTAAGCTGCTTGTCCTCCCACTCCTGCGTGTGCAGTATGAAAGGCAGCTCGAGTCCTGTTTCATGGGTCGCTCCTTGGTGGAGACCCCGGGCTCTAGAAACCTGGAATTCCTCACCTTCTGTTATTGACTGCCAGGATGTGTGACCCTGCACAGCCTTGGATACGGTGTCCATTCTCTGCGCTTTATTCTGAGGCGAGAACGACAGTCCTCGGCTCCCCCAGGCTTTCCTCTCCTTCCTCCTCAGACTCACTCTATGGCCGTTCTGCCTGACTCGCTTCTTCCCGCTCTTTCCACTACACCTAAGCTCCTCCCACCGGGCCGGGTCTCCCAGGCAAACAAGTTAACCTTTTGGTCCCCCTATTCTAGGTGTGTGAATGCAGGAATGAGTGCCTCAGATTAACATCACATCCTCTGGTCACTGGGATACCACACACACTGATCTGGATGCTGTAGCCCTTCTGTGGCGCACTGACCCGTGGGGTGCCACATTTGGTGTATAGATTTAAGATTGGACTGGAATTTAGAAGTAGTGTTAAAGCTAAACTCCTGGTATACCTCGTGATTATTTAACACATTGAGTTTTTCGTATAGTTCAGCATTCATCAGGACCACTGCTCCTCCTTTGTCAGTCTTTCTAATAATAAATTCTTTATTGTTTTTTTAACTTACCAAATGTCATGTATTTCTCAGCTGTAATATTAGAATGCCATTTTTTATATTATTTTTGAGTTTTATAAACTCTTCTTCCAATGTCTTTTGGTAATTATCCAGAATAGTTGGCCTTGTTTGGATAAGGTAATAGTAAGGAATTTTTACTCTTAATTCTGCATTAAAATTTACTTACTGATTTTTATTATCATTAGATAGATTTTTTTAGAGTTAAAGCAGAGATTTTCTTGAAATTATACAATATTTTATACTGAATGGTTGTTAGGTGTAAGCTCATTCTCTATATCTCAATCCGAATCAGAAAAGGGGTATTTCAAATTGAGCAGTTTGAGCAGTTTTATAGACATTAAACTAGTTTGTAGGAGCAAAAGGGAAGCATTTACTCAGCAGGGGTGAGGATATAGCTAGACAAATTAATCACTTGAAGCTGTAAGGCTACGTTCACACATATTTTGCTGCGTTTTTTTGCGCGCGCTTTTTGCCGCGTTTTTCAACCGCGCAAAAAAGCGCAGCAAAATACGCAGGGGCTTTCACACACTGCGCTTTATTTCCCCCAGAAAGCGCAGTGATGTCACAGAGAGGAGGAAGAATCCTGCTTCCTCCTCCCCTCTGTGACAGCTGTGGCCGCCCATTAGATTCCACAGTGTGTTAATACACACTGTGAAGTCTAAATTAAACTAAAGCAAGTGTGTGAAAAATAAAAAACAATGAATACTCACCTTCCGATGCCTTCTCCCGGTGTCTGGTCTCCGGTTGTAAGTCAGATCTCGTCTGACAAGACCTGTGGTGATGTCAGAGGGGGGGCGTTCCCGGGCACTCGCGGTCATGTGATACCACATGACCGCGAGCAGCCAATCAGTGATGGGACCGCCCCGGGAACGCCCCCCTCTGACATCACCACAGGTCCTGTCAGACGAGATCTGACTTACAACCGGAGACCAGACACCGGGAGAAGGCGTCGGAAGGTGAGTATTCATTGTTTTTTATTTTTCACACACTTGCTTTAGTTTAATTTAGACTTCACAGTGTGTATTAACACACTGTGGAATCTAATGGGCGGCCACAGCTGTCACAGAGGGGAGGAGGAAGCAGGATTCTTCCTCCCCTCTGGGAAAATACACAGAAGTAGCTGCGTAAAGAATTGACATATCAATTCTTTACGGAGCTGCGTTTTCTCCCGGAAAACGCACTGCGTATTTTTACGCAATGTCTGCACTGCAAAGTGAATTTCCCATTCACTTTGCTGGCAGACAAAAAGCACATTGCGTATTTTGAAAAGCGCGCGTAAAAAAACGCGGCAAAATACGCAATGTGTGAACGCAGCCTAAGTTTTCCTCATTCTCAATAGATATCTCTCTTAGTATTTTTCCTGCCCCCCTCCTCCTTTTGCATTTTTTGAAAGGTCAGGATTTCTAGGGGAATTAGGGTGAGGGACTTGGTATTGGGTATTTCTCTTTACAATTTTTTTATAATAATGAGTTGACTCTGCTGACCCTGCCCATTAGTAATAAGGCAATGATTTCACTGACCCTGTGCACTAATCCTAATCAATGTTGTCGCTGCCTTAAAATAGCATTGGAATTATTCTGTTGACTTTGCCCGAAAGTGATAGTGAATCTGTCCTGTAATTATAATCAGATGACTCTACTGATCCTGCCCACCAACGTTAACAAAGATGACTCTGCTGACTCTGCCTACTAATGATAAGATGACTTTGCTGACCTTGACCCCTAATGATAACATGATGACTCTGCTGATCCTGCCCACTAACAATGTGATGACTCTACTGACCCTACCCAATAATTATAATAAAGCGATTCTGAGTCAGTAAACATGTAGCTGAAAACTGAGCTGCTTAAAATAGGACATGTGAGCCAAATGTGTCTGCTCCTATAACCAATGTAAAAACTGCACTTTATTTCAGAATTAGTTTCCTATGGATATGTAATTTTCTGATGAAAAGAAAATCAATTTTACAATACCATTTTCCACAGATGCCCATGCATGTATAATATGTAGTGAGTAACCTACATTTAGTTGACATATATTATTTTATTGTAAAGGTAAAGTTCTTTTTAAAAATTCTATATATTTCCCAAGAAGCTAATTAAATGCCTTGATCAGTGGTTATTCCTACAGCGTCTCAAATTCTACAGCTCCCAGAAACCACAGTAATAAATATTTTTAAAAAATCCATCAACCTCTTCTACTGTTTCTCCAATTCATTTCTTTAATATTGTAATTTCTCAAGTTCACAGATTCTTTCTTCCTGATAAATGTTGCCGATGTTAAGCCACATCTTGTACTGTACCGAACACTATAAGTAGTAATTTCTGCCAGTGGAGAGACTTAGAGCTCTGCAATGGCTCCAGCTGGGGAAATTATACTCAAAGCTGAAACACAGGCAGTTTTTAGGTAGAGCGCCAGGTTCTGAATTTTCACAGTACACGCTGTATTTATTATGCTGTTGGTTTATGGGGGTTATATAACATATTTGAAAGGTAAATTAAGGACGTGATGGGATACTTAAAAGCATGTAACCTTTAAAAATTTGACTTGTTTCTATCATCCTGTGAATACGAAGCTGCAACGATGAAAAATGGATACATGCTGTTATTTTCTTAAACCACAGTCCTTAAAGGGAGCCTGTCACCTAGTTTATGCCCACAAACCTATCTCTACCTGTCCCTGCAGCTTCCTAATACATCTCTAACCATCCCTGTCTGACCTAAATGTGTGCTGTGAAAAGTGCTTTCGTGGCGCCCCGGGGTCCGGTAGCCACAATATAAGCTTAAAACGGACTGTTCTTTCCGTGTCTGTCCACTTCTTTGTACGCTGACTCCTGCAACCCCCATCGTATCATCACACATAGACTATATACCGGCCCAGGTGATAACCAGCCCTGCTCGTGGAGGGCTTATCACCTCGATGCCCATTGCCATCATCTCTGAGACCGTAACAAGCAGCAGTGGCTCATATTGGCCACAAACCATGAGTGGCGTCACATCCTTGACAAACTCTTGTCCTTTTATTTTTATTCCCTTTATATTGACGTCACCCAGGGTCACGGAACCAGCACACGGCCATCACCGTGTCATCCCCCCAGATTACAGAGACTGAAGGGGACCAATTATGAGTACCCCACGGCCCTAGTGGGTGACTCAACTTGGCATCACAAACAGGATCACTGATTCGGTATAATTAGGTCTCGTGTGCCTAAGACTGTGTTAAACTGTGAACAATCGCCATTTTTGTTTTCTGCTTGCTGCCTCGTGCAGAGCGCAGGAAGGTGAGGGGTAGAACCCTAGAAAGAGTGTGAACGTAAGCTGGAGCCTTACACTCTGACGTCAGCTAAAGTGACACCGGAAATCCTGCACCGGAAGGCCCTCGCAATAAGGCCCCGACGGGAACGAGAAACTTATATTAATTGCAGCAGCTAACTCAAGGGATGTCAGACCTGGCCAAGACTATGAAAGACCTGCGGGGAGCCGGATCGTCATGGAAAATAAGCCTAGCTTCCAGCCTGGATTATGCCCCCTGGATGCGCCAGAGGAGGAGTCCCACCAGCCAAGGCCGAGCTACTGACCGCTATGATACTACGGGAAAACCTATCTGTCGCTGCTGCAGTGAGGCAGGATACCTGGCTCGGTCCTGTTCTTTAAATGAGAAATCCCTGGGGCAGGGGGCCACCCCCCGGAAGTAGACCTCCCTGGCCCGCCGAACTGGTGTCGTCGGTACATGGGGGGACGACCCATCCTGCCTATGGTGCTGGACGAGATTCCCATGAATGCTCTGCTGGACACCTGGTCGCAAATAACATTGATTCCTCATATCCTTTACCAGCGTTACTGGGCAGACTCTGATATTGATTACTGCCCGGTTGACAATTTTACTATAGTTACGAGTAATGGGGGACCCGTACCACAAGTGGGGTTTAAAGAAGTAACAACGAAGGTGGGGCAGGTGGAGCTGCATGATGTAGGTTTCATAATAGTAGATGATTGCAGGGCAGCCACACCCATGGTAACAACAGGAGCAAATGTAATTGAAAAATGTTTATCAGAAGTTATTGTGTTGTTACAACAAGCTGCTGAGAACACCAATTCCCGACAGCAGAGGACCCCGCAGAGAGAAATCCGGGTCCTGGTGCCAAGACAGCAGATAGAGTTGTCTGGAGGTGAGATCGGTAGCGGAGAGTAAGTGACCGCACCCCCATTGTGATACCTCCGTGGAGTGAAATGATAATATGGTGCAGAGCGGCCATAGACCTCATGGGGCAAGATTACCAGGCATTGGTTGAACCCATGTATATCAATAGCCAGCCCACTGTCCTAACAGCCCGAGGGGTGGTGGATGTCCGCAAAGGAAAGCTGTCCATACGCATTTTAAATTGTGGGGAGGAGCATGCTAAGCACGGTCATTACCAGCCTGACAAAGGGGCCACAGTGTCCCGAAAGCTTACTATGTTTACCATAAAAAGGTATCAACCACTGAGGACCCTCAGATTCCAATATTTTCTATCTACTGGCTAACACGGTGCAAACATTTTTTACCTTATCAAAATGGAAGATACCGACACTTCTGAAGAAACATGCACAATTGGACAGTGACATATTTTTCCTTTCTGAATGCAAGAAGGAGAATCTGATTCCAAAAGGACTCTGAATTACAAATCCATTTCTGCATACTTATAACACTCATTATGCACAAAACCTTTGCCACAGGACCTCTCAGAGACTAAGAACCCACCTTTTCCATGTCTTCTACAACATCAAAAGTAACATCCAAGGGGAATTGGAAACACGGAGGGACACACTTACAGAAGCCCTGGAACAGAATCTACAACAATTTTATTTGTTATTAAATTACAAACTCGTCTGATTCGTAACAAGGAAAATAAATTACATAGATTGTGCATCAATTCAGGACTCAATAAAAACAAAACAAAGACACATCCTGACAACTTGGACAACTATTCCTGTCAAAAAGCATCTACCGTATATACTCGTGTATAAGCCGACCCGTGTATAAGCCGACCCCCCTACTTTTGCCCCAAAAATCTGGAAAAACCTATTGACTCGTGTATAAGCCGAGGGTGGACCTCAGCACAGGTATACAGCCCCCAGCAGTGTGGTATACAGGCCCGCCCCAGTGGTATACAGGCCTCCCCAGTGGTAGTATACAGCAGCCCCAGTGGTAGTATGTAGCATCCCCAGCAGCCCCAGTGGTAGTATACAGCAGCCCCAGTGGTAGTATATAGGAGCCCCAGCAGCCCCAGTGGTAGTATACAGCAGCCCCAGTGGTAGTATATAGGAGCCCCAGCAGCCCCAGTGGTAGTATACAGCAGCCCCAGTGGTAGTATATAGGAGCCCCAGCAGCCCCAGTGGTAGTATACAGCAGCAGCCCCAGTGGTATATACAGCCCCAGTGGTGTATACAGCCCCAGTGGTAGTATATTGCAGCCCCAGTGGTGTACACAGCCCCAGTGGTAGTATATTGCAGCCCCAGTGGTGTACACAGCCCCAGTGGTAGTATATTGCAGCCCCAGTGGTGTATACAGCCCCAGTGGTAGTATATTGCAGCCCCAGTGGTGTATACAGCCCCAGTGGTAGTATATTGCAGCCCCAGTGGTGTATACAGCCCCAGTGGTAGTATATTGCAGCCCAAGCGGTAGTATACAGCAGCCCCCGTAATCCAGGGCCCCCCCAGCCTGACTCCGGTCACCTGTAAAGGAAACTATACTTATCAGTGTCCCGCTGCCGTCCGCGCCCGCTCGCACCCGCTCGCAGCTGCCGTACGCGATCCTCCATCTTCATGCCTCTTCTTCCTGTTTCCTGTGCTCGTCGCAGGGAATGACGTCATTGCCTGCGACGAGCACAGAAACAGGAAGAAGACGCATGAAGATGGAGGATCGCGGATGTCGGCAGCGGCGGGCGCGGACAGCGGCACTGTGATAAGTATAGTTTCCTTTACAGGTGACCGGAGTCAGGCTGGGGGGGCCCTGGATTACGGGGGCGGCTGTATACCGATGTATACATCGGTATGTACCGATGTATACATCGGTATACATCACTGACACGCGTAAAAGCCGAGGGGGGTACTTTTCAGCCCAATTTTTGGGCTGAAAAACTCGGCTTATACGCGAGTATATACGGTAATTGTGTCATCAACCTTTTGGATTACAAACCCAACAGAGTGGAACTTGCTGTGCTTTCTAGGGGACTTTCATTTTGTCCTACTAAAGGTCTGGATAAAATTGAACTGTGCAGCGACATTGGAGGATTACTTCAGGAGACTACCCCAAAGGGAATATTTCAGAGACAAAAAGAATTCCAAAACCAACTGGGCCGAAGGAGGAAAGATCCTGACAACCAAGAAAAGATCAGACTGGACACCTGATCCTAATCATAACTCCCATTTGGATAAATATATAGACACTTTCAGACATTTGGTAAAATCCACTATTTTAGATATACACAAGAGTCAACCATCCAACATCAATGCCCAGGAGAGAAGGGCCATACAGTCTTTGAAAACCAACATAGACATCATTATCAAACCTGCAGACAAGGGTGGTGCAATAGTCATGATGAACAAATCTGACTACCTGAAGGAAGCAAACAGACAATTGATGGACACACGCTACTGCAAGAAATTGTAGTCTGACCCACACAGGACTATTGCAAGGAATTAAACAGGCTGGTTTCTTGTCTACCTGACATATCCTTAATGGCCCCTTTACATGCAGCTACAGGTAACAGGTTTTCCACAGGTAACTTACTGGTTGCAGTGAAATCATGGAGACATGGTTCTATCTTGTTGCTGTGTACAAATGGAACTATGTCTCCATGATTTCACTGCAGCCAGTAAGTTACCTGTGGAAAACCTGTAGCTGCGTGTAAAGGGGCCATAAGAGCTGATGACCTAATACCAGAAAGTCCAAGAACAGGCACATTTTACATGCTTCCTAAAATTCACAAATTAGGAAATCCAGGAAGACCAATCATTTCATGTGTGGGCACCCTCACCGAACAAATTTCTGGGGGGATAGAGGGTGTTCTCAAACCCTTGGTAAAAGAGACACCCAGCTACATTCAGGACACAACTGACCTATTGAATACATTTTCAGCAATAGGTCCTCTACCAGAAGGAACCATCCTTGCCACCATGGATGTGGAATCTCTGTACAGTAACATCCCACACCAAGATGGATTAAATGCCTGCAAAACCTTCCTGGAAAACACAGGGATTGATGCTGACTCTGTGGTGAAGCTTATAAAATTCATCCTCACGCACAACTACTTCACATTTGACGACAACATATATTCGCAGGAGACTGGCACGGCAATGGGAAGCAAAATGGCACCACAGTATGCAAATCTTTTATATGCAAAGCTTGACGGTGACTTTTTATCCTCTTGTCCTATCAGACCTCCAGCCTACTACTGGTATATCGATGACATTTT
The DNA here is from genome assembly GCA_033576535.1 of Allobates femoralis. Lineage (NCBI taxonomy): Eukaryota > Metazoa > Chordata > Amphibia > Anura > Aromobatidae > Allobates > Allobates femoralis. Next base: position 148,224,223 of record JARQOC010000009.1, read on the forward strand.
AATCCTCTGGACAAAGACTGAGCAACAGCTGAAGACTTTCCATGAATACTTTAATCAGTTTCATCCCACCATCAATTTAACACTCAAGTCCTCCCGCACTGAAATCAGCTTTCTGGACACCATCATTAAGCTACAGAACAATGAAATAGAGACATCCCTGTACCGGAAACCAATTGACCGTCCAATATATCTCCGATGGGACAGTTTCCATCCAAAACACATAAAAAACTTTATTGTGTATAGCCAGGCCATCAGATACAATCAGATACGCTCAGACCCTACAGATAGAGACAATCACCTTGAGGACCTTAGAAAGACCTTTTTAACCAGGAATACCATCCAAGAGCAAGTGAAAACTAGATTACAAGAGCCATCAGAATATCAAGGAATCATCTCCTACATTATAAAACTAGAGAAGAGAACAACAGAGTTCCTCTCGTAGTCACCTACAATCCAAGTCTGGAAGTGCTAAGAGGAGCTGTACGGAAACTGCAACCACTCCTACAAAAAGATGCCCAACTAAGGGCCCTTTCACATCTACGTTTATTTGAAATCGCGGCAGATGCGGTGAAAAAACCGCATCTGCCGCGATTGCCACATAACCGCTGCACTTGCGGCGCGGTTGCGGTAATCCCCATAGAAAGTATAGGGGGACTTGCGGCAGGTGCGGCAAGTGCGGTTTTGCACTTGCGGCAGGTGCGGCAGCGAAAAAAACCGCGGTCAGCTGCGATTTCAAATAAACGCAGATGTGAAAGGGCCCTTAAATCAATATTTCCGGATCCCCAACTCTTGTGTTTTAGACAATCTGCAAATCTAAAAAACATCATTGTCAGAAGCTCCCTGTCCTCTCCAGCAGCAACAGGAACCTTTCTCTGCAACCAGAACAGGAGCAAATCCTGTCCATCTATAATGACAACTGAAAAGATAAAGATTCCTGGGACAGATCAGGACTACAAGATTCCAGGAAGTTCAGTTACATCACAAGCAATGTGGTGTATTTAATTATATGTACCAAATGCCCAACAGGTGGTATGTACGTAGGGGAGACCAGGAAAAAATTCAGAACAAGAATGAATTCTTATCGCCACTCAATTAAAGAAAAGCATATGATTCAAAACATTTTTCCAGCCATGTCCACAACAGTGAAATCGATATGAGACTGTTCATCTTAAAAAGCAACTTCAAATCACAGAGAGAGAGAAGAATTTGGGAATACAAATTGAAAACGACCTTTGACACATTCAAAACAGGATTAAATATTTCACATGGATTCATGGGTTTTTATATAAAATGTATGGACATTTGGGGACATCACGGATTCATGCATTTTTATACAAATTGAAAGGACGCTTGGGGATATCTCATCTCCAAGAGACTCCATTTTGAGGACTATGAACTTTTGCCTTTTCTTATGTGAACTCTGCTCTTCACAACTCACTTAAGTATTTTCAGGTCTCCACAGGCTACTAACCATAAAGCAATTATACAATTTGTTCCACTTACCTCAGAAATTTGGTGTCTGTTTTCCCTGCTATTCCACCCCTCCCTAACCCGACTCTGCTTTATGTCACCTATTGTATTTACCACAGCATATAACAGTTTTTTTTCCTTTTTTCTATGCTTATGTATATATGTATGTGTCTTCAGCATTTGTGTCATTACCAGTCTGACAAAGGGGCCTCAGTGTCCTGAAAGCTTGCTATGTTTACCATCTTCTCAGTTAGCCATGAAAAGGTATCAACCACTGAGGACTCTCAGATTCCAATATTTTCTTGTTTTTTATACATTTTTATATTTTGAGACCCTGTTATTAATTCTTGTTATATTGCTGTTATGTTTTCATTTGTTTCCTCAGTCCGGGAGTACTGAAATTAACCAAGGGGGAGTGTGGCACCCCAGGGTCCAGTAGCCACAATATAAGCTTGGAGATGAGGCAAGGCATCCACCAAGTAAGCACACGCACAACACCATCCTGACTCCAGGCCAGAAAGGGGAGCTCTAAAGCCCAGGTTCAGGGCAGGTCCCCTAAAATTCTGGTCTGGGGAGAGGCCAGTTAGTTCAGTTCCAGGGAGGACTGTAGAAGGCACCCTAGGGACAGCAGCCATGCTAGGCCCGTCCTAGGAGACTGACTGACCGTGTGTTAGACCCGTGGTGAGGGTCTGAGGAAGTGGAGAATTAGGTCTGGGGAGTGGAGCCAGCGCCGGTTCACCCTAGGGCCTAGTGAGTTACGGTCACCAGAGACTGAGGTCATCAGGGATTCTATATTCAGCGACCAAACCCGGAGAGCGGGCAGTTTCAGGTTTCCCATTCACACCAAAGCCAGGAGACACAGCCGCACCACAGAGCCCAGAAGTGGTAGTTAGAGAGAGGTCCAGACTGGAGAAGGGCTCTTGCCGCCTGTCATATGGCTACACTGACAAGAGAGGGTCAAAGCACAGCTTCATGCAGCCAATGACAACCTGAACCAACACCGTAGGTAGGCCTCATAACGTGCCCGTCGTGGACAGCCTCAACTCGCCTCCAAGCTCCAGATCCCAAACAACGACTTGGACTGTACTCGGCTACACCTGCAATAACATGATAAAAGGTAAAATGGACTGTTCTTTTTGTGTCTGACTCCTGCAACAGCCATCATATCATCACACATAGACTATATACCGGCCCAGGGGATTGATTGATCGCTTGATATGAGCTCCGGCTCATAAATCTGCGATCAAACAATCAAGAGATTTTACATTGTAAAATCGCTTGATTACACGCAGTGATGCACAAACGATATCGCTTAAGCGATCAAAAAGCAGATCGCTTAAGCGATATCGCTCAAAAGATTGAAGCGTGTGACGGCCGCCTTACTCAGGATATGAGATAGTTTTAACTATGTATGGCTCTGTTTCCCACAGTGAATCGAGTTTCCCTGTACAGTGGTAATTCTTTAGCCATAACTTTTCTCCAATCTGAAGTGGGGAACCATTAGCTCTTTGATCATAGGTCTCTTCCTGTTGACGGTAAGCTTCACCCATGCAGTAGTCAACGATCTATTAGGCTTCATGTATTCTTCACTGATGCTCTGAGATCCAAACAGTTTTAGGCAGGGGACTGATCACACGAGGAACTTGGATTCCAAGAGCACAATCTTTTGGGAGCTGACTTTGTCTTTCAAACATCAGGTTATATGGCGAGTAGCCTATAGGACAGTGGACAGTATTTTGTAGATTTCCACTAACTTGTCAATTAATTGAGGCTGTTCAGCTTGTTTGGTAAGAGATGCTGTTCACTGCATAGTGAAGAAGGCCTGGTTGACTTCGGGAATCTCAACCTGTTAGCACACCATGGATGGGCTGACACCCAAGATAGTGATCCAACTGTGAAGCTAGTAAAAGAACTGCTTACACAACAAGGGGCGTACCCTAATCAGAATGCCCCGGCTGAGACCCAATACCTCTGGAAGGAGAGAAGCAAGTTGTTCCTGTATCAAGGGAAGCTCTGCAGAAGGCACACCAACCCTAAAACACATGAACTACTCTGGCAGATAATTTTACCTAAGAGAGACGTCAAAATGGTCTTAGAAGCCTACCACGATGGTGAAGGTCATTTTGGATGGAAGAAGTTGGAAGTGCTCTTAAGAGAGAAATTCTACTGGGTTGGCATGAGAAAATAAATTGAAGATTGGTGTAGAAAATGTGGCCCGTGCAAACTCAGAAGGAAAGATCAACAGAGAGCCCCACTCCAGTCCATAGTAACCAAGCAACCACTTGAGTTAGTTGCGATAGGCCACGTCAAGTTGTCACCAAGCCGGTCAGGCTATGTCTATGCCTTAACCATCGTGGACCATTTCTCACGCTTCTTAGTGGTGGTACCCATCAAGGACCTGACAGCGAAGACAGCTGCATGAGCATTTCAGACACATTTCTGTAGACCTCAGGGCTATCCGGAATAAGTCCTGGCAGATCAAGGTCCAGCTTTCGAGTCAGAGATTTTCCAGGAATTCTGCAACATGTACGGCTGTAAGAAGATCCGCACAACAGCCTATCATCCCTAAACCAATGGCTTATGCAAAAATATGAATCATATTGTGATTGACCTGTTGAAAACATTACCAGAGTCAGAGAGAAATCAATGGCCAGAGAAATTACGCGACTTGGTAGACTTGTACAACCATGTCCCAGTGAGTTCTACAAACTGCACTCCAGCCTACCTTATGCATGCAAGACCCAGTAAGCTGCCAATTGATTTAGATATGGGAATTCTGAAACCACATGCGGAAGTTGAAGAATCCAATTGGATACCCTACGTCAACGGCAGTATCGCCAAGTACAGGAGTGCGTAGAGAAAAATTTTGAGCAAGCTATAGTGAGACAAGAGAGAACCTTTAACCAACGTGCTCAAGCAACTCCATTACAACCTGGTGAGCAAGTTCTCAAGAGTAACGCACCAACAAATTGGATAATCAGTGGGAAACCACCCCATATACAGTCTTACCATCCAATTTAGACAATGCTAAAATGTGTCTAATAAGTAAAGACGAAGGAAGAACGTCAGCAGTTGTGTCATGAGACCATCTCAAACCGTGTCCTGAAACTCTGAAGACACCAGAAATAATAGTGCCCGTACAGGTCCAACCTGTCAAAGAAGAAGATGAAGTATTCCGTACCGTTCTAGGAGATTTCCCCAAAACAAGGCCAAATTACTATGGAGCAGTCGTAGTTCCAATAATTGCTTTCTCTCCAATGGTTGAATCAACACCGAAACCTGTACAACCAGAAGTTCCAAGACATGAAGAACTGGAAGTAGAGCCTGAAAAGAAGAACCAATTCCTGGTCCCAGTGAGCTTGCCAGTCCTACAGTCAGATCTCCATCTGCAATAGTGCCAGACACTCAAGTAGGTACACGTCCACCCCACCAGCATACTACATACATCAAGCATACCCGATTTACGCAAACACAGCGTAGTATCCAAGGTCAAATACGGCTAGGTACAGAGATTGAAATGTAAAATTAAATGTGAAATGTAAATATGTTTGTGTAAAAGTAAATTGAACCTATTACTGTGTAAAGTGTTAGGGGAGGTCACTGAGGAGTAAAGTAAGAACTTGGCCTCTTATATGGTGACCCCAAGGGCTTTGAAGTCTGCTGCGCTTATAAACCAGAGACACCCGTACGTGTTTGTATTGTTTTGCAATGTTAAAATACCCATTACCTACAGAGACTGTCCTGTATGAACAACTTTATAAATTCTTGAACATTTTGTAATGGACCATACCAACCACAGGACTGGTTGTGGTAAAGACTTATTTGTATATATTCACCAGCCCCGGAGGCAATAGACTAAACCCCCGGAAGTAGTTCAGTTCCTGGGAGAACTGAGGAAGAAAGAGGGTGGTGTAAAGGAGCTGCCTTAGGCTTCTCCACAGTCTGCTATTCAATTCCAGGCCTAGCCAGGGTCTGAGGGAAGGAGTTCAGAGAACAGAAGAACACATCTGGGAGATTGAATTACCTCATAACTCGCCCGGAGGAGCGCACAGACCGGATACCGGATCCGAAACTGTGACTGACACACGCAGCACAGTAAATCAAAGGAATAATGGAGGTTATAGATCTACACTGTACCTCAGTCGAAGCAACACGGCGGGGTCAGAAACACAGAGAAATAGACTCAAGTTGCCTAGCAAGTGGGTACCTGTGAGGAGAAACAGGGCAGCAGCCTAGCTAAAGCGGCAGCAGGGCCACACACACAGCGCAGGAGTGGGAAGCTAAGGACCCGGTCAGGGTGGGAGCAACCCGGCCCCGGTACAGACTCCGTGGACAGTACTCTGCTAACAACATCTGCAGTAAAGATGTGGAAAACTACAAAACCGTGAGTCTGTGTGATCCTTGTGCTCAAACTCTACTTTCCCTCACAAGCAGCTATCATCTCCACCACTACCCCTATTCAGCATCAATCATAGATTATTACTATCACTGCCCTGGGGAATCAAGCTCTACCTGCGGAGAGCCGTTACATCACCGGCTGCCAAACATCATCCCCGGTGGTTCTGCAGCAGCGGTGGTCACCCTGACCACAACCTGTGGGTGGCTCATGACAAAATCCCCTGTAAATATCCCCCAACCTTTATTGTGGGCTAGGGACATGGTCCGGACCAAGACTGCTGTGATACCCCCTCGTGATACCCCGGTCCGGTACCGAGTACCCCGTCCCAGTGGGCTCCACAATATCATCCTTTCTGTACTGAGAATCAGAGTGCCAGCAGTGGGAAAATGAAGAGCAAGGGAGAGCTCCGTGCTCTGCCTTTCCTCATTGCTATCGAAGATGGATGAGGGGAGGAGCCCTAGAGCAGACAGGGGGCGCCAACGCCTGCACTGGCATGGCCCTTTTGACTCACAGGCCCCATAGGAGGCTACGTGACCTTTTGCCATTGGCAATACTGTGGCCCATATTATCCTTCATAAAGCATACTGTGGTCTCTATTATCCACCATGTTCATACTGTGGCCTCTGTTATCCTTCGTATAGCATAGTGTAACCTCTATTATCCTCCATATAGCACACTGCGGCTCTATTATCCTCCATATAGCATACTGTGGCCTCTATTATCTTCTATATAGCATACTGTGGCCTCTATTATCCTCCATGTAGCATACTGTAGCCACTATTATCCTTCATATAGCATACTGTAGCCTCTTATCCTCCATATAGCATACTGTAGCCTTTATTATCCTCACTATAGCATGCTGTGGTCTCTATTATCCTCCATATAGAATACTTTGGTCTCTATTATTCTCAATATAGCATAAAGTAGCCTATGTAGTCCTCCATATAGCATACTGCGCCCTCTATTATCCTCCATATAGCATAATGTAGCCTCTATTATCCTTCATATAGCATAATCAAAAAACAAGAGAAACCAGTGAAGTTCAATTGCATTTTTAAGAATGTAAAAGTTTTATTAGTACAGTAAACAGCTTTGCTACTTCCGGGCAGTCACAGGGTTCAGACCCGGCTCCATGAGGCTGGGGATCAACTTAAAAGTTTGGAGGATAGGATTTAGGGGATAGGTGTTGTGACGCCACTCATGGTGTTCGGCCAGTAATGGCCGACGCTGTGATGCGGGACCTCTGGGGATGATGGGATTGCAGCTTGGATGATGCTGCTCCCCACAGGTGGAGCAGTTCCCAGGGCAACCGGTAAAGTCTAAGGTGGTAGGCCTTGGGGGCAGGACTGAGGGGCTGAATAACTGACAGACAAGCAGGTGTAGTTTCCTTTACCTTTACTATAGCAGTAGAATCCAGGGTACAGTCCTCCATATTGCATACTGTAGCCTCTCTTATCCTCCATATAGCATACTGTAGCCTCTATTATTCTCCGTATAGCATGTTGTGGCCACTATTATCCTCCACATGGCATACCGTGGCCTATATTATCCTCCATATAGCATACTGTAATTTTTATTATCCTCCATATAGCATACTGTGGCCTCTATTATCGGCCATATGGCATACTGTGGCATCTATCATTACTATTATTATTATTTATTTATAGAGCACCATTGATTCCATGGTGCTGTATATGCGAAAGGGTTACATTCAAACAAGTTAGAAATACAACGAACAAACTAACAGTGACAGACTTATACAGAGGGGAGAGAGGACTCTGCCTTGTGGGCTTACATTCTACAGGGCAATGAGGAGAAACACAGTGGGATGGGGCTGCTCTGGTGGTGGTGGAGTGCCAGGTGAGTTTTGGTGGAGTGCCGGGTTCAGTGGTGGTGGAGCGCCGGGTCCAGTGATAGCGGAGCACTGGGTCCATTAGTGGTGGAGCGCCAAATCCAGTGGTGGTGGAACGCCAGGTCCAGTAGTGGTGGGGTGGCACAGTGATTATTGCAGGCTGTAGGCTGTTCTAAAGAGATGGGTTTTCAAGTTCCGCTTGAAGGTTCCGAGTGTAGGGGACAGTCGGATGTTTTGGGGTGCAGAATTCCAGAGGATGGGGGTTGCTCGGGTGATGTCTTGCAGGCATGAGGAAAGTACAAGTGAGGAGGAAAGAAGAAGGTTTTGGGAGAATCGAAGATTACGAGTTGGATGATATTGGGAGATTAGTTCAGAGATACATGGGGGAAACAGATTGCGGACGGCTTTGTAAGTCAATGCTGGTAGTTTGAATTGGAATGTGGAATTGGGAGCCAGTGGCGGGATTTGCAGAGGGGAGAAGTGGAGGAGCAGCGAGGAGAGAGGTGGGTTGGTCGGGCAACAGAGTAAAGGACAGATTGGAGAGGTGTGAGAGTATTAGCAGGGAGGCCACAGAGGAGGAAGTTGTAGTAGTCAAGACGGGAGATTATGAGGGCTACTAGTAGATTTTATAGATTATCCTCCATATAGCATACTGTAGCCTTTATTATCCTCCACATAGCATACTGTGGCCTCTATTATCCTCCATATAGCACACTGTAGCCTCTATTATCCTCCATATAGCATATTATGGTCTCTATTAACCTGCACATAGCATACTGTGGCCTCAATAAACCTCCCTCTGGCCGCCTTGTACTCACTAATTAAATAAATAAATAAGTAAATACTTACCTCTCCTCGGTGCCCACTGCTACTCTCTAGTCCTGCCCCACTGCGTCCTGTGCTCTGCTGATTCTCAGTACAGTGGCGCATAGTAATGATGCTATCCACTCTGTACTGAGAATCAGAGTGCCAGCAGTGGGAACATGAAGAGTGAGGGAGAGCTCCATGCTCCATGCCTTTCCTTATTGTTATCAAAGATAAATGAGCGGAGGAGCCCTAAGGCAGGCGGGTTGGGAGGGGGGGCTCTGGTGCCTGCACTGGCTTTGCCCTTTTGACTCACAGGCCCCATGGTGGCCACATGGTCTGTTACCATTAGCGATATGCCACTGGGTATGATCCTGCCAGTCTTGGTATCCCCAAACATTTGAGCTTCTGTAGCGTTCAGCACCAAACACATGTATTCCCCTTTGTGCACAGGTCACACTGAACAGCCTGGCCATTCAGAAGTTTCCACGCACTGCAGTCTGATCAATCTCCCTAGTAGAATGAGAGACTGAGGTGAACACATGAACTGGTCCTTAGTTAAAGTTAGCTAGGTGTATGTAATCAAGATATGCAGTGCTAGGATTTAACTAAGTATTCCCTGTCTTTGCTACAAATCACATAACCTGACTGCAGACTTTCATAACAAGCTTTAATGCTACTAGCATAAATAAAAACATAGTAAATAATAACTTGTCACACTACACTTTATTAACAAATACATGAATCATGTACTCTTATAAGTTATGGATTGTTATATATGTACAGGATCTGAACAAATTATAGTTCAAGAATACATCACCAGAACAACGAGCAGTATAAAAATACATCAATAGAACCTTCATCAGTACAGAAATAGATCACAACCCTTATCAGTACAGAAATACATCATTTTGAGACTTTTTTCTTCATATTGTATCTTCATTTTGTTGGGGAAGTGTCCGGCTATGGTGACCAGTTTACACTGCCAGTATGTGACTGGCAGAGGTTCTATGTGATTTATCTTTATATGGAAGTTTTTTTTAATACATCTTGACTCTTATTGTTACTCAATAAAGCCATCTTTGCTTTACTTGTTTGGTATATGCACCATTTTTTGCATACATGTTACATGGGTAACCTTTTAATAGGAATTAGACGGATCAATTCCCAGTTTCCCCACCACCTCCAGTACTGTATCACTAAGGTGTCACAAAGCTATCTTCTACTGTGTTTGTGAACTTGCACTATTGGACCAAATTGATGTTTCTTTTAATTCCATCGGCCCCAGCTTTTAAGTGGAAGGTTTCACCATATTCAGTTTTGATCTCAGTAGCCTAGGACTGCCTTATAAGTAAACTCTCCATATTCCTTCAGTAAACCTTGACTCAAGTGGAGTAGCCAATACGGGGGGACCATAGCATAATAAAACAGACTAAACTATTCATTGTATGGGAGGACCAGTGAAAAGAAACACTGACTACTAAAATTAGTTGTTCATACCGATAAAAATTATATTCTCTCTAAAAAAGGTGGTCAACTGAAGGGCCTGCCAGAGGTCATTCAGGACTCTGACTTTTAAAGGACTCTACAACCCGTCTTCTCGTTCTTAGGATGTCAGAATTTTCAACCCAGAAGATTAGACCAAACTTTTTCTATAAAGTTTGGTGGCATTAAGTAGGGGTGTACCTAGGGGCAAGAATTCATTTTTGTGCCCACCCACGGTGGATTAAGTAGTCATAATTTGCAAAGAAAACCAAAATATTGTTGTGCCACGCTGTGCATCTATCAAGCTGAGGTAATTGTTAAATGATGTTTTCACTCACCTTTATTAGTTGTGCTCCCTGCACAACTAGGTTTTGCGTTTATGGTGAGATTAATAGCAAACGAAGACTCTTTACTCCAAAGGTGAAGTTCCCTTCAGCTTGATCCTAATGGAGCTGCAGTGGCTCGCCCAATCCAAAGGAAGGGCAGATCCTATTGTGTAGGTCTGGTTCTGTTTCTGAGCTGCTCTCAAACCACACTCCCCGAAGGGAGGAATAAAGCACGATATGAAATGGAATGGTATGATAGTATGAGCGCTGGGAACAGATTACAAGCACTGGATCCTATAGCTTATTACCTTCAAATTTAATATGAGCAGTGGATGTTACAGGTCCTCATGCCACAACATGTTCCATGTTGGCGTGAGGACCTGTAACATCCACTGTTCATATTAAATTTGAAGGTAATAAGCTATAGGATTCAGTGCTTGTAATCTGTTCCCAGCGCTCATACTATCATACCATTCCATTTCATATCGTAAGTAGTCATAATTGGACCAATCAATCATAATCAATTTCAATATTTACAGTCACATGGTGATGAGCTTCTCTACCTAATTCTCTCAAACTTCATCGTAAAACTGAGAGAAGCAGTAAGAAAAGCAGTCACATGACTATAAATATGTAAATCACATGAGAGTAGTGACCATGTGATGAATGCTGGAGCCAGAGCTGAATCATGACAGTGAGTATATTACACGCTGTTAGGATTGGGCTACAGGGTTTAGTGTTATACTTAAAGGGCTTGTCCAGGTTTGTGATGAAAGTCTATAGTCAATCTAGGTGACTGCAGGTTTCTGAATTCTGAGAGCGCGTGCACTGCACACTGTTAAGGTTCTCCTGTGTCTGTGGCAAGAATGGACGGTCATGTATGTACAGTAAGTACAAGTATGTGATTTGTATACTTCAGACCACAGTCTGAATAGACATGTTAGGCCTTGCTCAATTCATTTTCATTGAGTGATGCCACACATTTGTTTCAACCAGAGCTGGGGTGCGTGAGGTACTCGGTCACCGGGGCTTCTGTGTGGGATGTCACGGGTGGTCGGTATCCCCGGTGCCGTGCCCTGGCGAACAATTATACCAGGTGTTGTTGGTAAACGGTGGGGGTTAAAGGGGTTATTTACAGGGGAACGTGACGCCACCTGTAGAGTCCGGTAAGGTGGTACCGGCGCTGCCAGCCGGCCTCTGAGGTGATGGAGGGGGCAGCGGTGTGTGGTACAGCTCCCCACAGGTGGAGCTTTACCTCAGGGCAGCTATGATGGTGGTGATGAGACGGTGAGGGAGGACAGTGATGGTAAATGGTGGTGCAGTTCTTACCCTTCTGCTGTTGATGTTGATGATGTTAAGTCTTTTGAGCTGCGGCAGGAAGAATAACAGAAACCAATTCTTGTTTAACTTTGCTTTACTCGGGTACCGGCTGATGGCATAACAATACACGGTACAGTTTGGTTTAGGGTGCTGTTACCAACTCAGGATTTCTCTTAAGGAGTCTTTAGATGTTCTTTCTCTGTCTTTCAGGGTTTCTATTCTCTTTCTAGATCTTTCTGTCTTTCCCACCTTTGAAGAGCTCACCCGCCAGTCCTGCAGTCTGTATCTAGTAGGCTTAATTTGACTATTACCGGTCCAAATGGGAACAGCAGGAACGCACAAGTTTCCCACCTGACACCGGGTTTCAGTCTTTCCTCACTAGTGTAGGACCGTCTTTTGGGCATGAGGGGTGAGGTACCTTTGTGGGGCTGTCAGCAACCCGGTCTGGTTGGGCCTGCAGCTCGTCGGTTTCGCAGTCAGGGCTGAACTCCTGGCTGCCTCGGTAGTCCGTGTCACCTGTGAACCCTCAACATGACCAGCTGGTTCCTACCAGTCTAGGTCCGTTGCCATCTGTCCTGGGCCCCCTCATAAAGATGGGGTACCCTCCACTCAGCTGAGCCGCCAGGCGTGACCACACTGTCTGCCTTCCCGGCACCGACTGAGGTAAATTCCTAACTGTCACTCTGCTCTATCCTAAGCTCCGCCCACCACCTGTGGAACCTACCATAAAGTCAGTTTCCCCTACACTAAGTGGTGCGGTCCTAAGTGAGTGCTAAAAATAGACTCCATAAGCATTAAATCCTAACCTAGCAACTTACAATATATTACATATAGATGTTAGATGCAATACCACTCTGTGGCGCATACCCACAGGGGCGCCACACATGTCTAGTGACTGCATGTATGTGGTGTGGTTTTGTGAGCTCCTACTCTCATCACCAGCACCAAGGAATCCTGACAGCATACAGTGTGCGCCATGAGAGAATTCAGACCTCTACAGGCACATAAAGTGACTGAAAACTCATCACAAACTTGGGCAACCATTCAAATGCCCCCAACATAAATATAAACAAAGTAACCCTTAACTTCTCAGATGGCACAACATTTTATTAATGCAGCCATATATCATATAATCTTAGGTATTGATTGTTTCATGTGTACCGGATCAAAAGTAATAACAGCACAAGAATACATTACCAGAGCCACCAGCAGTACAGAAACAGTCTCCAACGATGTAATGCCAGAAACACAGTACTGCAGGAGACCAGAGAGAAAGGATTCCACCATGGGGAATAAAAGTAGGAAAACAATGATCACTCACTACTGTCTTTTATTTTATGGGAGCCGAAGACTTTGGCTGGCTTCACACCACAGTGTGATCCAGCCCGGGGCTGTCCGGGATGACCCGGACAGCCCCGGACCGGATCAGCACACAGAACTGGAGGGCCAAATGTGCCCTCCGGTCCTGTGTGCAGCCGGATGGCTGTAATTGCAGCCGCAGCTGCTGATTTTTCAAGACCGTGGCTAGCATGGAGCTAGCTGCGGTCCTGAAAGAACAGTGGCGTGCAGCCGCCAGTGTCCGGTTCCCAGATCCTCCCGCTCCGGGGCAATCAGGCCCCATAGGCTCCCATGTTAGGGAGCGCTGGATTGCCCCAGATCTGGTAGAATCCGGGCGAATCCGGGATCCGGCAAATTGAGGAGATTTTTCTCCCCGGACAAAAAAATGATGCAAGTATCATTTTTTTGTCCAGAGAGAATAATCCGAATTCTCCCAGATTCCACCGGAGAGATGAAACCGGATGGCAGAGAGCTGCCATCCGGCTCCATAGGTTACTGTGGGGCCAAAAACTAGTCCGGGCTGTCTGGTTTACACCGGACAGCCCCGGACCGGATCACACTGTGGTGTGAAGCCAGCCTTTCAGACCCGTTAGTCCAATTCATTGCAGCTGCCCTACATTTGTTAATAGTCTGAAATGCATAAACATGGCTAAATTCAATAGAAAAATGCTTTCCCTTAAAAAAAAAGACTCTTCATACAAACTTTGCATGATGTCGCATTAAAGGCCTTATTTTCTGTGCTGTGCATTTCTTATATTCTCTGGCCACGCCATAATTCAGGTACCAACCATCAGGAGCCATCAATCCTTAGTTCTTATGCAACATTCATATGGTCAAGGGAAATAGGATAATTTGTCATTTAGACAGTTCTCCAGCAGAGAAGATTTGTCTTTAGTCAATTTTCTGCTTTTCATTTGAAGAATAGCTGTTTAGCACGACCTTGTGCTTTCTCAGTTCTGCTGGCACTGTGCTACACCCCTGCTCTCAAACTGTTTATCAAAAGCCAGACCCCCCCTTTTATGCTATTACTGCGCTTTAACTGCTTATCTTGTTGAAGCCCCAGTGATTTTCCCTAGACATCTGCAGCAATTACTGCCAATTACCAGATGTATACATTAAGTGGTTCACTGATGGAGATTTAGTTATGTCACTTAACAGTTATGATTTTTGCAAAGTTATTGCTAAGATTAATAGGAAAATTAACCCCTTACCATTAAAGTCTTTGCTCAGCTGATTTTATCCTGTTAGCTCTCTTTCAATGGAGACTGATGGGCTATAGACAGTATGATTTGCTATAATTTATGAAGCACTGTGCAAAGTTTGTAATAACTTACAGGAGACTTTACCCATAATTAACTAGGGATAAAAAATGCATGCCCTTTCTAAGTATAGCCCACCTACACCTGCCCTAGAAGCCAAATTGTCAATCCATCTATTGTCTCTGACTGCAGGAAAGTTTTTATTCTATATCTTGGTACATAGCTCAAAATCAATCCCCATCATAATCTGTTAATACAAATACTCCTATATACAAGAATATACTGTAACTACTTTAATACTGCTCCTATGTACAAAAATATAACTACTATAATATTGCTCCCATGTACAGGAATATAACTACTATAATACTGCCCTCTATGTACAAGAATATAACTACTATAATACTGCCCCTATGTACAAGAATATAACTACTATAATACTGCTCCTATGTACAAGAATATAACTACTATAATACTGCCCTATGTACAAGAATATAACTACTATAATACTGCCCCTATGTACAAGAATATAACTACTATAATACTGCTCCTATGTACAAGAATATAACTACTATAATACTGCTCCTATGTACAAGAATATAACTACTATAATACTGCTCCTATGTAAAGAATATAACTACTATAATACTGCTCCTATGTACAAGAATATAATACTATAATACTGCTCCTATGTACAAGAATATAACTACTATAATACTGCTCCTATGTACAAGAATATAACTACTATAATACTGTCCCCTATGTACAAAAGTATAATTACTTTAATACTGCTCCTATGTACAAGAATATAACTACTATAATACTGCTCCTATGTACAAGAATATAACTACTATAAAACTGCTTACTATATACAAGAATATAACTACTATAATACTGCCCTATGTACAAGAATATAACTACTATAATACTGCTTCTATGTACAAGAATATAACTACTATAATGCTGCTTCCAATGTACAAGAATATAACTACTATAAAACTGCTTACTATATACAAGAATATAACTACTATAATACTGCACCTATGTACAAGAATATAATTACTTAATACTGCTCCTATGTACAAAAATATAGCTACTATAATACTGCTCCTTTGTACAAGACTATAACTACTATAATACTGCTTCCTATGTACAATATTATAACTACTATGTACAAGAATATAACTACTATAATACTGCCCTCTATGTACAAGAATATAACTACTATAATACTGCCCTATGTACAAGAATATAACTACTATAATACTGCTCCTATGTACAAGAATATAACTACTATAATACTGCCCTATGTACAAGAATATAACTACTATAATACTGCCCCTATGTACAAGAATATAACTACTATAATACTGCTCCTATGTACAAGAATATAACTACTATAATACTGCTCCTATGTACAAGAATATAAACTACTATAATACTGCTCCTATGTACAAGAATATAACTACTATAATACTGCTCCTATGTACAAGAATATAACTACTATAATACTGCTCCTATGTACAAGATATAACTACTATAATACTGCTCCTATGTACAAGAATATAACTACTATAATACTGTCCCTATGTACAAAAGTATAATTACTTTAATACTGCTCCTATGTACAAGAATATAACTACTATAATACTGCTCCTATGTACAAGAATATAACTACTATAAAACTGCTTACTATATACAAGAATATAACTACTATAATACTGCCCTATGTACAAGAATATAACTACTATAATACTGCTTCTATGTACAAGAATATAACTACTATAATGCTGCTTCCAATGTACAAGAATATAACTACTATAAAACTGCTTACTATATACAAGAATATAACTACTATATAACTGCCCTATGTACAAGAATATAATACTATAATACTGCTCCTATGTACAAAAATATAGCTACTATAATACTGCTCCTTTGTACAAGATATAACTACTATAATACTGCTTCCTATGTACAGAATAATCTATAATACTACTATGTACAAGAATATAACTACTATAATACTGCCCTATGTACAAGAATATAAGTACTATTATACTGATCATTTGCGCAAGAATATATCTACTTTGAGATATATATAGTATATATATATATATACATATATATATATTGTTTGATAGGGCGTTGATCCAGAGAACTAGTCTGATTGCCCTATGTGGAGTCATGAAGGAATTTTTTTGCCTAATGTGGAGCTTACCGTAGTTTCCTATAGGGTTTATTTTTTCCTTCCTCTGGATCAACAGAGGGTATGTTAGGCTATGGTTGACCTAGATGGACTTAAAGTCTACCTTCTTATAGTTACCTGTAATACTGCCCCCTAAGTACAAGAATATAACTACTATAATACTGCCCCTACGTACAAGAATATAACTACTATAATACTGCCCCTATGTACAAGAATATAACTACTATAATACTGTCCCTATTACAAGAATATAACTACTATAATACTGCCCCTACGTACAAGAATATAACTACTATAATACTGCCCTATATACAAGAATATAACTACTATATAACTGCCTCCTATGTACAAGAATATAACTACTATAATACTGCCCCTATGTACAAGAATATAACTACTATAATACTGCCCCTACATACAAGAATATAACTACTATATACTGCCCTATTACAAGAATATAACTACTATAATACTGCCCCTATAACAAGAATATAACTACTATAATACTGTCCTTATGTACAAGAATATAACTACTATAATACTGCCCCTATGTACAAGAATATAACTACTATAATACTGTCCCTATATACAAGAATATAACTACTATAATACTGCCCCCTAGTACAAGAATATAACTACTATAATACTGCCCCTATGTACAAGAGTATAACTACTATAATACTGCCCCTATGTACAGGAATATAACTACTATAATACTGCTCCTATGAACAAGAATATAACTGCTATACTACTGCTCCTATGTACAAGAGTATAACTACTATAATACTGCCCCTATGTACAGGAATATAACTACTATAATATTGCTCCTATGTACAAAGAATATAACTACTATAATACTGCCCCTATGTACAAGAATACAACTACTATAATACTACCACTATGTACAAGACTATAACTACTATAATACAGTCCTCTTTGTATCACCATATTACTGCTATAATACTTCTTATGTACGAGAACACAACTAATGTAATACTGCCCTCTATGTACTAGAATATAACTAATATAATACTGCCCTTATGTACAAGAATATAACTACTATAATAATGCCCCCGTGTACAGGAATATAACAATTTTAATACTGCCCCCTATGTGCAAGAATATAACTACTATAATACTGCCCCATTTTAAAACAATATTACTACTATAATGTTGCCTCTATATGGAAAAAAAACGATCTACAACTACAAAAAACCCTGTGTGCAAGAATATAACTTCTATTTTATTGCTGTTATAGAAATGCTTTCCTCTGATATGTATACCATATCTCACATATACAGTGCCTTGTGAAAGTATTTGAACTTTTCAACCTTTCTCCACATTTCAGGCTTCAAACATAAAGATATAAATTCAATTTTTTTGTGAAGAATCAACAAGTGGGACACAATCGTGAAGTGGAACTAAATTTATTGGATATTTTAAACTTTTTTAACACAAAACTGAAAGTGGGGCGTGCAATATTATTCAGCCCTTTACGTTTCAGTGCAACAAACTCACTCGAACGTTCAGTGAGGAATCTCTGAATGATCCAATGCGTTCTAAATGACTGGTAATGATAAATAGAATCCACCTGTGTGTAATCAAGTCTCCGCATAAATGCACCTGCTCTGTGATAGTCTCAGGGTTCTGTTTAAGTGCAGAGAGCACCATGAAAACCAAGGAACACACCAGGCAGGTCCGAGATACTGTTGTGATTTGGATACAAAAAGATTTCCCAAGTTTTAAACACCTCAAGAGCACTGGGCAAGTGATCATATTGAAATTGAAGGAGTATCAGACCACTCAAATCTACCAAGACCCGGTCGTCCCTCTAAACTTTCATCTTGAACAAGGTGAAGACTGGTCAGAAATGCAGCCAAAAGGCCATGATCACTCTGGATGAACTGCAGAGGTCTACAGCTGAGGTGGGAGAGGCTGATGTTTTCCTTTTCATTTCTCATGTAAAGTGTTTACAACTGATTCTGTTTTGTTGTTTATGCCTGTATCTAGAGACTCGAAGAAGACTCGAGTATGTAGAGTCGAAACGTGGGAATATTTTTGTTCACATTTCTTCAGAAAAAATAAAAATAAAACATTTTTGCTTTACAAAACAAAGATTTCTTGCCTCAGTATGTGCCAGATTTTATGAAACCTGTTTCCATCTGTGACCTGATGTATCCTTAGTGAATTCCTCGATTCCCAAACACTGTTCCCAATAGGGGCGTACCTATATTTTTAGCAAGCAAAGAGGTGAGACATAGGGTCAAGAGGACATAGGCATGGTCAGAAGAGTGCATGATTGTGCCTTTGCATAAGGTAGCAAAAAAAAAAACATATTGAGGGGCAACCTGCCCAATCTATTAGGATATCACCTCATCTGCTATGTCCACCGTTACTATAACGTCATGGACTACTTTGCTTTACACCTGTTTAATGTATTTTGTTTAATATTAGACTTAACTTTAAGTTATTAATTCAACCATGCCCAAACCAAACATTTTCAATGTCCCCCCATATCAAGTTCATGTCCGCAAATATATTGAGCTATGTTTATAAAGCATATTATTTTAACTAAAACAATATTGACGGAGGCCTCTGATGGATGATTGTCCGACATGTATGATTTCAGACTGCCAATCCTTTTGTTCTCCCTTAGAATAGCTTCGCCAGAGATGTTTGACAGTAGCTCTCTCATAGAGTGACTGCTCTTATCTATGGAAGAGTTGGTGAGATAGCTACCGGCCAAACTATCAGCCAAACCAATGTTTGGACAACAGACATCTGATATATATGGGGGTGTAACATCATGACTGGTTGATTGCATTGGTTGTTCAGTTTTTTGTTTAGACAGAAATGGATATTCTACATAGTAAAGAATTTCTTGAATACAACCCAACTACTAGTCACTCTCTAGAAGCCAAACTAATGACTCTCAAAAACAAAGGCCTTGTTTCTCCGACATATGATTCTTCATATTGATAAATATATCAGTTCTTGCATAAAGCTCCATATCCTTCTGTAAACTCATTACTGTATTGTTTTTATTCTGATTTTCTATCTGTTGACTTGTGAAACGAGAAGATCACTCTTACAATGGAAGAGAACAAGATTAATCTTGCTTCAGTCAACATGGAGCAAACAAGTATGAAAGTGCACAGGCGATAAGATTTCAGATACGCATTAGAAGGGTGCTTAACAAATTAGTTGTGGAAACGTTCTCTATCGAAACAGAGAACGGCATGTTTAGTCATACTTGGCCTAAAAGTTATGTAAGCCATGGAGCTGAAGAATGGAGACTTCTGGTTAGCTAACATGTTAAAAAAAACCTCAAATGTGCACAAACATAAGGATTAGATTGAAAAAATAGTCTAATTTTCATTACTAGCAAATATTAGCTTAGCAGAATCTGTAAATTCATGGGGCGTCAGTAAAAACGTCACTTTTTCTTTTTTGGCTGCTGAAGAATCTTGTGCAGGTTATCATGGCTTCTACTATGAACATGTTAAAGGCTGTAAATGCTTCTAATGTAATGTCACAATTCTAAGCTCCAAAAGGAACCAGAATGGTGATGTGGTTGCCTTTGCGCTGCTGGAAATGAGACAGCCAATACCGAGAAACTGCACATCCTTCTTCATCAGGAGGCTGTCCTGCCTTTGAAACTAGTTGGAGGAACCACCAGACAGCACCCCGCCATTTGCTTGAACACTGCCGAGCACTCGCCCACCGGGTAAACCATTCACGCCCACAGCGATCACCTTACCAGACCAACATCACATTTGCGCTGGTGTGAGGATGCTTTGCTGTGCCCGTTGGCCACGGAGCACAGTGAGAGCGACCTTCACAGGATCTATCATACCGGAGAAGCAGAAACGCTAGACGTGGCAGGAGGAAACCATCGACAGAAGCTGAAAAGGTAGTGTGACCAGATAGATTGTAAAGTAGTAGTGATTGCATATGGGGAAAAATATATGAGACAGTGGGGGAGATATATAAAGATCCTATTCAGCTAGCAATTATCATCACATGAAGAGATTTCCCTTAGGGGATGTATAGAATCAAATATATTATAAAAGCAGTATTATAACAGCTGTATACTAGAATACATTAATTATCGTTATAGAACCCTGGAGAAACCCCCCCAAAAAAACATCCCCACAGCATCATATATAAACAATAAGTAAAAGGTAGTATGTCTTGTCCTTGAATGTACCGGAGATGACTGTGTAGAATACTGACTAAAATCTTCAGCTATTTTAGACTGACCAGAACAGCAGCTCAGCATAAAGAAATAAACAGAGGGACGCCACCCTACAGTTCTATGCAGGTAAGGGCCAAGAAAACCTACTAAAGAGCAAAAGCCAAACACAGGTGTATAGCATACAATTAATGATAACTCCCTCTCCTAGGTCACTAAGGATATATAAAACGAAGAAAAAAAGACCCCAGCTATTAACAAAAAGAGAATCTGGAGAAAGATAGAATCAAGAAATTGTTTTAAGTGTGTTTTAGAATGTTTTAAAGAGTGATTGTTAGTGTGTGATGAGATTATAATAATAATAAAACTATTGTGATAAAAAATACACTATATACCGTAAGTGAATATCATTTAATTAATAACTATATATATGATTTAGCGCATTACCTATCATAGATATGTACAAATAACTTGGGGACTTTCCTGATGAAAAAGTTGGTTTAAATAGCACCGGACTTTGAGGAATAGCGCTTCCTTAAGAGGCACAATAATTTCTTCCAAGAGTTCTTTAATTCATTTAAAAGTCAATAATTCCATATATTGCAGTACAGTACAACGCGTTTCGGCTTACATACAAGTCTTCCTCAGGTACATGTGATAATCATTATCACATGTACCTGAGGAAGATTTGTATGTAAGTCGAAACGCGTTGTACTGTACTGCAATATATGGAATTATTGACTTTTAAATGAATTAAAGAACTCTTGGAAGAAATTATTGTGCCTCTTAAGGAAGCGCTATTCCTCAAAGTCCGGTGCTATTTAAACCATATACTGACGAACCAGGCTCCCTTGAGAAGACCTGATCCCTCCGGAGAGGAAGGCTGCAAGCCTAAGAGAAAACCTTATACTATATGAACAAAAGACACCAAAAAGGTGAGCATTTTTTGATCATTACCACCTAGACCAAGATCAAATAATCTCTACACTTAGATCTGCGCCGACTCTTTTTCTCTATTATCCCCTTTAAGGGCCCTTTACACGCCGCGACGGCAGGCTGGATACATCCCGCTACTTCACGTGCACGAGCACGCTCAAACGGTTACAAACGGTCAACGCACCCTCTTTACACGCCGCCACAAGGTGCGCTACGCCACGCTACATCTATAGCTAGCTACATCGCCGGGTGTCTCAAGTAGCCAGCTGTAGCTCATTTACACACCACTATAACCAGCTACTATGGGCGGACCTGGTGCAGCAGGGACAGCACATAGGCGTGCCACAATTGTGGATTACGAGCCGTCCGTACGCTGATAGGACGAAGCAATAACATCCTGATTGGGCAGGCAACGCAGGAGGCTGAGTAATACAGCACACTCGAGCGATTGTGTAGTGTGACTCGTCAGCTCCTTAAATATGCCTCCCTATGCAGCGACTACCAATCGTCATGCAGCAGCTTCCACCAATGATCGCACATGGGGCGCGGTAACCCGGAGCCAGGGTCACGCCTTAGCTACATTGCAGCTGTCCAGAGTTCCCTTCCGTTGCCTCTTTACACGCCGATACAGCTCGCTACCATCGGCGATGTAGCCATCAGTTTTCGAGCAGAGGTAGGAAACAGATGTATCTGTTGCCGCTGTAGCGTCACGTCTTCAGACGCCGCTACGACGGGCTACATTGGCGCTACAAGCTACATTTGTAGCCTGTAGCGGGATGTATCCAGCCTGCCGTCGCGGCGTGTAAAGGTACCATTACAGATACACAATAACAACTACCAAGCGTAACCTAAATCGGTTCACAAACAGTTGTTCCTGCCTAATCACTTTTATACAAGGCTGAATAAATCAGAGAAACAAAAAAATATCGCATTTATCATTTGTTCACATGTACTGTCATGGCTTTTTTTTGCCTTTTACAATTGTGAGGCCCCTGACTTATACATTTTGTAGGGCCCTCTGTCATACATCATTGTTAGCTATTCCCCAGCACTTTACAAGGCCAGCTACAACGTACCAGTAGGTATGTTGATCTTTGACCTCAGAGGCCTCAGGTGGGCCTGCAACATACGTTTTGTAGGGACCTCTCTTACTTGGACATTTGGGAGGCCCCTCCCTCATTGATATTGTGATAGTGGAATACATATTCCATAGCAGTTTGCAATGTGCCCATTGTAGCGTTGGGCTTCACCTTCCTCCTCACTACCTCCTCCCCCTCCTCCTCCATGACATTTTGCCACCCTAAATTCAAATGTTCAGAGGGCCTGCAGTAGGCAGGAACCTGAGTTTGCTGAGGGCCCAGAGATGGCCTGTAACGTACGTTTTGGAGGGACCGCTCTTACTTACACATTTGGGAGGGCCCTCCTATATCCTTTTGGGAGGGCCTCCCTCTATTCATATGGTGCTGAAAGCACTGCCTTAAGAGTATGACAGTATAAGCAAAGGCATGGTTGCTGGCACTGAAGGTCATCTCATCTGTACATCAGGGAGGTCCCTCCTTTAAACATTTGTGGGGGCTCTCCTCTATACTTTGGGAAGGGCCCTCCTCTATTAATTTGGGAGGGCCCTCTATACATTTGGGAGGGCCCTCCTCTACACTTTTGGGAGGGCTCCCTCTACACTTTTGGGGGTGAAAATACTGCAGTTGGCAGTGGCCCTTTTTTCCCCTGATATTTTTTGGGACTTACAGTTAGCTTGGCTTTTGGCATCAAGATGCACAAATATGTAACGAAAACCCAAAATGATAACAATGACTGTTGTTAAGGGATTGGGACATGGTATGGGCGTGTTGCTGTCAGTGGTGCATGACAAAGAACTTAGTCTCTGACAGAACAAAAGCTTGATGCATCCAGTATGCTTCTGGCAAAATTTCCTGGTCTGGAACATAAACATGCCTGGAAGCCAGAAGAGTGAGAACAGATTCTGTCTTGGATGGCGCAGAAGGCCTCTAGTCTATGCATTTCTCAAGCAGCATCAAATCTTCCACGACTACACAGTCCATTGTTGATACATAGATAGCTGTACAATTCAATCCTCAACCTGGTTCTCCTTTCTCCCCCCATCATCAGTCACTGGAGTCATATGACCTCAAGCTCCTTGGATGTGTTTTGTAGGTATCCTTTGGTTGGCTATATCTGTGGCACTCCAGGGGTTAATGTGCCACAGTAACATCACAAGGGTTAGCTACCCACACAACACAGGACATTGCACTAGCACCTCTAGGCCAGAAGGGGGAGCTAAAGCTGCTCCCTTAGATATTCTGGTCTGAGGAGGAAGTAGTTAGTTGATAGTTGACAGTTTAGTTTAGTGCAGGGAGAAGTAGGAGGAGGACCTGTAAATGGGAGCAGTGGTGAGCTCCTGACAAGGACCACTGACTACTTTCAGGCCTGAAGCCAGGGTCTGAGGAGAGGAGTACAAGAAACAGAGGAACATATCTGGGAGACTGAGTTACCTCATAACTCGCCCCAGAGGAGCGCAGAGACCAGATACCAGATCCGAATCTGTGACTGAAACACAAAGCACAGAAAACACCGGGATGGTGGAGGTTGTAGATCTACACTGTACCTCAGCGAAGCAACACGGCGGGGTCAGAATCACACAGAAAGGCTCAAGTTGCCTAGCAAAAGGGGGTACCTGTGAGGAGAAACAGGGCCAGCAGCCTAGCTAAAGCAGCAGCAGGGCTACACACACAGTGCAGCAGTGGGAAGCTGAGGATCCGGACAGGGTGGGAGCAACCCGGCCCCGGTACAGACTCCGTGGACAGTACTCTACTAAATACCATCACCAGAAAAGCCTTGGAATACTTCAAAACCGTGAGTGTGTGTGATCCTTGTGCTCAAATCGTGCGTGCCCTTACAGACTACCATCATCTCTACTACTACCCCTATCCTGCAACATCCATAGCACCACTACCACTGCCCTGGAGAACCCAGCTCTACCTGCGGAGAGCCATTACATCCCCAGCTGCCCAACATTATCCCGGAGGTTCTGCAGCAGCGGTGGTCACCCTGACCCCACCCCGTGGGTGGCATCACGACAAACAATATCCCCTGTAAATATCCCCCCATTACTTGCGGAACCCGGGACATGGTCAAGCGGTACCCCGGTCCGGTACCGAGTACCCCGTAACAGTGGGCTCCACAACTTGGCATCATGAACAGGATCTATCATGCCCGGTAAAGCGGGCAGTGTGTGCCGTGATTTGTGACTGTTTGAATCTGCCACCATTGCAGAGCGCACGGGAAACTGAATTTGAACTGCTCCACAAGAACTGTAATTTTTAACTTCCGTCATTACAGAGCGTGCGACGTGCGGGAAGAAAAGGGGTGTGTTATTGTGGGCGGTACCCTGCAGAGGCGCGAAGCCAACCTCCTCCCTGGTGCTGACAACATCCGGCGGGGAAGAGAATCTTTGGTGCACTGCGGAACCTTTAAGAGATATCCGGACAGAAGCGGAAGACAGGAGGGCGGACCTTAACTAAGAGGGCACAGGATGTCACACCAAGGAGATCCAGCGGTGCCGAGCAGTGGAGGAGCACCTGGCGGAGTACCCAGTGGTGCCGCGGCGCAAGGAGCAGCACCCATCATGCCACTCCTGATGCCGTATACTCCGGGAGCAATGTGGCTGCCCCAATACTCCGGTGAGCCTAACACTCTTAATGACTTTATTACAAAAATGCAAGGTTACTATGTGATGTACCCCCTAACTAAAGCCCAGCGTGTCGGCATGATTATTGGACAATTAACTGGCAATGCACAGCGGGAGGTTGCGTCCTGGCTGGACACAGATAAGGACACTGTAGAGCATCTTGTAGCTGGACTAAAAGCAGCATTTGAATTTAGTGCTGATACTCGGGCTAAAATGAGGTTCTTTGGATGTCAGCAAAAGCCTAAGGAGAGTGCCAGAGACTATGCCTTAAACTTGCAGGAAGCACTCAAAGCACTTAAACTAGCAGAACCTGCCTTAGCCCCGAGAGCTGACAAAATGCTAATTGACCAGTTCATAGAAGGCCTCTTATCCCCTTCTCACAGAGGACAGCTGAGTATGATGATTATCCAGAATCCTGAGATGTAAAAAGAGAAATAGGGAGGGGGACAAGAGGCGCAATAGTGCCCTATCACTAGTGACACTTGTGTATGCAGGTAGTGCTATGAAGCTCCTCACCTGGTCCAGTTGTGATCCCCACAACTGGTTTGAAGGCGTTTTGGAATCAGTGTTCCAGCTGCTGCAGGACCTCCACCGACCACTGGATAGTGGTTTAAATCCAAGAAGATGATGGGAGTGCTGGTGTGTCACGGTCCGCGCTGCTGTGGTACGAATAAACTCACCAAAGAGCCCAGAGTATTTTCATCCTTTATTTCCTCCTCTCTCCAACGCGTTTCAGCACCACACCCTGAGGAAGGCGCCGGGTGTGGCGCTGAAACGCGTTGGAGAGAGGAGGAAATAAAGGATGAAAATACTCTGGGCTCTTTGGTGAGTTTATTCGTACCACAGCAGCGCGGACCGTGACACACCAGCACTCCCATCATCTTCTTAGAATCCTGAGATGACATTTGCTGAGTTAAAAGATAGAGCCATCTGTCTGCAGCAAGTAGAGGAGCCCCAGGATCTAAACTTCATTCAAGGCCCCACAGCAGCACCCCAGCAGCCAAGAGTATCAGCAACATCTGCCATGTCAGAGACTGCTGCTGAACACAGAGAGCCTATCTCTAATGAGGCCCTCAACCAAAAGCTAGATGCCCTGACAGATACTGTTATTTCCATGGCTAAAGTCATCAAGGAGCTGCAAGGATCCAAGCCTGCACCCAAGATCGAGTTGGTGACCATCAAGGAGGATGTCCCGTGGATGAAGCCCAGGAGGTACCAAGCGACAAGAGGACGACCCAGCGACAGCCCATTTGCCGCCGTTGTCAGGAACCAGGTCATTTTGCCCGGGAATGTGCTTTAACCAAGGATTCCCTGGGTAGGCAGGCCACTTCCCAGGAGTAAACTCTCAAGGTCCTTCAGCCTGGTATGACAGATTCGTGGGAACACGTCCGGTCATCCCTATCATGTCGCATGGTATTCCCTTTAATGTCTTGTTGGATACCGGGGCCCAGATAACATCAATTCCACATGTTCTATACGAAAGGTACTGGGCTGATTCAGACATAAATAGTGGTCCAACTGAAATTGTAGTGAACTTATGGGCTATTAATGATCAATTAATACCGCAAGTTGTGTTCAGAGAAATGACCATTCAGATTGGAAAGGTAGAATTGCAGAACCAGGGTATTATAATTGTAGATGTCGACCGGCGAGATCGTGAACCAGTAATGTTACTAGGAATAAATGTAATTGAAAATTGTTATTCCGAAGTAATTACTGTCTTACAACAAATCGCCGAGACTGCCAGAACTGGACATCAGAGGCTTCTGCACAAGGAAATAAAAGCCCTGATGATGAAACAACAGGTAGAAATATCAGGAGGTGAAATCGGCAGTGTACGAGTAAGTGATCCAATACCCATTGTAATACCTCCCAAAACTAAAATGTTGGTCTGGTGTAGAGTCGCAATAGGCATTAAAGGGCAAGACTATCCCGTGTACTCAGACAGTAGACCCAATATACTAACAGCCAGGGGGGTAGTTGAGGTATACCGGGGAAGAGTGCCATTACACCTTCTAAATTGCAGGGAGGATGAGATCACATTAGCAAAGGATGCTACCATGGCTAAATTGTTCACGGTTGATAACAATGCCATCACAGCCGTTGAGCCCTTGAACCCGTCAAGACAGGCGGATGACAATGGCTCAAGGGAAAAGCTGGAGGATTGGTGCCAAAAGCTACACATGGGTACCAGTTCTACACCTCCCCATCAGAACCATGGAGTATACTGGGTAATAAAAGAATATGAGCAGATATTCAGCAAACACCCGTTAGACTTTGGGCAAATTAATGGGGTAGAGCACACTATACCCACAGGTAACCATCAGCCTATAAAAGAGAGGTATAGACCATTACCTCCCACTCACTACCAAACCACCAAAGACATGCTCAAAGAAATGAAAACTGCAGGGGTGATAAGGGACAGTTGTAGCCCCTGGGCAGCACCTTTAGTGTTGGTTAGAAGGTAGGATGGGACAATGAGAATGTGTGTAGATTACCGGCAGATCAACCGCATCACACTAAGGAGCATACCCATTACCTAGGATTGAGGAGTCATTAGTGCATTAAAATCTGCTAACTACTTTTCTACCCTTGATCTGACTAGTGGGTACGTGGCAAGTTCCTGTGGCAGAGGCCGACAAGGAGAAGACAGCGTTTACTACGCCGATGGGCCTCTTTGAGTTCAATTGCATGCCGTTTGGACTCTGCAACGCACCCGGTACCTTCCAATGCCTGATGGAGAGCTGCCTAGGTCATAAGAACTTTGAAACTGTCCTCCTGTACCTAGATGAGTCATACTCTACTCCAAGATGTATGAGCAACATCTACAAGACATGGCAGAAGAGTTTTTGGCCTTATCCGGATACGGCATGAAAATTAAGCCATCCAAGTGCCACCTTCTCAAGCCAAAGGTGCAGTACCTGGGACACGTCGTGAGTTCAGAGGGAGTAGCACCGGATCCTGATAAAGTCACCGTGATAAGGTATTGGTCAAGACCTACTAACGTGAAAGAAGTGAGGCAATTCCTGGGCCTGGTAGGCTATTACCGCAGATTTATCAGAGGGTTCACAAAGTTAGCAGCTCCCTACAAGACATCCTGGTAGGACAGTCGAAAAGGTCGTCAATCCCTAATCCTCCTTTCCAGTAGAGTGAAGAGAGGGAAGACTCCTTCAACAAGCTAAAGTGTGTGCTGACAGGAGAAGAGATCCTGGCATATCCGGAGTACCATCAACCCTTCATTCTGTACATGGATGCCAGCAACGTAGGACTGGGAGCAGTACTGTCACAGAAGCAAGGAGGCAAAGTGAGAGTAATTGCGTTTGCAACCAGGAAACTCCGGCCTACGGAAAGAAACCCTGAGAATTACAGTTCCTTCAAGTTAGAACTACTGGCAGTAGTTTGGGCTGTAACTGAACATTTCAAGCACTACATGGCAGCTGCAGAATTCACCATCTACACGGATAACAACCCGTTGACCCACCTGGACTCAGCAAAATTAGGTGCGTTGGAGCAGCGATGGATAGCCCGGCTGTCTATCTACAATTTTTTCATCATATATAGGGCAGGCCGCAAGAACGGGAACGCAGATGCCTTATCCCGGATGACACACCTGAAAGACGTGGAATAGGAACCGGAGGAGTTGGAAGAGATTGAGCTACCGGCCTTTCATCGTTCTCAGGTAGAAAAGTATGAACCCGGCATCTACCAAAGAGAACAGGAGGCGAATCTCAACCTGTTAGCACACCATGGATGGCCTGACACTCAGGATAGTGATCCAACTGTGAAGCTAGTGAAAGAACTGTTTACACAACAAGGTGCGTACCCTAATCAGAATGCCCTGGCTGAGACCCAATACCTCTGGAAGGAGAGAAGCAACTTGTTCCTGTATCAAGGGAAGCTCTGCAGACGGCACACCAACCCTAAAACACATGAACTAGTCGGGCAGATTATCGTACCCAAGAGAGACGTCAAAATGGTCTTAGAAGCCTACCATGACGGTGCAGGTCATTTTGGATGGAAGAAGTTGGAAGTGCTCTTAAGAGAGAAATTCTACTGGGTTGGCATGAGAAGATCAATCGACGATTGGTGTAGAAAATGTGGCTTCGTCAACCCAGAAGAAAAGATCAACAGAGAGCCCCACTCCAGTCCATAGTAACCTAGCAACCACTCGAGTTAGTTGCGTTAGACCACGTCAAGTTGTCACCAAGCGGTCAGGCAATGTCTATGCCTTAACCACCATGGACCATTACTCACGCTTCTTAGTGGTGGTACCCGTCAAGGACCTGACAGCAAAAGGGGATACCTGTGAGGAGAAACAGGGCCAGCAGCCTAGCTAAAGCGGCAGCAGGGCCGTACACACAGCGCAGCAGTGGGAAGCTGAGAACCTGGACAGGGTGGGAGCAACCCAGCCCCGGTACAGACTCCGTGGACAGTACTCTACTGAACACCACCACCAGTAAATCCTTGGAAAACTTAAAAACCGTGAGTGTGTGTGATCCTTGTACTCAAACCCTGCATTGCCCTCGCAAACTACCATCATCTCTACTACTACCCCTGTCCTGCAACATCCATAGCACCATCTATAGACTATTACTACCACTGCCCTGTGGATCCCAGCTCTAGCTGCGGAGAGCCATTACATCCCCGGCTGCCCAACATCATCCCCGGTGGTTCTGTAGCAGCGGTGGTCACCCTGACCACAACCCGTGGGTGGCGTCACGACAAACAATATCCCCTGTAAATATCCCCCCATTACTTGCGTAACCCGGGAAACGGTCCGGACCAAGACCTTCATGATATCCCCAGCAGTACCCCGGTCCGGTACTGAGTACCCACGTCCCAGTGTGTTCCATATATCCTCTGACTGTGCAGTATTTAAGAGGGATGTTAAGAGGTAGCAATCATTGATGCGCAAGTATTTGAGGACCCACTGGCAGAAAAAGCCACTTTGAAGAACTTGATTTACTGTCTTCAGATGTCGAGGATAATGATGATGAGACACAGTAGCCATCAGGTCAGTATACAAGAATGAGTTGGTCGATGATGAGTCCACTGATCTGACCTGGACCGTTGGCACGCAAAGGCAGCACCTCAACACAAGAGATCAATAGGAACACCAACACAGGTGCCAAGGGTAGTGGCTTGACCAACTGAGAACTGAGTGAACTGTTCCCAAGAGCACCCCCATGTGTCCCAAGTCAGGGCATAGAAGTGTTCAGCCGCTGTCTGGAATTTTTTTACTGAAAATCCTTCAGAGAAAGACATTGTAATCTGTAGCATCTGCCATACCAAGCTGAGCAGAGGTAGAGCAAAGGCAACCTGAGCACCACGAGTATACGTAACAACATGCAGCCAAGCACCGCAGTAGGTGGGTGGCACACCAGGGTACCAAATCTGCGTCTGTGGGTCAAATCACTGCCATGTCGCCTGTGCTTTGCCCTTGATAATCTGCTGTCTATGGAGAAGGTACTTATACCTTCTGCCCACAAAGTGCGGTTGTACAGAGAAAGGAAACATCAACCTCATCCACTTAGTATTCCAAGCAAAGCATTAAGTTGTCCGTACCAGAGAGCTTGGAAAGGAAACGTAAATAACCAGCCACGTACCCATAGGCACAAATACTAAAATCACACATTGCCAAACTGCTATCTGTGGAGATTTTGACATTAAGGCTTGAGGGAACAGAATGTTAATTATGATCTCTTGCCTGTAGCTGCCCCACAATACTCAGTTCATAGCCACCACTATTTTAGCTGGTGTGCTGTCTACAACTTACATAAGCATGCGTGAAACAATATCAACCGTGCTGTTACCAACGCTTTAACTAGGAAGGTCGACATAACAACAGATACGTGAAGAAGTTGTTGTGGACAGTCAAGGATGAAACATTTATGCGACAGAGCACTAGGGGAACCTGGTGGAGGGTGGGACAGAATGACAACATGGGACATTACACATCCTACACACGCCAAGAGTAGTTGGCCCAACTTTATCATGGATTCCATCTACTTGTATGCCAGTTTCTGTCTCTTCTCATCTCCTCCTCATCCTCCAGGTCAGGCAAACCTCAGTTCTGTGAGCGTCCAGAGGTGGCAATGTAACAAATGTTTGCGAGGGCTCTCCTCTATTCATTTGGGAGGGTCCTGTATACATTTTGGAGGACCCTCCTTTATATATTTGGGAGGGTCCTCCCCTATTGATTTGGTGCTGAAACCACTGCCTTAAGAATAACACAGCATAAGCAAAGCCATGAATGCTAGCAATGAAGGTCATTTCATCTGTACAATAGGGAGGGCCCTCCTTTATACATTTGTGAGGGCCCTATTATATACTTTGGGGAGGGCCCTCCAGTATACATGTGTGAAGGCCCTCCTCTACACATTTGGGAGGGCTCTCATATATGGGCCTGCTCGTGTATGTAATAATGGCAGTAAGCTGGTGGCAGCTTTAAAAGTCAGTAATCTGCTACACATGCCATACATGGATCACACATTTAAACTAGTTGTTCAGAAATTATAAAAAACATACCCTGACTTGCCATACATAAATCAGAAGGTGTGCCGTATTATTGCCCATTTACATCATTCCTCTACTTTTGCTAGTCTTGCAGTGCTGCAAAAACCACTTTCATTTAACAAGTTAACAACTCATTTGCGACCTGCACGTGTGGTTAAACAGAACATATCATATGTTGTAGAGAATTAGTGAGCAGCAGAGAGCTGTAGCTGAATACCAGTTTCAACATGCCTGTTACATTGAGACCCACACACCTCACTTAAAAACTGCCAATTGGTTGTGGATGGATTACATTTGTGAAGTTCATGAGAACCTTGAGTACTGCATCAAGCTTGTGAAGGGTGATCTGTCAGGCAATTATCAGCGTACCCATCCCGCTGCTCTGTCTGTTGAAACAATCACTGCATAATCTTAAAGAGTAAGCTTTGAATGACCAAAATGTAGCTATGGATCAAGATTTCCCAATGGGTGATACTACCCAGCCCAACTAATAGTCTGAGGCAACATTGGGTGATGATGAGGAAGTTGAGGAGGATGAGGAGTGAAATGGACTTGTTTTTCTGTGCTACCAAGGGGACTCTCAACCCCAGCTTGGATGGGCTAGAGAGAAGGAGGTGGAGGCGAGGCAGCGTGAGGAGAGGATGGGTATTGTTCCTCGTGTTGGTGACAGAGAACCTTTGCCTGTTTAAAGGTTGGTCCACATGGCACAGTTCATGTGTAAGTGCTGTTTTAAGACCCACGCATGATACACATTTTTGCCAAAATTTATACTGGTTAGCCACCTTTCTCAACCGACGCTACAAGGAGAAAATTTCTTCTCTCCCTTTGGAGTCACAAAAGGGTTGCACAATGGAATCCTTCAAGAGGTGCCATTTACATCACTTGCTGAAAACATCACCCTCTGACAACGCTGGCACAAGACACGCACACCTGCTACAACAGAGGTGGGTGGAAATGTGCCCAAACTGGGCCATTTTAAATAAACCAGCACATAGCAAGGGCTATCTGTGACTGTAACAATGCCAAGGAGAAAGAAGTTGAACAAGATGCTAAAGGGATATTTAAGTGACCATACCTGCGTCATTCATGATGATTCACTTCCCTTTAATTATTGTGTGTTGAAATTGAACAATTTCAACAGTGGTTGCTGGGCGTCTGGAACTGTTTACAGGGAACCGACCGTGACGTGTTTCCGGGTCCTGGATCACGTGAGGTCGACGTCCTGAAAAGGATCGCTGGAGCGACGGCGACAGTGCCTGGCGGGATCTGGAAGTCTAAAGTCCTGAGCGATAACTGATGTTGTGCGGAGGCGCACAACACACCAAGGTGAGCAATACTGCTACCCACCACTGACCAATTTAGTGTCTCAGGTGCTTCTCATTTGCGTCCCTCTGTTTTTGTTTCTTATTAGAAATTGAACACTTGGCCTGACCTCTCCTTATATGCCTTGGAGGTGCTGGCTTGCCCTGCTGCTAGTGTCATTGCAAATCGTGCATTCTGTTATGGTGGGGCAATCAATCATCACTGATAGGCGCAGATGACGCTCCACGGAAAATTCAGGCAGGCTTACTCTGAGTAAATTCAAAAGCGACTAAATTTATACCTACTTAAAAATGAGAGGTTGTTCGGAGCTAGCTTTTTTATCTGAGTGCCTGCTGGAACTATAAGGTGTTGCTGCGTGTGTACCACCTTTGGGGTGTGTGAAATATCTATTATGGGTGGTGAGTTACATGATACACTGTATATTATGGCTCCCAATAAACCACATAGGCAATACTGAGTTAGCCCTTCTTTAGGATGTTTATTAGAACTAAATATATGGCTTGCACAATTACCACCCGGTTAGTGAGTGGTTGGTGTTATTTGCTATGACTAACAAAAACTATTAAAATTTCAATTACAATAATTTCCCCTTACTGTAATTGTGAACACAAGATAAAATTGCTATAAAATCAATATAAAATCAATATGAAATCACATATAAAAGGTCAGGTGATGTTTGGTTCACCAGAGGAAGGGATGTGGGCCTTTTCTCTAGTCTTTTGTGGGTATCTTAATGCTGGTATCTGGTGGCATTGTTAGGTCCTGCGCTTGACCGCTTCTCGGTTGCTTGTTTATGGTTTATTTCTGGTCTGAGATGGAGGTTTGTAGCTCATCTAGAACAGAAGTGTGTTTCTCAGTGCTCCATCCTAAGTAGGGTGATCTTTTATTTGACTGTGTCTATTTTATAAAATGCAAATACAGTCTGTGGAGCCTCGGTTAGGAGTCTCAAACACAGGAATAGCCAGATATCCCACCAGGGAAGGACCTAGCCATGGGGTGGCTCCTTGCGGAGAACACCATAACCACCATGTTAAGTGTCCCTTTTAGTCAATATCCAGCTCTTTTACAAGCTTAGAGATATGACAAGGCAATACCAAGGCCAGGTATCCATCCACAGACAGCTGTTTCGGGGTGTTGCCCCTCATCAGTGTGGAGTAGGATTCTGGCTAGGTGGAAGCAAGGCTTAGTAGACCAACATCACAAAGCATTCACTGATCTCAGGGAGACCAGTCCAAGAAACCACTGCGGGCAGCTGGCTGGGTCCTTCCCTGGAGGGATATCTGGCTAGTCTTGTGTTTGAGACTCCTAACTGAGGCTCCACAGACTCTATTTGCATATTCATAATTCCCATGGGGCAATGCGCCTAGCAATTCACTGTGTAGAGCACTTTAGCCAGCTGCCCGCAGTGTTTTCTTGGACTGGTCTCCCTGAGATCAGTGAATGCTTTGTGATGTCTATTTTATAAAAAACATTTTAAAATACATTTTTATTACCTTTCTATGTTGCTGTGTGTGTTCTCCCCACAGGTCTGCGAACAAAGAATGCGCATATAGGGTCTTATTTCAATTAAACACTTTCGCTCAGCGATGTGGAATTGCTCACCTTTGTCAGTTGTGATTACCCACAACTGGTAGAAAAGCGTTATGGCAGCTGCTGCAGGGACCGCACTCTCACAGGAAACCGTGGTTATGATGCAAAAGTTCTTTGGACGAAGTGCCTTAATGCCCGCGCTGCTGCTACAGGATCAAAGGAACCGAGACACAGGAATGTCTGGATCAGCAAAAGCCTTTATTTTCCGACGCGTTTCGGAGCCTCCTATTGAGCTCCTTCCTCAGGGAAGGAGGAAGGAGCTCAGTAGGAGGCTCCGAAACGCGTTGGAAAATAAAGGCTTTTGCTGATCCAGACATTCCTGTGTCTCGGTTCCTTTGATCCTGTAGCAGCAGCGCGGGCATTAAGGCACTTCGTCCAAAGAACTTCTCCCCACAGGGGTATGGTAGCTGGTCTTGTTATATCTTCTGAGATTTGTCTGGTTATGGAGGCCTGTTGATCCAATTTATTGTATTTGTTTTAGGGTTTCTTACTTCATAATGTTCAGATAGTTGTTTATTAAAGCGAACCTGTCACCCCCCCTGGACATCAAAAGCTATAATAGCCACCTTCTGCAGCACTAAGGCTGCATTCAGGGAAGGTGGCTATAAGCTTTTGATGCCCTTTATACTATTAAATATGAACTTATATAAAGGCTTACTCTTAAGAAGACCTAAGACCGGGAGGCGGGGTTTCGCGCTCCTCCGACCCGCCTCCTCTTGTCAGTCATTGTGCTCGCCTGCTGCTGCCTCCCCTCATGAACGCGCGCCTCCGTTCTTGTCTATGGAGCCGCGCATGCGCTGTGCGCCGGGTGTCCAGGAAGTCGTCGGGCTGCGCGCGCAGCCCGACGACTTCCTGGACACCCGGCGCACAGCGCATGCGCGGCTCCATAGACAAGAACGGAGGCGCGCGTTCATGAGGGGAGGCAGCAGCAGGCGAGCACAATGACTGACAAGAGGAGGCGGGTCGGAGGAGCGCGAAACCCCGCCTCCCGGTCTTAGGTCTTCTTAAGAGTAAGCCTTTATATAAGTTCATATTTAATAGTATAAAGGGCATCAAAAGCTTATAGCCACCTTCCCTGAATGCAGCCTTAGTGCTGCAGAAGGTGGCTATTATAGCTTTTGATGTCCAGGGGGGGTGACAGGTTCGCTTTAAGTGATCACTTACTTGTTCGTGCTTATGGGGTTCGGGTATAACGGTGCCTCTATAGTGGTAGCTTCAGTCCCTTATGATGTGCTATAATTTGAACAAATAAATATCTATTTATGCTTTGAATAATAGGGAGTTGCCAATGTGACACTATTGATGGTGTTTGGTAACTTGATATTAGGTGTGCGGTTTCGTGTTTGAATTGATATAATTACCTTAAAAATAAATGGTTAGCTACTTATGGTGGTGTTTGGTGTCAAGACTAAAGATGTGAGGATATGTGATGTATCTATGTGTTACTTTGCTCTTTAGAGCCTAAGGCTAGGGTCACATTTACGTTTTGACCCTAGCCTACCGGATTGCGCTTTTATCTTAGTACTTTCCCAGCACGGCACAGCGTTACCGCTATGTGGTGCTAGATAACACTGCCCCTAGTTACCCGATATTTACCTTCCCAACCAGTCACACAGGCAGCTGCTGGGAGTGCGCCTTACAGCACCGCACAGGAAACGCTGTCTGCGTTAACGCTAGTGTTTTTTCACATTTCAACATGAAAAAAATTCTAGCTTTTCCATGATGCGAATGTGACCGTAGCCTAATTGCAACAGGCAATCATAGACACTCTCACAGAGAGTGAGCGTCTGTGATTGGCATTCACCAGCCAGAACAGTGAATACGCATGAAGCTTAATGGGTGACCCCAGGAAGAGGGAGCAGGACACTGGTAGGCTTGATCCAACTATTCTAGCATCTATCTATGCTACATATCTATACTATCTGTCTGTCTGCCTATGTTTTCTGACTTTTTACTGCATGGAAATCACCATGTTAAAATCGTGGTATGAGTGCTGTGCATGTGATGTGCGATGTTTTCATCACACCCATACACTTGCATTGGCGGAATGTCTGCGAGATTCGCAGAAATATGCAGCTTGCTACGATGTTTTCCTCAGCCTGTTTCCTCGCTGAGGACAAACTCGCAGATATGCATGTCACTATTGTTTATTATCGGGGCGATAATGTAAAGTTTTAATGAATTGCACTTGTTGGGTTTTTCCACAGATGATAGCACCCCCTTAGAATGGATCTAGCAGCAATTTGTTAGCAAAAAAGTTGTGCAAACACAACTTTATTATTCATTTTGAAAAAATTGTTTTTTGCAAGATCTGTTTGTTTTAACATTGGATTCTATAGAAAACGGATCCATTAGCTGATTGCTATTTAGCTTCCAAATGAAATTGATCCAGCAAGCAAAAAACAAATGAAAGAAAAATGGAGGCTAAACAACAATAAGCCAACGGATCCATTCTCCACAGACGCCCATGTTAAAACGAATGGCTCCTTCAAACATTTTTCAAAAACGTTGTGTTAGCACAACTTAGTGATTGAGAAGGGATTGTTTGAATAGTGGACAACCCCTATAAGAAAGTGGAGATATTGGAGGTGTTCTCTTTTTTTGTGTCGATGAGGTAGAATTGGAGGTAGAGCTTAAATAACCCAAATTCTTAATTGTGAACACTGGTCAGTAGAGTGTATATTTCTGTGACCTGTGTCGTGCCTATATAGACATACAGATCAGCTATGTTACCGTGGTGGAACGAGGTCTTCACGGATCTGTTCCATTTCCTCTGTCAAATACGATATTTTTCTGTACAAACTCAGTACATACTTTTTGAACATACCGGTAAGTTGAATTGTGGAATTATGATTTTTTTCTTTTTTAATAACAAGGAATCCACACTCTTTAAAGTTTTACAATTAGGCTTCCTAATTACTCTTCATGCTTCCCCCATTTTAAAATCTTGATTCTGCAAGATATAAAGGAATTGTTTGCTCTGTTTCTCCTTAGTGTATTATTTAAAGTGATTTATTAAATTTATTTATTGGTACTTGAAATCAACTAGCAAGTTAAAGTGAACCTGTCAGCAGATTTGGGTGTGTGAAACGAAAAGCATCACCTTCAGCAGTGCCTATGCTGCATTTTAAGATGGTGGCTATTATGCCCTGGATCCCCCTGGACACCTAATAAATAAGTTTTAAAAACTTCCCTCCCCGTCTTGTAATTACCTGATTCCGTTGCCATAGGCTTGATTGCAGTTTGGTCCATCCAGCCTCTCCTAACCGTCAGTCCCGTCTGTCCTCACCACTCGAAAGCCTCTTCTTCTGATCGACATGCACAGAGATTTCTCTGGATCGCGCCTGCGCATTGTTCACTTTCACAGAGAGCACAGTACACAGGAGGGATCCTGAGAAGCCTCTGCACAGGCTCGGGATTCATTTGTCACTCACAAGAGGCTGTTGGATGGCGAGAAGAGGCAGGAAGAACAGCGAGGAGGGGTGAGATGGACCAAGCTACAATGAAGCCCATGGGACTGGAAACAGGTAATTATAATACAGGCTGGGAAGTTTTTAAAACTTATTTATTAGCTGTACAGGGGGACTCAGGGCAGAATAACCGCCATCTTAAAAATCAGTGTAGGTGCAGCTGAAGGTGGAGGTTTTGGTTTCACACACCCAAATCTGGTGACAGGTTCACTTTAAACTTGAATTTAAACTTAGGAACCAATTCAGCCAGAAAATGTCTTGGTGAAGGCAGAGTTGGTTTAACACAAGCCAAATTCATTTAAAGGTGCAAGCCCCTAATTGAATTTGGTGTGTCTTCCAACTTCTGTGCAGTCCCACTGTAATTTATACAATTTTTGGCCATGGCGGTGCTTCATTAGCGGTGCTTGGGCTTCATACCTTCTATCTGTGAAACACTATATAATTTTTGAAAGGAGCTGGAGCTGACTGTCCATATTGGCATCAAAATGCTCCAAACCATTTTTGCATATCTATGAGTTGTGCAAAAATTCTGAAACATTTCTCACAGTTTGATGCTAGTATTCTGCTGAAAACTATTTGATGAATGGGCCCCAATGTGCTTTTAGGTCACCAGCTAGCAGATGTAGTGTAGTGACCAGTGAAATGGCCTTTGTTTTATTATTTAACCGCTTAATAACTGAGACAGGAGTGGATAAAGCTGGTTTATTTTCTGTATTGCATTTATTATATGCAATTAACAGGCAGATCCTGAGGAATATGGACATACTGGCATTTGACACTTTGAGGTACTATTTATTGGGCCAGAAATTCAGGCTGGTATCTGTCCATGCTCCGCTAGGTGGATGTGAGAGAAGAAAGGAGACAAATGCTTAGGCAACTCAGTGATTCTTACTTTTGCCGGATTTTAATTTTAAGGTGGAGCATAGTCCCGGGAGACAACATGGGAATGCAGATGCCCTGTCAAGAGTGCATTGTATGTTGACAGTAGGTGCCAAAGCCCCACTGGCTTTGGGCAGAGGGGGGTATGTAACTTCGCAGCTTCTTCATGGAGGGG
Source organism: Allobates femoralis (assembly GCA_033576535.1). Taxonomy (NCBI): domain Eukaryota; kingdom Metazoa; phylum Chordata; class Amphibia; order Anura; family Aromobatidae; genus Allobates; species Allobates femoralis. Next base: position 148,263,475 of record JARQOC010000009.1, read on the forward strand.
AACCAGATGGGTTTTCAAAGGAAAAAGATGCTTCAGTTTCTCT